>JABWTJ010000241.1:0-1243219 GCA_016801875.1 Solanum sitiens
TACTATGTGTCGGAACGTGACACTCCGATCCACTAACATCATTCTATCAATTCATCAAGCCTTCTTTTATACCAAGGCATCATCAATCTCAAGGTAAATTAGGGTTCTTCAAGATTTTGGATTCAAAAGCTTCATTATGCTTATTTTATCACAATCACATAATCAAATTCATGCAAGCATACAATTAAGCATATAGAAGGGAAGGTTACAATACTACCAATAAATATCATCACTATTAAGAGTTTACTACGAATAGTATCAAAACCATAACCTACCTTCACCAAGGATTCTTGATCAAGCAAGCAATCTCTCCAAGCTTTTTGTTCCTCTTTGTTTGTCTCTCTCTATCGATCGTTCCTCTCTTCTCCTTATTCTCTCTATTTTTCTTCTTCAAAACTCTCTCTCTTTTCCCTAATTAGCATATAATTAGGTATAAAAGATGAGAAAATAACCCACTAATTAACTCAAGGTTATCTCCTTCACACCCCCAAGAATTTGAGTTATTAACATTAACCCACGAAATTTATAATTATAGCAGGAATAGTCCAAAATGCCCCTTTAAAACTTACCCAGAAATTCGACCCAGACTGGGATTACGCAACCTGTGATGGCCCGTCGTGCCTGCGACGGTCCGTCCTGCAGGTTCGTCACAACCTTCAGAGACTCAATTTCCTTGATGAGTCTGAGACGGTCCGTCGTGCCTACGACGGTCCGTCCTGCACTTCCGTCACGACGGACAGAGAATTGCTCCCAGTACCCAATTCTCAAGAGTTGAAGTGTTTTGAAACGGAAACTCACAACGGTCCGTCGTGCCTACGACGGTCCGTCCTGCACTTCCGTCACGACGGACAGAGAATTACTCCCAGTAACCAATTCTCAAGAGTTGAAGTGTTTTGAAACGGAAACTCACAACATTCCGTCGTGTCTGTGACGGTCCGTCCTGCACTTCCATCACGACGGACAGAGAATTGCTCCCAGTACCCAATTCTCAAGAGTTGAAGTGTTTTGAAACGGAAACTCACAACGGTTCGTCGTGTCTGTGACGGTCCGTCCTGCAGGTCCGTCACAGAGTTCAGAGAGTCGATTTCAGCACTCAAATATAAGAATTCCAAGTGTTTGGAACGAGACACCCTCGACGGTCCGTCGTGCCCATGACGGTCCGTCGTTGGATACGTCGTCTCAGACAGTTTTTCCAGAAATAAAATCTGTTGCTCAAAACGACTAAGCAGGTCGTTACAGTGTACTAACCCTATACAAACTCTACTATTTTAGGTGCAGGTACAGGTGGACGATAGAGCTACAGGATCATCGCTGCAGTTATCCGGACGTCCAGGATTCATCCGGTTTTGGTAGGTCCTCATGATTTCGAGGATGCTACTGTTTTATATTCTAGCTTACTTTTAGAGTTGAGCTAGTGGAGCATGTTCCACTAGCGTTTCTTTCCTATTTTTATTAAGACTACGTATTGGTGCCATTTTGGCAATGATACACTTAATAAGAATTGAACTATTTCTTTCAATTGCTTATCTCTTAATGTTAGATGGTTGATGGTGAACAATTATGTATTAGTGAGAATGTTTTTATAAGTATGTTAAGAAACAAAAAGTTTCAAATTTTTCCGCTAAAATTAACCTAGATGAAGTAAGAATGACGTAAGTAGGCTTGTCTGCGACCTCTGAGAGGTCAACGACGCCGGTCTTGTCTGGGGTCTAGATTCTAGTCGTGACAAAGTTTGTATTAGAGAACTAGGTTTACTTCTGAGGATAATAAGTTCACATCAACCACATTGAGTAGTTTCTAAGTCATGGTAGTGAAGTGCACCACTATCCTGAATTAGAGACTGCATGATGCGTAGGAAAATTCCCTTCTTCTGATCTTATCGTGCTTTTCCTAATGTCTGATTTTCTTGGTGTTATGAGCATGTCTAACATCAACTCTTGAAGTTTCCGAAAGATGAATACAAGGAGAAAAGCAGGCGAAGATATTGGAGGAGCAGCTGCTGGGTAATCCAAGTTTTCCCCCAGGATCCAGCTGCTGGAATAGAGATGCCTGTTAACCCAGATGGGTTGACAGATAATGAAGTAAGAACAACGTTGGTATAAATGGACCAAGCTAGAACTTTACAAGCTCAGGCTATTGGGTTTGATTGATGTGAAGAAGTGTGAGTTGACATCCTACCAGCTAAAGGATGTAGCTCAATCCTGGTATAAGGTGTGACAGAATAGGAAGGCCTTAGGATGAGGTCCTATTACTTGGAATCTTTTCAAGATGGCTGCTCTAGAGCAGTTCTTTCCCAGATAAATGAAGAAGACTAAGGTTGAGGAATTCATCAACCTTAAGCAGGGCTCGATATCTGTCAGGGATTACTCCCTTAAGTTCGTAAGACTTTACAGCCCAGGAGAGGCCACCTAATAGGAAGTGTGGCATAATGCATGGAGGATAATGTATGATGGACCCTAATGATGTTATAGTTGTGGCAAATCGGGTCACATTATGAAGGATTGTCCGAACGGGAGGAAATGTAAGAGCTGATAGAGTATACAAGTAGATTGCCACAATGAAGGTATTGTGGAGGAATCATCTTGTTGAGGGTGCTACGTGGGAGGCCAAGGCCGACATGATATCCCGCTACCCTCATCTATTCAGCCCTTGAGGTTAGACTTTCTACTCTTAAGTCTAAGGTTCCTTATCTCTCCATTCTTTGTTGCTATTGCTTGATTGTGTATAGTAACTATGTTATTATCTGACTGGCATTACACTAGATAGTTAGTAGTGTCATTCGGGGATGAATGTTCCTAAGGGGGGGATAATGTAACAACCCTGAAAATGGATAAGATAAGAAATGCTTAGTGTGTCAAGAATGCCTATGATTAGACCAGGGTTCACACGGATTGATGCGCGTAGATCCAGACCTCGTAAACCTTGCTACAACCAAGCCAACTAACTTGGGGAGTTAATTGAGCTTGGAAAGGTTGGGACCAACCATGTAGGGCTCTCGAATACGAAGATATACTCGAACGAGTCTTTACCGGAGTTAAAGAGAGGAAAGCCTAAGTTTTGAGGGTCTAGGGGTAAAATGGTCTTTTACCAGGCTAAGGGTAATATCGTAATTACCCTAAATACATATGTAATTATTTAATTAATAAAGTGGAGAGGCAATTTGGGGAGAGAGAGCCGAAATTGAGCTCTTGAAGTGAAGTCTTGCTCCACCCGGGTTCGAACCTAGGTGGAAGCAATGAATTAACTTGTTTTTATTTAAATGGATAAATTAATTTAATTAATTAATAAATATTAGCTGACTTAAGAAAAATAAAAATCAGATTTTTTATTGAAAGGTTTAACAAAGAGTCCTAGTTTGACTAATTCCCAAACTAAAACTCCTAATTTTAAGCCACTCTCTCTCACTATCTCTCTCTCTCACGTTTCACTATCTCTCTCACGTTTTCTCTCTGCCAAAACAAGTTCAAAAACAGAAAAATATTGAAGTTCTTCACACTTGAAGAACTCACACCAAAAATCTAAGAAAAACAACGTAAATCCATCACTTTAAGCAAAGGGGAGGAGTCTTCCGTCGATTGGTGTTGAACTTGGACTGATTTTGGAGAGGATTTTGGGCAGCAATTTCGTGGTTGAACAAGAAAAATAAAGGTATGGGTCTTCTTACTCTTGGTCCCTTTCCCAAGAGACCCTTAGGATTCAGAATATTCAATCCGAAAAGTAGGGTTGTTCCCCGTCGCATGTCCCTGTCATTAGCTCCCATCAAATCATAGGTTGGTATGTTTGATGGTAGAAATTAGGTGTTGCAATGTGTTTTTGTGATGAATATGTTCATGAACATGTATTTGGAATCATATGAATGACAAGCCTTGTTGCCGAAAATATGTGTTTGTATGTGAAAAAGTTTACTGTAAACTTACTGTAAATGAGTTTTGGTTTATAGCTTCAAGTTTGATATGGTTTTTGTTGTCATTTTAAGTGTATAAACTTATGTAAATGATTATGTTCAATTAATTGTAATGTGGATGAATTAAATGATAAATTCTTGGCCAAATATGTCCATGAAAACGCACCTAAAGTACTCACTAAACACTACTCCAAATGCATGAACTTTTAACGTTAAAGAGTGGAGAAAATAGGCTGCAAAAAGGGAATCAAAATTTCCAGCTTGTGAAGTTGATTTCGGGCAGCTTCTGGAAATTTTGAAGGAGTTTTAAAAGTGATTAAAATAGGCTAGGTCAAGGGGAATCGAACCCAAGACCTCACATGACCTCAAGGCTGAAATGTTTTTAAAAATAATTTGTTGGGGCTAAGGGGATTCGAACCCCTTAGCTGCTGCCCACGAAATGAATTAAAAAAAAATGGGGATGGGGGGAATGGAACACATGACTTGTGGGAAGCAAGGAAGAGGGAGAATAAAGAAAATAAAAGATGTGAGGCGTGGGAATCAAACCCACGACCTCAAGGCTGGAACTAGAGGAGGCGAAAATAATTTAATAAAGCAAGTGAGGCTGTGGGGGTTCGATCCCACGACCTCACTGCCAATGCCCTCATACTAGCGAAAATAAATAAAGAAAAATATATATGGGGTTGTGGGGGTTCGAACCCACCACCTCACAGCCCTAGCGAAAATTAAATTAAAGGTAAGGAGGCTGTGGGGGTTCGAACCCACAACCTCCCTACTTAGGAGAATGAAAGAATAAAAATAAAAGAGGCTGTGGGGATTTCATCCCAGAACCTCTTGGTTTAGGCGAAGTGGACAATAATATGTTAATGAAAAATAAGAATGGGGTTGTGGGGGCTCGAACCCACAACCCATCGGCCAAATTCAAGAAAAGGTTAAGTAGAAAATTAATCCTTCAATGTTAGTATTGTGATTTAACTTAGGGTTAAAATGTTATGAATATTACAATAAAATCAATTAAAAATATAAATGATATCCAATTGATTCAAGACTTGGGTTTCCTTGCCCAAACTTCCGTTTGATACATAAGTCATACGTGAACAAATCATCCAAGAATAATGCCATCTACTTAGATCGAAATCAAGATCTTGGCGTATATACAAGATACATAAGTCTTGTACTATATAATCTAAGGAATGTATGAATCACTTAACGAATTATGAATGAAGCCTCATGGCTAGTGTGTATAGACTCATAAGTCTAACATACGTTCAAAAGTAAGTGAACCTAAGATGTATGAAATGAAATGATGAACCCTAGAAGGGTGAAGTATGAGTGTAAATACACTAAATGGCCAAGTGCATTGGCATATGATGAGATGAACAATGAAATGAACATTCACGTAATAAGAGGTGAATAACTATGAAAAGCAAAGATGCTAATGATGATGAATGTGGTGACAACATGATATGAGGCTAATGTAAATGATGAGAGCAATCTCAAATGAGCCTAAGTAAATGTTACCAATACGTACTCACCTATGAGAGTGTAAGATAATGAAGAGACCAGTCTCTATGAACACTCTAATGAGAGTATTGAGCTTAACACACTCAATACGAATGATGAGATGAGAAATCATCTAATGAGCTATGATGTCCTCATACTAGAAGCCAGCTTCCATGACGTATGAGATGAATGTAATGGAACTTTTATACTGAGCACCGATAGACTAGCTATGAGCGGTGATGCCTTCTTTCGGGAAGGGGCGGAGGTTCACGTAACTCTCATGAGATGAGACTGTCCGGCTTGCCGGGTATGGGTCTCCTTATATCTCCTAGTCTTTGAACCTATACTGCCAATATAGGGATCTGGCGGGGTTAAATTCCCATGTACGCTAGCATGTTTTTGGGTCACTTTGGCCGGTATTTCCACCTCTATTCGGTGTGGGGGAGGCACTGGAATTCATGATGCTAACATGATCTATGTCGGTTAAAGTTAAAGTTCCCAATGAATGAATGAGGCCAGCCTCAAATGATGCACATAATGAAATGAATGATACCAAAGGTGTTAGGATAGGATAATCAAAGGTGAGTTAGATTCAAGTAATGACATTAGGTCATTCTTGGTCATTGCACAACGAACCTAATGAAAGTCTTAAACTACATCCTAGGTATAGCTGGTAGTTACACTGGCTTATCAATAAAATGAAATGAAGTGCGTATGAATGAATGAAGCAGACTCTTTGTTTGCTAATGAAGACTCCCTAATTGAGGTCCCATATGTTGAGCCCTCATTTTGGAAAGTCTTAATGTTAAGTCCATGATTACAAGGTCTCATGGCATATGAATGAATGACAATAAAGAAGTTATGTACTACATGCAAAAGGTGTTGTATGCTATATGATATGTGCTATGTGTAAATGTTATGTGCTGTGTGCAAATGTGAAAAAGTATGATGATGTATGTTATTCTCATGGCAGAACTTTTCTATTCCAAATCTGGAAAGCCCACTGACTTTCCTAATCCAAATTTGGAAAGCTAATTGACTTTCCTAATCCAAATTTGGAAACTTTTCTGATCTCAATTTGGCAAGTCCACTGACTTGACTTCCAAAAATCATGTTGTTAGGAAAGAGCTATTCTTTCTCATGCATGTCCTTGGTGTGTGCTTGCATATACCCATACTTAGTACAAGTGTGTACAAACCCTATACAAACTCTACTATTTTAGGTGCAGGTACAGGTGGACGATAGAGCTACAGGATCATCGCTGCAGTTATCCGGACGTCCAGGATTCATCCGGTTTTGGTAGGTCCTCATGATTTCGAGGATGCTACTGTTTTATATTCTAGCTTAGTTTTAGAGTTGAGCTAGTGGAGCATGTTCCACTAGCGTTTCTTTCCTATTTTTATTAAGACTACGTATTGGTGCCATTTTGGCAATGATACACTTAATAAGAATTGAACTATTTCTTTCAATTGCTTATCTCTTAATGTTAGATGGTTGATGGTGAACAATTATGTATTAATGAGAATGTTTTTATAAGTATGTTAAGAAACAAAAAGTTTCAAATTTTTCCACTAAAATTAACCTAGATGAAGTAAGAATGACGTAAGTAGGCTTGTCTGCGACCTCTTAGTGGTCAACGACGCCGGTCTCATTTAGGGTCTAGATTCCAGTCGTGACAAAGTTGGTATCAGAGCACTAGGTTTACTTCTGAGGATAATAAGTTCACATCAACCACATTGAGTAGTTTCTAAGTCATGGTAGTAAAGTGCACCACTATCCTGAATTAGACACTGCATGATGCGTAGGAAAATTCCCTTCTTCTGATCTTATCGTGCTTTTCCTAATGTCTGATTTTCTTGGTGTTATGAGCGTGTCTAACATCAACTCTTGAAGTTTCCGAAAGATGAATACAAGGAGAAAAGCAGGCGAAGATATTGGAGGAGCAGCTGCTGGGTAATCCAAGTTTTCCCCCAGGATCCAGCTGCTGGAATAGAGATGCCTGTTAACCCAGATGGATTGACAGATAATAAAGTAAGAACAACGTTGGTATAAATAGACCAAGCTAGAACTTTACAAGCTCAGGCTATTGGGTTTGATTGATGTGAAGAAGTGTGAGTTGACATCCTACCAGCTAAAGGATGTAGCTCAATCCTGGTATAAGGTGTGACAGAATAGGAAGGCCTTAGGAGGAGGCCCTATTACTTGGAATCTTTTCAAGATGGCTGCTCTAGAGCAGTTCTTTCCCAGATAAATGAAGGAGACTAAGGTTGAGGAATTCATCAACCTTAAGCAGGGCTCGATATCAGTCAGGGATTACTCCCTTAAGTTCGTAAGACTTTACAGCCCAGGAGAGGCCACCTAATAGGAAGTGTGGCATAATGCATGGAGGATAATGTATGATGGACCCTAATGATGTTATAGTTGTGGCAAATCGGGTCACATTATGAAGGATTGTCCGAACGGGAGGAAATGTAAGAGCTGATAGAGTATACAAGTAGATTGCCACAATGAAGGTATTGTGGAGGAATCATCTTGTTGAGGGTGCTACGTGGGAGGCCGAGGCCGACATGAGATCCCGCTACCCTCATCTATTCAGCCCTTGAGGTTAGACTTTCTACACTTAAGTCTAAGGTTCCTTATCTCTCCATTCTTTGTTGCTATTGCTTGATTGTGTATAGTAACTATGTTATGATCTGACTGGTATTACACTAGATAGTTAGTAGTGTCATTCGGGGATGAATGTTCCTAAGGGGGGGATAATGTAACAACCCTGAAAATGGATAAGATAAGAAATGCTTAGTGTGTCAAGAATGCCTATGATTAGACCAGGGTTCACACGGATTGGTGCGCGTAGATCCAGACCTCGAAAACGTTGCTACAACCAATCCAACTAACTTGGGGAGTTAATTGAGCTTGGAAAGGTTGGGACCAACCATGTAGGGCTCTCGAATACGAAGATATACTCGAACGAGTCTTTACCGGACTTAAAGAGAGGAAAGCCTAAGTTTTGAGGGTCTAGGGGTAAAATGGTCTTTTGCCAGGCTAAGGGTAATATTGTAATTACCCTAAATACATATGTAATTATTTAATTAATAAAGTGGAGGGGCAATTTGGGGAGAGAGAGCCGAAATTGAGCTCTTGAAGTGAAGTCTTGCTCCACTCGGGTTCGAACCTAGGTGGAAGCAATGAATTAACTTGTTTTTATTTAAATGGATAAATTAATTTAATTAATTAATAAATATTAGCTGACTTAAGAAAAAGAAAAATCAGATTTTTTATTTAAAGGTTTAACAAAGAGTCCTAGTTTGACTAATTCCCTAACTAAAACTCCTAATTTTAAGCCACTCTCTCTCACTATCTCTCTCTCTCACGTTTCACTATCTCTCTCACGTTTTCTCTCTGCCAAAACAAGTTCAAAAACATAAAAATATTGAAGTTCTTCACACTTGAAGAACTCACACCAAAAATCTAAGAAAAACAACGTAAATCCATCACTTTAAGCAAAGGGGAGGAGTCTTCCGTCGATTGGTGTTGAAGTGTTGAACTTGGACTGATTTTGGAGAGGATTTTGGGCAGCAATTTCGTGGTTGAACAAGAAAAATAAAGGTATGGGTCTTCTTATTCTTGGTCCCTTTCCCAAGACACCTTAGGATTCAGAATATTCAATCCGAAAAAGTAGGGTTGTTCCCCGTCGCATGTCCCTGTCATTAGCTCCCATCAAATCATAGGTTAGTATGTTTGCTGGTAGAAATTAGGTGTTGCAATGTGTTTTCATGATGAATATGTTCATGAACATGTATTTGGAATCATATGAATGACAAGCCTTGTTGCCGAAAATATGTGTGTGTATGTGAAAAAGTTTACTGTAAACTTACTGTAAATGAGTTTTGGTTTATAGCTTCAAGTTTGATATGGTTTTTGTTGTCATTTTAAGTGTATAAACTTATGTAAATGATGATGTTCAATTAAGTGTAATGTGGCTGAATTAAATGATAAATTCTTTGCCAAATATGTCCATGAAAACGCACCTAAAGTACTCACTAAACACTACTCCAAATGCATGAACTTCTAACGTTAAAGAGTGGAGAAAATAGGCTGCAAAAAGGGAATCAAAATTTCCAGCTTGTGATGTTGATTTCGGGCAGCTTCTGGAAATTTTGAAGGAGTTTTAAAAGTGATTAAAATAGGATAGGTCAAGGGGAATCGAACCCAAGACCTCACATGACCTCAAGGCTGAAACGTTTTTAAAAAAAATTTGTTGGGGCTAAGGGGATTCGAACCCCTTAGCTGCTGCCCACGAAATGAATTAAAAAAAAATGGGGATGGGGGGAATGGAACACATGACTTGTGGGAAGCAAGGAAGAGGGAGAATAAAGAAAATAAAAGATGTGAGGCGTGGGAATCAAACACACGACCTCAAGGCTGGAACTAGAGGAGGCAAAAATAATTTAATAAAGCAAGTGAGGCTGTGGGGGTTCGATCCCACGACCTCACTGCCAATGCCCTCATACTAGCGAAAATAAATAAAGAAAAATATATATGGGTCTGTGGGGGTTCGAACCCACCACCTCACAGCCCTAGCGAAAATTAAATTAAAGGTAAGGAGGCTGTGGGGGTTCAAACCCACAACCTCCCTACTTAGGAGAATGAAAGAATAAAAATAAAAGAGGCTGTGGGGATTTCATCCCACAACCTCTTGGTTTAGGCGAAGTGGACAATAATATGTAAATGAAAAATAAGAATGGGGTTGTGGGGGCTCGAACCCACAACCCATCGGCCAAATTCAAGAAAAGGTTAAGTAGAAAATTAATCCTTCAATGTTAATATTGTGATTTAACTTAGGGTTAAAATGTTATGAATATTACAATAAAATCAATTAAAAATATAAATGATATCCAATTGATTCAAGACTTGGGTTTCCTTGCCCAAACTTCCGTTTGATACATAAGTCATACGTCAACAAATCATCCAAGAATAATGCCATCTACTTAGATCGAAATCAAGATCTTGGCATATATACAAGATACATAAGTCTTGTACTATATAATCTTAGGAATGTATGAATCACTTAACGAATTATGATTGAAGCCTCATGGCTTGTGTGTATAGACTCATAAGTCTAACATACGTTCAAAAGTAAGTGAACCTAAGATGTATGAAATGAAATGATGAACCCTATAAGGGTTAAGTATGAGTGTAAATACACTAAATGGCCAAGTGCATTGGCATATGATGAGATGAACAATGAAATAATGAAATCCTAGAAGGGTTAAGTAAGGGTGTGAAACACACCAAATGGCCAAGTGCATTGGTATATGATGAAATGAACATTCACGTAATAAAAGGTGAATAACTATGAAAAGCAAAGATGCTAATGATGATGAATGTGGTGACAACATGATATGAGGCTAATGTAAATGATGAGAGCAATCTCAAATGAGCCTAAGTAAATGTTACCAATACGTACTCACCTATGAGAGTGTAAGATAATGAAGAGACCAGTCTCTATGAACACTCTAATGAGAGTATTGAGCTTAACACACTCAATACGAATGATGAGATGAGAAATCATCTAATGAGCTATGATGTCCTCATACTAGAAGCCAGCTTCCATGACGTATGAGATGAATGTAATGGAACTTTACACTGAGCACCGATAGACTAGCTATGAGCGGTGATGCCTTCTTTCGGGAAGGGCGGAGGTTCACGTAACTCTCATGAGATAAGACTGTCCGGCTTGCCGGGTATGGGTCTCCTTATATCTCCTAGTCTTCGAACCTATAATGCCAATATAGGGATCTGGCGGGGTTAAATTCCCATGTACGCTAGCATGTTTTTGGGTCACTTTGGCCGGTGATTCCACCTCTTTTCGGTGTGGGGGAGGCACTGGATTTCATGATGCTCACATGATCTATGTTGGTTAAAGTTAAAGTTCCCAATGAATGAATGAGGCCAGCCTCAAATGATGCACATAATGAAATGAATGATACCAAAGGTGTTAGGATAGGATAATCAAAGGTGAGTTAGATTCAAGTAATGACATTAGGTCATTCTTGGTCATTGCACAACGAACCTAATGAAAGTCTTAAACTACATCCTAGGTATAGCTGGTGGTTACACTGGCTTATGAATGAAATGAAATGAAGTGCGTATGAATGAATGAAGCAGACTCTGTGTTTGCTAATGAAGACTCCCTAATTGAGGTCCCATATGTTGAGCCCTCATTTTGGAAAGTCATAATGTTAAGTCCATGATTCCAAGGTCTCATGGCATATGAATGAATGACAATAAAGAAGTTATGTGCTACATGCAAAAGCTGTTGTATGCTATATGATATGTGTTATGTGTAAATGTTATGTGCTGTGTGAAAATGTGAAAAGTATGATGATGTATGTTATTCTCATGGCATAACTTTTCTATTCCAAATCTGGAAAGCCCACTGACTTTCCTAATCCATATTTGGAAAGCTAATTGACTTTCCTAATCCAAATTTGGAAACTTTTCTGATCTCAATTTGGCAAGTCCACTGACTTGACTTCCAAAAATCATGTTGTTAGGAAAGAGCTATTCTTTCTCATGCATGTCCTTGGTGTGTGCTTGCATATACCCATACTTAGTACAAGTGTGTACTAACCCTATACAAACTCTACTATTTTAGGTGCAGGTACAGGTGGACGATAGAGCTACAGGATCATCGCTGCAGTTATCCGGACGTCCAGGATTCATTCGGTTTTGGTAGGTTCTCATGATTTCGAGGATGCTACTGTTTTATATTGTAGCTTAGTTTTAGAGTTGAGCTAGTGGAGCATGTTCCACTAGCGTTTCTTTCCTATTTTTATTCAGACTACGTATTGGTGCCATTTTGGCAATGATACACTTAATAAGAATTGAACTATTTCTTTCAATTGCTTATCTCTTATTGTTAGATGGTTGATGGTGAACAATTATGTATTAATGAGAATGTTTTTATCAGTATGTTAAGAAACAAAAAGTTTCAAATTTTTCCGCTAAAATTAACCTAGATGAAGTAAGAATGACGTAAGTAGGCTTGTCTGCGACCTCTGAGAGGTCAACGACGCCGGTCTCGTCTGGGGTCTAGATTCCAGTCGTGACAGTTAGTACAAACAATGTACTAAGTATGGCATATGCAAAAACATGCAAAAAGGGATGTTTTAGTAGAAATAAGCTTTCATGACATTAAAATAAAACCTTGATGAATATTGAAGTAAAATGGCATATAGATCATCATTTAGCACATAAGAAAGCAATTCCATAATTTTACCATAAAAGACCACTTTACATTAATCTGCAAAATAATTCCAATGAACCCAACTTTACAGTGAACTCATTCATACCACAACACAGTGAACTCACTTCCTTTGAGGTTTCCCTGAATAAGTTATCCTAAGATTAACTAAGGTAAGACATGAAGGAACCGTCCATACACCCCCTTCAATACACACCTAAGTGATTCTTAAGACTACCAACCATAGGCTTACCTCGCATGGGAAAGAAGTCCACACTCTATCACTAGACATTAGAAGAACATTCATATATTAAGGACTTCACATAAGTTCCCTTCCCCAAGCGTACTTACAAGTTACACAAAGTGCAATGTGAGAATAGCATCGCATACTACTACTCACACTTTGTTCTCCTTGAGGATCCCATGAGGTTCGGTAGGCCACATTCACCATTCATAAACTTCATTATACAATACATAACCTTAACATGCTTTCATAATATTAGACATTAAGTCACATAACATCATTCCATTACAACACATGATAACTTATTCATACACTTCAAATAAAACACACCAAGACTCCCCTTTCGAAATGTCTACTTGTGGAATGGATAAATAGCGTCTCATACCACTACCTACCCTAAGTAGTACACTCTTTTAGGATACTTAGTTCATTTATTATTTTGTGGGGGGTGTCTTTAACCGACATAGACCATAACAGAGATATATGGAATCCCGATATTACCTCTATTTCGATGAGGGATCCCGCATTGCCTAGGGTAGGGTCATTCTCTTAGCCTTTACATGGATTATCCAATAGCTACACCTATGCGGGAGCATAGCTTCGAAGTAACTCACTCTCTACTCACGAGGAGTACTAATCTCAAGAGGTACATTGGGTACAACATCCCTACTCACAATCTACACCCACCCCTTGTTCCAATCCTCTCAGTGCTAAACATAACTCCCCCACAGAGTCATAAACATTCTTTACTATTGGTTAAGGGATAGGTAATTAGCAACACATCTCAACTCACGAAGGGTACTTATCCCTAGAAGTTACATTGGAATACCAAATCTAAACTCACGAAGTGTATCCAACCTCAAACCTATCTTAGAAAGATCTTGGGAATAGTGATGTTGCTACTAAACACTTCATCTCATCTCACGAAGAGTGTTAACCCCAAAACTACCTTTTTCATTCACATTCTTTAGCTTCATTAATTCATTCATTCAAAGTGTTAGTGTGTGTACATGTGAGCACACCTTTCACATAATCACCATTTTCATGACATTTACTTCTAAACTTGCTAACATCTTCATTCATTGTAGTACACACTTGTAACGACCTGAAAGTACCCCCTAGAATTTAGGTCAACCCTTAGATCGGAACAAGGAGCACTTGACCTTTCGGAGGTCTTGTACTAGCAATTTGCTATCAGTCATTATCTAAGACATGAAAAGTAGTGCGGAATTAAAACTTTTCACGATAATTATAATAAAAAGGAAATAGATTTTATAAATACTAAAGAATAGTCTCGTCTTCACAAGACAAATTAAAGACCCAACTTAAACATCTTAGGGGCACGACTCTTTTACATTGAATGAAAATACATAATGAATCTTAACAGTAGAGATGAAGAAATAGAACTTTGCCCTCGCATATATGAGGACATACTTAGTCTTGAGAGAGTCGATTCCCAAACTTGCCTTCTATTCTTCAACTTGCCTCCAACCTATAGTTATTAAGTATAGAAAAGTATGGGTTAGTACAAAAAATGTACTAAATATGGCATATGCAAAAACATGCGAAAAGGGACATTTTAGTATAAATTATCTTTCATGCAAATTAAGTAAAACCTTAATGAATATTGAAGTAAAATATGCATAAAAACCATAATTTAGAACATAATAAAAGGTTTTCATAATTTTAGCACAATGAGCCACTTTACAGTGAACTACAAGAACATTACAGTGAAACCCACTTTATAGTGAACCAATTCATACCACAACACAGTGAACTCACTTCCTTTGAGGATTCCCTAACTAATTTATCCTAAGACTCACTAAGGTAGGACATGAAGGAACCACCCATACACCCCCTTCAATAAACACCTAAGTGATCCTTAAGACTACCAACCATAGGCTTACCTCGCACGGGAAAGAAGTCCACACTCAAAACTAGACATTAGAAGAACATTCATGCATTAAGGACTTCACATAAGTTCCCTTCTCAAATGGTACTTGTGAGTTACACTAAGTGCAATGTTAGAGTAGCATCCCATACTACTACTCCCACTTAGTGCTCCTAGAGAATTCCCTTGTATCAAGTACACTACATTAATCATTCATAACTTCATTATATAAAACTTAACTTTAACTTGCTTCCTTAACATTAGACCTTAGGTCATCTAACTTCATTCACAACACATGATAACTCATTCTTACACTTCATTAAAACACACCAAGAATCCCCTTTTGGAATGTCTATTTAGTGCAATGGATAAATAGCATCCCATACCACTACCTACCCTAAGTAGTACATTTTTTAAGAGACTTAGTTCATTTATTCTTTTATGGGGGATATATTTAACCGACATAGACCTTGAGAGCTAGACATGGAATCCCAATATTACCCATATTGGAGATGGGATCCGCACTTGCCTAGGGTAGGGTCATTCTCTTAGATTTTAAATGGCTTCTCCAATAGCTACACCTATGAGGGCGCATATTTAGGGATAAGGATATTTTTCCCTAAGTAACTCACTCTCTATTAACGAGGAGTACTCATCTCAAGAGGTACATGGAGTACAACATCTCAACTCACGAAGTGTAACCACCCCTTCTACATATTCTCTAAGTTCTAAGCATGACTCCCCCACGGAGTCTTAAACATTCATTACAATATGTTAAGGGATAGCTAATTTTCACCATATCTCAACTCAAGAAGGGTACTTATCTCTTGAGGTTACATTGGAATACCACATCTCAACTCAAGAAGGATATCCAACCTCCATCTCATCTTAGAAATCTCTTGGGAATAGTGAGGTTTCTACTAAACACTTCGTCTCAATCACGAAGAGTGTTCACCCAAAAACTCCCTTTTTCATTCACATTCAATAGCTTCATTCATTCATTCAGTTAAAGAGTGAATTTGTGTACATGTGAGCACACCTTTCACATAATCACCATTTTCATAACATTAACTTCTAAACATGCTTATACCTTTATTCATCATATTACATACTTTAACATGCTTCACATAAACATATAGTTCATTTAAACATAATCCCTAGCATACTTCACATAATAAGCTTCATAAAGCGCATCAACTAGAACAACATCATTATCATCTTATTTCACACAATATATCTTCATTTCCTTATTCACAATACACAAGTAGATTCACATTCATATATTTCAAGTAAACACCGCCACCAAAGGTGGACCATACCACTCAAGAGTATTTCATAATAAGAGTTAAACAATGTAACCAACTTACCATCAATCCAAGCATTAACCACCTCTAATTAATTCCTAGATAACACATCATAAAATATCCCTTAGGGAAGTAGCTAAGTCACAATATAACCATAAAGAAACTATAACTCTAAAATTTTCAAATCATGTTCATTAGACCCATTTCATAAGTAAAAAGTTGATAAAAAGCAATAGCATGGTTTCATTGAAGTTTTAGCATTAAAACCAAAAACTAACATAAGAAATACCATATTTGAATCCTTTAGAACATTTTCAAGAAAGACCCATACTTAGAGTCAAAGATAGAAGAAGTTAGGACTTGAAAACCATTTTTGAAATTCCTTAGAAATGGATCCTTGAATGTAAGAGAGTTCAAGAATGACTACGATACCTCAATGAGAATGAAACCCACCAATCTTTCATGAAGAATACGTCCACGACCAGCCATGCAAGCCCTTCCTTGATATCAAGCTTCTATTGGATTTTGGGAAAGTCTTTCTTGAAAGAGGGTTTTGGGTTTTTGATAATGAAGTCTAAAATTAGGTCTTAGTATTTGAATTCTCTTAATATACCTAAAAGACTCTGAAATAATCATCCATGGTTAATAAAAGACTTGGGGTGAATTTACAAAACACCCCAAGCGAAGGCAAAAAATTGACAGCTTTTGCAGGCCAACCTACACCCCCTCACTAACGGGCCTCTGCCCAGTCGATGCCCTTAGATGAGGTCCATCGATTGGGGCTGAGTCTCCATTTTGTGCAGGATTCTCTTTCCTTGCAGGGCATATCGACTCCCAAGATTTACGGGCCGTTGTTTTACCAATGGTCCGTCCCTTGTGGCCGTCTTTGGTCACTACTTGGCAGCATCCTGCCAACGGGATAGGGTGCCTTTCTAGGGCCCCTCGTGGGTCCTAGGTGGGGTAGTACCCGGACTTTAAACCCCTATTCATAGTCGTCTAAGTCTTAGGAACATCCCACATCAATTTCAATCAAAATGAACACGTAAAACACGCTAAAAACATGAGAACACACAAGCGCATTCTAATCCACACCTTCCGAACGTCATGGACGTTCCAGGACGTTTGACCTCCAAACCTTACAAAAATTTATACACTGCCTAAGGACATCATTATAAACCCTTTAAGGACTTTAAGACCTCATTACACACATGCTTGGATCTAGTTTCGCTTAGTTAGTTTTAGGGTGTTACAACACTTTAACATGCTTCAGATGTACAAATACCTCATTTAGACATAATCTCTATATCATACATTTCAAGCTTCATAAAGTACCTCAACAAGAACATCATCTTTATCACTTTACTTCACATATTATTCCTTCATGGCCATACTCACATTACACATGTAAATACACATTTATACTGTTAAAGTAAACACCACCACAAAGGTGGACCATACCACTCAAGAGCATTTCACAATAAGAACTAAACAATATAACCAACTTTCTATTCATTTAATATTGCACCACCTATTCACACGTTCTTCAATAATCCATCATAAAATAGCCCTTATGGCAGTAGCTAAAACACAATATGACCATAAACAAAAAATATTTCTAACATTCTCTAATCATGCTCATTAAACCCATTTCATAAGCATAAACATGATTTCACTGGGGTTTTGACATTAAAATCATCATTTAATACGAAGAACAACTCATTTTAATCATTAAAACGTGTTCATACAAAGACCCATTCTTAGAGTCAAGGAATAAAGATGTTTGAAGTTGAAACACTTCTAGAAATCTCTTTGTAATGGATCCTTGAATGAAACGAAGTTCAAGGATGAATATCATACATCAATTAGAAGAAACCCATGAATTCTTTTATGAAGAAACGTCCACAAACAGCACCTTCTATCCCTTCCTTGAGTTCAAGCTTCTATTGGGTTTTGAGAGAGTCTTTCTTGAGGGAGGGTTTTGGGTTTTTGAAAATGAAGTCTAAAATTAGGTCTTAGTGTTTGAACCCTCTTAATATACCTAAAATACCCTAAAATATTAATTCATGGTTCATAAAGTACTTGGGCTGAATTTACCAAACACCCCAAGCCTTGGCAGAAAATTGACAATTTTTACAAGCACAACCTACGGCCCCTTAATGGCGTGCCGTTGCCCAGGGGTCTGTCGATTGGGTCTGAGCCTACATCTTGAGAAATACTTGCTGAAATTTCATGTCAAATCGATGCCCAAGGTCGACGGGCCATCGTTTGACCAATGGTTCGTCCCTTGTGGTCGTCGTTGATCAATGCTTGGCGACGTCCTTCCAAATAGATTGGTCCTCTTTTGGGGCCCATAGTGGGTCTTAGGTGGAGTCGTACCCAAACTTTGAACCCCTAAACATGGTCATCTAGGTCTTAGGATCATCCCACATAAATTTCAACCAAAACGAACATGTAAAACTCGTTAAAACATTCTAAGACACACAAGCACTTTCTAAGGCAAATCTTCCTAACGTAATGGACGTTCTTGGACGTTTGACCTCTAAACATCACCAAACTTTATACAATGACTCAAAAAATCATTATTGACCCTTTTAACACAAAATTAACTCATGAAACACTTACGAAGATCTAGTTCACCTTAGTTCAGTTTAGGGTGTTACAGAACAAATGTCCCTTTAAGCATGCTTTCAAATGTTTTATATGCATTTACCCATACTTAGTACAAGTGGATGTACTAAACAATTTCCATTATATTTCTACAACAATTTAGGTTCGGTCCATTGAAGATAGAAGGCCAATTACAAGACTACTTGGATATTCCCCACGTGTTTGGTAGGTCCTCACCATTCGAGGATGTTGCCACTATCTAGGTACTTGAAGTTGTTATTGTATAAAGACATTTAGTTTCATTCTCCTTCGTTTGAAGACTATTATTTTATAAGCCTATATGTGGCTTTTGTTTTAATGAAGTAAGGGCTATGCCCGAATGTTATACTATGGTTTAGATGGTTTAAATCCTTATATGCTATGTATATTATCTAAACGAGAAGGCTATGCAAGCTTCCTATGCAAGGAGTCTAAGTAAACTCCATATGTATGTATGATTTGTAAGCGAGAGGTCTATGTATACCTTAATATGCAAGAAAAGTTTTAATTTTTCTACATTTTAACATATGAAATGTAATGACGAATGCTAAGTGTCTAGTCTTAGTCCTCCATGAGGACGCCGACGCCGGTTAAGTTTAGAGGGTGCTACCTGCTCAGGAAAAATTGGTATCAAAGTATGAGGTTAAACTAATCATAGGATCAATGTCTCACTTAACCACGTCTATGTAGAGTCTTGTTCATGAGTGTGAAGTGCGCCACACTTATGAATGAGATACTATGTGATACTTAGGAATCCTCATTTATTGGTAACCTTGAATGTCATATCTTATGACTGCTAACTTTATGTGTCCCTTTTTCTTCTAATCCTTTTCTTGTGGATATAGGAGATGACTACACAAAGAGTGGCTGCGAGGAGAGTGGAGGAAGATTTGGCTAATGTGGGAGTTCCTCCCCAAGATAACGAAGCCCCTCCACAAGGTAACCAAGTGCCTCCACAAGTCCAAGCTCCGGTCATTCCTCGACCTATGACGGATGGATAGATAAGGTCGTCATTTTTTAAATTTGTCTCAAGCCATGACTACAAAATCTCAAGCGGTAGACTCTCAAGCCCAAGAAATGACAACTCAAGCCAATCGGGAGGTTGAACCTCGTGTTCAACCAAATGCTAGTACCACGGCTTCCCGCTTGACGGACTTCGTGAGGATGAACCCTCCTATGTTCTATGGGTCTAAAGTGAATGAAGATCCCCAAGAATTCATTGATGAAGTTGAAAAGATTCTCTATGCTATGGGTTTCACTTCAAATGAAAAGGCCGAGCTAGCTTCCTATCAACTCAAGGATGTAGCTCAAACATGGTACACCCAATGGAAAGATAATAGGGCCTTGAGAGCGGGTCCTATCACTTGGGAGGTGTTTAGAAGGGTTTGCTTGATCATTTCTTTCCTTGGGAGAAAAGGGAGGTTGTAACAATCCGCAAGTACACCCTAGAAAAAGCGAGCACTCTTGAGTCGTCACAAGGTGTACTTGACCATTCGAAGGTCTTGTACTAGCCTATTAGATATCATTCATTACATAAGACATGAAAAGTAGTGCGTAGTGAAAACTTTTCAGGACTTTGATAATAATAAGGAAATATCTTTAATAAAATACAAAAGCGTAAGTCTCATCGTCACAAGCCAACTTAAGGACACATCTTATATATCTTAGGGACACATCCCTTTAAATTGAAAGATAATAAATAATAATTCTTATACAAGTCTTAATAGAAGAACTAAGTAACATAAAGTATCTCATCGAATATATAAGTAAATACCGAGTCTTGAGAGAGTAAACTTCCCAAGTTTGCCTTCTAAGCCTTCACTTGCTTCCAACCTACACTTATAGAATATAGAAAAGTATGGGGTTAGTACAAACATTGTACTATGTATAACATTATGCAACAACATGAAAAAGCAGAAATTTTCGTTGAAATAAGCATTCATGCTAATTAAGTAAAATCTTCATACGTATAGATGTAAAATAACATATAAATAATCATTTAGCACATTAAAGTGAACTCAAGAAAACCTTACAGTGAACTCTTTTTCCTTGAACTTACAGTGAACCCTTTCTCCTCTTAACTCACAGTGAAATCATCTCCCTTGAAGTTTCCCTAAACAAGGTTATCCTAACACTAAGGTAAGACATGAAGAAACCTCCCATACAATCCATTCAATACACACCCAAGTGATCCTCAAGACTACCAACCATAGGATTACTTCACAAGGGTAACAAGACCACACTCAACATCAAAGATACTAAGGAACATACATACATTTAGGTACTTCACATAAGAACCTTTCTCCAACACAACCCCCAAGTTCACATAGTGCAATGTGAGAGTGCATCCCATACTACTACTCCCACCAAGTGTTCCATGAAGATTTCCATATATTAGGCACACCACATTCATCATTTATAACCTTCATCATACAAGACATAACTTTAACAGATTTCTTGACATTAGACACTAAGTGACATAACTTCATTTACATCACAAAAAGACACATTCATACATTGCATATAAAGACACTCCAAGACGCCCCTTTCAAGTGCCTACTCGTGCAATGGATATATAGCGTGCCATACCACCTCCTACCCTAAGTAGTACACTCTTTAGGATACTTAGTTTATTACATTCTTTTGTGGGGACTAGATTTAACCGACATATACCATGAGAGATAGACATGAATTCCCGGTATTATCACCAACCGGATGAGGGATCCCCACTTGCCTAAGGTAGGGTCATTCTTGAGCCTTTAGATGGGGTTTCCTATAGTTATTCCTATGCAGGGGCATAGTTAAGGGATAACGAAATTGCTTCTAAGTAACTCATTCTCTACAAAAGAGGAGTACTCATCTCAAGAGGTACATTGGGTACATCATCTGTTCACGAAGTGTACCCACCCCTTCTTCAAATTCACTAGGTGTTAAACGTAACTCCCCCATGGAGTCTTAAGCATTCATTAACTATAGGTTAAGGGATAGCTAATTAGCACCACATATCAACTCACAAAGGGTACTTATCCCTATAGATTACTTTTGAAGACCACATTTCAACTCACGAAGGGTGTTCAACATCCAACCTATCTTAGAAAGCTTTTGGGAATAGTGAGGTTGGTACCAAACACTTCATCTCAACTCACGAGAGTGTCCACCCCTTAGCTCCCCTTTTTCTTACTAAAGGAATTGTAGGGATGGTCTACACACTTCATCTCTACTCACGAAAAGTGTCCACCCTACAATTCCACATTCACATTCATTAACTTCATTCATTCATTGATAGTATGTTTGAGTACATGTGAGCAGATCTTTAACATAATCACCATTTTAATAAGATTGACTTCTAAACATGCTTACCTCTTCATTCATCATAATTTACACCCTAGCATGCTTCACATATACACATACTTCATTTAACATAATCTCTACAATACATACAATTCAAGCTTCATAATGCATATCAATATGAACATCATCATCATCTTTACATCACTTCACATAATATGCCTTCATTGCCATAATCACAATACACATAATTATACATATATCCATATACTTCAAGTAAACACTGCCACCAAAGGTGGACCAGACCACTCAAGAGCATTTCATCATAAGATCTAAACAATATAACCAACATACCATTCATTCAAGCTTTCACCACCTATTCTCAATTTCTCCAATAATTCATCATAAAATAGACCTTAAGGCAGTTGTTAAATGACATTACAACATATAGAAAATCATAGTTCTAACATTATCAAATCATATACATTAAACCCTTTTCATAAGCTAAAGGTTTGAAATATGCATAAGCATGGGTTCATTGGAGTTTTGACATTAAAATCATAAACTAATACCAAAAACAACATATTTGAATCATTAAAATGTTTTCATGCTAAGACCCATGCTTAGAGTCACAGATAAAAGAAGTTAGAGCTTGAATACACATTTTTAAATATCTTTGAAGTGACTCCTTGAATGAAATAAAGTTCAAAAGATGATCTATCATACCTCAACGGGAAGAAACCCACGACATTTGGATTACGAAAACGTACAAAACTTTCAACCCTATCCCTTCCTTGAGTTCTAGCTTCAATGGAGTTTGAGTGAGTTCTTTCTTGAGGGAGGGGTTTTGAATATATGAAAATGAGGTCTAGGTCTAGGAGTATAAACCCTCTTAATATATCCTAAATACCACAAAATTATCACCGTTGGTTCGTAAAAGACTTGGAGTGGATTTACTAAAACACCCCAGGCTTGTCAGATTTTTGGACAACTTTTGCAGGTGCCAAACGAGGGCCCCTAGCTACTGGGGGTCGTCTGATCGACGACCTTCCTGCTGGGGCGTCGATGGCATCAAAGGCAGGTTCATGGAGGGTTCATATCTCACTAAGTGTGGGACTACGCCCCCAAACGACGGGCGTCAACAGGACTACTGTAATGGCCCGAGAGTACCCCCTAGAAGTTAGGGAATTCTCAGATCGAAACATTGCGAACTTGACCTCTTGGTGGTCGTCACCATTTTCATAACATTTACTTCTAAACTTGCTAACATCTTCAATAATCATAGTACACACTTGTAATGACCCGAAAGTACCCCCTAGAATTTAGGTCAACCCTTAGCTTGGAACAAGGAGTACTTGACCTTTCGGAGGTCTTGTCCTATCAATTTGCGATCATTCATTACATAAAATATAAAAAGTAGTGCGGAATTAAAACTTTTCACGACAATTATATTAAAAGTAAATAGCTTTTATAAACACTAAATAATAGTCTCGTCTTCACAAGACAACTAAATGACCCAACTTAAACTTCATAGGGACACGACCCTTTTAAATTGAATGAAAATACATAATGAATCTTAATAGTATAGACGAAGAAATATAAATTTGCCCTAGAATATATGAGGAAATACTTAGTCTTGATAGAGTATATTCCCAAACTTGCGTTCTATTCTTCAACTTGCCTCCAACCTATAATTATTAAGTATAGAAAAGTATGGGTTAGTACAAATAACGTACTAAGTATGGCATATGCAAAAACATGCAGAAAGAGAAATATTTAGTATAACTAAGATTTCATGCAAATTAAGTTAAACCTTCAAGAATATTGAAGTAAAATAGTAGAAAAACCATAATTTAGAACATAATAAAAGGTTTCCATAATTTTAGCACAATAAGTCACTTTAGAGTGAACTACAACAACATTGCAGTGAAACCCACTTTACAGTGAACCAATTCATACCACAACACAGTGAACTCACTTCCTTTGAGGTTTCCCTAACAAATTTATTCTAAGACTCACTAAGGTAAGACATAAAGGAACCATCCATACACCCCCTTCTATACACAACTAAGTGATCCTTAAGACTACCAACCATATGCTTACCTCGCACAGGAAACAAGTCCACACTCTAAACTAGACATTAGAAGAACATTCATGCATTAAGGACTTCACATAAGTTTCCTTCTCAAATGGGACTTGTGAGTTACACTAAGTGCAATGTTAGAGTAGCATCCCATACTACTACTCCCACTTAGTTCTCCTAGAGGATTCCCTTGTATCAAGTACACTACATTAATCATTCATAACTTCATGATATAAAACTTAACTTTAACATTCTTCCTTAACATTAGGCCTTAAGTCATCTAACTTCATTTACAACACATGATAACTCATTCTTACACTTCATTAAAATACACCAAGACTCTCATTTTGGAATGTCTACTTAGTGCAATGGATAAATAGCGTCCCATACCACTACCTACCCTAAGTAGTACATTCTTTTAGGAGACTTAGTTCATTTATGCTTTTGTGGGGGATAGCTTTAACTGACATAGACCATGAGATCTAGACATGGAATCCCAATATTACCCATATTGGAGAAGGGATCCGCACTTGCCTAGGGTAGATTCATTCTCTTAGCTTTTACATGGCTTCTCCAATAGCTACACCTATGAGGGCGCATAGTTAGGGATAAGGAGATTTCTCCTAAGTAACTCATTCTCTATTAACGAGGAGTACTCATGTCAAGAGGTACATTGGAGTACAACATCTCAACTCACGAAGTGTAACCACCCCTTCTTCATATCCTCTAATTACTAAGAATAACTCCCCCACGGAGTCTTAAACATTCATTACAATATGTTAAGGGATAGCTAATTTGCACCACATATCAACTCAAGAAGGTTACTTATCTCTTGAGGTTACATTGGAATAAGACATCCTAACTCAAGAAGGATATCCAACCTCCAACCTATCTTAGAAAGATCCTGGGAATAGTGAGGTTTCTGCTAAACACTTAATCTCAACTCATGAAGAGAGTTCACCCTAAAACTCCCATTTTCATTCACATTCATTAGCTTCATTCATTAATTAATTTAAAGTGTGAATTTGTGTACATGTGAGCACACCTTTCACATAATCACCATTTTCATAACATTGACTTCTAAACATGCTTATACCTTCATTTATCATATTACATACTTCAACATGCTTTACATAAACATATAGTTCATTTAAACATAATCCCTAGCATACTTCACATAATAAGCTTCATAAAGCACATCAACTAGAATAACATCATTATCATCTTATTTCACACAATATATCTTCATTGCCTTATTCACAATACATAACATGATTCACATTCATATATTTCAAGTAAACACCGCCACCAAAGTTGGACCGTACCACTCAAAAGTATTTCATAATAAGAGTTACTAACAATATAACCAACTTACCATTAATCCAAGTTTTCACCACCTCTAATTAATTACTAGATAATACATCATAAAATATCCCTTAGGTAAGTAGCTAAGTCACAATATAATCATAAAGAAACTATAACTGTAAAATTTTCAAATCATGTTCATTAGACCCATTTCATAATTCAAAAGTTGATAAAAATCAATAACATGGTTTCATTGAAGTTTTAGCATTAAAACCAACAAATAACATAAGAAATACCATATTTGAATCCTTTATAACATTTTCAAGCAAGACCCATACTTAGAGTCAAAGATAGAAGAAGTTAGGACTTGAAAACCCTTTTTGAAATTCCTTAGAAATGGATCCTTGAATGTAAGAGAGTTCAAGGATGACTACCATACCTCGATGAGAATGAAACCCACCAATTTTTCATGAAGAACACGTCCACCACCAGCCCTGCAAGCCCTTCCTTGAGTTCAAGCTTCTATTAGGTTTTGGGACAGTCTTTCTTGAAAGAGGGTTTTGGGATTTTCAAAATAAAGTCTAAAATTAGGTCTTAGAATTTGAAACTCTTAATATACCTAAAAGAACCTAAAATAATCATCCATGGTTAATAAAAGACTTGGAGTAAATTTACAAAACACCCCAAGCAAAGGCAGAAAATTAGAAGCTTTTACAGGCCAACCTACACCCCCTCACTGACGGGCCGTTGCCAAGTCGATGCATCTTAGATGAGGTCCGTCGATTGGGGTTGAGTCTCCATTTTGTGCAGGATTTTCTGGCCTTGCAGGTCCAATTGAATCCCAAGATTTATGGGTCGTTGTTTAACCAACAGTCCGTCCCTTGTGGTCGTCTTTAGTCACTGCTTGGCAGCATCCTGCCAAAGGGATGGGGTTCCTTTCTAGGGACCTTAGTGTGTCTTAGGTGGGGTCGTACCCGGACGTTATAACCCTATTCATAGTCTTCTAAGTCCTAGGAACATCCCACATTAATTTAAATTAAAAATGAACATGTAAAACACGCTAAAACACATGAGAACACACAGGTGCATTCGAATCCACACCTTTCGAATGTCATGACCGTTCCCGGGCGTTTGACCTCCAAACTGTACAAAACTTTATACATTGCCTGAGGACATCATTATAAACCCTTTAAGGATTTTAAGACATCATCACGCACATGCTTGTCTCTAGTTTCACTTAGTTCGATTTAGGGTGTTACAACACTTTACATGCTTCAGATATACAAATACCTCATTTAGACATATTCTCTATATCATAAATTTCAAGCTTCATAAAGCACCTCAACAAGAACATCATCATTATCACTTTACTTCAGATAATATGCCTTCATGTAAATACTCACATTACACATGTAAATACACATTCATACAGTTCAAGTAAACTCCTCCACAAAAGGTGGACCATACCACTCAAAAGCATTTCACAATAAAAACTAAACAATATAACTAACTTACCATTCATTCAATCTTGCACCACCTATTCACAAGTTCTTCAATAATACATCATAAAATAGCCCTTATGGCAATATGAGCATAATCAAAAAACATTTCTAATGTTCTCTAATCATGCTCATTAAACCCATATCATAAGAATAAACATGATTTCATTGGAGTTCTGTCATTAACATCATCATTTAATACTAATAAAAACTCATTTTAATCATTAAAACGTTTTCATACAAAGACCCATACTTAGAGTCAACGAATAAAGAAGTTTGAAGTTGAAACCCTTCTAGAAATCTCTTTGAAATGGATCCTTGAACGAAAGGAAGTTCAAAGATGAATACCATATGTCAATGAGAATAAACCCATGATTTTTTTATGAAGAAACGTCCACAACCAGTCCCTTCTATCCCTTCCTTGAGTTCAAGCTTCAATTGGGTTTTGAGAGAGTCTTTCTTGAGGGAGGGTTTTGGGTTTTTGAAAATGAAGTCTAAAATTAGGTCTTAGTGTTTGAACCCTCTTAATATACCTAAAACACCCGAAAATAATAATCCACCGCTAATAAAATACTTGGGGTGAATTTACCAAACACCCCAAGCCTTGGTAGAAAATTGACAATTTTTACAAGCACAACCTACGGCCCCTAATGATGTGCCGTTGCCTAGTCGACACCCTTTAGATGGGGTCTGTCGATTGGGTCTTGTCACGACCGGAGTCTAGACCCTAGCCAAAACCGGCGTCGTTGACCTATCAGAGGTCGCAGACGAGCTTACATACGTCGTTACATCATCTAGGTTAATTTTAGCGGAAAAATTTGAACTTTTTGTTTACTTAAACTTCATAGTGAGAAACATTGAGCTCGTATAAGACTATCTAGTTCACCTCTTGATTATCCTACACAAACATCTTTGGTATCGCTCCTTTCATTGTGGGCATTACAGGAGGCCGGCCTCATTCTTTCTTTGGGAACTTTAACTTACACTCTCATAGGTTAGTACGTTTTGGTAACATTTAAGTAGGCTCATTTGAGATTGCTCTCATGTTTCACATTAGCCACTTATCATGTTGTCACCACATTCATTAGTCTTAGCACATTTTCCCTTAATAATTACTCACCCCTTTTTACGTGAATGTTCATTTCATCATATGCCAATGCACTTGGCCTTTTAGTGTGTTTCACACTCTTACTTAACCCTTGTGGGGTCTCATCATTCATCACATAACATCTTTGGTTCACTTACTTTATAAACGTATGTTGGACTTATGAGTCCACACACACAAGCCATGGGTCTTCATTCATAGTTCATTTAAGTGATTTATATTGCCCAAGATTATGTGGTAGAAGACTTATGCATCTTGTAAGAATGTCAAGGTGTCAATTTGATTCCTATGGGAAGCATTCATTAAATATGTAATCACGTAAGACTTATGTGTCAATACGGAATTGGGCAAGGGAACCCGATTTCGAATCCCTTGAGCAACACTTAATCTTGTATTAAACTTGATAATTGCATTTTTCAGATTTGGGGGACCCTAGTTCGATCCCCATCACTCCCATAATATTTCCTTTCTTTTCCCCCTCTCTTTCTCGTTTAAGGCAAGGAGGTTGTGGGATCAATCCCCCACAAGCTCATTCTTTTTCTCTTAATTTATCTCTTAACTTTCTCACCTATCCAAGAGGTTGTGGGTTCAATCCCCACTCACCACATTTATTTTTCATCCTTTATTTTTCTCCTAACTCTCTCATCTATTCAAGAGGTTGTGGGTTTAATCCCCACTCACCACATCTATTTTTCCTCCTTTATTTTTCTCCTAACTCTCTCATCTATTCAAGAGGTTGCGGGTTCAATCCCCACTCACCACATCTATTTTTCCTCCGTCATTTTTCTCATAACTCTCTCATCTGCAAGAGGTTGTGGGTTCGAATCCCCACAGCCTCACCTTATTTTAATTTACATTTTTTCCTTACCTTCGCATTCGGCCAAGAGGTTGTGGGTTCCAATCCCCACAACCTCACCTTATTTTAATTTAAATTTTCTCCTTACCTTCTCATTCTGCCAAGAGGTTGTGGGTTCGAACCTCAAATGCCTCACTTCATTTTCTTTCATTTTCCCCTAACTTTTCACTTGAGCTTTACCCCATTTCGAATCCCCCTTACCACATTTTATTATTTAATTTTTTTATGACATGTATATGGTGAGTTCTTGGGTTCAATCCCCACTGACCTCAAGCAGTTAAAAAAATATTTTAGAACGTGATTTTTTTACAGTAAGATGCCCAAAAACAAATTTCAAGAATGCTGGAAATTTGTTCACCCTCTTTGCATTCCATTTTCTCAACTTTTAGACGTTAAATTTAGGATAAATTTTCGTATAACATCTAGTGCATCTTTAGGTGAGTTTTCATGGTTATTTTTGAAAATTTAATCACTTTTTTGCAGTCCATTTTCTCACCCTCTTTCACGTTAAACGTCAAGACATTTCGAGTAGTTTTTAGGGAGATCTTTAGGTGCATTTTCAAGGTTACTTTCAATAAACAATTATCATTAAATTTAGCAACTTTGAACTCATATGAACATCATGTTTTTAACATATTTATATACGTAAAATACAACATTTTAACATGTAAATATCCAGGCTTCAAACCAAGGCTAACTCACGGCACACACATGCATAATCAAGTTAACGTAATTCACCTTATCGGAACACGTCTTTCATTTCTGACATAATTTCCGAATACACATTCAAACACGTAATCACAGCCAGCCCTAAAATTATCTACAATAAGTCATACCAACGCATACTTTAAATCTTTCAAAGGATCTAATGACAAGGGCATGAAACGGGGACAACCTTATTTTTTTTTTACACGAATTAAGCTGAACTTAGGGGTCTCTTGGCAAAGGGACCAAGAGAGAAGAAAACACATACCTTAATGTCGTTCCACACTTGTTTCAATGCTGCCTATTCCCACGACACCACTGCCTCACCACCAAAATTCCAAACACAATCTGTCAAGAAGAATGTTGTTGATTTTCATTTTTAGCTTAGCTTTTCGTTTGATTTTTTTTGTGTAAGTTCTTCAATAGTGAAGAACTATTATTTCCAGTTTTACTGATAAAAACGTGAGAATGAGAGTGAGAGACGTGAGAATGAGAGGATTACGATTAGGAGAGTTAGGTGGAGACATCGTCAAACTAGGACTCCTCATTATTAATTTTTTATTATTATATTTTTATTAAAAATCTAATTTTTCCTTTACCTAAATCAGCAAATTAAATATTAATTAATTTAACTAATTCACTAAATACAATTAAATCAATTAAATCATTGCTTCCACCAAGGCTCGAACCCGGATGGAGCAAGATTTTGCTTAAAGGGTCAATTTCGGCCACCTCTACCCAAATTGCCCCTTAACCATATTAATTAATTAATTAATTAATTATTTAGGGTAATTACAATACTACCCTTAGCCTGGGAAAGACCATTTTACCGCTAGACCCTCAAAACCTAAGATTACCCCTTTTAAGTCCGGTAAGACTCATCCGGATGAATATCTTCAATTAGGGTGCCCTACATGGTTGGTTCTCACCTTGCCTAGCTCAACTAACTCACCAAGTTGATTGGATTGGCTAGTGCATAGGTTCTGAGGTTTAGTTCTATGCGCAACATGCCGTGTGAACCCGGTCTAAGCCATGCATTCTAGGTACGTTTAAGCATTACTTAGCATAGTTATTTTCGGGTTGTTTCATTATCCCCCCTTTAGGAACATTCGTCCCCGAATGACACTACTCTTTACTAGCAACAAGTAAGTCATCTATAGAACTTATGCATACATAGGCAATTCAATACTCCTCATTGGTGAATATATTATTCACATATTAATATGATGGTGGACATCCTTGAAACCTACTAGCAGCTTCACATTAATAGACTAAGGAACTCTTTCCTAAACTAGTCTCATCAAAGTATACAACATAAGTAAACACATAAGTCACACAAATCAGCACCCAACATGATGACTCAAACATATTAACTTTATACTAGTGCATAAAATCATACACAGTCAAACACATGATAGACTAATTAAGGCTACACACCCGAGACTTCACTAGATGTGCCTTCCCTTGCACCCCTAGACTTGAGTGCGAAGAATCGTTGCCTCCTTGGAGCCTCTTCACTTGGATCATTATGTTGAACTCTCTCCTTCCCTTGTTCTTGACTTCTCCTATTCGGACAATCCTTCACCATGTGACCCGGTTTGCCACAAATGTAATATGCATTAGAGACCATCATACACTGTCCTCCATGCAGTTTGCCACACTTCCTGCAAGGTGGCCTCTCCTGAGGTGTATCTACTTCATTGTTTCTCTTAACTCTGGACTCAGAATCCCTATCATAGCGACCCTTGGATGAACTTGACTACCCTATGTGGGATAGTCCCTTCTTAAACATGGGCTTATCCCTGATTTCAGTACTACTCTTCCTTGAAAAATTCTCCTCAGTTTGCCTTGACCTGTTCCCTGCCCTAATGTGCTTCCTCTTCCTGCTTTCCTCCACTTGCTGGACATGGACCATAAGCCTGGAAAGGTCCATCCTGTCATGCAGCATAGCTGCCCTACGCTTCTCCTCGAGATCCTCAGCAATCCCTGTCAAGAATCTACTCATCTCGTCTCTACTGTTAGACACAAGAGAAGTGGCATACTTGGAAAGTTTTACGAACTTCAGGGAGTAATCCCTAACTGACATCGAGCCCTGCTTAAGGTTGATGAATTCCTCAACCTTAGCCTCCTTCATTTCTCTAGGAAAGAACCGCTCCAGAAAAGTCGTCTTGAAAAGATCCCAAGTCATAGGACCTCCTCCTAAGGCCCTGCTATCCTGCCACATCTTATACAAGGATTGAGCTACATCCTTTAGCTGGTAGGATGCAATCTCAGCCTTCTCCACTTCAGTCAAACCCATTGCACACAGTATATTGTGGATCTCATCCACAAACTCCTAGGGATCCTCCGCAGTCTTAGATCCAGTGTAAATGGGAGGATTCATCCTCGTGAAGTCCATTGACCTGCTAGCCATGGTGCTGGCATATGGGTTCTCTATGGGAACACCTCGTTGCTCCGCCTGGGCTGTCATAGCCTGAGCTTGTAAAGTGATGGCTTGGGCCATCTGTGCCAGGGTTGTCCTCACTTCTCCGTCTGTCAATCCAGCTGGTTTAACGCATCTCCATTTCAGCAGCTTGGGCCTGGGGTGGAACTTGGTTGCTCCCAGCAGCTGCTCCTCCTCTTCCCCGACCAGCGTTCCTCCTTGTGTTCATTTTCTGAAAGATAAGAATTGATATTAGATACGCTCATAACACCAAGAAATCAGACATTTAGGAAAGCAAGATAAGATCAGAAGAAGGGAAATGTTCCTACGCATCATGCAGTCTCTAATTCATGATAGTGGTGCACTTCACTACCATAAGTTAGAAACTACTCGATGTGGTTGATGTGAACTTATTATCCTTGGAATTTAACGTAATTCTCTGATACCAACTTTATCACAACCGTAGTCTACACCCTAGCCGAAACCGGCGTCTTTGACCTCTCAGAGGTCGCAGACAAGCCTACATACGTCATCGTTACATCATCTAGCTTAATTTTAGCGGAAATATTTTGAACTTTTTGTTTACTTAAACTTCATAGTGAGAAACATTGATCTCGTATAAGACTATCTATATAAAGTCTTAAGCGTTCACAACAACCATTTAAATCAAGATAATCAAATGAAAGATATTGTCATAAATATAAAGTTGCCAAAATGGCACCAATACAACATCTAAAAGTAAATACAAAAGAAACGCAAGTGGAACATACGTCACTCGATCATGCCTACGTCTACGCTAGAATAAACCAATAAGCATCCTCGAAAGCATGAGGACCTACCAAATCTGGATGAAAGCTCCACGTCCAGATAACTTCTGCGTCGACTCGTAAGCTCTAACGTCCAGCAACACCTGCACCTAAAATTAGATAAATGTATGGAATTACTACACACTTGTACTAAGTATGGGTATATGCAAGCACACACAACGGACATGCATTATTTAGAATTGCTCTCTCTTAAGGATATGAGTTATGGAAAGTCAAGTCATTGGACTTGCCAAAATCGGATTAGGAAAGTCATGCCATGAGAGTAACATGCATCATCATACTTATCATATTGCACACAACACATATCATATTGCATATGGAACATATCATATTTTATTTCATTCGTTCATATTCCATAAGACCTTGGAATCATGGACTTAACATTAGGACTTCCGAAAATGAGGGCTCAACATATGGGACCTCAACTAGGGAGCCTTCTTTAGCAAACACATAATCTGCTTTATTCGTTCATACATACGTCATTTCATTTCATTCATAGGCTAGTGTAAACACCAGGTATACCTAGGATATAGTTTAATACTCTCATTGGGTTCACTGTGCAATGACTAAGAATGGCCTAGTGTCATTACATAAGTCTAGTTCACCTCTTATCATGTTGTCACCACATTCATTAGTCTTAGCACATTTGCCCTTCATAATTACTCACCCCTTTTTACGTGAATGTTCATTTCATCATATGCCAATGCACTTGGCCTTTTAGTGTGTTTCACACTCTTACTTAACCCTTCTGGGGTTTCATCATTCATCACATAACATCTTAGGTTCACTTACTTTATAAACGTATGCTGGACTTATGAGTCCACACAAACAAGCAATGGGGATTCATTCATAGTTCATTTAAGTGATTTATATTGCCCTACAAGACTTATGCATCTTGTAAGAATGTCAAGGTCTCAATTTGATTCCTATAGGCAGCATTCATTAAATATTTAATCACGTAAGACTTATGTGTCAATACAGAATTGGGCAAGGGAACCCGATTTCGAATCCCTTGAGAAACACTTAATCTTGTATTAAAATTGATAATTGCATTTTTCAGATTTGGGGGACCCTAGTTCGATCCCCATTACTCCCATAATATTTCCTTTCTTTTCCTACTCTCTTTCTCATTTAAGGCAAGGAGGTTGTGGGATCAATACTCCACAAGCTCATTCCTTTTCTCTTAATTTATCTCTTAACTTTCTCACTTACCCAAGAGGTTGTGGGTTCCATCCCCACTCACCACATTTAATTTTCCTCCTTTATTTTTCTCCTAACTCTCTCATCTATTCAACAGGTAGTGGGTTCAATCCCCACTCACCACATCTATTATTCTTCCTTTATTTTTCTCCTAACTCTCTCATCTATTCAAGAGGTTGTGGGTTCAATCCCCACTCACCACATCTATTTTTCCTTCTTCATTTTTCTCCTAACTCTCTTATCTGCCAAGAGTTTGTGGGTTTGAATCCCCACAGCCTCACCTTATTTTAATTTACATTTTCTCCTTACCTTCTCATTCTGCCAAGAGGTTGTGGGTTCGAATCCCCACAGACTCACCTTATTTTAATTTACATTTTATCCTTACCTTCTCATTCTGCCAAGAGGTTGTGGGTTCGAATCCCACATACCTCATTTTTATTATTTCTTTATTTCATTCTTCTCCTCTCTCCTTCATCAGTCCAAGAGGTTATGGGTTCAAAACCCACACGCCTCACTTCATTTTCTTTTTTCCCCCTAACTTTTCACTTGAGCTTTACCCCATTTCGAATCCCCCTTACCATATTTTATTATTTAATTTTTTATGACATGTATATGGTGAGGTCTTGGGTGCAATCCCCACTCACCTCAAGCATTTAAAAAAATATTTTAGAACGTGATTTTTTTACAGTAAGCTGCCCAAAATAAATTTCCAGAATGCTGGAAATTTGTTCACCCTCTTTGCATTCCATTTTCTCAACTTTTAGATGTTAGATTTAGGATAAATTTTCGTGTAACATATAGTGCATCTTTAGGTGAGTTTTCATGGTTATTTTTGAGAATTTAATCACCTTTTTGCAGTCCAATTTCTCCCCCTGTTTCACGTTAAACATCAAGACATTTCGAGTAGTTTTTAGGGAGATCTTTAGGTGCATTTTCAAGGTTACTTTCAATCAAAAATTATCATTCAATTTAGCAACTCTGAACTCATATGAACATCACATTTTTAACATATTTATATACGTACAATACAACATTTTAACATGTAAATATCCAGGCTTCAAACCATGGCTAACTCACGGCACACACATGCACAATCAAGTTAACGTAATTCACTTTATCGGAACACATCTTTCATTTCTCAGATAATTTCTGAATACACATTCAAATAATTTCTGAATACACATTCAAACATGTAATCACAACCAGCCCTAAAATCATCTACTAGAAGTTATACCAACGCATACTTTAAATCATTCAAAGGATTTAATGATAGGGGCATGCAACGGGGACAACCTTAGTTTTTTTTTACTGGAATTAAGCTGAACTTAAGGGTCTCTTGGGAAAGGGACCAAGAGAGAAGAAAACCCATACCTTAATGTCGTTCCACACTTGTTTCAGTGCTGCCTATTCCCACGACACCACTGTCTCACCACCAAAATCCCAAACACAATCCGTCAAGAAGAATGTTGTTGATTTTCATTTTTAGCTTAGCTTTTCATTTGAATTTTTGTGTGTAAGTTCTTCAAGAGTGAAGAACTATTATTTTCAGTTCTTTTAGTGATAAAAACGTGAGAATGAGAGTGAGAGACGTGAGAATGAGAGGATTAGGATTAGGAGAGTTAGGTGGAGACTTAGTCAAACTAGGACTCCTCATTATTTATTAATTTTATTATTATTATTTTTTATTAAAAATCTGATTTTTCCTTTACTTAAATCAGAAAATTAAATATTAATTAATTTAACTAATTCACTAAATACAATTAAATCAATTAAATCATTGCTTCCACCAAGGCTCGAACCCGGGTGGAGCAAGATTTTGCTAAAGGGTCAATTTCGGCCACCTCTACCCAAATTTCCCCTTAACCATATTAATTAATTAATTAATTAGGGTAATTACAATACTACCCTTAGCCTGAAAAATACCATTTTATCCCTAGATCCTCCAAACCTAAGATTACCCCTTTTAAGTCCGGTAAGACTCATCAGGGTGAATATCTTCAATTAGGGTGCCCTACATGGTTGGTTCTCACCTTGCCTAGCTCAACTAACTCACCAAGTTGGTTCGATTGGCTAGTGCATAGGTTCTGAGGTCTGGTTCTACGCGCAACAAGACGTGTGAACCCGGTCTAATCCATGCATTCTAGGTACATTTAAGCATTACTTAGCATAGTTATTTTCGGGTTGTTAGAGGTCTGAGCCTCCATATTGAGCAGGCCATGATTAAATTGTAGGTCAAATCGATTCCCAAGTTTGACGGGCCGTTGTTTGACCCATGGTCCGTCTCTTGTGGTCGTCCTTGGTCACTACTTGGCAACATCCAGCCAAAGGGATGAGGTCCTCTTTTGGGGACCATCGTACCCAGACTTTGAACCCTTAAACATGGTTATCTAGGTCGTAGGATCATCCCACATAAATTTCAACCAAAACGAACACGTAAAACTCTTTAAAACATTCTAAGACACACAAGCACTTTCTAAGGAAAATCTTCCGAACGTCATGGACGTTCTTGGACGTTTGACCTCCAAACATCACCTGACTTTAGAAAATGCCTCAAAACATCATTATTGACCCTTTTAACAAAAAATTAAATCATGAAACACTTCCGAAGATCTAGTTCACCTTAGTTTGGTTTAGGGTGTTACATAACAAATGTCCCTTTAAGCATGCTTTCAAATGTTTTATGCGCATTTATCCATACTTAGTACAAGTGGATGTACTAAACCGTTTCCTTTATATTTCTACAACAATTTAGATTCAGGCCATTGAAGATAGAAGGCCAATTACAAGACTACTTGGATATTCTCCACGTGTTTGGTAGGTCCTCACCATTCGAGGTTGATGCCACTATCTAGCTACTTGAAGTTGTTATTTTATAAAGACATTTAGTTTCATTCTCCTTCTTTTGAAGAATATTATTTTATAAGCCTATATGTGGCTTTTGTTTTAATGAAGTAAGGGTTATGCCTGAATGTTGTACTCCGGTTTAGATGCTTTAAATCCTTATATGTTATGTATATTATCTAAACGAGAAGGCTATGCAAGCTTCCTATGCGAGGAGTCTAAGTAAACTCCATATGTATATATGATTTTTAAGCGAGAGGTCTATGTATACCTCAATATGCAAGATTTTTTTTTTTTTTGCATTTTGACATATGAAATGTATTGACGAATACTAAGTGTCTATTCTTAGTCCTCCGTGAGGACGCCGACGCCGGTTAAGTCTAGGTGGTGCTCCCTGCTCATGAAAAACTTGGTATCAGAGTATAAGGTTAAAGTAATCATAGGATCGATGTCTCACTTAACCACGTCTATGTATAGTCTTGTTCATGAGTGTGAAGCACACCACACTTATGAATGAGAGACTATGTGATATTTCAGAATCCACACTTATTGGTAACCTTGAATGTCATATCTTATGAGTGCTAACTTTATGTGTCCCTGTTTCTTCTATTCGTTTTCTTGTGGATATAGGAGATGAATACACGAAGGGTAGCTGTGAGGAGAGTGGAGGAAGATTTGGCTAATACGGGAGTTCCTCCCCAAGATAACCAAGCCGCTCCACAAGGAAACCAAATGCCTCCACAAGTCCAACATCCGATCATTCCTCCACCTATGATAGATGGACAGATAAGGTCGGCATTTTAACTTTGTCTCAAGCCATGACTACCCAAGTTCAAGCGGTAGCCTCTCAATCCCAAGAAATGACGGATCAAGCCAATCGTCAACCAAATGATAGTACCACGGCTTCCCGCTTGACGGACTTCATGAGAATGAACCCTCCTATGTTCTATGGGTCTAAAGTGAATGAAGATCCCCAAGAATTCATTGATGAAGTTTACAAGATTCTCTATGCTATGGGTTTAGTTCAAATGAAAAGGACGAGCTAGCTTCCTATCAGCTCAAGGATCTAGCTCAAACATGGTACACCCAATGGAAAGATAATAGGACCTTGAGAGCGGGTCCTATCACTTGGGAGGTTTTTCGAAGGGCTTTACTGATCGTTTCTTTCCTAGGGAGAAAATGTAGGTTGTAACAATCCGCAAGTACACCCTAGAAAAAGGGAGCACTCTTGAGTCGTCACAAGGTGTATTTGACCCTTTGAAGGTCTTGTACTAGCCTATTAGATATCATTCATTACATTAGACATGAAAAGTAGTGCGTAGTGAAAACTTTTCACGACTTTGATAATAATAAGGAAATATCTTTTATAAAATACAAAAGAGTAAGTCTCATCGTCACAAGACAACTTAAGGACACATCTTATATATCATAGGGACACGGCCCTTTACATTGAAAGATAAAAACTTATAAGTCTTATACAAGTTTTAATAGAAGACTTAAGTAACATAAAGTATGTCCTCGAATATATAAGTAAATACCGAGTCTTGAGACAGTCAACTTCCCAAGTTTGCCTTCTAAGCCTTCACTTGCTTCCAACATATACTTATAGAGTACAGAAAATTATGGGGTTAGTACAAACATTGTACTATGTATGGCATTATCCGACAATATGAAAAAACGGAATTTTTTGTTGAAATAAGCATTCATGCTAATTAAGTAAAATCTTCATACGTATAGATGTAAAATAACATATAAATAATCATTTAGCACATTAAAGTGAACTCAAGAAAACCTTACAGTGAACTCTTTTTCCTTGAACTTACAGTGAACCCTTTCTCCTCTTAACTCACTGTGAAATCATCTCCCTTGAAGTTTCCCTAAACAAGGTTATCCTAACACTAAGGTAAGACATGAACAAATCTCCCACACAATCCATTTAATACACACCCAAGTGATCCTCAAGAATACAAACCATAAGATTACTTCACAAGGGTAACAAGCCCACACTCAACATCAAAGATACTAAGGAACATACATACATTTAAGTACTTCACGTAAGAACCTTTCTCTAACACAACTTCCAAGTTCACATAGTGCAATGTGAGAGTGCATCCCATACTACTACTCCCACCAAGTGTTCCATGAAGATTCTCTTATATTAGGCACACCATATTCATCATTCATAACCTTCATCATACAAGACATAACTTTAACATGATTTCTTGACATTAGACACTAAGTGACATAACTTCATTTACGTCACATAATGACACAATCATACATTGCATATAAAGACACACCAAGACTCCCCTTTCAAGTGCCTACTCGTGCAATGGATAGATAGCGTCCCATACCACCTCCTACCCTAAGTGGTACACTCTTTAGGAGACTTAGTTCATTACATTCTTTTTTGTGGACTATCTTTAACAGACATATACCATGAGAGATAGACATGGAATCCCGGTATTATCACCTACCGGATGAGGGATCCCCTCTTGCCTAAGGTAGGGTCATTCTTGAGCCTTTACATGGAGTTTCCAATAGTTACTCCTATGCGGCGCATAGTTAAGGGATAACGAAATTGCTTCTAAGTAACTCATTCTCAACAAACGAGGAGTACATCTCAAGAGGTATATTGGGTACATCATCTCTACTCACGAAGTGTACCCACCCCTTCTTCAAATTCACTCGGTATTAAGCGTAACTCCCCCATGGAGTCTTAAACATTCATTAACTATAGGTTAAGAGATAGCTAATTAGAACCTTATCTCAACTGACAAAGGGTACTTATCCCTAGAGGTTACTTTTGAAGACCACATCTCAACTCACGAAGGGTGTTAAACCTCCAACCTATCTTAGAAAGCTTTTGGGAATAGTGAGGTTGGTACTAAACACTTCATCTCAACACATGAAAAATGTCCACCCCAAAGCTCCCCTTTTTCTTACTAAAGGAGTAGTAGGGATGGTATAGACACTTCATCTCCACTCACGAAAAGTGTCCACCCTACAATTCCCCATTCACATTCATTAACTTCATTCATTCATTCATAGTATGTTTGAACACATGTGAGCAGATCTTTATCATAATCACCATTTTAATAACATTTAATTCTAAACATGCTTACCACTTCATTCATCATAATTTACACACTAGCATGCTTCACATATACACATACTTCATTTAACATAATCTCTACAATACATACAATTCAAACCTCATAATGCATATCAACATGAACATGATCATCATCTTTACATCACTTCACATACTATGCCTTCATGTCCATAATCACAATACAGATAATTATTCATATATCCATATACTTCAAGTAAACACTGCCACCAAAGGTGGAGCATACCACTCAAGAGCATTTCATCATAAGATCTAAACAATATAACCAACTTACCATTCATCCAAGCTTTCACCACCTATTCAAAATATCTCCAATAATTCATCATAAAATAGCCCTTAAGATAGTTGTTAAATAACATTATAACATAAAGAAAACCATGGTTCTAACATTATCAAATCATGTACATTAAACCCATTATGCATAATCATGGGTTCATTGGGGTTTTGACATTAAAATCATCAAAAAAATACCAAAAACAACATATTTGAATCATTAAAATTTTTCATGCTAAGACCCATGCTCAGATTCAAAGATAGAAGAAGTTAGAGTTTGAAAACCATTTTTAAAATATCTTTGAAGTGACTCCTTGAATGAAAGAAAGATCAAGGATGATCTACCATACCTCAATGAGACAAAACCTATGAATTTTCGATGAAGAAAACGTCCAAATCTTTCAACCCTAGCCCTTCCTTGAGTTCTAGCTTCAATGGAGTTTGAGAGAGTTCTTTCTTGAGGGAGGGGTTTTGAATATTTGTAAATTAGGTCTAACCTAGGTATAGGAGTATAAATCGTCTTAATATATCCTAAATACCCTAAAATTATCACCCTTGGTTCGTCAAAGACTTGAAGTGAATTTACTAAAACACCCCAAGCTTGTCAGATTTTTGGACAACTTTTGCACGTGCCAAATGAGGGCCCCTAGCTACTGGGCGTCGTCTGATCGATGGCTCATCCTGCTGGGGCATTGATGGCATCAAAGGAAGGTTCATGGAGGGTTAATCTCTCACTATGTGTGGGAGTACGCCCCCCAAACGATGGGCGTCAACAGGACTACTGTAACGACCCGAGAGTACCCCCTAGAAGTTAGGGAATTCTCGTATCAAAACACTACGTACTTGACCTCTCGGAGGTCTTGTACAAGCACTTTCATATCCTTTATCGCATATACATATATGAAAAGTAGTGCGGAATTAAAACTTTTCTCAACATTCGAATAGTCTTTCAAAATTTCTTTCATATAAAAAAACTCATAGGAAATACTAAGTCTCATATCATCAAATCTTATACTAAAAATATACTTGGGACATGGCCCATACAATCCAAATATAGTACTACTAAGTCTATTACAATTATTTAATAATAGAACTCTAAGATAGTGATGCCCTCCAGTCAAATGAGGACATACTTCAACCTTTCTTGAAAGATCCTATAATCCAAGCTTCGCTCCCAAATGCTGCTTCACCTATGAATCACCTTAGAGATAGATAAAATCATGGAATTAGTACAAACATATGTACTAAGTATGGCATAATGCAAAAAATCATGATAACGGACATTTATTGGAAATATACTCTTTTTGATTAAAACATCATAGTACAAGCATAAGAACAACATTTAACACCTTAGAAACATATAAGACATCACATAAGAATTTTAGCACTTTTTATGGAACATTACAGTGAACCATGACAATGTTGAACTAAGTCCAATGTTACAGTGAAGTTCTTCTACTTCACAGTGAACTCCTTTAGCATGCAACCATCTCACTAAAAGTTATCCTAAGACTCGCTTAAGAAAGACAAAGAGAGACCGCCCATAAACCCTCTCTAAGCCCACCTAAATGATCCTTGAGACTACCTATAATGGTATAAATACACTTAAAATACACCAAAACACATAAGATTAGATCCTCCTACCAAAGGTGATTCTAAGGCTCACTTGCTTGTTTTGTGAAGCAACCGCTCATACAATCCCCTCAGACACACTTCAGAGATACTCTAGAGTACCTAGGATAAGATCATTCTCACTTCATTAATCAACATTCCTATCTAGAGTCATTTTTAAGACTTCACTAGGTAAGACATGAAGAGACCATCCTTTATGCCCCCTTCACACTTTAACTAGGCAATCCTTAAATTTACTCTAGACTAGGTACTTATTCGTTTACGTACTTTCTTACTTAATTCATTATCTTCATTAGTCCATTTAAGAGACATTCATCACATAAGTAAATTCAAGTAATGGTCTTGGATAAGACCTAGGGACTCACTCACTAACATCTTCAAAGCCTATTGTGCAATGTCTAGATAGTGTCTCATAACACCAGCTAAACTTGATAGAACTTCTCAAACACTAGAGGGTATCCCATATGATTAGAATCGTCAATAACTTACATAGACCGTGGTGGCAATATATGGAATCCGAAGTTGGAACCTACTCCGATAAGGGTGTTCTACTTGCCAATGGTAGAACTTGGACACATCCCATGTAGGAACATTGTTAAGGAATATGAAGGGTTTCTTTGTACTCTAGCCTCATTCTTAACTAGAGCTACTTCCCTTACCGTACTCACTCGGTTCTAGCCTTTGTTCTCATGTAGTAATTCACATAAAGGATCATACAAAGGGGTTCCATATCTAGTTCATAACCCAATCACATTTACCCTACCAAAGAGGTCCTCTAGGGCTGCCTTTCAATGGAGAAGAGGATAGCCTAATGATTTTCCTGAGGATGATCTCATTCCGTTCCAACCAACCAACCTTAAGTCAACCATTCACAGAAGAAGGATACCATTACGTCTTTCAACTTCAAGGATATCAAAACCTCTCAACTAGGTTTAGGGCTCCACATAATTTTGACCTTCTCACTATGTTCAAGGACACATATCATTAATATATACAATACTAAGATGCTTTAGCATCTTAAGTCAAGACATCTCATACATACATTCCATAGGTATGAAGTAAGGGACACAAGTCTACCAAACAAGACACACACATACTTCCTTTTATCTCATATAGCATATCACATAAGAAGCACATAGGCATAAGAAACATCATCTATAGGTCACCTTATACACTACTATAAAATCTTCAATATAACCATCATAGACTCATATAGTAAAGTAGGAAGAATCATGCAACAACACATAAGGACATAGTCATAGTCTAACATGATTACCTAACAACATCAATATAAGAACCCATACTTTCATCTTAATCACAAGTAGATAGATATGATCTTACTTCAGATAATTCAACTACATAATTATCATAATATATCAAGTAGTTGCCGATAGGGCCATGATCATCATAATCCATAAAGTAACACCGACGAGGCCACATAGTTCACAATCATAAAACATAACACCGCCACCGCCATCATTAGTGGACCATACAAATCTCAACATAATTCAAGACCTACATTACATAAAATAAAGAGAATTAGGGAAGCGTACCACCAAACCATTCTCACCACTTCAATTCATAGCTAAATCATCCAATTCAATACCATAAAGACCCCTACTTATGACCATGATCACTAATTCAATTAGTTTAGGGGTATAAAAAGACTCAATAACCATCAATAAGTCTTCTTCAAGTTACCCAAAAGAACCCTGCACTTATTAGACATTTTAACCAACTCAAATTTGACTTCAAAATGACGCGACCAAATATGGGAGTTTACTGCGCGTCGCGGAGGAATTTTCAAATCTTGTTTCTTAAAATTTTGAGACAGAACGGTTTGTAACAGACCCGTGTCGCAGGGAAAGAAGATTTCCCTTTCAGTGTCAGCTGCGCGACGCGCAGCCACTGCCAGATTCTGGCTGGCGCGGCAGCTTGCTTGGCAAACTTTGGGTCCTCCTTGGGGACCCTTTGGCTGGTCCCGGGGCGTCGTTCCCGTATGTTTCGAGACTTTACATGTCAGGCTATGCGTAGGAACAATATTTACTCAATTTAATCCTAAAAACATCCCCCAAAACATCACTACAAAATACTACGACAGACTAGTTCAACTTCGACTAGTTTTCGAACGTCTTGGACGTTCTTGGATGTTTGACCTCCAAACACTTACAAACTTCATATACTGCCCATCAACATTATTATTAACCATTTTATGACTGTAAAACATAATGAAAAAAAGTGTTAGGCTCTAGTTCAACTAAGATCATTTTTAGAGGCGTTACAACTACGGTCCGTTGATGAGGGGTCGTAGACTGCCCAGTTTTGGCAGATTCTGCCTAAGTGTTGGGGTCCTCTTCTAGGGCCCTCGTGGTTCCTAGGTGGAGTAGTACCCGAACGTTAAACCCCTATACATCGTCATCTAGGTCTTAGGAACTTCCACTATCAATTTCAACAGAAACGAATACGTAACACATGCCAAAACATACTAAGGCACAGAAGCACGTTTCAAGGAAAAACTTTCGAACGTCATGGACGTTCTTGGATTTTTGACATCCAAACATCACCAAACATTACACACTACCTATTAACAACATTATTAATCGTTTTAACACATAATTAACTTATGAGACACATGTGAAGCTCTAGTTTCACCTAGTTCATTTTAGGGACGTTACATTCTCCCCCACTTGGAACAACATTCGTCCTCGAATGACACTAAACACTTTTAAGGAGATCAAGGACACAACTAGGAGCATATAACATATCATATTATGATAAAAACATTCATAGTATATTCACTAACCTTACAAGGAACACTAACTTCATATCATCAAGCATTGTCAAGTAACACAAGAAATTTTGAACAAGTACCACAATTCAAAGTGCACACATGCTTCATCATTTTCATTTAATTTATGGAGGAACTACCTTCTCCAACATTAAACATGATCATATACATCATTTCTAAACACATTGAAACCCTTCTTCATGAAAATACAATTTAGTCAAATTTTTCAGTTTCTTTACAGTGAATACAACCCTTCATAATGAAGCATGCATAAAAATTCAATAATTCATCCTTTAAGTAATCTATCATGAAGGCATGATAATATGAGAGACAAGACCATATAAACTCATCTTACAACATAAATAAACTCTCATGGAATTCACAATGCGAGGAGAACAATGAAATTCATTTTCAAGTGGACTCCTAAACATATTGCAACATGTTACTAAGACATTCTAACTATCACGCTTGAATAAGAATAGAAGGAAAAGATAAAGGTACAAACTCCCTTGGTACTCAACTCATACTCCCCCACATAGAGTAAGCTTACTTAAAACAACTCAAGACAACCATAAGGAATCATGAATCACCGGTACCTTCAATTCGGATTAGCTCTTTCATACATTCTCATTACTTCTTTTTAGAACCCTTACCAAGCATCTTCAAGGTCTCATAATTCAAAGTCCCACTATACCCCTCATATGATGGGAACTCATATTAACCCAACTCATGAACATGAAAACTAATAATCGACCCTCTTAGTCAAGCATAACACCCTCCTCTTAGGATTCAAGCTTAGAGAAACTCTCTTAAACATCAGATCATCCAACTCTTAGGCACCACATAACTTAAGCTCATGGATTAAACTTCCTCTTTCTCTTTCCAACCACTAAGGTAAATTCATTTGGAAACCCACAATCTCGCCATATAGATTTCACCATTTGCTAGCATAATCTCACAACTACCTTGCTAGGTAAACATACTATCTTTTTACTCCTTAGGGTAAACCTACACAATAACTTCAATCCAATCACAAGGAAAACTATGAGACATTACCCACACAAGAGGTCTTCCCTCAACTCTTACAAAATTACCACATTCTTTCAACATTTCTCAAATCTACACCTTAAATTCCTACTATCATTGAACATAGTCATGAGATAACTCATTCTTCCCCCCAAAAGATCTTCATTCAACCATTATAACTCTTATAATGCTAGAAGTACATAACCATACAACATCATGCCATACTACCTCCAATCTCCAAAATCACACATAGCCATAAATCCCCATATACTCATCTAGTCACCAAAACCACCATAAGCATCAAAACTCACCATTTTCTCCCTCCATCCTTTGAACATCATCCCTTCCAAATAATCACACCTAGAAGACCACCGGACAAGGGAAATAAGAGAGAGATCCTATGAAGTAAATCTCTATGGCACAACATAAGAGTAATGAAGAAAGTGAAACTTCTATTGCCTTATAGCCTTTCGCTCATAGATGTGTCGCGACTCACACCGATGAACAAGACTCTACTAGATGTGGCTTGTGAGACTTTTGACTCTAAACTATTTCCTAAAACCATATGATCTGGTACCAAGTTTGTACCGATCCGTAAGTACACGCTAGAAGAAGGGACCACTCTAGAGTCATCACAAGTCGTACATGACCCTTCGGAGGTCTTGTACTAGCCTCTTAGATATCATTCATTACATAAGACATGAAAATTAGTGTGGAATTTAAACTTTTTACGACATTGATAATAATAACGAAATATATTTTATAAAATACTAAAGAGTAAGTCTCATCGTCATAAGCTAACTTAAAGACATATCCTAACTATCTTAGGGACACTGCCCTTTACATTGAAAGAAAATACATAATAAGTCTTATAAAAGTCTTAATAGAAGAAGTAAGAAACATAGACTATGTCCTCGAATATATGACGACATACCGAGTCTTGAGAGAGTCAACTTCCCAAGGTTTCCTTATAAATCTTAACTTGCTTCCAACCTATACTTATAGACTATAGAATAGTATGGGGTTAGTACAAACATTGTACTAAGTATGGCATTATACAAAAACATGCAAAAAGCGGACACTTTAGTTGAAATAAGCTTTCATGCTAATTAAATATAATATTCGTTGAGTATAGAAGAAAAATAACATATAAATCATCATTTAGCACATTAGAGGAGAACTTCCAAAATTTTAACACAAAGATGAAATTAATGTGAACTCATGAAAACCTAAAAGTAAACTCTTTTTCCTTGAACTTACAGTGAACCCTTTCCCTCTCAACTCACAGTGAACTCATCTCCCTTGAAGTTGCCCTAACCAAGGTTATCCTAAGACTTTCTAAGGTAAGACATGAAGAAACCTCCCATATAATCCCTTCAACACACACCCAAGTGATCCTCAAGACTACCAACCATAGGCTTACTTCACAAGGGAAACGAGCCCACACTCATCATCAAACACATTAAGGAACATAGGTACATTTAAGGACATCACATAAGAACCCTTCTCCGAGGTAACTCCCAAGTTACACATAGTGCAATGTGAGAGTATCATCCCAAATTACTACTCCTAGCAAGTTCTCCTTGAAGATTCCCTTAGATTTGGCACACCACATACGTCATTCATAACCTTCATCAAACAAGACATAAACTTAACATGATTTCTTGACATTAGACACTAAGTCACATAACTTCAATTACAACACATAATGACCCATTCATACATTGCATATAAATACACACCAAGACTCCCCTTTCAAATACCTACGCGTGCAATGGATAAATGGTATCCCATTCAACCACTTACCGTAAGTAGTATACTCTTTAGGAGACTTAGTTCATTACATCTTTTGTGGGGGCTAGCTATAACAAACATAGACCATGAGAGATAGACATGGAATCCCGGTATTATCCCCTACCGGATGAGGGATCCCCACTTGCCTAAGGCAGGGTCAATCTTGATCCTTTAAATGGGGTTTCCAATCGCTACTCCTTTGTGTGCGCATAGTTATGGGATAAGGAGATTGCTTCTAAGTAACACATTCTCTATTAAAGTGGAGTACTCATCTGTAGAGGTACATTTGGTATATAATCTCCACTCACGAAGTGTATCCAACCGTTCATTAAATCCTCTCGGTTATAAGCATAACTCTCCCACAGAGTCTTAAACATTCATTAACTATAGGTTAAGGGATATGTAATTAGCACTACATTTAAAATTTCGAACGATAATTATACCAAGAGGATACTTTTGAACACCACATCTCAACTCACGAAGGGTGTTCAACCTCCAACCTATCTTAGAAAGCTCTTTGCAATAGCGAGGTTGCTACTAAACACTTCATCTAAACTCACGAAGAGTGTCAACACCAAAACTCCCCTTCTTCATACTATAGGAACAGTAGGGATGGTCTAGAAACTTCATCTCTACTCACGAAAAGTGTCCACCCTATAATTCCCCATTCACATTCATTAACTTGATTCATTCATTCATAGTATGTGTGAGTATATGTGAGCACATATTTAACATAATCACCATTTTCATAATATTGACTTCTAAACATGCTTACCCCTTCATTTATCATAATTTACACACTAGAATGCTTCACTTATACACATACTTCATTTAACATAATCTCTACGATACATACAATTCAAGATTCATAAAGCTTATGAACATGAACATCATCATCATCATTACTTCACTTCACATACTATGCCTTCATGGCATTAATCACAATACACAAACTCATACATATATCCATATACTTCAAGTAAACAACGCAACCAAAGGTGGACCATACCACTCTGAGCATTTCCTCATAAGAAATAAACAATATAACAAACTTTTCATTCATCCAAGATTTCACCACCTATTCTCAATTCCTACAATAATTCATCTTAAAATATCCCTTATGGCAGTAGCTAAATAACATTATAACATAAAGAAACCATTGTTCTAATATTATCAAATCATGTGCATTAAACTCATTTCATAAGCTAAAAATTTGATATATATATAAGCATGGGTTCATTGGAGTTTTGATATTAAAATCATCAACTAATACTAAAAACAACATTTTGAATCATTAAAATGTTTTCATTCTAAGACCCATGCTTAGAGTCAAAGATAAAAGAAGTTAGAGTTTGAAAACCCTTTCTAAAATCTATTTGAAGTGACTCCTTGAATGAAAGAAAGTTCATGGATGATCTACCATACCTCAATGAGAAGAAACCCACGAAATTTTTGAGAGAGTTCTTTCTTGAGGAGGGGTTTTGAATATTTTAAAATGAGGTTTAACCTAGGTTGAGGAGTATAAACCCTCTTAAAATAGCCTAAATACCCTAAAATAATATTTCACATCCGAGCAGCACCCCCTAGAAGTAACCGGCGTCTTCTTCTTCAGAGAGGACTAGCAACAGTCTCTTAGCATTCATTATTACATTTCATAGGCTTAAAAGTGCGGAAAATAAAAACTTTTTATCCACATCTACATTATGAGGTTTACATAGATCTGTCACCTACACATAGTATATACATAGAGGAGTTTATGTAGACTCCTCGCATAGGAAGCTTACATAGCCTTCTACTTTTATTTCACATACACAATATATAAGATAGAGTCTAATAGAGATGTCTCATATAAAACCATCTAACTCGAAATAGAACAATTAGGGCATATCCCTTACATAAATGTATAAATGCTACTTAGGGATTACAATAATGTCTAGAACAATAAGAGTGAAAGTAATGTCATTAGACTATAACAAGTCACATATGTAGAATGAGAAAAGGCATCATCCTCAAATCTTTAGGACATACCCACACTTGGAAAAATGATACAATCCTTCTTGGCAAATTGGTCACGAACCGTTCAACGACCGGAACGTAAAATGTTTGGGAAAAAGGGAGAAATAGAAGTTTGTACATCACTTGTACTAAGTATGGAAACATATGCACACACAATAAAGAAATCATGCTAAAAGGGACATTTGTTCAAAACCATGCCAATTTACTTTGAAAAGCCTTATGCACAATCAAGAACACATATAAGACAATGACATATATTCATTAAGACAATAGCATAATCAACACAAGACCAACTTCATCAAGTATAACCAAGTCAACATGTTTAATCGCATATTAGGACCATAGCTAAAGCAAATCCAATCATCATGTTATAACAATAAAGCATGTATAAGAGTTCATAACATTCCAACATATACAAGACCCTTACTCATAACCCACTATCAAGTCTTCAAGTGCAATGACCAAGTAAAGCCCAATAACCTTACTCAACCAAGAAAACTGAGTAAAGGATCATAAGCAATGCCTAATATGACATAACATAGCATCAAAGTATTCATCAACAAGTTTAGAAATATAGACCAATAGCATGTTAATACATTAAACCAACATCATATAATATCATCAATATGTAAAGTCAACATACACATATCATTCACTTTATGATAGCATAAGAACATAAGAACATCCTTCTAAGACTTCCCTCAAGACAAACTAGTGCAATGAATAGGTAGAGTCCCATACCCATACCTAGACTAAGTCAAACCCCTTAAGTCATCTTAGTTAGAGTTAACTTTATTACTTCATTTTACTTTCGGGAACACTTGCCTTAACCGAAATCGACCACATGAGATAATGTGGAATCTGGTGTAATGGAACCCTACACCGAAATAAGGTGGACTACTTGCCAAGGTAGTACCAAAGCATGTACATAACATCTAGGTGGATCCACTAGCTAGTATTCTTACGGGGGAAACATAGTTCAAGAACTAGGAGATGTACTTGGGACCCTCTTTATGACTTTGGCATTATAGTTTCCTATCTTATGAGTACAATAGTGAACCTAGCTTCCCTACTTTGGAAGGGACACTCCTCACTACTAGTTCACTCGGTGCTAAGATAGAGTCTCTTTTGATCTATCATTGTTTAACAATCATAACTTAGTTTAGGTCATAGGAGAATAGCTCTTTGTATAGTAATATTCATTAACTCAAAAACGAATTAAATGAGAACAACTTTCAATACAACACTCATATGTGAGATTAGCATATTAACATCATCATTCATAGTAAGTCATATAGGTACTTCATAACCAACGTTATATCATTACATCTTAAGCATAATGTTACAATCCCATAATCAAGACATTTCAATTGCATCATCATACCACACATACTTAATCCGATTACAAGATATACTTCAATTGAACTTCATGACCAAGAAAAAGCCATCATAATTGAAGTAAAGGTTTAGGATAACAAAAACTTACCCAATCTCTTTAGAAAGCCAACATCATGGTCTTACCATCAACCAAGCAATTCAATCCAATAATAGGTGTAATAACATCAATCTATAGTACTTGACACAATAGCTAGGTCAACTACATCAATACAATTCAATTCAATACTAGTTCATAACCTATTAGGAAATTGGGGTCAATTCATCACCTCTTCTATAATACTAGGTTAAACATCAATAACTACCACTATTAAACAATAATACATCATAATATAATCATGTTAACCAATAGAAACCAAGAACAACACAATGGAGAAGACGAATCTCGAAATAGAAAGAAACTCATATGAAAATCATCTTTTTGATATCAATTTTGGAAGAACCCTTTGGGGAAAGGAATCCCAAAGGTGAAGAGTTCCCATACCTTGTTAATATTTGAAGATTTATGGTGAAAAGCACCCTTCTTGGTGCATTAGAAGCCTTAGACTTTTGTCTTCTATGGAGTTTCCTTGGGAGAGAGAAAGTAGAGAGAATGTTATATAGTTGATTAACTAACTTAATTAACCACCTCCTAATCACTAATTAAACCCCTAACTTACTAACTTAATTAAATGACCGTATTAAAACTTAACAGGAAAGTGCTGGCCTAACCTACGAGACCCCGACCTACGGGCCGTAGGTCAGTCGCCGGCCTCACCCTTAACTGTCCTGCACAAGCGTCATTTTGGTCAGAGAGTTGTCATTTGTCAACTTTTGGAAAATTAACTATGTGTTGGTCGATGGAGGCATCGACGACTCGTCGATTATCCTACTCATTGTCGCCTGCAACCATTGGTGCACACTGTCTTGTGACAGCTTCTTGGCCAAAATGGAAGGGTCATCCTCAAGGACCCTTAGGGTGGTCATTGGGGAGTCATACTCGGACGTTTTGACCCTAAACCTACTCTAATACATGTTTTACACTTTTCCACTAAATTTCATCAAATTTCAACTCTTAAACCGTATGAAATAGGTTAAGGCACACTGCATCTTTTGCACTAGTCTCCTGATGTTATGGACGTTCCTTGACTTTTTGACTCTAAAACTTCCTAAATGGATTTTATACATTATTATTGACCTTGAAACAGTGTAACAAACCTTAGAAACTCATGTGAGGATCTAGATTATGTTTTGTATTTTTCAGAGTGTTACATAATCATCCTTGGTTCATAAAAGACTTGCGGTGAATTTACTAAAACACCCCAAGCTGGCTGATTTTTGAAAGCTTTTATATGTGCCAAATGACGGCCCCTAGCTAATGGGCATCATCTAATCGACGGCCCATCCTGCATGGGCAACGATTGCATTATAGGCTTGTTCATGTGGGGTTAAGACCACTAAGTATGGGACTATGCCCCCCAAATGACGGGTCATCAACAGTACTATGGTCTATTGTTGAGGGGTCGTAGACTGCCCAGTTTTTGCAGATTCTTATTAAGTATTAGGGTTCTCTTCTATGGCCCCTCGTGGGTCCTAGGTGGAGTCATACCCTTACGTTAAACCCCTAATCATGGTCATCTCGGTCTTAGGAACTTCAACAATCAATTTCAATCAAAACGAACACGTAAAACTTACCAAAACACACTAAGACACAAAAGCACATTTCAAGGCAAAACTTTTGAACGTCATGGACGATTTTGGACGTTTGACCTCCAAACATCACCAAATTTTAGACACTGCATATAAACAATATTACTAATAATTTTAACACATAATTAACTCATGAGACACATGTGAAGCTCTAGTTTATCCTATTTCGTATTAGGGATGTTACAGAGGCAAAAGTGGAAGAATTCATCAACCTTCGTCAAGGAGTTATGAGTATGCAATACTACTCCTTGAAGATCAAGAAATTGTCCAAGTATACTTCTTTCTTGTTGTCTAAGCCAAGAGATGATATGAGTTTCGTTATGATGGGAGTGTCTGATAATTTGGGTGAAGAGTGTCGTTAGGTGATCCTACATGAAAACATGGATATATCTAGATTAATGGTTCATGCTCAACAAGTTGAAGAGACTAGACTCAAGAGGAAGAATAAGGAGTTTAAGAGGGTAAAGTCTTATGAGGGAGGTACTTCCAAGGGTAGGCTTTAGATTCAAGACAAGCCTAGGTGAAAAAATAGGGTTTCCAACCAAGTTCCTGAAGTGGAAATTCACCTAGCAAGAAACCAAGTTGTTTCAAGTGTGGTAAGAAGCATTGGGGTGTGTGTCTAGTTGGGACGGAAAATTGCTTTAGGTGTGGAAATATGGCCACAAGGTTAGAGATTTCCCTAATATAAGGATTCAAGAGAAGGAAAGTGTTCAAGCTCAAGCTAGTGCTATTAGTTCTAAAGCTCCAAAGAAGAACCGCTTTTATGCTCTCCACTCTAGGGGTGAGCAAGAGGAGTCTCCCGATGTGGTCACCTTTATGTACATGTCTTCTATATTGAAGTTTATGCTTTACTTTATCTGTGTGCTACATTATAATTTTTAAATTCTTTGGTAGCTAAAAAGTTTGATGTTCTACACGATACTTTGATTGAATCATTTTGTGTTACAAGCTCGGTGGGAAACTCCATGGTGTCTATAAGTGTTTTTAAACGTGGTCCTATATATTTGCCTAATAGAGTTACATGGGTGGATTTTGTAGATCATGATATGGGTTTTAATGTTAATTTGGGGATGGATTGGTTGCAAGCTTGTTTTGCTTCCATTATTGTCGAACAAGAGTGATTAAGTTCAACTTTCCTGATGAACCCATCTTAGAGTGGAAGGGGGGTAACTCAATTCCTAGAGGTCGTATCATTTCCTATTTAAAAGGTTGTAAAAAAAATCTCCAAAGGGTGTCTTTACCATATTGTAACAGTCAAAGATCTTGAGTCTGACATTCCTCCAATAGTGTTGGTCCCCGTTGTGAAGGACTTTCATGAAGTCTTTCCCGATGACTTACCCGAAATTCCTCCCAAACTGGAAATTTACTTTGGTATTGAATTGTTACAAAATATGAATCCCATTTCAATCCCTCCTTACCGGATGGCTCCGGCGAAATTCAAAATGTGTTAAATCTTCAAATCAAACACTTATTCGATAAGGGGTTTCTTCAACCTAGTATTTCACCATGGGGAGTTGCAATGTTGTTTTTAAAGAAAAAGGATGGGTCCCTTAGGATTTGAATTGACTATCGTCAACTCAATAAAGACACTATTAGGAACAAGTATCCTCTCCCTCGGATTGATGACTTGTTTGATCAATTCCAAGGGGCTAGCTACTTTGCTAAGATTGACTTGAGATTGGGGTATCACCAACTTAGAGTGAGAGGTGAGGATGTACCTAAAACGGCATTTCGAACTAGGTATAGTCACTATGAGTTCCTAGTAAAGTCATTGGTCTCAGTAATGCCCCGACGGCTTTAATGGACCTCATAAATAGGGTGTTTTGAAATTACCTAGATTCCTTTGTCATTGTCTTCATTGACGATATGTTGGTATATTAAAAGAATGAGGATGAACACATGGGTTATTTGAGATAGTCTTTACATGTCCTTAAGGAACACCAACTATTTGCCAAGCATAGCAAGTGTGAGTATTGGTTAAGATCGGTGGTATTTCTTGGTCATATTATCTCAAGTGAGTGTATAGAGCTCGATCCAAAAAAAACTGAGGAGGTTATGAATTGTCCTAGACCATTGACTCGAACCGACATTAGAAGTTTCATGGGTTGATCCGGGTACTATAGGATGTTTTTGCGTCTATTGCTTATGATTTGACTACCTTGACCCAAAAGAGTGTGAAATTTGAGTGGTCGGAGGCATGTGAAAGAAGCTTCTAAATTTATAAGATAGGCTTACCTCCGCTCCGTTATTGACTCTACCGAAGGGTGCCAAAGTTTTTGTGTTATATTGTGATGCATCCCGAGTGGGTTTGGGGTGTGTTCTTATGCAACATTGGAAAGTGGTAGCTTATGCCTCTAGACTACTCACAGTGTATGAGAAGAATTACCCAATTCACGATCTTGAATTAGCGGCTGTAGTGTTTGCTTTTAAAATATGGAGGCATACTTGTATGGTGTTCATGTGGATGTGTATACCGACCATAAGAGTCTTCAATATGTGTTTACTCAAAAGGACTTAAATCTCTAACAAAGAAAATGGTCGGAATTGTTGAATGATTATGATAGGAGTGTTCTCTACCACACCAACAAGGACAATGTAGTGGCAGATGCTTTGTGTCGTATGACCATAGGTAGTGTGTCTCATGTACAAGAAGGCAAGAAAGACATAGTGAAAGATGTTCATAGGTTTGCTAGATTGAGTGTTCGGTAGGAAGATTCCCCTAATGGTGGTTTTGTGGTTCAAAATAACTCCGAGTCATCCTTAGTGGTTTAGGTGAAGTCCAAACAACATCATGATCCCCTATTGATGGAGTTGAAGGAATCAGTACATAGCAAGTTTAATGGGTCACTCTCCCAAGGGGAGATGTTGTGCTAAGGTACCAAATAGATTATGTGTACCACATGTTGATGATTTGAGGAATAGGGTGCTTGAGGAATCTCATAGTTCCTCATATTCTATACGTACGGGTTCCAGCAAAATGTACCGTGACCTTAGAGAGGTAATTTTGTGGGAATGCCTAAAAAGGGACATAGCGGAGTTTGTAGCTTGGTGTCCTAATTGCCAACAAGTGATAGCCGAGCATCAAAAGCCTGGTGGTCTAATCCAAGAAATAGGTGTTCCTACTTTGAAGTTGGATGAAATTAACATGAACTTTGTAGTTGGGTTACCTTGGACTAGGAGGAAAAATGACTCAATTTGGGTGATTGTGGATAGATTGAAAAATCCGCTCACTTTATCCTATTAAGTCTACTTATTCGGCGGAGGATTATGAAAAGACTTACATAGAAGAGATTGTGAGTCTTCATGGTATTCAGTTATCCATCATATTAGATAGAGGCTCTCAATTGACTTCTTATTTGGAGGTCTTTTCAAAAAGGGTTGGGTACACAAGTAAGGCTTAGCACCGCTTTTCATCCCCAAACAGATGGTCAGGCAGAGTTTACCATCCAAACTCTTGAGAATATGTGAAGAGCTTGTATAATTGATTTCAAGGTGAAGTGGGACGATCACTTGATGTTGATTGTGTTCTCCTATAACAATAGTTATCATTCAAGTATTTCAATGGCTCCATTTGAAGCACTCTATGGTAGGAGATGTAGGTTTCCGGTTGGGTGGTTTGAGGTTGGTGAATCTTCACTTCTTGTTCCGAAAATAGTCTATGAAGCTTTGGAGAAAGTTCGTGTTATAAGAGATAGGTTGAAAACATCCCATAGTCGTAAAAAGTCCTATGCAGACAATAGAAGAAGGAACTTGAATTTGAAGTAGGTGATAAGGTGTATTTGTAGATTTCAACTATGAAAGGTATGATGAGATTCGACAAAAAGGGGAAGTTAAGTCCCGGTATGTGGATCCCTAAGAGGTGTTGCAGCGAGTTGGAAAGGATTCATATGGATTGAGACTACCTAGGGAACTAGTTTTTGTTCATTCGGTATTCCACGTTTCCATGCTTAAGAAGTGCATTGATATCCCGTGTACATACATCCTTTTGAAGAGATTGGTGTGGATGCATACCTTTCCTATGAAGAGGTTCCGGTTGAGATCCTTGATAGAAAAGTTAAGAAGTTGAGGAATAAGAAGGTGGTGGTGGCCTCCGTGAAGGCGTTATTGAGAAACCACCTAGTAGAAGGGGCAACATGGGAGGCTGATGCCGACATAAAGTATCGTTATCATCAAATTGTTCCTAACTAAGGTTAGTTATTCCTACTAATAATGAAAATAATGAGTAAATTAGAATTTGACTTGATTTGCAAAAATATGCATAATTATGGTAAAAGGTTTATGCTAAAATGAGTTTTCATGGAAAATGTTCTTCGGGCTTTATTTGAACTTATTTGTGTATTTGATGTATTGTTGCCTTTATGAAATGGTATTAAGCATGTTGATGTGTTGTAATAACTTTTGGCATAAGATACTTGATGATCATGTTGAGCTCATGTTGATATTGCAAAGGAAATTCCTCATGTTATGAGGTTAAGCTCTTATATGTGGCAAATTTTAATTTGAGTTTCTATGCGTAAATTCCATGTTTTTATGATTATTTGAGTTGTAAATCATGTTGATTATATATGTTGTTGGTTGGGCTGCTAGTATTGATTCTATCTTTTCCTTACAAAAGATTTTAGTGTCATTCGGGGACGTGCGGTGAACTTATAACTTGGACTAGTGTGGTGCCTTGATGGTTTGAAAGAGGTGCCTAAAGGTTTAACAATGGTGAGGTGATGATAAATGACGTAGGTTCCTAAGAGGGGGTATAAGGAATAAAGGCAAACTGAGGAGTGCCAACCTTGAAGGGAAAGCCAAGCCAAGAGGTCAATACTGCCCAAAAAAGGAGGCTACTGCCTCACTCTTCACTAGTATAATCACGGCCAAGGTGGGGATCTCATGAACTTATCTTGGCCATGGGGGAAAAGAGGTCTTGGGACCTAGCTACTGTCAATGATGCCCCGAGCCACTTCACGACTCGTGGTAAACTTTTCAAAAGGAGAGAGGCAGTAGTGAAAATGCCTTAACAAATTTAGGGAGTTTAGTGGGGTGTTTGTGAGCTACTTCCTAATAGCACCACGAGCCACTTAACGGGCTGTGGTGCATCTTCACGGAAGGGATCAAGGGGGCTCGTGGAGTTGCCTTAGAGGAAAAAATGGGCGTAGCTCGTTTGGAGGAGCTACTGCCTCACCTTCCACGACCACCACCACGGTCCATCATGTACTTCACGGACCGTGAAGTGTGGCGTGAAGGTGGACGGGGCTCCATAGTCAAAGTGAAGTTGGACTGCTCTTTTGGAAGTCCAACTTAATGAGGGGTAGTTTGGGTATTTTGGGGTTGGACTATATATTGACTTTAGGTCAAATATCATTAATTTTCCACTCACAAACTCAAACATAAATTGAAACCCAAATTCTCCAACTTCTCTCTACTTTCTCTCTCTATTCATTCTCCATTGAGAAACAAGGAATCTTGAGGAAAAAGACAATGTCTCCAAGGTTTTCACTCAAATTTTATGGACAAAGCATCATTAAGGTATGGGTTCTTCAATCTTGGGGTTCCTTTCCCCAAGAGGTTCTTTCAAAGTTGATTTCCAAACAATCCAATTTGTAGGGTTGTCTTCTACAAATGGGTTTTCTCCGAAACTTGAAATTGATGGTTGATTATGACGAATTGTGATTTTCTAGGACTAATCAAGCCTAGATTGTTGAGTAATTGATGTTAATTGTGGGATTTTTGTATGAATCAAGCCCTCTTCCCAAATTCCCCAATTCTTGTGAATGTGTTTGTTGTTATATTTTTCCTAATTCATTCATTGACTTCCTAGGGTCATATATTGTTGGGATTGAATCCAATTCATGATGAATTCATGATGAACCCTTTTTTTCGCTAACCCTAGGTTACGAATTGAAGTTAATTTATATAGTGATGATACAATTGACTTAGTTCTTGTATAGATTACTATTGTATGATGTTATTAATCGTATTGAGGGATTAATATGGTTGACTAATAGTAAGATTTTTTAAGAAGGCTTGTGAAGGTGAATTGGTAAGACGTATGATCATGAATCCTTATTTCGATTGTGATGAGAGGTGATGGTATGATGAATGTAATTGAAATGTCTTGATTATATGGATTGTGAGAGTATGATTAAGGTGTAATGATATAAGGTTGATTATATATCATTTATGTGCCTTACTATGACATGATGATGTTAATGTGTTAATCTCAGATATTAGGATTGTTATGAAAGGAAGATCTAATGCAATTCCAAATGAGCTAATAATTATGATATACAAGGGGTTAGTCCTCTATGACCTATACTAAGCTATAATGATTAATCATGGTTTAAAGACATTTTTAAAAAGGGACTTTAGCTTTGCATCGAGTGAACTAGTTATGAGAGAGTGTCCCTTCCCAATGTGGGAAGGTAGGTTCACAATTGTTCTAATGAGATAGAGATTAGAATTCCATGGTGCATAAAGAGGGTCTCAAGTATGTCTCCTAGTTATTGAACTCTGTTGCCCCCATAGGAATAGTAGCTAGTGGATTCACCTAGAATGCTCTGTTAATATTTTTGTACTACCTTGGCATGTAGTCCACTTTCTTTTGGTGTTGAGTTTCATGATACTGGATTCCACATTTAGTTCATGTGGTCTATGACAACTAAGGCAATTGTTACCGAAATTAAAATGAAGTAATAAGGTGAACACTAATTATGGTGAGTTAAATGGTTTGACTTAGTCTAGGTAGGGTTATGGGACTCTACCTATGCATTGCACTAGTTGGACTTGAGGGAAGTCCTAGGAGGTTGTTCTTATTTTCTTATGTTCTTATAAAGTAAATGATATGCATATGTTGACTTTACATGTTGATGAACTCTTATGATGTTAGCTTCACTTATGATCGTGTTATTGATCTATATTGCTAAATATGATGATGACTACTCCTGATGTTATGTAACATGAAGTTAAACATTATTTGTGATCCTTTGTTTGGTTTACTTGGTTGAATGGGGTTATGGGACTTCGCTTGTTCATTGCGCTTTTGATGTTGGTAAGAGGTTATGAGTAAGGGTCTTGCATATGTTCTAATATTAGGAACTCTTGTATATGCTTTGTTTTTATAACATGATGTTGGATTTGCTTTGGTCATGGGTTCTAATATACTATTACACATGTTGACTTGAACTATTTGATGATGTTGGTCTTTTATTGTATATGGTCTTGTTTTAAGGAATATATGATTATTGTCTTATATTTGCTCTTTCTTATGCATATGGCTTTTCAAAGTAAGTTTGCATGGTTTTGAACAAATGTCCCTTTAAGCATGCTTTCAAATAATTTATGTGCATTTACCTATACTTGGTACAAGTGGATGTACGAACCCATTTCCTTTATATTTATGCAACAATGTATGTTCGGGTAGTTGAAGTTTGAAGCCCAATTGCAAGACTACTTGGATATTCCCCAAGTGTTTGGTTGGTCCGCACCATTCGAGGATGATGCCACTATCTAGCTACTTGAAGTTGTTATTGTCTAAAGACATTTAGTTTGATTCTCTTTTTTTTGAAGAGTACTATTGTATAAGCCTACATGTGGCTTATGTTTTAATGAGTAAGGGTTATGCCCGAATGTTGTAATCCGGTTTAGATGGTTTAATGTGAGACGATATAGTAGACTTAATCCTTATATGCTATGCATATTGTCTCAACGAGAAGCCTATCTAAGCTTTCTATGCGAGGAGTCTAAGTAAACTCCATATCTATATATAATTTGTAAGCGAGAGCTCTATGTATACCTCAAAATGTAAGAAATTTTTTCATTTTTCTACATTTTAACATATGAAAAGTAATGACGAATGATAAGAGGCTAGTCTTAGTCCTCTCTAAGGACGACGACACCAGCTATGTCTAGGGGTGCTCCCCGATTGTGACATTAGGCATATAAATATGCCTAAGATCACCACCCACACTTTAACTTTTGTTTGTACTCAAACAATGTTTAAACCATCAATGATTTTTCATAAACCTTGGACTTATGAACTCACCTTTCAATCAACCAAACATTTTAAAGCATGATCTTGCAGTTCACATTGGATAAATTAATTAACAACGAAACAACAAGTACAACACATGCTCAAAGAATGACTTTTTTCTTATTTTTTCGGTGCTAATGCAAACTCATGCCTCATGTCAATTAGATAATCTTACACATGCCATGAGTGCCCTCAGTTGTTTATGTTTAGTAAAACCTTTCACTCAAGCATTTTTAAAATCAATAAGGTCTATTTTTCAAGCAAACAACTCACTCTGACAAACAAAGTTCTAAGTTTCCTCAACATGCCATAAGCTTTCCCATACTGTATTCTTACTTTCGCATTATATTTCTCTAGGAATCAAGATGACTTTTAGTTGTCTGTATTGTTGGCTTAAGTTAAGGGAGGGAATATTTCGGAATCATTTTCGTGACTACACCTCCATAATGCACATTTTATAATTTATCCACGAACCTCCTTCCTGTAAGACCCCTAAATGAGTTAAGGTGTCTAGAGCCTCACATGTGTCTATAAGCTTGTTAAAATCTTAAATAAGTGTTTCAAAGTATGAATGAGTTATTTGAAGTCATTTTCGAAGTCAAACGTCCAAGAGAAGTTAGCCCTTCAGACGTGCATGTGTGTCTTGAGTGTGCCTAGCATGTTTGGATGTGTTGCAAATGTTTGTTTTGGGTGAAATTGATATGGAAGGTCCTTTACATGTTAAGGTTTATATTTAATTTGGAAACGTCTAGGCTAGACTCCCCAAGGGACCTACAAAAGGCCCTCAAGGAGAAAGCAAAGTCTGCCAAGACACTGCCTTGGTAGTGTCTACCAATGACCTTCAATCGATGGCCAGTTGGTTCACCTACGCCCCGTCAATGGTGAAGTGTCGATTGGTACATAGCCTGGTGAAGGCTCAAGGCAGTTGTCAAGCCCCAGACCCAAACAAAGGCCTGCAGTATGGCGTCGATGTACCTACTGGGCGTCGATGGGTCCGTCGATGCAACCTCCAACTTAACTGTCATGCACGCTGTTTCATTATGGGGTGAATAGAAAATTCACCGCATGTCCTAACCTGACCCTAGTTAGTTTATTTGGTTATTTTTGTGTGTATTAAGTGGGTTAAAAAGGTGAATACCCCATTCCTAATCCTCTATTCAAATTAGACTTCCCTCTCCCAAAATATTCTCTCTAGAAACCTCCATTAGAGATGAAGCTCAAAAATAGTTTGTAGATTGGATCGTGATGGCTCCTTCATCAAGTTTTCCTTTAATTCTTCTATTTAATTATGGTGATCCTTCATCACTAGATAACCTTTCACCTTGAGAGTTCCTTTCAATGTTTTCAATGCAAGTTCATGATCAAACTTCTTCTTCTTCAATTTATCCATGGGTTCTTTCTCCAAATGATTTCAAAAGCATTATTATGATGAATTATGGATTAGCTACTGTTTATAATGATATTTTCAATCCAATTACATGATGATCCCTTGGTCTCTTCAAAACTCTCGATTTAGCCTATGTTTGGGATTTGTGATCTTGACTTTATGTTGGTTGAATTATTATCCAGGCGTGTAGAATTGATTATATCTACTGCCTATGATGTAATGTGATGATGAATTATGTGTTGTTGGTCCAATGTTGATTTATGCTTAAAGACTTGATCTCTACTTCCTATCTTTTTTTAGTGTATGGTGTTCACTATAATCTCGATTCTATAGTGCATGAATGTAGGATTCGTTTATGTAAAGATAATTATAGCTACTGCCTTATATTGATATTATTTATGAATGGTGGATATAAATCATTGATTATCAAAGAAACTGAGTCTTGGTAAGGATTGATATAGGTTCTTCTAGCCTATAGATTTAACATTGTAATGTATATGATGTGATCTAAATTATAGGGTAGATGAAGCATGATTTAGTTTTCGATGCTATTAGTTTAGCTACTGCCCTACATGGATATTATTGATGAAGTATGATTGATGATCAAGAAAAGGGAAATTGATTAATGATATATGTCTCTCTACTTTCTAGTGTATTGGTGATGTAGTGTACTTATTAGTAAAATGTCCTTGTGGTGGTTTATGCATGATTTTTATTTATGTGAAACTTTATCTATATACTGCCCTAGATATGGATTGTTGATAAAATATGAGTATTCATCAAAGAGGATCAAAGGTTGATGAATTGGTAAGAATGGCTATTCCCCTCTACTTTTCTATAGAATTATTAGTTGCTGAAGCCTTGTAGGGCATTGTGTGTTGTGGTCCACTTATTCTAAAGGTGTTTACTTTATTTGCCTATATATATGTGATGTGATCATGTCCTTGAAGGAAATTTTATTATAGATGTGTGGTAGTGATGATCGCCCTATGTGAAGCCTATGTCTAGTTTCTTATTCTAACTATGATCTAGGTTGTATTGCTAATGTAATGAGAATGTGAATGGTTATGTTAAGGTTATGTATATGTGCTGCCCATGATGATGGTCTTGTAATGTTCTATGTGAAGTAAAGTTAATATAGATGCATAATGACTGAAGCATACTGTAAGGATATTGTAAGTCTTTTCTAAATGTGTATTATGGTATGTTATCCTTCTATGATGATTATGTGATGTATCTCTCACGACTGGAATCTAGACCCCAGATGAGACCGGCGTCGTTGACCTCTCAGAGGTCGCAGACAAGCCTACTTACGTCATTCTTACTTCATGTAGGTTAATTTTAGCGGAAAATTTGAAACTTTTTTGTTTCTTAACATACTTATTAGACATTCTCATCATTACATAATTGTTCACCATCAACCATCTAATAATAAGATCATCAAATAAATGAAATAGTATAATATAGTAATAAAGACGTACTTGCCAAATTGGCACCAATACAATGTCTGAATAAAACAGGAAAGAAACGCTAGTGGAACATACTCCACTAGCTCAACTATAAAAAGAAGCTAGAATATAAATGGCAGCATCCTCGAAAGCATGAGGGCCTACCAAGTCCGGATGAATGCTCGACGTCCGAATAGCTGCAGCGTCAACCTGTAGCTCTAGCGTCCACCTGTGCCTGCACCTAAAATTGTAAAGTTGTATAGGGTTAGCACACACCAAGGACATGCAAGAGAAAGATTAGCTCTTTCCTAACAACTTTATTATGGAAAGTCAAGTCAGTGGACCTGCCAAATTGGGATTAGGAAAGTCATTCCATGAGAGTAACATGCATCATCATACTTATCATTTTGCACACAGCACATAACATCTTACACATAGCACATATCATATAGCATACAACACATAACATCTTTTATAACATTGATTCATATGCCATGAAACATTGGAATCATGGACTTGACATTAAGACTTTCCAAAATGAGGGCTCAACATATGGGACCTCAATTAGGGAGTCTTCATTAGCAAACACATAGTCTGCTTCATTCATTCATACGTACTTCATTTCATTTTCGTTCATAGGCCAGTGCGAACACCAGCTATACCTAGAGTGTAGTTTAAGACTTTCATCGGGTTTGCTGTGCAATGATCAAGAATAACCTAGTGTCATTACCTGAATCTAGCTCACCTCTTAATTATCCTATCCTAACACCTTTGGTATCGTTCATTTAATTATGTGCTTCATTTGAGGCAGGACTCATTCATTCATTGGGAACTTTAACTTTAACCGACATAGATCATGTGAGTATCATGAAATCCAGTGTCTCCCCCACACCGAAAAGAGGTGGAATCACCGGCCAAGGTGACCCAAAACATGCTAGCGTACATGGGAATTTAACCCCGCCAGATCCCTATATTCGTAGTATAGGTTCGAAGACCAGGAGATATAAGGAGACCCATACCCGGCCGGACAGTCTCATCTCATGAGAGTTACGTGAACCTCTGCCCTTCCCGAAAGAAGGCATCACTCTTATAGCTAGTCTATCGGTGCTCAGTATAAAGTTCCATTACATTCAACTCATACGTCATGGAAGCTGGCTTCTAGTATGAGGACATCATAGCTCAATAGATGATTTATCATCTCATCATTAGTATTAAGTGTGTTATTCTCAATACTTTCATTAGAGTGTTCATAGAGACTGGTCTATTCATTAACTTTACACTCTCATAGGTGAGTACGTTTTGGTAACATTTACTTAGGCTCATTTGATATTGTTCTCATCTTTTACATTAGCCTCATATCATGTTGTCACCACATTCATTAACATTAACACATTTGCTCTTCATAATTACTCACCTCATTTTACGTGAATGTTCATTTCATCATATGCCAATATACTTGGCCATTTGTGTGTTTCACACTCTTACTTAATCCTTCTAGGGTTTTGTCATTTCATTACATACATATTAGGTTCACTTATTTTTAAACGTATGCTAGACTTATGGGTCTATACATACAAGCCACGAGGCTTCATCCATAGTTCGTTAAGTGACTCATACATTCCTACGATTATGTAGTACAAGACTTATGTATCTTGTATAGATGCCAAGATCTTGATTTCGATCTAAGTAGATGGCATTATTCTTGAATATTTAATTCACGTATGACTTGTGTATCAATACGGAAATTTTGGGCAAGGGAACCCAAGTTCGAATCACTTGGACAACATTTACATTTTTCAATACGGAAATTTTGGGCAAGGGACACCACTGCCTCACCACCAAAATCCCAAACACAATCCGTCAAGAAGAATGTTGTTGATTTTCATTTTTAGCTTAGCTTTTCATTTGAATTTTTGTGTGTAAGTTCTTCAAGAGTGAAGAACTATTATTTTCAGTTCTTTTACTGATAAAAACGTGAGAATGAGAGTGAGAGACGTGAGAATGAGAGGATTAGGATTAGGAGAGTTAGGTGGAGACTTAGTCAAACTAGGACTCCTCATTATTTATTAATTTTTTTTTATTGTTTTTTATTAAAAATTGATTTTTCCTTTACTTAAATCAGCAAATTAAATATTAATTAATTTAACTAATTCACTAATACAATTAAATCAATTAAATCATTGCTTCCACCAAGGCTCGAACCCGGGTGGGGCAAGATTTTGCTAAAGGGTCAATTTCGGCCACCTCTACCCAAATTTCCCCTTAACCATATTAATTAAGTAAATTAATTAGGGTAATTACAATACTACCCTTAGCCTGAAAAATACCATTTTATCCCTAGATCTTCCAAACCTAAGATTACCCATTTTAAGTCCGGTAAGACTCATTAGGGTGAATATCTTCAATTAGGGTGCCCTACATGGTTGGTTCTCACCTTGCCTAGCTCAACTAACTCACCAAGTTGGTTCGATTGGCTAGTGCATAGGTTCTGAGGTCTGGTTCTACGCGCAACAAGACGTGTGAACCCGGTCTAATCCATGCATTCTAGGTACGTTTAAGCATTACTTAGCATAGTTATTTTCGGGTTGTTAGAGGTCTGAGCCTCCATATTGAGCAGGCCATGATTAAATTGCAGGTCAAATCGATTCCCAAGTTTGACGGGCCGTTGTTTGACCAATGGTCCATCCCTTGTGGTCGTCCTTGGTCACTACTTGGCAACATCCAGCCAAAGGGATGGGGTCCTCTTTTGGGGACCATCGTACCCAGACTTTGAACCCTTAAACATGGTTATCTAGGTCGTAGGATCATCCCACATAAATTTCAACCAAAACGAACACGTAAAACTCTTTAAAACATTCTAAGACACACAAGCACTTTCTAAGGAAAATCTTCCGAATGTCATGGACGTTCTTGGACGTTTGACCTCCAAACATCACCTAACTTTAGAAAATGCCTCAAAACATCATTATTGACCCTTTTAACAAAAAAAATAATCATGAAACACTTCCGAAGATCTAGTTCACCTTAGTTCGGTTTAGGGTGTTACATAACAAATGTCCCTTTTAAGCATGCTTTCAAATGTTTTATGCGCATTTATCCATACTTAGTACAAGTGGATGTACTAAACCATTTCCTTTATATTTCTACAATAATTTAGATTCAGGCCATTGAAGATAGAAGGCCAATTACCTTACTACTTGGATATTCCCCACGTGTTTGGTAGGTCCTCACCATTCGAGGTTGATGCCACTATCTAGCTACTTGAAGTTGTTATTTTATAAAGACATTTAGTTTCATTCTCCTTCTTTTGAAGAATATTATTTTATAAGCCTATATGTGGCTTTTGTTTTAATGAAGTAAGGGTTATGCCTGAATGTTGTACTCCGGTTTAGATGCTTTAAATCCTTATATGTTATGTATATTATCTAAACGAGAAGGCTATGCAAGCTTCCTATGCGAGGAGTCTAAGTAAACTCCGTATGTATATATGATTTTTAAGCGAGAGGTCTATGTATACCTCAATATGCAAGATTTTTTTTTTTTGCATTTTAACATATGAAATGTATTGACGAATGCTAAGTGTCTATTCTTAGTCCTCCGTGAGGACGCCGACGCCGGTTAAGTCTAGGTGGTGCTCCCTGCTCATGAAAAACTTGGTATCAGAGTATAAGGTTAAAGTAATCATAGGATCGATGTCTCACTTAACCACGTCTATGTATAGTCTTGTTCATGAGTGTGAAGCACACCACACTTATGAATGAGAGACTATGTGATATTTCAGAATCCACACTTATTGGTAACCTTGAATGTCGTATCTTATGAGTGCTAACTTTATGTGTCCCTTTTTCTTCTAATCCTTTTCTTGTGGATATAGGAGATGAATACACGAAGGGTAGCTGTGAGGAGAGTGGAGGAAGATTTGGCTAATACGGGAGTTCCTCCCCAAGATAACCAAGCCCCTCCACAAGGAAACCAAATGCCTCCACAAGTCCAACATCCAATCATTCCTCCACCTATGACAGATGGACAGATAAGGTCGGCATTTTAACTTTGTCTCAAACCATGACTACCTAAGTTCAAGCGGTAGCCTCTCAATCCCAAGAAATGACGGCTCAAGCCAATCGGGAGGTTGAACCTCGTGTTCAACCAAATGATAGTACCACGGCTTCCCGCTTGACGGACTTCATGAGAATGAACCCTCCTATGTTCTATCGGTCTAAAGTGAATGAAGATCCCCAAGAATTCATTGATGAAGTTTACAAGATTCTCTATGCTATGGGTTTCAGTTCAAATGAAAATGACGAGCTAGCTTCCTATCAGCTCAAGGATCTAGCTCAAACATGGTACACCCAATGGAAAGATAATAGGACCTTGAGAGCGGGTCCTATCACTTGGGAGGTTTTTCGAAGGGATTTCTTGATCGTTTCTTTCCTAGGGAGAAAATGGAGGTTGTAACAATCCGCAAGTACACCCTAGAAAAAGGGAGCACTCTTGAGTCGTCACAAGGTGTATTTGACCCTTTGAAGGTCTTGTACTAGCCTATTAGATATCATTCATTACATAAGACATGAAAAGTAGTGCGTAGTGAAAACTTTTCACGACTTTGATAATAATAAGGAAATATCTTTTATAAAATACAAAAGAGTAAGTCTCATCGTCACAAGACAACTTAAGGACACATTTTATATATCATAGGGACACGGCCCTTTACATTGAAAGATAAAAACTAATAAGTCTTATACAAGTCTTAATAGAAGACTTAAGTAACATAAAGTATGTCCTCGAATATATAAGTAAATACCGAGTCTTGAGACAGTCAACTTCCCAAGTTTGCCTTCTAAGCCTTCACTTGCTTCCAACATATACTTATAGAGTACAGAAAATTATGGGGTTAGTACAAACATTGTACTATGTATGACATTATCCAACAATATGAAAAAACGGAATTTTTTGTTGAAATAAGCATTCATGCTAATTAAGTAAAATCTTCATACATATAGATGTAAAATAACATATAAATAATCATTTAGCACATTAAAGTGAACTCAAGAAAACCTTACAGTGAACTCTTTTTCCTTGAACTTACAGTGAACCCTTTCTCCTCTTAACTCACAGTGAAATCATCTCCCTTGAAGTTTCCCTAAACAAGGTTATCCTAACACTAAGGTAAGACATGAAGAAACCTCCCACACAATCCATTCAATACACACCCAAGTGATCCTCAAGAATACAAACCATAGGATTACTTCACAAGGGTAACCAGCCCACACTCAACATCAAAGATACTAAGGAACATACATACATTTAAGTACTTCACGTAAGAACCTTTCTCCAACACAACTTCCAAGTTCACATAGTGCAATGTGAGAGTGCATCCCATACTACTACTCCCACCAAGTGTTCCATGAAGATTCTCTTATATTAGGCACACCATATTCATCATTCATAACCTTCATCATACAAGACATAACTTTAACATGATTTCTTGACATTAGACACTAAGTGACATAACTTCATTTACGTCATATAATGACACATTCATACATTGCATATAAAGACACACCAAGACTCCCCTTTCAAGTGCCTACTCGTGCAATGGATAGATAGCGTCCCATACCACCTCCTACCCTAAGTAGTACACTCTTTAGGAGACTTAGTTCATTACATTCTTTTTTGTGGACTATCTTTAACAGACATATACCATGAGAGATAGACATGGAATCCCGGTATTATCACCTACCGGATGAGGGATCCCCTCTTGCCTAAGGTAGGGTCATTCTTGATCCTTTACATGGAGTTTCCAATAGTTACTCCTATGCGGCGCATAGTTAAGGGATAACGAAATTGCTTCTAAGTAACTCATTCTCAACAAACGAGGAGTACATCTCAAGAGGTATATTGGGTACATCATCTCTACTCACGAAGTGTACCCACCCCTTCTTCAAATTCACTCGGTATTAAGCGTAACTCCCCCATGGAGTCTTAAACATTCATTAACTATAGGTTAAGGGATAGCTAATTAGAACCTTATCTCAACTGACAAAGGGTACTTATCCCTAGAAGTTACTTTTGAAGACCACATCTCAACTCACGAAGGGTGTTAAACCTCTAACCTATCTTAGAAAGCTTTTGGGAATAGTGAGGTTGGTACTAAACACTTCATCTCAACACATGAAGAATGTCCACCCCAAAGCTCCCCTTTTTCTTACTAAAGGAGTAGTAGGGATTGTATAGACACTTCATCTCCACTCACGAAAAGTGTCCACCCTACAATTCCCCATTCACATTCATTAACTTCATTCATTCATTCATAGTATGTTTGAACACATGTGAGCAGATCTTTATCATAATCACCATTTTAATAACATTGAATTCTAAACATGCTTACCTCTTCATTCATCACAATTTACACACTAGCATTCTTCACATATACACATATTTCATTTAACATAATCTCTACAATACATAAAATTCAAACCTCATAATGCATATCAACATGAACATGATCATCATCTTTACATCACTTCACATACTATGCCTTCATGTCCATAATCACAATACAGAAAATTATACATATATCCATATACTTCAAGTAAACACTGCCACCAAAGGTGGATTATACCACTCAAGAGCATTTCATCATAAGATCTAAACAATATAACCAACTTACCATTCATCCAAGCTTTCACCACCTATTCAAAATTTCTCCAATAATTCATCATAAAATAGCCCTTAAGGTAGTTGTTAAATAACATTATAACATAAAGAAAACCATGGTTCTAACATTATCAAATCATGTACATTAAACCCATTTCATAAGCTAAAAGTTTGAAATATGCATAATCATGGGTTGATTGGGGTTTTGACATTAAAATCATCAAAAAAATACCAAAAACAACATATTTGAATCATTAAAATGTTTCATGCTAAGACCCATGCTTAGAGTCAAAGATAGAAGAAGTTAGAGTTTGAAAACCCTTTTTAAAATATCTTTGAAGTGACTCCTTGAATGAAAGAAAGTTCAAGGATGATCTACCATACCTCAATGAGACAAAACCCACGAATTTTTGATGAAGAAAACGTCCAAATCTTTCAACCCTAGCCCTTCCTTGAGTTCTAGCTTCAATGGAGTTTGAGAGAGTTCTTTCTTGAGGGAGGGGTTTTGAATATTTGAAAATTAGGTCTAACCTAGGTATAGGAGTATAAACCGTCTTAATATATCCTAAATGCCCTAAAATTATCACCCTTGGTTCGTCAAAGACTTGGAGTGAATTTACTAAAACACCCCAAGCTTGTCAGATTTTTGGACAACTTTTGCACGTGCCAAACGAGGGCCCCTAGCTACTGGGCGTCGTCTGATCGATGGCTCGTCCTGCTGGGGCGTTGATGGCATCAAAGGCAGGTTCATGGAGGGTTAATCTCTCACTATGTGTGGGAGTACGCCCCCCAAACGACGGGCATCAACAGGACTACTGTAACAACCCGAGAGTACCCCCTAGAAGTTAGGGAATTCTCGTATCAAAACACTACGTACTTGACCTCTCGGAGGTCTTGTACAAGACCTTTCATATCCTTTATCGCATATAAATATATGAAAAGTAGTGCGGAATTAAAACTTTTCTCAACATTCGAATAGTTTTTCAAAATTTCTTTCATATAAAAAAACTCATAGGAAATACTAAGTCTCATATCATCAAATCTTAGAATAAAAATATACTTGGGACACGGCCCATACAATCCAAATATAGTACTACTAAGTCTATTACAATTATTTAATAATAGAACTCTAAGATAGTGATGCCCTCCAGTCAAATGAGGACATACTTCAACCTTGCTTGAAAGATCCTATAATCCAAGCTTCGCTCCCAAATGCTGCTTCACCTATGAATCACCTTAGAGATAGATAAAATCATGGAATTAGTACAAACACATGTACTAAGTATGGCAAAATGCAAAAAATATGATAACGGACATTTAATGGAAATATGCTCTTTTTGATTAAAACATCATAGTATAAGCATAAGAACAACATTTAACACCTTAGAAACATATAAGACATCACATAAGAATTTTAGCACTTTTTAAGGAACATTACAGTGAACCATGACAATGTTGAACTAAGTCCAATGTTACAGTGAAGTTCTTCTACTTCACAGTGAACTCCTTTAGCATGCAACCATCTCACTAAAAGTTATCCTAAGACTCGCTTAACAAAGACAAAGAGAGACCGCCCATAAACCCTCTCTAAGCCCACCTAAATGATCCTTGAGACTACCTATAATGGTATAAATACACATACGATACACCAAAACACATAAGATTAGATCCTCCTACAAAAGGTGATTCTAAGGCTCACTTGCTTGTTTTGTGAAGCAACCACTCATACAATCCCCTCAGACACACTTCAGAGATACTCTAGAGTACCTAGGATAAGATCATTCTCACTTCATTAATCAACATTCCTATCTAGAGTCATTTTTAAGACTTCACTAGGTAAGACATGAAGAGACCATCCTTTATGCCCCCTTCACACTTTAACTAGGCAATCCTTAAAGTTACTCTAGACTAGGTACTTATTCATTTACGTACTTTCTTACTTAATTCATTATCTTCATTAGTCCATTTAAGAGACATTCATCACATAAGTAAATTCAAGTAATGGTCTTGGAGAAGACCTAGGGACTCACTCACTAACATCTTCAAAGCCTATTGTGCAATGTCTAGATAGTGTCCCATAACACCAGCTAAACTTCATAGAACTTCTCAAACACTAGAGGGTATCCCATATGATTAGAATCGTCAATAACTTACATAGACCGTGGTGGCAATGCATGGAATCCGAAGTTGGAACCTACTCCGATAAGGGTGTTCTACTTGCCAATGGTAGAACTTGGACACATCCCATGTAGGAACATTGTTAAGGAATATGAAGGGTTTCTTTGTACTCTAGCCTCATTCTTAACTAGAGCTACTTCCCTTACCGTACTCACTCGGTTCTAGCCTTTGTTCTCATGTAGTAATTCACATAAAGGATCATACAAAGGGGTTCCATATCTAGTTCATAACCCAATCACATTTACCCTACCAAAGAGGTCCTCTAGGGCTGCCTTTCAATGGAGAAGAGGATAGCCTAATGATTTTCCTGAGGATGATCTCATTCCGTTCCAACCAACCAACCTTAAGTCAACCATTCACAGAAGAAGGATACCATTACGTCTTTCAACTTCAAGGATATCAAAACCTCTCAACTAGGTTGAGGGCTCCACATAATTTTGACCTTCTCACTATGTTCAAGGACACATATCATTAATATATACAATACTAAGATGCTTTAGCATCTCAAGTCAAGACATCTCATACATACATTCCATAGGTATGAAGTAAGGGACACAAGTCTACCAAACAAGACACAAACATACTTCCTTTTATCTCATATAGCATATCACATAAGAAGCACATAGGCATAAGAAACATCATCTATAGGTCACCTTATACACTACTATAAAATCTTCAATATAACCATCATAGACTCATATAGTAAAGTAGGAAGAATCATGCAACAACACATAAGGACATAGTCATAGTCTAACATGATTACCTAACAACATCAATATAAGAACCCATACTTTCATCTTAATCACAAGTAGATAGATATGATCATACTTCAGATAATTCAACTACATAATTATCATAATATATCAAGTAGCTGCCGATAGGGCCATGATCATCATAATCCATAAAGTAACACCGACGAGGCCACATAGTTCACAATCATAAAACATAACATCGCCACCGCCACCATAAGTGGACCATACAAATCTCAACATAATTCAAGACCTACATTACATAAAATAAAGAGAATTAGGGAAGCGTACCACCAAACCATTCTCACCACTTCAATTCATAGCTAAATCATCCAATTCAATACCATAAAGACCCCTACTCATGACCATGATCACTAATTCAATTAAATACTTACAATAGACAATGAATCAAAGTCATTTAAACATAGATTTATCAATCTAAGACAACCTATACATCAATCCAATACAATTCTTACATCATTCAATAGCCCAAAAAAAACTACACTAGAATTCATAAGCATTGAGACATGATCACTTAACCCATAAAATAGTCAAAACTAGGATTGCATGGTTTGCATGGGTTCATAGAGTGTTTAGGTTAGAATCATCAATTTAATCATAATACAATGATATAAAACGTTTTATGCAAGAATCAATTGCTAGATCACAAAATTGGAGAAATCGTGGTTTTGATAATCTTTGAAAAATCATTGGAACTGAGTCCTTAAAGAAAAGACATTCAAGGATGAAAAATCATACCTTAATATAGAAGATTAATCCACTAAATTGATGGAGAAATAGATTGGAAAATAAGTCTTCTTCCTTGGAGCTTCAACTCTTCAACAATAAGGGTTTTGGAGAGAAAAATGGAGAGGTTTTGTTTTGAGTTGAGGGTTTAGCTTTGCATGGTGAGTTTAGGTGTATAAAAAGACTCAATAACCATCAATAAGTCTTCTTCAAGTTACCCAAAAGAACCCTGCACTTATTAGACATTTTAACCAACTCAAATTTGACTTCAAAACGACGCGACCAAATCTGGGAGTTTACTGCGCGTCGCGGAGGAATTTTCAAATCTTGTTTCTTAAAATTTTGAGACAGAACGGTTTGTAACAGACCCGCGTCGCAGGGAAGAAGATTTCCCTTTCAGTGTCAGCTGCACGACGCGCAGCCACTGCCAGATTCTGGCTGGCGCGGCAGCTTGCTTGGCAAACTTTGGGTCCTCCTTGGGGACCCTTTGGCTGGTCCCGGGGCGTCGTTCCCATACGTTTCAAGGAAAAACTTTCGAACGTCATGGACGTTCTTGGATTTTTGACATCCAAACATCACCAAACATTACACACTACCTATTAACAACATTATTAACCGTTTTAACACATAATTAACTTATGAGACACATGTGAAGCTCTAGTTTCACCTAGTTCATTTTAGGGACGTTACATTCTCCCCCACTTGGAACAACATTCGTCCTCGAATGACACTAAACACTTTTAAGGAGATCAAGGACACAACTAGGAGCATATAACATATCATATTATGATAAAAACATTCATAGTATATTCACTAACCTTACAAGGAACACTAACTTCATATCATCAAGCATTGTCAAGTAACACAAGAAATTTGGAACAAGTACCACAATTCAAAGTGCACACATGCTTCATCATTTTCATTTAATTTATGGAGGAACTACCTTCTCCAACATTAAACATGATCATATACATCATTTCTAAACACATTGAAACCCTTCTTCATGAAAATATAATTTAGTCAAATTTTTCAGTTTCTTTACAGTGAATACAACCCTTCATAATGAAGCATGCATAAAAATTCAATAACTCATCCTTTAAGTAATCTATCATGAAGGCATGATAATATGAGAGACAAGACCACATAAACTCATCTTACAAGATAAATATACTCTCATGGAATTCACAATGCGAGGAGAACAATGAAATTCATTTTCAAGTGGACTCCTAAACATATTGCAACATGTTACTAAGACATTCTAACTATCACGCTTGAATAAGAATAGAAGGAAAAGATAAAGGTACAAACTACCTTGCTACTCAACTCATACTCCCCCACATAGAGTAAGCTTACTTAAAACAACTCAAGACAACCATAAGAAATCATGAATCACCGGTACCTTCAATTCGGATTAGCTCTTTCATACATTCTCATTACTTCTTTTTAGAACCCTTACCAAGCATCTTCAAGGTCTCATAATTCAAAGTCCCACTATACCTCTCATATGATGGGAACTCATATTAACCCAACTCATGAACATGAAAACTAATAATCGACCCTCTTAGTCAAGCATAACACCCTCCTCTTAGGATTCAAGCTTAGAGAAACTCTCTTAAACATCAGATCATCCAACTCTTAGGCACCACATAACTTAAGCTCATGGATTAAACTTCCTCTTTCTCTTTCCAACCACTAAGGTAAATTCATTTGGAAACCCACAATCTTGCCATATAGATTTCACCATTTGCTAGCATAATCTCACAACTACCTTGCTAGGTAAACATACTATCTTTTTACTCCTTAGGGTAAACCTACACAAGAACTTCAATCCAATCACAAGGAAAACTATGAGACATTACCCACACAAGAGGGCTTCCCTCAACTCTTACAAAATTACCACATTCTTTCAACATTTCTCAAATCTACACCTTAAATTCCTACTATCATTGAACATAGTCATGAGATAACTCATTCTTCCCCCCAAAAGAGCTTCATTCAACCATTATAACTCTTATAATGCTAGAAGTACATCACCATACAACATCATGCCATACTACCTCCAATCTCCTAAATCACACATAGCCATAAATCCCCATATACTCATCTAGTCACCAAAACCACCATAAGCATCAAAACTCACTATTTTCTCCCTCCATCCTTTGAACATCACCCCTTCCAAATAATCACACCTAGAAGACCATCGGACAAGGGAAATAAGAGAGAGATCCTATGAAGTAAATCTCTATGGCACAACATAAGAGTAATGAAGAAAGTGAAACTTCTATTGCCTTATAGCCTTTCGCTCATAGATGTGTCGCGACTCACACCGATGAACAAGACTCTACTAGACGTGGCTTTTGAGACTTTTGACTCTAAACTATTTCCTAAAACCATATGCTCTGGTACCAAGTTTGTACCGATCCGTAAGTACACGCTAGAAGAAGGGACCACTCTAGAGTCATCACAAGTCGTAGATGACCCTTCGGAGGTCTTGTACTAGCCTCTTAGATATCATTCATTACATAAGACATGAAAATTAGTGTGGAATTTAAACTTTTTACGACATTGATAATAATAACGAAATATATATTTATAAAATACTAAAGAGTAAGTCTCATCGTCATAAGCCAACTTAAAGACATATCCTAACTATCTTAGAGACACTGCCCTTTACATTGAAAGAAAATACATAATAAGTCTTATAAAAGTCTTAATAGAAGAATTAAGAAACATAGACTATGTCCTCGAATATATGACGACATACCGAGTCTTGAGAGAGTCAACTTCCCAAGCTTTCCTTATAAATCTTAACTTGCTTCCAACCTATACTTATAGACTATAGAATAGTATGGGGTTAGTACAAACAGTGTACTAAGTATGGCATTATACAAAAACATGCAAAAAGCGGACACTTTAGTTGAAATAAGCTTTCATGCTAATTAAATAAAATATCCGTTGAGTATAGAAGTAAAATAACATATAAATCATCATTTAGCACATTAGAGGAGAACTTCCAAAATTTTAACACAAAGATGAAATTAATGTGAACTCATGAAAACCTCAAAGTAAACTCTTTTTCCTTGAACTTACAGTGAACCCTTTCCCTCTCAACTCACAGTGAACTCATCTCCCGTGAAGTTACCCTAACCAAGGTTATCCTAAGACTTTCTAAGGTAAGACATGAAGAAACCTCCCATACAATCCCTTCAACACACACCCAAGTGATCCTCAAGACTGCCAACCATAGGCTTACTTCACAAGGGAAACGAGTCCACACTCATCATCAAACACATTAAGGAACATAGGTACATTTAAGGACATCACATAAGAACCCTTCTCCGAGGTAACTCCCAAGTTACACATAGTGCAATGTGAGAGTATCATCCCAAATTACTACTCCTAGCAAGTTCTCCTTGAAGATTCCCTTAGATTTGGCACACCACATACGTCATTCATAACCTTCATCAAACAAGACATAAACTTAACATGATTTATTGACATTAGACACTAAGTCACATAACTTCAATTACATCACATAATGACCCATTCATACATTGCATATAAATACACACCAAGACTCCCCTTTCAAATGCCTATGCGTGCAATGGATAAATAGTATCCCATTCAACCACTTACCGTAAGTAGTATACTCTTTAGGAGACTTAGTTCATTACATCTTTTGTGGGGGCTAGCTATAACAAACATAGACCATGAGAGATAGACATGGAATCCCGGTATTATCCCCTACCGGATGAGGGATCCCCACTTGCCTAAGGCAGGGTCAATCTTGATCCTTTAAATGGGGTTTCCAATCGCTACTCCTTTGTGTGCACATAGTTATGGGATAAGGAGATTGCTTCTAAGTAACACATTCTCTATTAAAGTGGAGTACTCATCTCTAGAGGTACATTTGATATATAATCTCCACTCACGAAGTGTACCCAACCGTTCATTAAATCCTCTCGGTTATAAGCATAACTCTCCCAAAGAGTCTTAAACATTCATTAACTATAGGTTAAGGGATATGTAATTAGCACTACATTTCAAATTCCGAACGGTACTTATACCAAGAGGATACTTTTGAACACCACATCTCAACTCACGAAGGGTGTTCAACCTCCAACCTATCTTAGAAAGCTCTTTGCAATAGCGAGGTTGCTACTAAACACTTCATCTAAACTCACGAAGAGTGTCAACACCAAAACTCCCCTTCTTCATACTATAGGAACAGTAGGGATGGTCTAGAAACTTCATCTCTACTCACGAAAAGTGTCCACCCTATAATTCCCCATTCACATTCATTAACTTGATTCATTCATTCATAGTATGTGTGAGTATATGTGAGCAGATATTTAACATAATCACCATTTTCATAACATTGACTTCTAAACATGCTTACCCCTTCATTTATCATAATTTACACACTAGAATGCTTCACTTATACACATACTTCATTTAACATAATCTCTACGATACATACAATTCAAGATTCATAAAGCTTATGAACATGAACATCATCATCATCATTACTTAACTTCACATACTATGCCTTCATGGCATTAATCACAATACACAAACTCATACATATATCCATATACTTCAAGTAAACAACGCAACCAAAGGTGGACCATACCACTCTGAGCATTTCCTCATAAGAAATAAACAATATTACCAACTTTTCATTCATCCAAGCTTTCACCACCTATTCTCAATTCCTACAATAATTCATCTTAAAATATCCCTTATGGCAGTAGCTAAATAACATTATAACATAAAGAAACCATTGTTCTAATATTATCAAATCATGTGCATTAAACTCATTTCATAAGCTATAAATTCGATATATACATAAGCATGGGTTCATTGGAGTTTTGATATTAAAATCATCAACTAATACTAAAAACAACATTTTGAATCACTAAAATGTTTTCATTCTAAGGCCCATGCTTAGAGTCAAAGATAAAAGAAGTTAGAGTTTGAAAACCCTTTCTAAAATCTATTTGAAGTGACTCCTTGAATGAAAGAAAGTTCATGGATGATCTACCATACCTCAATGAGAAGAAACCCACGAAATTTTTGAGAGAGTTCTTTCTTGAGGAGGGGTTTTGAATATTTTAAAATGAGGTTTAACCTAGGTCGAGGAGTATAAACCCTCTTAAAATAGCCTAAATACCCTAAAATAATATTTCACATCCGAGCAGCACCCCGTAGAAGTAACCGGCGTCTTCTTCTTCAGAGACGACTAGCAACAGTCTCTTAGCATTCATTATTACATTTCATAGGTTTAAAAGTGTGGAAAATAAAAACTTTTTATCCACATCTACATTATGAGGTTTACATAGATCTGTCACCTACACATAGTATATACATAGAGGAGTTTATGTAGACTCCTCGCATAGGAAGCTTACATAGCCTTCTACTTTTATTTCACATACACAATATATAAGATAGAGTCTAATAGAGATGTCTCATATAAAACCATCTAACTCGAAATAGAACAATTAGGGCATATCCCTTACATAAATGTATAAATGCTACTTAGGGATTACAATAATGTCTAGAACAATAAGAGTGAAAGTAATGTCATTAGACTATAACAAGTCACATATGTAGAATGAGAAAAGGCATCATCCTCGAATCTTTAGGACATACCCACACTTGGAAAAATGATACAATCCTTCTTGGCAAATTGGTCACGAACCGTTCAACGACCGGAACGTAAAATGTTTGGGAAAAAGGGAGAAATAGAAGTTTGTACATCACTTGTACTACGTATGGAAACATATGCACACACAATAAAGAAATCATGCTAAAAGGGACATTTGTTCAAAACCATGCCAATTTACTTTGAAAAGCCTTATGCACAATCAAGAACACATATAAGACAATGACATATATTCATTAAGACAATAGCATAATCAACACAAGACCAACTTCATCAAGTATAACCAAGTCAACATGTTTAATCGCATATTAGGACCATAGCTAAAGCAAATCCAATCATCAAGTTATAACAATAAAGCATGTATAAGAGTTCATAACATTACAACATATACAAGACCCTTACTCATAACCCACTATCAAGTCTTCAAGTGCAATGACCAAGTAAAGCCCAATAACCTTACTCAACCAAGAAAACTGAGTAAAGGATCATAAGCAATGCCTAACATGACATAACATAGCATCAAAGTATTCATCAACAAGTTTAGAAATATAGACCAATAGCATGTTAATACATTAAACCAACATCATATAATATCATCAATATGTAAAGTTAACATACACATATCATTCACTTTATGATAGCATAAGAACATAAGAACATCCTTCTAAGACTTCCCTCAAGACAAACTAGTGCAATGAATAGGTAGAGTCCCATACCCATACCTAGACTAAGTCAAACCCCTTAAGTCATCTTAGTTAGAGTTAACTTTATTACTTCATTTTACTTTCGGGAACACTTGCCTTAATCGAAATCGACCACATGAGATAATGTGGAATCTGCTGTAATGGAACCCTACACCGAAATAAGGTGGACTACTTGCCAAGGTAGTACCAAAGCATGTACATAACATCTAGGTGGATCCACTGGCTAGTATTCTTACGGGGGAAACATAGTTCAAGAACTAGGAGATGTACTTGGGACCCTCTTTATGACTTTGGCATTATAGTTTCCTATCTTATGAGTACAATAGTGAACCTAGCTTCCCTACTTTGGAAGGGACACTCCTCACTACTAGTTCACTCGGTGCTAAGATAGAGTCTCTTTTGATCTATCATTGTTTAACAATCATAACTTAGTTTAGGTCATAGGAGAATATCTCCTTGTATAGTAATATTCATTATCTCAAAAATGAATTAAATGAGAACAACTTTCAATACAACACTCATATGTGAGATTAGCATATTAACATCATCATTCATAGTAAGTCATATAGGTACTTCATAACCAACATTATATCATTACATCTTAAGCATAATGTTACAATCACATAATCAAGACATTTCAATTGCATCATCATACCACACATACTTAATCCGATTACAAGATATACGTTAATTGAACTTCATGACCAAGTAAAAGCCATCATAATTGAAGTAAAGGTTAAGGATAACAAAAACATACCCAATCTCTTTAGAAAGCGAACATCATGGTCTTACCATCAACCAAGCAATTCAATCCAATAATAGGTGTAATAACATCAATCTATAGTACTTGACACAATAGCTAGGTCAACTACATCAATACAATTCAATTCAATACTAGTTCATAACCTATTAGGAAATTGGGGTCAGTTCATCACCTCCTCTACAATACTAGGTTAAACATCAATAACTACCACAATTAAACAATAATACATCATAATATAATCATGTTAACCAATAGAAACCAAGAACAACACAATTGAGAAGACGAATCTCGAAATAGAAAGAAACTCATATGAAAATCATCTTTTTGATATCAATTTTGGAAGAACCCTTTGGGGAAAGGAATCCCAAAGGTGAAGAGTTCCCATACCTTGTTAATATTTGAAGATTTATGGTGAAAAGCACCCTTCTTGGTGCATTAGAAGCCTTAGACTTTTGTCTTCTATGGAGTTTCCTTGGGAGAGAGAAAGTAGAGAGAATGTTATATAGTTGATTAACTAACTTAATTAACCACCTCCTAATCACTAATTAAACCCCTAACTTACTAACTTAATTAAATGACCGTATTAAAACTTAACAGGAAAGTGCTGGCCTAACCTACGAGACCCTGACCTATGGGCCGTAGGTCAGTCGCCGGCCTAACCCCTAACTGTCCTGCACAAGCGTCATTTTGGTCAGAGAGTTGTCATTTGTCAACTTTTGGAAAATTGGCTATGTGTTGGTCGATGGAGGCATCGACGACTCGTCGATTATCCTACTCATTGTCGCCTGCAACCATTGGTGCACACTGTCTTGTGACAGCTTCTTGGCCAAAATGGAAGGGTCATCCTCAAGGACCCTTAGGGTGGTCATTGGGGAGTCATACTCGGACGTTTTGACCCTAAACCTACTCTAATACATGTTTTACACTTTTCCACTAAATTTCATCAAATTTCAACTCTTAAACCGTATGAAATAGGTTAAGGCGCACTGCATCTTTTGCACTAGTCTCCTGATGTTATGGACGTTCCTTGACTTTTTGACTCTAAAACTTCCTAAATGGGTTTTATACATTATTATTGACCTTGAAACAGTGTTACAAACCTTAGAAACTCATGTGAGGATCTAGATTATGTTTTGTATTTTTCAGAGTGTTACATAATCATCCTTGGTTCATAAAAGACTTGCGGTGAATTTACTAAAACACCCCGAACTGGCTGATTTTTGAAAGCTTTTACATGTGCCAAATGACGGCCCCTAGCTAATGGGCATCATCTAATCGACGGCCCGTCCTGCATGGGCAACGATTGCATTATAGGCTTGTTCATGTTGGGTAATCCCACTAAGTGTGGGACTATGCCCCCCAAATGACGGGTCGTCAACAGTACTATGGTCTATTGTTGAGGGGTCGTAGACTGCCCAGTTTTTGCAGATTCTTATTAAGTATTAGGGTTCTCTTCTATGGCCCCTCGTGGGTCCTAGGTGGAGTCATACCCAGACGTTAAACCCCTAATCATGGTCATCTCGGTCTTAGGAACTTCAACAATCAATTTCATCCAAAACAAACACGTAAAACATGCCAAAACACACTAAGACACAAAAGCACATTTCAAGGCAAAACTTGTGAACGTCATGGACGATTTTGGACGTTTGACCTCCAAACATCAACAAATTTTAGACACTGCATATAAACAACATTATTAATAATTTTAACACATAATTAACTCATGAGACACATGTGAAGCTCTAGTTTATCCTATTTCGTATTAGGGATGTTACAGAGGCAAAAGTGGAAGAATTCATCAACCTTCGCCAAGGAGTTATGAGTATGCAATAGTACTCCTTGAAGATCAAAAAACTGTCCAAGTATACTTCTTTCTTGTTGTCTAAGCCAAGATATGATATGAGTTTCGTTATGACGGGAGTGTCTGATAATTTGGTTGAAGAGTGTCGTTAGGTGACGCTACATGAAAACATGGATATATCTAGATTAATGGTTCATGCTCAACAAGTTGAAGAGACTAGACTCAAGAGGAAGAATAAGGAGTTTAAGAGGGTAAAGTCTTGTGAGGGAGGTACTTCCAAGGGTAGGCTTTAGATTCAAGACAAGCCTAGGTGAAAAAATAGGGTGTCCAACCAAGTTCCTGAAGTGGAAATTCACCTAGCAAGAAACCAACTTGTTTCAAGTGTGGTAAGAAGCATTGGGGTGTGTGTCTAGTTGGGACGGATAATTGCTTTGGGTGTGGAAATATGGCCACAAGGTTAGAGATTTCCCTAATATAAGGATTCAAGAGAAGGAAAGTGTTCAAGCTCAAGCTAGTGCTATTAGTTCTAAAGCTCCAAAGAAGAACCGCTTTTATGCTCTCCACTCTAGGGGTGAGCAAGAGGAGTTTCCCGATGTGGTCACCTTTATGTTACATGTCTTCTATATTGAATTTTATGCTTTACTTTTTCTGTGTGCTATATTATAATTTTTAAATCCTTTGGTAGCTAAAAAGTTTGATGTTCTACAAAATACTTTGATTGAATCATTTTGTGTTACAAGCTCGGTGGGAAACTCCGTTGTGTCTATAAGTGTCTTTAAATGTGGTCCTATATATTTGCCTAATAGAGTTACATGGGTGGATTTTGTAGATCATGATATGGGTTTTAATGTTAATTTGGGGATGGATTGGTTGCAAGCTTGTTTTGCTTCCATTATTGTCGAACAAGAGTGATTAAGTTCAACTTTCCTGATGAACCCATCTTAGAGTGGAAGGGGGGTAACTCAATTCCTAGAGGTCGTATCATTTCCTATTTAAAAGGTTGTAAAAAAAATCTCCAAAGGGTGTCTTTACCATATTGTAACAGTCAAAGATCTTGAGTCCGACATTCCTCCAATAGTGTTGGTCCCCGTTGTGAAGGACTTTCATGAAGTCTTTCCCGATGACTTACCCGAAATTCCTCCCAAACTGGAAATTTACTTTGGTATTGAATTGTTACCAAATATGAATCCCATTTCAATCCCTCCTTACCGGATGGCTCCGGCGGAATTCAAAATGTGTTAAAGCTTCAACTCAAACACTTATTCGATAAGGGGTTTCTCCAACTTAGTATTTCACTATGGGGAGTTGCAATGTTGTTTTTAAAGAAGAAGGATGGGTCCCTTAGGATTTGAATTGACTATCGTCAACTCAATAAAGACACTATTAGGAACAAGTATCCTCTCCCTCGGATTGATGACTTGTTTGATCAATTCCAAGGGGCTAGCTACTTTGCTAAGATTGACTTGAGATTGGGGTATTACCAACTTAGAGTGAGAGGTGAGGATGTACCTAAAACGGCATTTCGAACTAGGTATAGTCACTATGAGTTCCTAGTAAAGTCATTGGTCTCAGTAATGCCCCGACGGCTTTAATGGACCTCATAAATAGGGTGTTTCGAAATTACCTAGATTCCTTTGTCATTGTCTTCATTGACGATATCTTGGTATATTAAAAGAATGAGGATGAACACATGGGTCATTTGAGAGAGTCTTTACATGTCCTTAAGGAACACCAACTATTTGCCAAGCATAGCAAGTGTGAGTATTGGTTAAGATCGGTGGCATTTCTTGGTCATATTATCTCAAGTGAGCATATAGAGGTCGATCCAAAAAAAACTGAGGAGGTTATGAATTGTCCTAGACCATTGACTCAAATCGACATTAGAAGTTTCATGGGTTGATCCGGGTACTATAGGATGTTTTTGCGTCTATTGCTTATGCTTTGACTACCTTGACCCAAAGGAGTGTGAAATTTGAGTGGTCGGAGGCATGTGAAAGAAGCTTCTAAATTTATAAGATAGGCTTACCTCCGCTCCGTTATTGACTCTACCGAAGGGTGCCAAAGTTTTTGTGTTATATTGTGATGCATCCCGAGTGGGTTTGGGGTGTGTTCTTATGCAACATTGGAAAGTGGTAGCTTATGCCTCTAGACTACTCACGGTGTATGAGAAGAATTACCCAATTCATGATCTTGAATTAGCGGCTGTAGTGTTTGCTTTTAAAATATAGAGGCATACTTGTATGGTGTTCATTTGGATGTGTATACCGACCATAAGAGTCTTCAATATGTGTTTACTCAAAAGGACTTAAATCTCTAACAAAGAAAATGGTCGGAATTGTTGAATGATTATGATAGGAGTGTTCTCTACCACACCGACAAGGACAATGTAGTGGCAGATGCTTTGTGTCGTATGACCATAGGTAGTGTGTCTCATGTACAAGAAGGCAAGACAGACATAGTGAAAGATGTTCATAGGTTTGCTAGATTGAGTGTTCGGTAGGAAGATTCCCCTAATGGTGGTTTTGTGGTTCAAAATAACTCCGAGTCATCCTTAGTGGTTGAGGTGAAGTCCAAACAACATCATGATCCCCTATTGATGGAGTTGAAGGAATCAGTACATAGCAAGTTTAATGGGTCACTCTCCCAAGGGGAGATGTTGTGCTAAGGTACCAAATAGATTATGTGTACCACATGTTGATGATTTGAGGAATAGGGTGCTTGAGGAATCTCATAGTTCCTCATATTCTATACGTACGGGTTCCAGCAAAATGTACCGTGACCTTAGAGAGGTAATTTTGTGGGAATGCCTAAAAAGGGACATAGCGGAGTTTGTAGCTTGGTGTCCTAATTGCCAACAAGTGACAGCTGAGCATCAAAAGAATGGTGGTCTAATCCAAGAAATAGGTGTTCCTACTTTGAAGTTGGATGAAATTAACATGAACTTTGTAGTTGGGTTACCTTGGACTAGGAGGAAAAATGACTCAATTTGGGTGATTGTGGATAGATTCAAAAATCCGCTCACTTTATCCTATTAAGTCTACTTATTCGGCGGAGGATTATGAAAAGACTTACATAGAAGAGATTGTGAGTCTTCATGGTATTCAGTTATCCATCATATTGGATAGAGGCTCTCAATTGACTTCTTATTTGGAGGTCTTTTCAAAAAGGGTTGGGTACACAAGTAAGGCTTAGCACCGCTTTTCATCCCCAAACAGATGGTCAAGAAGAGTGTACCATCTAAACTCTTGAGAATATGTGAAGAGCTTGTATAATTGATTTCAAGGTGAAGTGGGACGATCACTTGATGTTGATTGTGTTCTCCTATAACAATAGTTATCATTCAAGTATTTCAATGGCTCCATTTGAAGCACTCTATGGTAGGAGATGTAGGTTTCCGGTTGGGTGGTTTGAGGTTGGTGAGTCTTCACTTCTTGTTCCGAAAATAGTCTATGAAGCTTTGGAGAAAGTTCGTGTTATAAGAGATAGGTTGAAAACATCCCATAGTCGTAAAAAGTCCTATGCAGACAATAGAAGAAGGGATCTTGAATTTGAAGTAGGTGATAAGGTGTATTTGTAGATTTAAACTATGAAAGGTATGATGAGATTCGACAAAAAGGGGAAGTTAAGTCCCGGTATGTGGATCCCTAAGAGGTGTTGCAGCGGGTTGGAAAGGATTCATATGGATTGAGACTACCTAGGGAACTAGTTTTTGTTCATTCGGTATTCCACGTTTCCATGCTTAAGAAGTGCATTGATATCCCGTGTACATACATCCTTTTGAAGAGATTGATGTGGATGCATACCTTTCCTATGAAGAGTTTTCGGTTGAGATCCTTGATAGAAAATTTAAGAAGTTGAGGAATAAGAAGGTGGCGGTGGCCTCCGTGAAGGCGTTATTGAGAAACCACCTAGTAGAAGGGGCAACATGGGAGGCTGATGCCGACATAAAGTATCGTTATCATCAAATTGTTCCTAACTAAGGTTAGTTATTCCTACTAATAATGAAAATAATGAGTAAATTAGAATTTGACTTGATTTGCAAAAATATGCATAATTATGGTAAAAGGTTTATGCTAAAATGAGTTTTCATGGAAAATGTTCTTCGGGCTTTATTTGCACTTATTTGTGTATTTGATGTATTGTTGCCTTTATGAAATGGTATTAAGCATGTTGATGTGTTGTAATAACTTTTGGCATAAGATACTTGATGATCATGTAGAGCTCATGTTGATATTGCAAAGGAAATTCCTCATGTTATGAGGTTAAGCTCTTATATGTGGCAAATTTTAATTTGAGTTTCTATGCGTAAATTCCATGTTTTTATGATTATTTGAGTTGTAAATCATGTTGATTATATATGTTGTTGGTTGGGCTGCTAGTATTGATTCTATCTTTTCCTTACAAAAGATTTTAGTGTCATTCGGGGACGTCCGGTGAACTTATAACTTGGACTAGTGTGGTGCCTTGATGGTTTGAAAGAGGTGCCTAAAGGTTTAACAATGGTGAGGTGATGATAAATGACATAGGTTCCTAAGAGGGGGTATAAGGAATCAAGGCAAACTGAGGAGTGCCAACCTTGAAGGGAAAGCCAAGCCAAGAGGTCAATACTGCCCAAAAAAGGAGGCTACTGCCTCACTCTTCACTAGTATAATCACGGCCAAGGTGGGGATCTCGTGAACATTACTTGGCCATGGGGGAAAAGAGGTCTTGGGACCTAGCTACTGTCAATGATGCCCCGAGCCACTTCACGACTCGTGGTAAACTTTTCAAAAGGAGAGAGGCAGTAGTGAAAATGCCTTAACAAATTTAGGGAGTTTAGTGGGGTGTTGGTGAGCTACTTCCTAATAGCACCACGAGCCACTTAACGGGCTGTGGTGCATCTTCACGGAAGGGATCAAGGGGGCTCGTGGAGTTGCCTTATAGGAAAAAATGGGCGTAGCTCGTTTGGAGGAGCTACTGCCTCACCTTCCACGACCACCACCACGGTCCATCATGCACTTCACGGACCGTGAAGTGTGGCGTGAAGGTGGACGGGGCTCCATAGTCAAAGTGAAGTTGGACTGCTCTTTTGGAAGTCCAACTTAATGAGGGGTAGTTTGGGTATTTTGGGGTTGGACTATATATTGACTTTAGGTCAAATATCATTAATTTTCCACTCACAAACTCAAACATAAATTGAAACCCAAATTCTCCAACTTCTCTCTACTTTCTCTCTCTATTCATTCTCCATTGAGAAACAAGGAATCTTGAGGAAGAAGACAATGTCTCCAAGGTTTTCACTCAAATTTTATGGACAAAGCATCATTAAGGTATGGGTTCTTCAATCTTGGGGTTCCTTTACCCAAGAGGTTCTTTCAAAGTTGATTTCCAAACAATCCAATTCGTAGGGTTGTCTTCTACAAATGGGTTTTCTCCGAAACTTGAAATTGATGGTTTATTATGACGAATTGTGATTTTCTAGGACTAATCAAGCCTAGATTGTTGAGTAATTGATGTTAATTGTGGGATTTTTGTATGAATCAAACCCTCTTCCCAAATTCCCCAATTCTTGTGAATGTGTTTGTTGTTATATTTTTCCTAATTCATTCATTGACTTCCTAGGGTCATATATTGTTGGGATTGAATCCAATTCATGATGAATTCATGATGAACCCTTTTTTCGCTAACCCTAGGTTACGAATTGAAGTTAATTTAGATAGTGATGATACAATTGACTTAGTTCTTGTATAGATTACTATTGTATGATGTTATTAATCGTATTGAGGGATTAATATGGTTGATTAATAGTAAGATTTTTGAAGGAGGCTTGTGAAGGTGAATTGGTAAGACGTATGATCATGAATCCTTATTTCGAATGTGATGAGAGGTGATGGTATGATGAATGTAATTTAAATGTCTTGATTATATGGATTGTGAGAGTATGATTAAGGTGTAATGATATAAGGTTGATTATATATCATTTATGTGCCTTACTATGACATGATGGTGCTAATGTGTTAATCTCAGATATTAGGATTGTTATGAAAGGAAGATCTAATGCAATTCCAAATGAGCTAATAATTATGATATACAAGGGGTTAGTCCTCTATGACCTATATTAAGCTATAATGATTAATCATGGCTTAAAGACATTTTTAAAAAGGGACTTTAGCTTTGCATCGAGTGAACTAGTTATGAGAGAGTGTCCCTTCCCAATGTGGGAAGGTAGGTTCACAATTGTTCTAATGAGATAGAGATTATAATTCCATGGTGCATAAAGAGGGTCTCAAGTATGTCTCCTAGTTATTGAACTATGTTGCCCCCATAGGAATAGTAGCTAGTGGATTCACCTAGAATGCTCTGTTAATGTTTTTGTACTACCTTGGCATGTAGTCCACTTTCTTTTGGTGTTGAGTTTCATGATACTAGATTCCACATTTCGTTCATGTGGTCTATGACAACTAAGGCAATTGTTACCGAAATTTAAATGAAGCAATAAGGTGAACACTAACTATGGTGAGTTAAATGGTTTGACTTAGTCTAGGTAGGGGTATGGGACTCTACCTATGAATTGCACTAGTTGGACTTGAGGGAAGTCCTAGGAGGTTGTTCTTATTTTCTTATGTTCTTATAAAGTAAATGATATGCATATGTTGACTTTACATGTTGATGAACTCTTATGATGTTAGCTTCACTTATGATCATGTTATTGATCTATATTGCTAAATATGATGATGACTACTCCTGATGCTATGTAACATGAAGTTAAACATTATTTGTGATCCTTTGTTTGGTTTACTTGGTTGACTGGGGTTATGGGACATCGCTTGTTCATTGCGCTTTTGATCTTGGTAAGAGGTTATGAGTAAGGGTCTTGCATATGTTCTAATATTAGGAACTCTTGTATATGCTTTGTTTTTATAACATGATGTTGGATTTGCTTTGGTCATGGGTTCTAATATACTATTACACATGTTGACTTGAACTATTTGATGATGTTGGTCTTTTATTGTATATGGTCTTGTTTTAAGGAATATATGATTATTGTCTTATATTTGCTCTTTCTTATGCATATGGCTTTTCAAAGTAAGTTTGCATGGTTTTGAACAAATGTCCCTTTAAGCATGCTTTCAAATGATTTATGTGTATTTACCTATACTTGGTACAAGTGGATGTACTAACCCATTTCCTTTATATTTATGCAACAATGTATGTTTGGGTAGTTGAAGTTTGAAGCCCAATTGCAAGATTACTTGGATATTCCCCAAGTGTTTGGTTGGTCCGCACCATTCGAGGATGATGCCACTATCTAGCTACTTGAAGTTGTTATTGTCTAAAGACATTTAGTTTGATTCTCTTTTTTTTGAAGAGTACTATTGTATAAGCCTACATGTGGCTTATGTTTTAATGAGTAAGGGTTATGCCCGAATGTTGTAATCCGGTTTAGATGGTTTAATGTGAGATTATATAGTAGACTTAATCCTTATATGCTATGCATATTGTCTCAACGAGAAGCCTATCTAAGCTTCCTATGCGAGGAGTCTAAGTAAACTCCATATGTATATATAATTTGTAAGCGAGAGCTCTATGTATACCTCAAAATGTAAGAAATTTTTTCATTTTTCTACATTTTAACATATGAAAAATAATGACGAATGATAAGAGGCTAGTCTTAGTCCTCTCTGAGGATGACGACACCAGCTATGTCTAGGGGTGCTCCCCGATTGTGACATTAGGCATATAAATATGCCTAGGATCACCACCCACACTTTAACTTTTGTTTGTACTAAAACAATGTTTAAACCATCAATGCTTTTTCATAAACCTTGGACTTATGAACTCACCTTTCAATCAACCAAACATTTTAAAGCATGATCTTGAAGTTCACATTGGATGAAATAATTAACAACGAAACAACAAGTACAACACATGCTCAAAGAATGACTTTTTTATTATTTTTTCGGGCTAATGCAAACTCATACCTCATGTCAATTAGATAATCTTACACATGCCATGAGTGCCCTCAGTTGTTTATGTTTAGTAAAACCTTTCACTCAAGCATTTTTAAAATCAATAAGGTCTATTTTTCAAGCAAACAACTCACTCTGACAAACAAAGTTCTAACTTTCCTCAACATGCCATAAGCTTTCCCATACTGTATTCTTACTTTCGCATTATATTTCTCTAGGAATCAAGATGACTTTTAGTTGTCTGTATTGTTGGCTTAAGTTAAGGGAGGGAATATTTGGGAATCATTTTCGTGACTACACCTCCATAATGCATATTTTATAATTTATCCACGAACCTCCTTCCTGTAAGACCCCTAAATGAGTTAAGGTGTCTAGAGCCTCACATGTGTCTATAAGCTTGTTAAAATCTTAAATAAGTGTTTCAAAGTATGAATGAGTTATTTGAAGTCATTTTCGAAGTCAAACGTCCAAGATGTTCGAAAGTTAGCCCTTCAGACGTGCATGTGTGTCTTGAGTGTGCCTAGCATGTTTGGATGTGTTACAAATGTTTGTTTTGGGTGAAATTGATGTGGAAGGTCCTTTACATGTTAAGGTTTATATTTAATTTGGAAACGTATGGGCTAGACTCCCCAAGGGACCCACAAAAGGCCCTCAAGGAGGACGCAAAGTCTGCCAAGACACTGCCTTGGTAGTGTCTACCAATGACCTTCAATCGATGGCCAGTTGGTTCACCTACGCCCCGTCAATGGTGAAGTGTCGATTGGTACATAGCCTGGTGAAGGCTCAAGGCAGTTGTTAAGCCCCAGACCCTAATAAAGGCCTGCAGTATGGCGTCGATGTACCTACTGGGCGTCGATGGGTCCGTCGATGCAACCTCCAACTTAACTGTCATGCACGATGTTTAATTATGGGGTGAATAGGAAATTCACCGCATGTCCTAACCTGACCCTAGTTGGTTTATTTGGTTATTTTTGTGTGTATTAAGTGGGTTAAAAAGGTGAATACCCCATTCCCAATCCTCTATTCAAATTAGACTTCCCTCTCCCAAAATATTCTCTCTAGAAACCTCCATTGGAGAGGAAGCTCAAAAATAGTTTGTAGATTGGATCGTGATGGCTCCTTCATCAAGTTTTCCTTTAATTCTTCTATTTAATTATGGTGATCCTTCATCACTAGATAACCTTTCACCTTGAGAGTTCCTTTCAATGTTTTCAATGCAAGTTCATGATCAAACTTCTTCTTCTTCAATCTATCCATGGGTTCTTTCTCCAAACGATTTCAAAAGCATTATTATGATGAATTATGGATTATATACTGTTTATAATGATGTTTTCAATACAATTATATATTGATCCCTTGGTCTCTTCAAAACTCTCGATTTAGCCTATGTTTGTGATTTGTGATCTTGACTTTATGTTGGTTGAATTATTATCCAGGCGTGTAGAATTGATTATATATACTGCCTATGATGTAATGTGATGATGAATATGTGTTGTTGGTCCAATGTTGATTTATGCTTAAAGACTTGATCTCTACTTCCTATATTTTTTTAATGTATGGTGTTCACTATAATCTCGATTCTATAGTGCATGAATGTAGGATTCGTTTATGTAAAGATAATTATAGCTACTGCCTTATATTGATATTATTTATGAATGGTGTATATAAATCATTGATTATCAAAGAAAATTAGTCTTGGTAAGGATTGATATAGGTTCTTCTAGCCTATAGATTTAACATTGTAATGTATATGATGTGATCTAAATTATAGGGTAGATGAAACATGATTTAGTTTTCGATGCTATTTCTTTAGCTACTGCCCAACATGGATATTATTGATGAAGTATGATTGATGATCAAGGAAAGGGAAATTGATTAATGATATATGTCTCTCTACTTTCTAGTGTATTGGTGATGTAGTGTACTTATTAGTAAAATGTCCTTGTGGTGGTTTATGCATGATTTTCATTTATGTGAAACTTTATTTATATACTGCCCAAGATATGGATTGTTGATAAAATATGTGTATTCATCAAAGAGGATCAAAGGTTGATGAATTGGTAAGAATGGCTCTTCCCCTCTACTTTTCTATAGAATTATTAGTTGCTGAAGCCTTGTAGGGCATTGTGTGTTGTGGTCCACTTATTCTGAAGGTGTTTACTTTATTTGCCTATATATATGTGATGTGATCATGTCCTTGAAGGCAATTTTATTATAGATGTGTGGTAGTAATGATCGCCCTATGTGAAGCCTATGTCTAGTTTCTTATTCTAACTATGATCTAGGTTGTATTGCTAATGTAATGAGAATGTGAATGGTTTTGTTAAGGTTATGTATATGTGCTGCCCATGATGATGGTCTTGTAATGTTCTATGTGAAGTAAAGTTAATCTAGATGCATAATAACCGAAGCATACTGTAAGGATATTGTAAGTCTTTACTAAATGTGTATTATGGTATGTTATCCTTCTATGATGATTATGTGATGTATCTCTCACGACTGGAATCTAGACCCCAGACGAGACCGGCGTCGTTGACCTCTCAGAGGTCGCAGACAAGCCTACTTACGTCATTCTTACTTCATGTAGTTTAATTTTAGCGGAAAATTTGAAACTTTTTGTTTCTTAACATACTTATTAGACATTCTCATCATTACATAATTGTTCACCATCAACCATCTAATAATAAGACATCAAATAAATGAAATAGTATAATATAGTAATAAAGACGTACTTGCCAAATTGGCACCAATACAATGTCTGAATAAAATAGGAAAGAAACGCTAGTGGAACATACTCCACTATCTCAACTGTAAAACGAAGCTAGTATATAAATGGCAGCATCCTCGAAAGCATGAGGGCCTACCAAGTCCGGATGAATGCTCGACGTCCGAATAGCTGCAGAGTCAACTTGTAGCTCTAGCGTCCACCTGTGCCTGCACCTAAAATTGTAAAGTTGTATAGGGTTAGTACACACTTGTACTAAGTATGGGTATATGCAAGCACACACCAAGGACATGCATGAGAAAGATTAGCTCTTTCTAACAACTTTATTATGGAAAGTCAAGTCAGTGGACCTGCCAAATTGGGATTAGGAAAGTCATGCCATGAGAGTAACATGCATCATCATACTTATCATTTTGCACACAGCACATAACATCTTACACATAGCACATATCATATAGCATACAACACATAACATCTTTTATAACATTGATTCATATGCCATGAAACATTGGAATCATGGACTTGACATTAAGACTTTCCAAAATGAGGGCTCAACATATGGGACCTCAATTAGGGAGTCTTCATTAGCAAACACATAGTCTGCTTCATTCATTCATACGTACTTCATTTCATTTTCGTTCATAGGCCAGTGCGAACACCAGCTATACCTAGAGTGTAGTTTAAGACTTTCATCGGGTTTGCTGTGCAATGATCAAGAATAACCTAGTGTCATTACCTGAATCTAGCTCACCTCTTAATTATCATATCCTAACACCTTTGGTATCGTTCATTTAATTATGTGCTTCATTTGAGGCAGGACTCATTCATTCATTGGGAACTTTAACTTTAACCGACATAGATCATGTGAGTATCATGAAATCCAGTGTGTCCCCCACACCGAAAAGAGGTGGAATCACCGGCCAAGGTGACCCAAAACATGCTAGCGTACATGGGAATTTAACCCCGCCAGATCCCTATATTCGTAGTATAGGTTCGAAAACCAGGAGATATAAGGAGACCCATACCCGGCAAGCCAGACAGTCTCATCTCATGAGAGTTACGTGAACCTCTGCCCTTCCTGAAAGAAGGCATCACGCTCATAGCTAGTCTATCGATGCTAAGTATAAAGTTCCATTACATTCAACTCATACGTCATGGAAGCTGGCTTTCATTAGAGTGTTCATAGAGACTGGTCTATTCATTAACTTTACACTCTCATAGGTGAGTACGTTTTGGTAACATTTACTTAGGCTCATTTGATATTGTTCTCATCTTTTACATTAGCCTCATATCATGTTGTCACCACATTCATTAACATTAACACATTTGCTCTTCATAATTACTCACCTCATTTTACGTGAATGTTCATTTCATCATATGCCAATATACTTGGCCATTTGTGTGTTTCACACTCTTACTTAATCCTTCTAGGGTTTTGTCATTTCATTACATACATATTAGGTTCACTTATTTTTAAACGTATGCTAGACTTATGGGTCTATACATACAAGCCACGAGGCTTCATCCATAGTTCATTAAGTGACTCATACATTCCTACGATTATGTAGTACAAGACTTATGTATCTTGTATAGATGCCAAGATCTTAATTTCGATCTAAGTAGATGGCATTATTCTTGAATATTTAATTCACATATGACTTATGTATCAATACGGAAATTTTGGGCAAGGGAACCCAAGTTCGAATCACTTGGACAACATTTACATTTTTCATTGATTTTACTTTTAGTCTTCATGACATTGGGACCCTATCGAATCCCAACATCAACATTCTATCTTTATTTATCTCCTTGGGTTTTCTCTTAATTTGGCCGAAGGGTTGTGGGTTCGAACCCCCACAACCCCTTTTTATTTTTCCTTAAAATTTCATTGTCCCATTTCGCCTAGACCAAGAGGTTGTGGGATCAAACCCCCACAGACTCTTTTATTTATTTTTAATTTTCGCTGGGAATTGGGAGGTTGTGGGTTCGAACCCCCACAGCGTCCTTATTTTTACTTTTAATTTTGCTAGAGGCTGTGAGGTGGTGGATTCGAACCCCCACAGCCTCCTATTTTGTTTTTAATTAAAATCCACTAGGCTAGGCGTTTTGGCAGTGAGGTTGTGGGATCGAGCCACCACAGCCTCACTTTATTTTCTTAATTATTTTGCCTTCTCCTTTCCAGCCTTGAGGTCGTGGGTTCGATTCCCACGCCTCACATTTTCTTTTATTTAAATTTTTCTTCTCTGATTCACAGCCTGGAGGTCGTGGGTTCGATTCCCATGCCTCCCATTTATTTATTTAATTCTTGTTATCTTCTTCCTCGACCAGTAGGCCCCATTCCGATTCCCCCCAGCCCTCTTTTCTTTTATTTTTTCGCGAATTTCAGTTGTCACTCTGGTTCGATTCCCCTTAACCCCACTTCCTCCTTTACGTTTTTAGCATTCTTCCAGTGTGAGGTCTCGGGTTCAATCCCTAGTGACCTCACCTATTTATATTCATTAAAAACCCATATTTTTAACCTTGTTTTTGATCGAAACTAACTTACACCATGCTTGAAATTTGAGCATAATTTTTAGCTTCTTTTCATCAACCTTTTCACGTTAGTTCTTAGGGCATTTCATGAAACATTTAGTGCATTATTAGGTGTAGTTTAGTAGTTACATTAGCCAAGAGTTTCTCACCCATAATCAGTAACTTCACACCCCATATGAACATCACGTTGTGTACAACTTTTGCACATAAAATATAAAGATTAAACATGACATTTCACACCTCCAACAGTGACTACATTCACTGCCAGACGTTGCACACACACATCACTTTTTCACATAATTTCGAACAACATATTCAATATTCACATAATTCCGAGCATGCGTACTTAAACATAAACATCACGAAAACACATTACATCCTTACTTTGTACCAGCAAACATACCCAATATATGATTCAATGGAAGCTAGTGACAGGGACATGCAACGGGGAACAACCCTAATTTTAGGACTGAATATCTGAAGCTTAAGGGGGTCTCTTGGGAAAGGGACCAAGAGAGAAGAAACCCATACCTTATTTGATTCATCAAACGTTGAAATTGTTGCCCAAACCTTTCTCCAAAACCACGTCCAACTCACCGAAAGTTTCACCACCACTCGACGGAAATCTCCCCTTTGCCTTAACATTTTTGGTTATTTAGTTTTCTTAGACTTTTCGTGTTTGTTCTTCAAGTGTGAAGAACTTCAATATTTGTTCTGTTCTTGAAGTTATTTTTGGCAGAGAGAAATTATGAAGTTTGAACGTGTGAGTGAGAGATAAACGTGATAGGAGAGTGTTACCATAGGTTTAGTAGTCTAATTCAAGACTTAGTCAAATAGGGTTTAATTAAATTAATAAAATCTGATTTATTTTTAACTAATACGTGAAAAGACCATTTTGCCCTTAAGAAATCAGATTTTAAACTATAATTAAATCACCAATTTGTCGCTTCTATTGGGGCTCGAACTCGGGTGGAGTGACGTTTGCGAAATAGATTATTTCGGGTCGACCCGACCCTAACCGGTTCATTAATTAAATTAATTAATTAATTAATTAATTCCTTAGGGTAATTACAATATTACCCTTGGTCTGGAAAAGACCATTTTATCCCTGGACCCTCAAAACTTAAGATTTCTTCTTTTTAAGTCCGGTAAAGACTCCTTCAATTAAATCTTTGTTTTCGAGAGCCTTACATGGTTGGTTCCAACCTTTCCAAGCTCAACTAACTCCCCAAGTTAGTTGGCTTGGCCGTAGTTAGAGTTCTGAGGTCTGGTTCTACGCGCATCAATCCGTGTGAACCTTGGTCTAATCGCAAGCATTCTTGACACCTTAAGCATTTCTTATCTTATTCATTTCTAGGGTTGTTACATTATCCCTCCCTTAGGAACATTCGTCCCCGAATGACACTACCACTATATATCGTAATACCAGTCAGATCATAACATAATCACTACGCACAGTCAAATAATAGCAACTAAATGAGGAGAGATAAGGAAACTTAGACTTAAGAGTAGGAAGTCTAACCTCAAGAGCTGAAAAGATGAGGGTAACGGGATCTCATGTCGGCCTCAGCCTCCCACGTAGCACCCTCAACAAGATGATTTCTCCATAATACCTTCACCGTGGCAATCTCTTTGTTCCTCAGCCGCTTGATCTGTCTGTCTAAGATTTCAATAGGTACCTCCTAATAGGACAAGTCTTCATCGACCCCCAAACCTTCCACAGGTAGAATCGATGCTGGATCACCTAAGCACTTCTTTAGCATGGATACATGAAAGAATGGATGGGCAGAAGCTAGCTCCGCAGGCAATGCCAACTTATAGGACACCTCACCCACACGCTGTAGGATCTCGTATGGCCCAACATACCTCGGATTCAACTTCCCTTTCCTGCCAAACCTCATCACCCCCTTTATAGGTGATATCTTCAGATAGACTTGGTCACCAACATTAAACTCTAAGGGCCATTTTCTGTTATCCGCATATGACTTCTGCCGACTGTAAGGAGTAGCCACCCTGTCCCTAATCACTCTGACCTTCTCTAAGGCCTCATGAATGATCTCTGGACCCAAAATGGATGACTCTCCAACCTCGAACCATCCAACTGGAGATCTATACCTCCTACCATACAGTGCCTCAAACGGTGCCATCCCAATGCTGGAGTGATAGCTATTATTATACGAGAATTCTATCAAAGGCAGATGGTCATCGCAGCTACCTCTGAAGTCAATCACACACGTTCTCAACATGTTCTCCAATGTCTGAATGGTGCGCTCTGCCTGCCCATCAGTCTGAGGATGAAAGGCAGTACTAAGCTTTACATGCGTGCCCAAGCTCTTCTGGAAAGATCTCCAGAAATGTGAAGTAAACTGAGCTCCTCTATCTGAAATGATAGACAAAGGAATCCCATGCCATCTCACAATCTCATCAATGTAGAGTCTCGCATAATCCTCGGCTTTGTAAGTAGACATCACAAGGATAAAGTGGGCAGACTTAGTCAATCTGTCCATAGTAAACCATATGGAGTCATGCTGCCTCCTAATCCTCGGAAGACCAACCACGAAGTCCATATTAATAGCCTCCCACTTCCAAGTCAGAACCTCAATAATCTGAGTCAGACCGCCAGTCTAAAGATGCTCTGCCTTAACCTTCTGACAATTAGGACACTTGGCCACATATTCTGCAATGTCGTTTTTCATGCCATCCCACTAATAAATCCGCTTAAGATCATGATACATCTTGGTGGAACCTGGATGTATGGAATATCTCGAACCATAGGCCTCTGCAACAATCCTGGTCCACAAATCATCCACATCTGGTACACACAGCCTGTCCTGATACCTAAGTATGCCATCACCTCCCAAAGCGAAAGACTCATTCATCTTTATCAGCACTGAGTCCTTCAGCTCCATCAGCACATGATCTTGATGCTGACCCTGCTTTTCTTCAACTACCAAGGATGATTCAGAACTAGGATGAACTTAAACATCCCCACTAGTAGAGTCAACCAATCACACACCCAGTCTGGCCAGTCTGTGTACATCTTTCACCAACTCCTTCTTCTCATCCTCAACGTCGGCTGTACTTCCTATGCTCATCCTGCTCAAAGCATCAGCTACAACATTAGCCTTACCTGGATGGTAGTGAACATTCATGTCATAATCCTTCAACAGCTCGAACCATCTCCGCTGACGTAGATTCAACTCTCTCTGCGTGAACACGTACTGGAGACTCTTATGGTCTATGAATACATCCACATGCACTCCATACAAGTAGTGCCTCCACAGCTTCAGTGCAAACACCACAGCTGCCAACTCCATGTCATGAGTGGGATAATTCTTCTCATGAACCTTGAGCTGTCTGCACGCATAGGCTATCACCTTACTAACCTGCATAAGAACACAACCCAAACCAACCCTAGATGCATCACAATAAACAGTTTAATTCTCACCACACTTAGGCAAAGTAAGCACCGGGGCTGAAGTGAGTCTGTCCTTGAGCTCCTGGAAACTCCTCTCACAAGTCTTCGTCCATTCAAACTTGGCTTTATTCTTAGTCAAAGTTGTCAATGGGGCAGCAATGGATGAAAAATGCTCCACAAACCTGCGGTAGTAACCAGCCAATCCCAAAAAAGCTACGGATGTCAGTGGGAGTAAGAGGCTTTGTCCAGTTCTTCACAGCCTCAGTATTCTTGGGATCCACCTCCACGCCCTGATCGGACACAACATGACCCAGGAAGGTCACTGATCTAAGCCAAAATTCACACTTGCTGAATTTGGCATACAACTGATGTTGTCTAAGTACCTGCAAGGTTAGTCTCAAATGTTGTTCATGCTCTTCCTTGGTCCTAGAGTAGATGAGAAGGTCATCAATGAATACTATGACGAAAGAGTCAAGGTATTCACGGAAGACTCAGTTTATGAGGTCCATAAATGCAGCAGGTGCATTCGTAAAACCAAATGACATGACTAAGAACTCATAGTGACCTTAACGGGTACGAAAGGATGTCTTTGGGATATCTCCATCCCTAACCCTAAGCTGATGATACCCTGAACGAAGATCTATCTTAGAGAAGAAACTAGACCCTTGGAGCTGATCGAACAAATCATCTATTCTGGGAAGTGGATACTTATTCTTTATAGTGACTTTGTTGAGCTGCCGATAATCGATACACATTCTAAGGGTTCCATCTTTCTTTTTCACAAACAACACTGGAGCGCCCCAACGGAATATGCTCGGCTGAATGAAACCCTTATCAATGAGATCTTTTAACTGCAGGTTCAACTCTTTGATTTCAGCTGGAGCCATTCTGTAAGGAGGAAATGAAATTGGCTTAGTATCGGGTTCTAAGTCGATACAAAAAAAAATCTCTCGAGGGGGAGGGACTCCAGGCAAATCATCAGGAAATACATCTAGGAACTCATTCACTATAGGTACTGAGTCTATTGAAGGAATGTCATGATCTAAATCGTTAACACTCACAAGATGACACAATAACCCCTTGGACATCATTTATTGGCCTTAAGGTTCGAAATCAAGGGGTTAGGACGACTCGAGTTGTACCCCTCCCAGACTATCTCCTCTTCATCAGGGAAACGAAATCTCACCACTCTACTACGACAGTCCAAACAAGCATAACAATTGTGAAGCCAGTCCATGCCAAGAATAACATCAAAATCATGCATGGGTAACTCAACCAAGTCTGCACACATAGTATTACCACTTACAACTATTGGGCAATCCTTGTATACTCTATCAGTTCCTACATTTTCTCCTAAAGGTGTACTAACCACTATAGGATCATGCAGAACTTCACGTAATATCTCAAAAGTGAGAGCAAGCAAAGAAGTTACAAAGGAAAGCGTAGACGCTGGATCAAGTAAAGCATAAACAGAAGTTGAGAATACTTGCAGAATACCTGTGACCACATCATCGGACTTCTCTTGCTCCTCCCTGACCTTCAGGGCATAGAAGCTGTTCCTCTTAGGATGCTCGGCTGCTGCTGCACCCTGTGGATTAGGCCTAGGTTGAGCATTACCTCCAGCCTGACCTCTGTTCTGTGGTCAGTCTCTAACTATGTGCCCACTCTTACCGCAACCGAAGCAGGCATTAGTGCCCTGTCTGCACTCTTCACTGTGAGCACGGCCACACTTAGCACAATTCTTTTTACGCTGTATATCACCTCCATTGCCCTTCTTGGGCTCAGGTCTGCCTCCTCTAGGTGATGTACTTCTCTGAGAATTAGAGTTCCCAGAACTCTGTTGCCCCTTCTTGAACCTAGGTTGCTCACGGACGCCAAAATTGTTTTTGTGGCCTCTATGGCTGGGACCTGCCTGATCTTGAGGCTTAGGCCTCCTAGCATCACGAATACCCCTCTTTTTGCGTCTGTCCTCTACATGATGGACATGCACCATCAACCTGGAAAGGTCCATATTATCATGGAGCATCGCAGACCGACACTCCTCCTCCAGATCTCCATTGATTCTTGTGAGGAACCTGTTCATCTCATCCCTGCTGTTAGATACAAGGGAAGTAGAATACCTGGATAGATTAACAAATTTCAGTACTCATCTCATCCTTGCTGTTAGATGTTAAGGAAAGTAGCATACTTGGATAGTTTAACAAATTTCAGGGAATACTCCATGACTGTCATAGATCCCTGCTTAAGGTTGATGAACTCCTTAACCTTGGCTTCCCTCATCTCTTTGGGAAAGAATCTCTCAAGAAATACTGTCTTAAACAGCTCCCAAGTGACTGGAACTCCGCCCAAAGCCCGGCTATCCTGCCACATCTTGCACCAAGTCTGTGCAACATCCTTGAGCTGATAGGAAGCCAGCTCAGCCTTCTCAATATCTTTGGCCCCCATAGCCACCAAAATCTTATGCACTTCGTCCACAAACTCCTGTGGATCCTCTGAAGTCTTGAACCCAGTGAAAATTGGAGGATTCATCCTCGTGAAGTCTCTCAGCCTGTCAGCCATGCTACGAACCGGTGGGTTCTCCCTCTGAACATCCTGTCGGTTGACCTGTGCAGTCATAGCCTGGGCCTGCATAGTAATGTCCTGTGCCATCTGGGCCATATATGCCCTCACCTCAGCATTAGTCAACCCAACTGGGTTAACTGGCATATCCACTCCTTCAGCTGGAGCCTGGGGTGGAACCTGATTGTTCCCAGCAGTTGCTCCTCCTCTCCTCTAACCAATGTTCCTCCTAGTATTCATTCTCTGAAAATAATAAGAATTGATGTTAGACACGCTCATAATACCAAGAAATTAGACATTAGTAAAAGCACGATAACATCAGAAGAAGGGAAATTTTCCTACGCATCATGCAGTCTCTAATTCAGGATAGTGGTGCACTTCACTACCATGACTTAGAAAATACTCAATGTGGTTGATGTGAACTTATTATTCTCAGAATTTAACCTAGTGCTCTGAAACCAACTTTGTCATTACTGGAATCTAGACCCCAGACGAGACCGGCGTCGTTGACCTCTAAAAGGTCGCAGACAAGCCTACTTACGTCATTCTTACTTCATCTAGGTTAATTTTAGCGGAAAGTTTGAAACTTTTTGTTTCTTAACATACTTATTAGACATTCTCATCATTACATAATTGTTCACCATCAACCATCTAATAATAAGAACATCAAATGAAAGAAGTAGTATAATATAGTAATAAAGACGTACTTTCCAAAATGGCACCAATACAATGTATGAATAAAACAGAAAAGAAACGCTAGTGGAACATACTCCACTAGCTCAACTCTAAAACTAAGCTAGAATATAAATGGCAGCATCCTCGAAAGCATGAGGGCCTACCAAGTCCAGATGAATGCTCGACGTCCGGATAGCTTCAGCGTCAACCTGTAGCTCTAGCGTCCACCTATGCCTGCACCTAAAATTGTAAAGTTGTATAGTGTTAGTACACACTTGTACTAAGTATGGGTATATGCAAACACACACCAAGGACATGCATGAGAAAGATTAGCTCTTTCCTAACAACATAATTATGGAAAGTCAAGTCAGTGGACTTGCCAAATCGGGATTAGGAAAGTCATGCCATGAGAGTAACATGCATCATCATACTTATCATTTTGCACACAGCACATAACATCTTACACATAGCACACATCATATAGCATACGTCACATAACATCTTTTATAACATTCATTCATATACCATGAAACCTTGGAATCATGGACTTGACATTAAGACTTTCCAAAATGAGGGCTCAACATATGGGACCTCAATTAGGGAGTCTTCATTAGCAAACACATAGTCTGCTTCATTCATTCATACGTACTTCATTTTATTTTCGTTCATAGGCCAGTGTGAACACCAGCTATACCTAGAGTGTAGTTTAAGACTTTCATCGGGTTTGCTGTGCAATGATCAAGATTAACCTAGTGTCATTACCTGAATCTAGCTCACCTCTCGATTATCCTATCCTAACACCTTTGGTATAGTTCATTTCATTATGTGCTTCATTATTCATTTGGAACTTTAACTTTAACCGACATAGATCATGTGAGCATCATGAAATCCAGCGTCTCCCCCACACCGAAAAGAGGTGGAATCACCGGCCAAGGTAACCCAAAACATGTTGGCGTACATGGGAATTTCACCCCACCAGATCCCTATATTGGCAGTATTGGTTCGAAGACCAGGAGATATAAGGAGACCCATACCCGGCAAGCCGGACAGTCTCATCTAATAAGAGTTACGTGAACCTCCGCCCTTCCCGAAAAAAGGCATCACCGCTCATAGCTAGTGTATCAGTGCTATAAAGTTCCATTACATTCAACTCATACGTCATGGAAGCTGGCTTCTAGTATGAGGACATCATAGCTCAATAGATGATTTCTCATCTCATCATTAGTATTAAGTGTGTGATTCTTAATACTTTCATTAGAGTGTTCATAGAGACTGGTCTCTTCATTAACTTTACACTCTCATAGGTGAGTACGTTTTGGTAACATTTACTTAGGCTCATTTGAGATTGTTCTCATCTTTTACATTAGACTCATATCATGTTGTCACCACATTCATTAACATTAGCACATTTGCTCTTCATAATTACTCACTCCATTTTACGTGAATGTTCATTTCATCATATGCCAATATACTTGGCCATTTGTGTGTTTCACACTCTTACTTAACCCTTCTAGGGTTTCGTCATTTCATTACATACATCTTAGGTTCACTTATTTTTTAACGTATGCTAGACATATGGGTCTATACATACAAGCCATGAGGCTTCATTCATAGTTCGTTAAGTGACTCATACATTCCTAAGATTATGTAGTAAGTGACTTATGTATCTTGTATATATGCCAAGATCTTGATTTCGATCTAAGTAGATGGCATTATTCTTGAACATTTAATTCATGATGACTTATGTATCAATACGGATATTTTGGGCAAAGGAACCCAAGTTCGAATCACTTAGACAACATTTACATTTTTCATTGATTTTATTTTTAGTCTTCATGACATTGGGACCATATATAGAATCCCAACATCAACATTCTATCTTTATTTATCTCCTTGGGTTTTCTCTTAATTTGGCCGAAGGGTTGTGGGTTCGAACCCCCACAACCCCTTTTTATTTTTCCTTAAAATTTCATTGTCCCATTTCGCCTAGACCAAGAGGTTGTGGGATCAAACCCCCACAGACTCTTTTATTTATTCTTTATTTTCGCTGGGAATTGGGAGGTTGTGGGTTCGAACCCCCACAGCCTCCTTATTTTTACTTTTAATTTCGCTAGAGGCTGTGAGGTTGTGGGTTCGAACCCCCACAGCCTCCTATTTTGTTTTTAATTAAAATCCACTTGGCTAGGCATTTTGACAGTGAGGTTGTGGGATCGAGCCCCCACAGCCTCACTTTATTTTCTTAATTATTTCGCCTTGTCCTTTCCAGCCTTGAGGTCGTGGGTTCGATTCCCACGCCTCACATTTTCTTTTCTTTAATTTTTTCTTCTCTCATTCGCAGCCTGGAGGTTGTGGGTTCGATTCCCACGCCTCCCATTTATTTATTTAATTATTGTTCTCTTCTTCCTCGACCAGTAGGCCCCATTTCGATTCCCCCCAGCCCTCTTTTCTTTTATTTTTTTGCGAATTTCAGTTGTCACTCTGGTTCGATTCCCCTTAACCCCACTTCCTCCTTTACGTTTTTAGCATTCTTCCAGTGTGAGGTCTCGGGTTCAATCCCTAGTGACCTCACCTATTTATATTCATTAAAAACCCATATTTTTAACCTTGTTCTTGACCGAAACTAACCTACACCATGCTGGAAATTTGAGCATAATTTTTAGCTTCTTTTCATCAACCTTTTCACGTTAGTTCTTAGGGCATTTCATGAAACATTTAGTGCATTATTAGGTGTAGTTTAGTAGTTACATTAGCCAAGAGTTTCTCACTCAAAATCAGTAACTTCACACCCCATATGAACATCACGTTGTGTAAAACTTTTGCACATAAAATATAAAGATTAAACATGCAATTTCACACCTCCAACAGTGACTACATTCACTGCCACACGTTGCACACACACATCACTTTTTCACATAATTTCGAACAACATATTGAATATTAACATAATTCCAAGCATGCATACTTAAACATAAACATCACGAAAACACATTACATCCTTACTTTGTACCATCAAACATACCCAACCTATGATTCAATGGGAGCTAGTGATAGGGACTTGCAACGGGGAACAACCCTAGTTTTAGGACTGAATATCTGAAGCTTAAGGGGGTATCTTGGGAAAGGGACCAAGAGAGAAGAAACCCATACCTTATTTGATTGATCAAACATTGAAATTGGTGCCCAAACCTTTCTCCAAAACCACGTCCAACTCACCGAAAGTTTCACCACCACTCGACGGAAATCTCCCCTTTGCCTTAACGATTTTGGTTATTTTGTTTTCTTAGACTTTTCGTGTTTGTTCTTAAAGTGTGAAGAACTTCAATATTTGTTCTGTTCTTGAAGTTGTTTTTGGCAGAGAGAAATTGTGAAGTTTGAACGTGAGTGAGAGATAAACATGATAGGAGATTGTTAACATAGGTTTAGGAGTCTAATTCAAGACTTAGTCAAATAGGGTTTAATTAAATTAATAAAATCAGATTTATTTTAATCTAATACATGAAAGGACCATTTTGCCCTTATGAAATCAGATTTTAAGCAATAATTAAATCACCAATTTGTCGCTTCCACTGGGGCTCGAACTCTGGTAGAGTGACCTTTGCGAAATGGATCATTTCGAGTCGACCCGACCCTAACCGATTCTTTAATTAAATTAATTAATTAATTAATTGATTCCTTAGGGTAATTACGATATTACCCTTGGTCTGGAAAAGACCAATTTACCCCTGGACCCTCAAAACTTAAGATTTCTTCTTTTTAAGTATGGTGAAGACTCCTTCAATTAAATCTTCGTTTTCGAGAGCCTTACATGGTTGGTTCCAACCTTTTCAAGCTCAACTAAGTCCCTAAGTTAGTTGGTTGGCCGTAGTAAGGGTTCTGAGGTCTGGTTCTACGCGTATCAATCCGTATGAACCTTGGTCTAATAGCAAGCATTCTTGACACCTAAGCATTTCTTATCTTATTCATTTTTAGAGTTGTTACAGTATCATTAACTAGGATGACTTTATAGGTGTACTATTATGGACAAGGGTATGGTACCTTGTCTATGCATTGCACATGTGTAACTTGATAGGATAGTTACTAGGTGTGTGATCTATGTACAAGAATATGAATGTATGAGTACGTTATGAACATGTCTTATATGCTGTAATGTGAAGTATATGGTATGATGAAGTATGATTATACATAGTGATCCAAATGTATTTATATGAAAGGATGACTCATATAGTTACACTTGTACACTTATGCATGAATGAAATTAAGTATGAATATATGTGTCTTTTATGTAATATGTGAAAGGTTTGCTCACGTATATGTATGCACACACATGTATGATGATCTATTCAATATAGGGGCCTTGAAAGGTGTGCTCAAGTGTACCCTAAAATAGATTGTGGTTGATTATGCTATGTCCATATGAAAGGGTTTCTCACATGATATAGGTTGATGAACTTTGATCTATGACCTATGAGATAAGCATATGAGGAGTCAATCTCCTAAAGCCTATGTTTTATAAAGTAATGTAATAAAGGCTTTCGATAAAGGGATCTTAGCTTAGAACTGATTGAACTTGAACATGAGGGGTGTCCCTTCCCATTGTAGGAAGGTAGGTCACCATAGTCCTCACGAGGTGGTTAGCCTCATAGTCGAAAGGTCATAGAGTGATATTTACCTAAGTGGATAACTACAATGCCTCAATAGGCATAAAGAGGGTTTCCACATATACCTCCAAGTTCCATAAACTATTCTTTCCACATAGGATCTAGCAAGTGACATCACTTAATATGCTAGCATGTGTTAATGTTCTACTTTGGCTAAGTAGAGCACCTTCCATTGGTGTAAGTCTCTACAACACCAAATTCCATGTCTAACACCCATGGTCTTAGTGTCAGTTAAGGATATTGTTTCCCTAAAGTAAAATGGGCAATGGAAGTAATTGAATAGGACCCTAACTAGGACAACCTAAGGGAAGCTTGCTTAGTGTAGGTGGGGGTATGGGTGTAAGACCCCTAAATGATTTAGGGTGTATAGAGCCTAACATGTTTTTACTAATGGTCTAAGGTCCTCAAATGGTTTATAATTTTATATTGATGCAGTGTCTAATGATTTAGGTGAATTGGAAGTCATACGTCAAGGGACGACTAAGACGTTCCACGACTAGTCACCTATGTGCCTCATGTGTATATACGTGCTTATATTTGTATGACATGAGCTTATGAGGTCCTTATATGAGTTATAATGATGTTTATAGGCATTACGTTAAGTTTGATGATGTTTGGTGGATGTTCGAATGTTAGCCCTTGAGACTTTCATGTATGTTTTGAGTGTGCCTTGCATGTTTGGATGTGTTTTACGTGTTTGTTTTGGGTGAAACTGATGTGGAATGTCCTTGACATTTTAAGGTATATATTTACGTAAGATATGTCCGGGTACAATTCCCCAAGGTCCCCTCAAAAAGCGCTCAAAAAGGACCCAAAGGCTATCGAGACACTTCCTTGGCAGTGTCAATCGACGAAGCCAAAGGATGGCTCATCAGTCCACCAACGGCCCGTCTATAGTGAGGCGTCGATGGAAACTTAGCATGATTAAGGTTCAAGGAAGTTTTCAAGTACCATACTCAAATGATGGCCTGTAGTATGGTCCGTCGATGGACCTACAGGTCGTCGTTTGTGGCCGTCGATGCAGGCTGCAACAACTGCCATGCAAGCTGCTTTTATTAAAGAGGTGAATAGGAAATTCATCCCATGTTCTAACCTGACCCTAGTTGGTTTATTTGGTTATTTATGGGTGTATTTAATTGATCAAAAACGTGACAACCCCATTCCCAATTAAATTCACAAAAATTAAACTTCCCTCCCAAACCGAAATCTCTCTAGAACCTCCCTTGAAGGTGAAGCTCAAGAACATATTGGATCTTGGATTTCCATGGGTTATTCATCATGTTTTAGAGGTTTTATTATACATTAAGGTATGGTGATCCTTCATCACTAGTTAATCTTCCATCTAGAGAGTTCCTTTCAAAGTTTTCAAATAATTTTCATGATCAAGTTGTGTATTCTTCAATCAATTCATCGGTTCTTTCTCAAACCATTTTTCAAAGATTTTATCATGATCAAGTGATGATAATGTGTTGATTTTAACGTGGATTTCAATCCATTTGCATGATAAACCCATTCTCCCTTCAAACTATCACTTTAGCCTAAGTATGGGCTTTGTGATCTTGAATTGATGTTGATCGAATTATGATTCAAGCATGTTGAATTGCTTATACCTACTGTGTACATTGTAAAGTGATGATGAATTATGTGATATTGGATCAATGTAGATTGATGCTTGAAGACTTGATCTCTACTTCCTATATTTTGTTAATATATGATATTCACTGTAACAATGACCTTTATCACAAGGATGCTGTCCATAAATCAAATTATTTCGTGGATTGGATTTTATTTGACTCTATAATGCATGAATGTGGGATTCGTTTGTGTAGGGATAATTGCATCTACTGCCTTACTTGTATGTTATTGATGAATCGTGGGTATGAATCCTTCATAATCAAAAGAAAGGAGTGTTGGTAAGGATTGACTTACATTCTTTTAGCTTATAGATTGATAATGCTATATACATGATGTGGTCTCGATTCTAGGGTAGATGAAGTATGATTTAGACTTGATTATTATGTCTTTAGCTACTGCCCTAGATTGATATTATTGATGAAATATGATTGATGATCAAAGTAAAGGATATTGGTTAATGATCTATGTCTCTCTACTCTCTAGTGTGTTGGTGATGTAGTATACTTGTTAGTAGCATGATCTTGTAGTGACTTATGCATGATTTCATTTATGTTAAAGTACAATTTAGCTACTGCATTTGTTACGACCCAGGAGTACCCCCTAGAAGTTAGGGCATTCTCGAATTGAAACACGGCGTACTCGACCTCTCGGAGGTCTTCTACAATCCCTTTCTTAGAATACATTTCATACATGTTTTAAAAGTAGTGCGGAATTAAAACATTCACAAGAAATAATAATACTTCAATATATCTCTTTTGTAGAAAAATATAATGAAAGGCGAAGTCTCAAAGTCTCCATCTTAGACATACGAATATATTGGGACACGGCCCATACTTAATCATATACAAAATAGCTAAGTCTATTACAATACTTTCAATAAAAAATCCAAACATCAAGATGTCCTCTAATCTAGTGAGGACATACCAACTCTTTACTTGAATGAACACTAATCCAAGCTCCCACTTCGAGACTCCTCTCAAATTCCCCTAATACCTTTAGAGATAGACAAAGTATTGAATGAGTACAAACACTTGTTTTATGTATGGCATAATGCATAAAATCATGATAAACGGACTTTTGTATGAAGAATACTCTTTTCTATTAAAACATCATAGTATAAGCGTAAGAACAATATTTAACACTTTAGAAACATATAAGATATCACATAAACATTTTATCAAATATTGAAGAATGCTACAGTGATCTTTGTCACTTTACAGTGAACTAAGCTTTACTTTATAGTGACCTCTTTTAGCTTGCAACCCTCTCACCAAAGGTTATCCTAATACTCAGTTAAGTGAGACGAAGAAAGACCGCCCATACACCCTCTCTAAGAACTCCTAAATTATCCATAAGACTACCTAAGATAAGATCGTTGTCACTTTATTTGTTAAACTCCCTTTATAGAATTACTCTAAGACTCACCTAAGTAATACATGAAGAGACCTCCCATACACCCTCTTCAAGCCTACCTAAGCAATCCTCAAAGATACTCTAAATAAGTATTTTGTTCATTAACATCCCTTTACTAAAGTCATTATGTTCATTAAGTCATTTAAGAAACATTCATCACTTATGGACATTCACATAATGGTCTTTAAGAAGACCTAGGGCAGTCACACACTAACATCTTCAAAACCTAATCGTGCAATGTCTAAATAGCATCCCATTCTACTACCTAAACTTCATATTACTTATTCAACACTATCATGTATCCCACATGATGAGAATAGGCAATAACCGACATAGACCATACTAGCTAGGAATGGAATCAGGAGTCTACCCTACTCCAATGGACAGTGTTCTTCTTGCCAAGGGTAAAACTAGGACAAATCCCATATAGGCACATGGTAAGTATATCAAGGTCTTTTATGCACTCTAGTCTCATTCTCAAGTATAGATGCATTGTACTCTAGTCTCCTTCTTAAGTAAAGCTACAAACCAAAACATATTCACTCGGTTCTAGCCTTTGTTCTCATAGAGTAAGTTCAATAAAAAGGGGCATCTGAAAAGGTATCATCTCTTAGTCATTACCTAGTCATAATGCACCTACGAAAGATGGTTCTACTAGGGCTGCCACTGAATGGTCAATAAGGAAAGCTCATTCTTAACCTTCTTTCTATATAGAAGGTTCCACATAATAGTCATGCTTAGAAGAGCATCATCTTAGGTCTACCGATCCTAGTCTTTCATTCAACATTCATCCATACACATACAAGACAAAGGTGACTAAGCCTACTAAGTCAAGATGTTCATATTCTTAATGTACATGTATCAAGTAAGGGACACAAGTGTACCAAGACAAGACACACTCATCTTCACATATAGCATATCATTCTATAAGCACATAGGCATAAACAACATCATCTATCGGTCACCCTATTTGCTACTATAATGTCATCAATATAACCATCATAAGACTTATATAGTTAAGTAGGAAGAATCGTGCATCAACACTAAGACTACACATACAAGGACATAGTCATAGTCTAACATGATCACCTAACAACTTCAATAGAAGAACCACATACTTTGACATCATTAACATGCAGATAGATATGATCATACTTCACATAATCAACTAAAAAAATTATCATAATACGTCAAGAAGTGCCGACAAGCCATGATCATCATAATACATAAAGTAACGCCGACAAGGCCATATCATTCACAATTATAACACATCGAACCTCCACCATAAGTGTACCATTTCAATCACTACATAATTCAAGACCTACATTACTTAAAGTAAACAGAATTTGGGCAGCGTACCACCATTCTCACCACTTCAATCCATAGCTAAATCAACCAATTCAATACCATAAGGCCCTTACCCATGGATATGATCATCAATCAATACAAAAATCATAATTCTCAATGAATCTAGGTCAATTCAATATAAGTTTATCAATTTAAGATAGCCTAGACGTCAATTCAATACAATTCTTACAACATTCAATAGCCCATAGAAAACTACACTAGAATTCATAAGCATTCAGACATGATCATCACATCCAAAATATAGACAATTTGAAGAGATTATTTTTTGCATGGGTTCATGTAGATTTTAGGTTAGAATCACCTAATTAACATCAATTCAAACATAAATAATGATCTAAACATTTTATGCAAAGACCCATGGCTAGAATTCAATTTAGAAGATTTCATGTTTTGAATCATCTTTGAAAATCATTTGAATTGACTCCTTGAAGAAAGAGATTTCAAGGATTAAGAACCATACCTTAATTGTGATGAAAATCCCACAAGATTGATGGAGAAAAACATTGTAAAATCTATCTTCTTTCTTGGAGCTTCAAAGCTTCATCCATGGAGGTTTTTCGAGAGAAAGAATGGAGAGGTTTTGTTTAGGACGTGAGGGTTATGATTTGAAGGGTGAATTGGGGTTTAAAAAGGTCTAATAGCCACCAATAACTAAAACCTAAAATATTCAAAATATCCCTGAACTTATAAGACCTTTTAACCAACTCAAACTCAACTTAAATTTCCAGAATTATCGTAGGGAAACAAGTCTGTGATGTGGAGCTATTCCCGCATCATTTTTTCAAATTAAATCACGAACCAGTGGAGTCCTCCATGTATCCGCAACGCGTAGAAACATTTTTGCTTTAGGTTTATCAAGTTCGCGACGCAGACTTGTTCCTCTAATGACGAAATGTTGCTGCCTTGGGTAGCTTGCTAGTCCAAGGCTTGGGTCCTCCTCTAGGACCCTTTCGTCGGTCCTCGGGTAGTTTTTCCCAGATGTTTCCACCTCAGTTACTCTAAAATACATGTTAGGAACCTTTCACATCAATTTGACTTCAAAACAAACACATAAAACTTGACGAAACACACTAAGACACACAAGCACGTTTTCAACAAAAAACTTTAGAACGTCTTGGACGTTCTTTGACGTTTGACGTCCAAACTTCACCAAACTTGATACTATGCCTATAAACTATTATTAAAAATTTTATTACTTTAAAATATCATGACAAAGTTTTAGGATCTAGTTGAACCTAGCTCATTTTTTAGGGTGTAACAACCTTATAATGGTATTGTTGGTGAAAAGGAGTATTGATCAATAATGATCAAAGGTTGAGAAATTGATAATATTTCCTACTTTCCTTACTCTTCTATGGTATTGTTGATAGAATTGACCTTGTATGGCAATGTGAGTTATGATCCCTTTATGGTGGCTGTGTTTACTTTATTGCATAGATATATATAATGTGATCATGGCCTTAAAGGCAATTGTGATATGAATGTGTGGTGGTGATTGTCACCAAATGTGAAGCCTATGTCTAATTTCCTATTATAGATATGATCTAGGTTGTATTGCCCATGTTTTGAGAATGTGAATGGCTATGTCAGAGTTATGTATATTTGCTGCCTAAAATGAGGTCGTATAATGCACTATGAAAAGTAAGGTTAATATAGGTGCAAAAAGACTAGAGCTTATTGTAAGAATGTTGTAAGTCTTGAATAAATGAGTCTTATGCTATGTTATCCATTATATAAAAGTATGTGATGTATCATTAACTAGGATGACTTGATAGGTTTACTAGTATGGGCAAGGGTATGGGACGTTGTCTATGCATTGCACATGTGTACCTTGATAGGATAGTTCCTAGGTTGGTCTTCTAAGTACATGAATATGAATGCATGAGTATGTTATGAACATGTCTTATATGCTATAGTGTAAAGTATATGGTATGATTAAGTATGATTACACCTAGTTTCTAAATGTGTTTATATGAAAGGATTGCTCATATAGTTACACTTGTACACTTATGCATGAATGAAATTGTAACACCCTAAAACAAACTAAGGTGAACTAGAGCTTCGTGAATGTGTCATGAGTTAATGTGGTGTTAAAAGGATTTAAAATGATTTTCTTAGGTATTGTGTGAATTTTGGTGACGTGTGGAGGTCAAACGTCCAAGAACGTACATTACGTTCAAAAGGGGTGCCTTAGAAAGTGCTTTTGTGTCCTTATGTGTTTTAGGAAGTTTTTGCGTGTTCATTTTGGTTGAAATTGATGTGAGAGGTTCCTAACTTGTGTATTAATCTATTTGAGTTGGAAACTTCCGTGAAAAGATCCCCAAGGACCAACTAAAGGGTCCTTGAGGAGGATCCAACTTGTGGGCAAAAATTGTCTCAAACTGGCAGCTCACTGCCTCAAGGTTCATGGACCGCTTCACGGTCAGTAAAGTGGACCACGGTCCTTCAAAGTGTCCGTGAACCTTATTTAGCCACTTGGAATCTTGTCAAGGCAAGGTAGACATTTCCCCAAGGACCACTGACCTTCAAAGGGGTCGTGAAATACCTTTACGGTCCGTGAAGGTGGTCGTAGTCCCTGGGCGGGCTGAACAAATTTGGGATTCCAAATAATTTCCATTCGAATTTGTATTGAGTGGGGTCAGTTTTAAAATGTTTATATCATTAAATATAATAGTTTAAACTCATAAAACCCTCCTTTAACTAATTATTTCAATAACCCCAAAATCAAAACCCTCTCTTAAGAAAGAACTCTCTCAAGACTCCATAGAAGCTAAAACTCAAGGAAGGGAGAGGGTGGAATGTTTTGGACGTTTTATTCATCAAAATTTCGGGGGTTTCTTATAATTGAGGTATGGTAGTCATCCTTGAACTCTCTTCCATTCGAGGAGTCATTTCTAAAATATTTCAAAAAGGGTTTTCAAACTCTATCTTCTTCTATCTTTGACTCTAAGCTTGGGTCTTCATATAAATGTGTTTTAATGATTCAAATATGTTGTTTATAGTATTAATTGATGATTTTAATATCAAAACCCTAATGAACTCATGCTTATGCATATTTGCAACATTTGGGTTATGAAATGGGTTTGTTGCTTTTAGCTAGATAACATTCGAGTTAAGTTTCTTTGATGTATTTTGAGTTAGCTACTGCCTATAAAAGACATATTATGTTGCTTGATGAAATATTGATGAAAGGTGGTGAAGGCTTGGATGAAGTGTAATTTGCTCTATCTTATATAATTTCCATTAAAATGCTCTTAAGTGGTATGGTCCATCTTTGGTGGCGGTGTTTACTTAATGTATTTGGATATATTTGACATTTGTTGTGAGTATGGCTTTGAAGGCATAATTTTTTAAATAAAGTGATAATGATGAGGTTTATGTTGATATGAATTATGAAGTTTGAATTGTATGTCTTGATTAGATTATGCCTAAATGAAGTATGTGTATATGTTGAGCATGCTAGTGTGTGAGAAATGATAAATGAAGGTGTAAGCATGTCTAGAATTCAATGTTAATGAAAATGGTGATTATGTGCAAGGTGTGCTCACATGTACACACACTCACACTTGAATGAATGAATGAAGTTACAGAAATGTGAATGAAAATGGGAGTTTTGGGGTGAACACTCATTGTGAGTTGAGATGAAGTATTTAGTAGCAACCTCACTACCTCCCAAGAGCTTTCTAATGTAGGTTGGATGATGGATACCCATTTTGAGTAGATATGTGGTGTCCAAATGTTATCCTTGACCTTTAGTAATGAATGTTTAAGACTCCGTGGGGAGTTATGCTTAGCACTAGAGGATTTGAAGAAGGGGTGGCTGCACATTGTGAGTAGAGATGTTGTACCAATGTATATCTTGAGATGAATACTCCTTTTTAGTAGAGAGTGAGTTACTTAGTAGAAATATACTTATCCCTTAACTATGAGCCCTCATAGGTGTAGCTATTTGAAAATCCATGCAAAAGCTAAGAGAAAGACCCCACCCTAGGCAAGTGGGGAACCCTTATCCGATAAGGGTGTTATCAGGATTCCATGTCTATATCTCATGGTCTATGTTTGTTAAAGCTATTCCCCCACAAAATAATGAAAGAAATAAGCATCCTAAAAGAATGTACTACTTAGGGTAGGTGACGGTATGGGACGTCATCTATCCATTGCACTAAGTAGACCTTCCGAAATGGGAGTCTTGTTGTGTTTTATATGAGGTGTATAAATGAGTTATCATGTGTTGCAAGTGAAGTTAGATGATTTAAAGTCTAATGTTAAGGAATCAAGTTAAAACTAAGTTTCATTTAATGAAGCTAAGAGCGATGCATGTAGTGTACATGGTCCAAGAGAATCCTCAAGGATCACTAAGTGGGAGTGGTAGTATGGGATGCTTTTCTCACATTGCACATGGTGTAACTTACAAAGTCTCTTTTGATTAGGGCACTATGTGGAGTCTGTAAAGTATTAATGTTCTTCTAATATCTAGCAAAGAGTGTGGATTTGATTCCCGAACTAGGTAAGCCTATGGTTGGTAATCTTAAGGACCACTTTGGTGTGTCTTGAAGGGGTGTATGGGCGGTCCCTTCTTGTTTTACCTTAGGGAGTCTTATGATAACTTGGTTAGGGAAACCTTACGGGAAATGAGTTAACATTGCTTAGAATGAATTGTTCATTGTATCATGTCAGTGTTTCACAGTAATGTTGCTTGATGTTACTGTTAAGTGTCTTTTGGTTCTAAAATAGTGAGAATTCTATTTTATGTGATTAATGATGATTATTATACAATTTTAACTCTATATTCATGAAGGTTTTACTTATTTGGCATAAAAGCTTATTTTACTAAAATGTTCCTTTTTGCATATTTTTGCATATGCCATAGTTAGTACATTGTTTTTTACTAACCCAAACTTTTCTTTACTTAATAAGTATAGGTTGGAGGGATTTGAAGAATAGAAGGCAAAGCTTGGGAATCTACTCTTTCAAGACTAAGTGTGTCCTCATATATTCGAGGCACATTCATAGTTCTTAGTCTCTAGTATTAAGACTTATTATGTATTTTCATTTAACCTAAAGGGCGGGGTCCCTAAGATTATTATGTCATGTCTTTAAGATGGATTGTAACGATAAGACTTCTCCTTAACTTTTATGAGAGATGTTTCTATTACTATTTATTCGTGAAAAGTTTTAAATTCCCCACCTTTTCATTTCTTATGTAATGAATGATATCTAAGGCTTGTACAAGACCTCCAAAAGGTAAAGTACGTAATTGTTCCGACCCATGGGTTCTCCCTAACTTCTAGGGGGTACTTGCGGGTCGTGATATAAATTAAGTATGAATATGTGTGGCCTTAATGTGTTATGTGAAAGGATTTCTCACATATATGTATACACACACATATGTATGATGATCTAGTCAATAGAGGGGCACTTGAAAGGTCTTCTCAAGAGTACCCTAAACAAGATAGGTGCTTGAATATGCTATGTCCATGTGAAAGGGTTTCTCACATGATGTAGTTTGATGAAATCTCATCTATAACCTATGAGCTAAGAATATAAGGATTCAATATACTAAAGCCTATTATTGATAAAGTAATGTAATACAGGCTTTTCAATAAAGGGAACTTCGCTTAGCACCGAGTGAACTTGACAATGAGAGGTGTTGGCTTCCCTTGGAGGAAGATTCACTATTGGTTTCTCATAAGGTGTGGACTTCCCTTGGAAGAACATTGACCTATGGTTCCACATGAGGTGTTGACTTTCCTTGAGGAAGATTCACTCATGGTTTCTCATGAGATGAGGATCCAATGCTAATGAGCATGTAGAGGGTTATGTATATTTCCAAGTTCCATAAACTATGCTTGCCACATAGGATCTAGCAAGTAATTTCACCTAATATTCTAGAATGTGTTAATGTTCAACCTTGGCTATGTAAGAACACCTTCCATTGGTGTAAGGCTCTACAACACCAAATTTCATGTTTAGCACACATGGTCTTAGTGTAGGTTAAGGCTATAGCTTCCCTAAAGAAATGGACAATGGATGTAAATTATTAGGCCCCTAACTAGGATTACCTAAGGGAGGTTACTTAGGATATGTGAGAGTAATAAACTTACGTATACATTGCACAAGTAGCTCTTTAGGAAGATCTAGGAAGGTGTTCTAAGGTGTATGATTATGGTTATGTCTTTATGCATGGTATAGTAGTATTTGTCTACTTGTTATGATAATGTGCATGGTATGAGTCCTAATGGGTCTATATGATGAGGTCTCTTCTTATATGCATAATGTTTGTCTTAATGACTATATGATGAAGGTATTGCTTCGCATGAGTGAACTCGTTTATGCTTGACATGTTGATGTATGAAGTGTTAAGGCTTATGGTCTCATGATAGGTTTACTAAGTATGTGTGAGGTTATGAATGTTCACATGTACATTGCACTAGTAGGCTTAGATTGGGATTGTGAGTAAGGTTTTATAAGGTTCTATGTGAAGTGAAATTAGTATATGTGCAAAGTGAATAGAGTTCACTCTAATGTCCTTATAGTCTTGACTTGATTTTGTCTTGTGGTGTGCTATACTTCTATGATGTTATGTGTTGGCTTGGGTAAGTTTTATGTATGGTTTCCTGTGTCTTTAAGGTGATGCATTGCACCAACTATCACTAGAGAGTTACTTGTAAGCCTAATGAGTTAAAGGAATGAAGTTCATTGTTAAGAGAAAAAACATACTGTAGGGAAAGAATATGCTTACTGTAATGTGACTCTAAAATTCCTTAAATCAATGTACCATTTTATATGATTGATGACCATTGAATTTGCCTATATGGAATATGTAAATGATACAATGCTTATTGTATAAAGGTTTTATGGAGTTTTCACTAAAAAGGCTTGATGCATGATTTCAAGTAAAATGTCCCTTTTAAATGCATGTTTTTGCATGGTTGCCATACTTAGTGCATCCTTGTACTAACTCCATTCTTCTCTACCCTTTTACACAAAGTGTAGGTTATGGATGCTTAAAAGATGTCTTTAATGGTGAGGAGCTTCATATGTGATTCCCAAGCTCAAGGAAAGAAATCCTTAAGCCCAAGGATGTTGTAACAACCCGAAAATGCCTATGTTAAGTAAGGCCTAAACGTACCTAGAATGCCTAGATTAGACCGGGTTCACACGGATTGATGCGCGTGGAACCAGACCTCCGAACCTATGCACCAGCCAAGACAACCAACTTGGTGAGTTAGTTGAGCTAGGCAGGGTTGGGTCCAGCCATGTAGGGCACCTTAATACTAGGATTCACCCGGATGAGTCTTAACCGGACTTAGAGGGTTAGTCCTAGGTTTTAAGGGTTATAGGGGTATAAAGGTAATTTTGGGGCTACGGTAGTATAGTAATTACCCTAGGCTGATATTTAATTAATTTATTAAAGATATAAATTAGTCAAAATAAGCCAAATCTCGATGGTCAAACCCGAGATTGACCGGACCTCCACAACTCGGGTTCGAGCCGAGTTGGAAGCATATTGAGGCACAAATTAAAGGATTAAAAATTAGAGAAAATAAGGAGGGACATTATAATAACTTAATATATAATTATGATATGATTTTTATAATTAAAATTGTGTTGAATAAGTCAACAATAATTCCCACAAAAAGGGGCGCACAACTCCCACTAGGAGTGTGTTTCTTGCCCACTCTTAATTCTTTAATTTACTCCTAAAAACATTTTCAGCCTTATCCCACATTTCAAAAACAGAATATAAACGTAAAACTCATTATTCTTAAAGTGTTCTTGGCTGTATTCATCAAATAACAAAAGGGAGAATTCGTACGCCTAAGTGTTTAAAGTAAAGAACTTCACTTGCAAAAAAGAATCAAAGCTCGGAAGAAATGTTTGTGTGTGGGCTGGGGCATGTGGTTGTGGCTGGTTTTCAAGGCTGAAAAGGTATGGGTTTCTTCTCTCTTGGTCCCTTTCCCAAGAGTCCTATAAGGTTCAGTTTAAATCCAACCGAAAAACTAAGGTTGTTCCCCGTTGCAAGCCCCTGTCATTAGATCCTCTGAAAAGTGATGCATGCGTTAGTATGTTTGCTGATAGACAATATTAGGAACATTTGTGATTGTGTGTAATGTGATGTTTCCGGACATCTTATGATCATTTTATATGTGTCCGACTGTATGTATGTTTTATGTACACAATAATGCTAAATATCATGAGAAGCATATTACGGATTGTTTTCAAGAACTTGGTGAATTAGGTTCTATGTATTTCTTGTGTTATTAACATATGATGATGAAATCGTGATGTTCATGAACAAGAAAATAAAAGTAAATTCCTTAACGAATTGGTTAAAACTTTATGTAAAACTCTAAGCTAAACGCCTAAGCTAAATGCAAAGAAAGTGAATTAAAGGCATATGTTAATGGAGTATAGTTTTGGCTATTCACTAGTATATATGAAGAGAAATAGTTGCTGCCCTTTAGAGTAAATTTCGAAATCTTAAGGTCCTAATACTAAGAGATTAAGCCTTAAAAGAAAAGAAAAGAAAATAGGGTGAGAGAGGAGATTCAAACTTGGGCAGGTTGAAAGAAGCTTGGAATTAAAAGAAAAAGAAAATAGTGAGGGAAGGGGGATTCGAACTTGGGTCCTTGGCCAAGGGTGTGAGATACATAAATCTCACACCAAAATAAAGTAATAAAAAGATGAGGCCACTGGGATTCGATCCCAGATCCTCTTGGCCGAATTTAGGAAGACACTAAGCACTCTAAATAATTAAAAATAAGGTGCTTCCCAAGGGATTCGAACATGGGTCCTCTTGGCCGAATTTATGGAGACACTTAACAATTTAAATAATTAATAATAAAGTGCTGCCTAAGGGATTCGAACATGGGACCTCTTGGCCGAAATTGGGAGACACATAAGTCGCACATATCATTAAATAAAATGCATTCACTAGGGATTGAACTTGGGTCCCTTGGCTGAATGTGTAAGATGCATAAGTCTTGTACAACATATACTTAGATTATCATGAAACACTTAGCCAAATATGAGTAACCCGAAATTGGCACTACCATGAGTTAATGGAAAGATTAAGAAATGAACATTCACGTAATGAGGTGAGTAATTATGTTATACTATGATGCTAATCAAAATAATGACAACATGATAAAAGGCTAAGATGAATGGTGAGGCAAGTCTCAACCAAGCCTAAGAAAATGTTACCAAACGTGTTCACCTATGGGAGTGTAGAATGATGTAGAGTCAAGTCTCAAGTATTCTCCAAAAGAAAGTGTTAAAAATGAATTCATAGTTAATATGTAGAGAAAAGAGTGACTACATGAATATAGGCTAGTGCAAGTGAGACAAGCTGAATCTACGCCTAAAAATCAATGTCACTACATGAAATTTCTAAGAGAGTGTATTTATACTATACGATGAATAAGCAAGAAAGAGTGTCTACATGAGGACAGGCTAGTACAAGTGAGACAAGTTGTATCTACGCCTAGAATCAATGTCCCTCAATGTAAATTCCAATAGAGCATATATATGTTATACGATGAACAAATAATGAAAGGTGAGTAAAGATGAAATTAAAAGATGTTAAGAAAGAACAGGGTGGCACCACAATACGAGGCTAGTGCAAGTGAGACAATTTATACCTACGCCAATATAAGTGTCACGACTGGAATCTAGACCCCAGACGAGACCGGCGTCGTTAACCTCTCAGAGGTCGCAGACAAGCCTACTTACGTCATTCTTACTTCATCTAGGTTAATTTTAGCGGAAAATTTCAAACCTTTTGTTTCTTAACATACTTATAAAAAGATTCTCATTAATACGTAATTGTTCACCATCAACCATCTAACATTAAGAGGTAAGCAACTGAAAGAAATAGTTCAATTCTTATTAAGTGTATAATTGCCAAAATGGCACCAATACATAGTCTGAATAAAATAGGAAAGCAACGCTAGTGGAACATGCTCCACTAGCTCAACTCTAAAACTAAGCTAGAATATAAAATAGTAGCATCCTCGAAAACATGAGGACCTACCAAACCGGATGAATGTTGGACGTCCGGATAACTGCAGAGATGATCTTGTAGCTCTATCGTCCACCTGTGCCTGCACCTAAAATAGTAGAGTTTGTATAGGGTTAGTACACACTTGTGCTAAGTATGGGTATATGCAAGCACACACCAGGGACATGCATGAGAAAGCATAGCTCTTTCCTAACAACATGACTTTTGGAAGTCAAGTCAGTGGACTTGCCAAATTGAGATTAGAAAAGTTTCCAAATTTGGATTAGGAAAGTCAATGAGCTTTCCAAATTTGGATTAGGAAAGTCAGTGGGCTTTCCAGATTTGAAATAGGAAAGTTATGCCATGAGAATAACATACATCATCATACTTTTCACATTTGCACACAGCACATAACACTTACACATAGCACATATCATATAGCATACAACACCTTTTTGCATCTAGCACATAACTTCTTTTATTGTCATTCACTCATATGCCATGAGACCTTGGAATCATGGACTTAACATTAAGACCTTCCAGAAATGAGGGCTCAACAGATGAGACCTCAACTAGGGAGTCTTCATTAGCAAACACAGAGTCTGCTTAGTTCATTCATACGTACTCCATTTCATTTCATTCATAGACCAGTGTAAACACCAGTTATACCTAGGATATAGTTTTAAGACTTTCATTAGGTTCGTTGTGCAATGACCAAGAATGACCTAATGTCATTACTTGAATATAACTCACCTTTTGATTATCCTATCCTAACACCTTTGGTATCATTCATTTCATTATGTGCATCATTTGAGGCTGACCTCATTCATTCATTGGGAACTTTAACTTTAACCGACATAGATCATGTGAGCATCATGAAATCCAGTGTCTCTCATTAGAGTGTTCATAGAGATTGGTCTTTTCATTATCTTACACTCTCATAGGTGAGTACGTATTGGTAACATTTACTTAGGCTCATTTGAGATTGCTCTCATCATTTACATTAGCCTCATATCATGTTGTCACCACATTCATCATCATTAGCACCTTTGCTTTTCATAGTTATTCACCTCTTATTACGTAAATGTTCATTTCATCATATGCCAATGTACTTGGCCATTTGGTATGTTTCACACCCTCACTTAACCCTTCTAGGGTTTCATTATTTCATTGTTCATTTCATCATTTCATTGTTCATCTCATCATATGTCAATGCACTTGGCCATTTAGTGTATCTTAAACTCATGCTTAACCCTTCTAGGGTTCATCATCTCATTTCATACATCTTAGGTTCACTTACTTTTGAACGTATGTTAGACTTATGTGTCTATACATACAAGCCATGAGGCTTCATTCATAGTTTGTCTAAGTGATTCATGTTTACCCAAGATTATGTGGTACAAGACTTATGCATCTTGTTGATATGCCAAGATATTGATTTTGATATTTGGAGTCAGCATTCATTAAATATTTACTTACATATGACTTATGTGTCAATACGGAACTGGGCAAGGGAACCCCATTTCGAATCCCTTAGGCAACACTTAATCCTTTGTATTTTTCAGATTTGGGGGACCCTAGTTCGATCCCCATCAGCCCCATAATATTTCCTCTTTTTTTCTTCTCTATTTTTCGTCCAAGGCATGGAGGTTGTGGGATCAATCCCCCACAAGCTCATTCTTTTTCTCTTAATTTATCTATTGACTTTCTCACCTATCCAAGAGGTTGTGGGTTCAATCCCCATTCACCTCATTTTATATTTCTCCTTTACTTTCCTCCTAACTCTCTCATCTATTCAAGAGGTTGTGGGTTCAATCCCCACTCTCCACATTTATTTTTCTCCTTTATTTTTCTCCTAACTCTCTCATCCATTCAAGAGGTTGTGGGTTCAATACCCACTCTCCACATTTATATTTCTCCTTTATTTTTCTCCTAACTCTCTCATCCATTCAAGAGGTTGGGGGTTCAATACCCACTCTCCACATTTATTTTTCTCCTTTATTTTTCTCCTAACTGTCTCATCCATTCAAGAGGTTGGGGGTTCAATCCCCACTCTCCACATTTATTTTATTAATTTAAAATTCCCCTCTTACTCTCTTGTTTGGCCAAGAGGTTGTGGGTTCGAATCCCACACCTCATTTTTTTTTCCAGCTTTCATGTAGTGAGGTCTTGGGTTCAATCCCCACTGACCTCACATATTTTAAATATATTTTTAAACCTCTCCACCTTAAGTATTATGGCCGAAAATTCCATCACCAAGTGCTGGAAATTTTGTTAAATTTTCTGGCCTTTATTTAACAGCATTCATACGTTCGTTTTGAGTTACTTTCACGATTCGTTTAACACATTCTTAGGTGTAGATTCATTGTTGTTTTAGCTTAGATTTTTCCACAAATCATCCACCTTACACTTCATTTAACATCACAATTTACACACCTTATGCACAATAATTCCAATCATCAAACAAGCCATTTTAAGACTTCAAAACGGAGAACAACAACAAACATTTTACACATTGCACCACATCATTTTCGGTTGACATCATTGAACATGCTTGTTATTTCCAAACATAAAATCACAAGGAACATCATATTTCACACTTAGCTACCAGCAACCATACCAACAACATGATTTCTAACCTAATTTAGATTGAAATCGGAAGGAGACTAGGGACAAGGAGTTCAACATTCAAGGGGACAGACCTAGTTTCATATGTCGACTTTTGTAGAAAGAAATTCCTCTTGGAGAAAGGATTCCAAGAGAGAAATCCCATACCTTGTTGTAGCTTTCCACACCTTCCAAGTTCTGCCAAACTCCTCCCCTAAACCTTCAACACAAACCCGTCGAGAAGATGATACAAAGTTTTCGTATCCTAAGTTAGCTTGCTTGCTTGTATATTTTTTTTTGTAAGTTATTTGAGTTTAGAGAACTTTTGATTGCTTTCTAATGTTTTTATCTTCTGTTTTTGCGGACAATAAAAATAATTTGATGAGAGAGAGAGAGAGATTTAGGCTTGAGGGAGAGAGATAGTGTCAGATAGTGCATCTTAAAACTAGGATAGTTGGCAAGACTTAGTCAATTTAAAAAAATACATTAATTAATAAGTAAATAAATAATAAATAATAATAAGATCTGATTTTCCTTTTTACATCAGCCATTAATTATAAATTTATTAAATTAATTCACCAATAATAAAAAAAGTCATATTAAATCCTTGCTCCCACCTAGGTTCGAACCCGGGTGGAGCAAGACTTCATTTCAAGAGACCAATTTCGGCTCTCTCTCCCCAAATTGCCCCTCCACTTTATTAAATAATTAATTAATTATATATTTAGGGTAATTACGATATTACCCCTAGCCTGGTAAAAGACCATTTTACCCTTAGACCCTCAAAACTTAAAATTTCTTCTTTTTAAGTCCGGTAAAGACTCCTTCGATTAAATATTCATTTTCGAGAGTCGTACTTGGTTTGGTACAACCTTTCCAAGATCAACTAACTCCCCAAGTTAGTTGGCTTGGTCGTAGTAAGGGTTCTGAGGTCTGGTTCTACGCGTATCAATCCGTGTGAACCTTGGTCTAATCGCAAGCATTCTTGACACCTTAAACATTTAGCTTATTCATTTTTTTAGGGTTGTTACATTATCCCCCCCTTAGGAACATTCGTCCCCGAATGACACTACTCTTTACTAACAATAAGTATGTCATCTATAGAATGTACGCATACGTAGGTACTTCAATACTTCCATGGGTGAATATCTGATTCACATCTTAAGATGATGGTACACATCCTTGAAACCTACTATTAGCTTCACATTAATAGACTAAGGAATTCTTCCCTAAACTAGTCTCATCAAAGCATACAACATAAGTCAACACGAAAGTCATATAAATCAGCAACCAACATGATGACTTCAAACATATTAACCTCATACTAGGGCATAAACACCATACACAGTCAAATATATGAAAGGCTAATTAAGGATACGCACCCGAGGCTTCATCAGAAGTGCCTTCCCCTGCACCCCTAGACTTGAGTGCGAAGAATCGTTGCTTCCTTGGAGCCTCTTCATTTGGGCCATTAGTCTGAACTCTCTCCTTCCCTTGTTCTTGACTTCTTCTATTTGGACAATCCTTCACCATGTGTCCCGGTTTTCCACAGCTGTAACAAGCGTTAGAGCCCATCATACACTCTCCTCCATGCTGTCTGCCACACTTCCTGCAAGGTTGCCTTTCCTTAGGTGTATATACTTCATTGTTTCTCTTATCTCTGGACTCGGAATCCCTATCATAGAGACCACTGGATGAACTTGACTCCCTTTGGTGGGAGAGTCCCTTCTTAAACCTTGGCTGCTCACGGATGCCAAAGTTGTTTCTGTGGCCTCCGTGGCTGAGACCTGCCTGATCTTGAGGCCTAGGCCTCCTAACATCACGAATACCCCTCTTTATACGTCTGTCCTCCACCTGATGTACATGCACCATCAACCTGGAAAGGTCCATATTATCATGGAGCATCGCAGACCGACATTTCTCCTCCAGGTCTCTATTGATTCCTGTGAGGAACCTACTAATTTCATCCCTGCTGTTCGAAACCAGGGATGTAGCATACGTGGATAATTCAACAAGCCTCAGTACTCTCCTCAATCTTGCTATTAAATACTAAGGAAAGTAATATACCTGGATAGCTTAACAAACTTCAGGGAATACTCCCTGACTGTCATGGATCCTTGTTTAAGGTTGATGAACTCTTCAACCTTGGCTTCCCTCATCTCCCTGGGAAAGAACCTCTGCAGAAATGTTGTCCTAATGTTGTCCTGAACAGCTCCCAAGTGACTGGCACTCCACCTAAGACACGGCTATCTTGCCACATCTTGCACCAAGTCTGTGCAACATCCTTGAGCTGATGGGAAGCCAGCTCAGCCTTCTCAATATCAGTGGCCCCCATAGCCACTAGGATCTTATGCACCTCATCTACAAACTCTTGAGGATCCTCCGATGTCTTAGCCCCTGTGAATATGGGAGGGTTCATACTCGTGAAATCTCGCAGTCCGTCAGCTATGCTGCGAACCGGTGGGTTCTCCCTCTGAACATCCTGCCGGTTGAGTTGGGCAGTCATAGCCTGAGCCTGCATCGTGATGGCCTGTGCCATCTGGGCCAAATATGCCCTCACCTCAGCATCGGTCAACCTAGCTGGGTTAACTGGCATGGCCACTCCTATAGCTGGAGCCTGGGGTGGATCCTGATTACCCCTAGCAGCTGCTCCTCCTCTTCTCTGACCATTAGCCCTCCTAGGGTCCATTCTCTGAAAACAACAAAGATTGATGTTAGATACGCTCATAACACCAAGAAATCAGACATTCAGAAAAGCACGATAAGATCAGAAGAAGGGAAATTTTCCTACGCATCATGCAGTCTATAATTCAGGATAGTGGTGCACTTCACTACCATGACTTAGAAACTACTCAATGTGGTTGATGTGAACTCATTATTCTCGGAATTTAACCTAGTGCTCTGATACCAACTTTGTCACGACCGGAATCTAGACCCCAGACGAGACCGAGGTCGTTGACCTCTCAGAGGTCGCAGGCAAGCCTACTTACGTCATTCTTACTTCATCTAGGTTAATTTTAGCAGAAAATTTGAAACTTTTTGTTTCTTAACATACTTATAAAAAGATTCTCATTAATACGTAATTGTTCACCATCAACCATCTAACATTAAGAGGTAAGCAACTGAAAGAAATAGTTCAATTCTTATTAAGTGTATAATTGCCAAAATGGCACCAATACATAGTCTGAATAAAATAGGAAAGCAACGCTAGTGGAACATGCTCCACTAGCTCAACTCTAAGACTAAGCTAGAATATAAAACAGTAGCATCCTCGAAAACATAAGGACCTACCAAACCGGATGAATGTTGGACGTCCGGATAACTACAGAGATGATTTTGTAGCTCTATCGTCCACCTGCACCTGCACCTAAAATAGTAGAGTTTGTATAGGGTTAGTACACACTTGTACTAAGTATGGGTATATGCAAGCACACACCAGGGACATGCATGAGAAAGAATATCTCTTTCCTAACAACATGACTTTTGGAAGTCAAGTCAGTGGACTTGCCAAATTGAGATAAGAAAAGTTTCCAAATTTGTATTAGGAAAGTCAATGAGCTTTCCAAATTTGGATTAGGAAAGTCAGTGGGCTTTCCAGATTTGAAATAGGAAAGTTATGCCATGAGAATAACATACATTATCATACTTTTCACATTTGCACACAGCACATAACACTTACACATAGCACATATCATATAGCATACAACACCTTTTTGCATGTAGCACAAAACTTCTTTTATTGTCATTCACTCATATGTCATGAGACCTTGGAATCATGGACTTAACATTAAGACCTTCCAGAAATGAGGGCTCAACAGATGAGACCTCAACTAGGGAGTCTTCATTAGCAAACACAGAGTCTGCTTAGTTCATTCATACGTACTCCATTTCATTTCATTCATAGACCAGTGTAAACACCAGTTATACCTAGGATGTAGTTTTAAGACTTTCATTAGGTTCGTTGTGCAATGACCAAGAATGACCTAATGTCATTACTTGAATATAACTCACCTTTTCATTATCCTATCCTAACACCTTTGGTATCATTCATTTCATTATGTGCATCATTTGAGGCTGACCTCATTCATTCATTGGGAACTTTAACTTTAATCGACATAGATCATGTGAGCATCATGAAATCCAGTGTCTCCCACACACCGAAAAGAGGTGGAATAACCGGCCAAGGTGACCCAAAAACATGCTAGCGGACATGGGAATTTAACCCCGCTAGATCCCTATATTGGCAGTATAGGTTCGAAGACTAGGAGATATAAAGAGACCCATACCCGGCATGCCGGACAGTCTCATCTCATGAGAGTTACGTGAACCTCCGCCCTTCCCGAAAGAAGGCATCATCGCTCATAGCTAGTCTATCGGTGCTTAGTATAAAGTTCCACTACATTCATATCATACGTCATGGAAGCTGGCTTCTAGTATGAGGACATCATAGCTCATTAGATGATTTCTCATCTCATCATTCGTACTGAGTTTGTTAAGCTCAATACTCTCATTAGAGTGTTCATAGAGACTGGTCTCTTCATTATCTTACACTCTCATAGGTGAGTACGTATTGGTAACATTTACTTAGGCTCATTTGAGATTGCTCTCATCATTTACATTAGCCTCATATCATGTTGTCACCACATTCATCATCATTAGCACCTTTGCTTTTCATAGTTATTCACCTCTTATTACGTAAATGTTCATTTCATCATATGCCAATGTACTTGGCCATTTGGTGTGTTTCACACCCTCACTTAACCCTTCTAGGGTTTCATTATTTCATTGTTCATTTCATCATTTCATTGTTCATCTCATCATATGTCAATGCACTTGGCCATTTAGTGTATCTTAAACTCATACTTAACCCTTCTAGGGTTCATCATCTCATTTCATACATCTTAGGTTCACTTACTTTTGAACGTATGTTAGACTTATGTGTCTATACATATAAGCCATGAGGCTTCATTCATAGTTTGTCTAAGTGATTCATGTTTACCCAAGATTATGTGGTACAAGACTTATGCATCTTGTAGATATGCCAAGATATTGATTTTGATCTTTAGAGGCAGCATTCATTAAATATTTACTTACGTATGACTTATGTGTCAATACGGAACTGGGCAAGGGAACCCAATTTCGAATCCCTTAGGCAACACTTAATCCTTTGTATTTTTCAGATTTGGGGGACCCTAGTTCGATCCCCATCAGCCCCATAATATTTCCTCTTTTTTTCTTCTCTATTTTTCGTCCAAGGCATGGAGGTTGTGGGATCAATCCCCCACAAGCTCATTCTTTTTCTCTTAATTTATCTATTGACTTTCTCACCTATCCAAGAGGTTGTGGGTTCAATCCCCATTCACCTCATTTTATATTTCTCCTTTACTTTCCTCCTAACTCTCTCATCTATTCAAGAGGTTGTGGGTTCAATCCCCACTCTCCACATTTATTTTTCTCCTTTATTTTTCTCCTAACTCTCTCATCCATTCAAGAGGTTGTGGGTTCAATCTCCACTCTCCACATTTATTTTTCTCCTTTATTTTTCTCCTAACTCTCTCATCCATTCAAGAGGTTGTGGGTTCAATCCCCACTCTCCACATTTATTTCTCTCCTTTATTTTTCTCCTAACTCTCTCATCCATTAAAGAGGTTGAAGGTTCAATCCCCACTCTCCACATTTATTTTATTAATTTAAAATTCCCCTCTTACTCTCTTGTTTGTCCAAGAGGTTGTGGGTTCGAATCCCACACCTCTCATTTTTTTCCAGCTTTCATGTAGTGAGGTCTTGGGTTCAATCCACACTGACCTCACATATTTTAAATATATTTTTAAACCTCTCCACCTTAAGTATTATGGCCGAAAATTCCATCACCAAGTGCTGGAAATTTTATTAAATTTTCTGGCCTTTATTTAACAGCATTCATCCACCTTACACTTCATTTAACATCACAATTTACACACCTTATGCACAATAATTCCAATCATCAAACAAGCCATTTTAAGACTTCAAAACGGAGAACAACAACAAACATTTTACACATTGCACCACATCATTTTCGGTTGACATCATTGAACATGCTTGTTATTTCCAAACATAAAATCACAAGGAACATCATATTTCACACTTAGCTACCAGCAAACATACAAACAACATGATTTCTAAACTAATTTAGATTGAAATCGGAAGGAGACTAGGGACAAGGAGTTCAACATTCAAGGGGACAGCCCTAGTTTCATATTTCGACTTTTGTAGAAAGAAATTCCTCTTGGAGAAAGGATTCCAAGAGAGAAAACCCGTACCTTGTTGTAGCTTTCCACACCTTCCAAGTGCTGCCAAACTCCTCCCCTAAACCTTCAACACAAACCCGTCGAGAAGATGATGCAAAGTTTTTGTATCCTAAGTTAGCTTGCTTGCTTGTATATTTTTTTTTTGTAAGTTATTTGAGTTTAGAGAACTTTTGATTGCTTTCTAATATTTTTATCTTCTGTTTTTGCAGCCAAGAAAAATAATTTGATGAGAGAGAGAGAGATTTAGGCTTGAGGTAGAGAGATAGTGTGAGATAGTGCATCTTAAAACTAGGATAGTTGGCAAGACTTAGTCAATTTAAAAAAATACATTAATTAATAAGTAAATAAATAATAAATAATAATAAGATCTGATTTTCCTTTTTACATCAGCCATTAATTATAAATTTATTAAATTAATTCACCAATAATAAAAAAAGTCATATTAAATCCTTGCACCCACCTAGGTTCGAACCCGGGTGGAGCAAGACTTCATTTCAAGAGACCAATTTCGGCTCTCTCTCCACAAATTGCCCCTCCACTTTATTAAATAATTAATTAGTTATATATTTAGGGTAATTACGATACTACCCCTAGCCTGGTAAAAGACCATTTTACCCTTAGACCCTCAAAACTTAAAATTTCTTTTTTTTAAGTCCGGTAAAGACTCCTTCGATTAAATCTTCATTTTCGAGAGTCGTACTTGGTTGGTTACAACCTTTCCAAGATCAACTAACTCCCCAAGTTAGTTGGCTTGGTCGTAGTAAGGGTTCTGAGGTCTGGTTCTACGCGTATCAATTCGTGTGAACCTTGGTCTAATCGCAAGCATTCTTGACACCTTAAACATTTAGCTTATTCATTTTTTTAGGGTTGTTACAATTAGGTCACCAAAAAGTACTCACCTAAGAGAGTGTTGAATATTAATAGACAATTCTCAATCACATTCCATATGTAGGTGTAAGGACAATTCACACTTAATATCTAAAGAAGAGATGAGAAATCATCTAATGAGCTATGAATATCTCATGCTAAGAAGCAAGCTTCGATGATGTATGAGTTGAATGTAAATAGGAACTTTAAACTAAGCACCGACAGGCTAGCTATGAGTGGTGATTCCTTCTTTCGGGAAGGGTGAAGTTTCACATAAATCTCATGAGATGAGACTGTCCACCAAGGTGGGTATGGGTCTCCTTAAATCTCCTAGTTTTTGAACTATGTTTCAAACATAGGTAACTAGCTTGGTTCGAACCCATAAAGCTAGCATGTTTTCGTTTCACTTTGGCCAGTGACTCCACCTCTTTTTGGTGTGGGGAAGACACCGGATTTCATGATGCTCACATGATCTATGTCGGTTAAGGTTGAAGTTCCTCAAAGTACGAAAGATAATCAAATGAACAATACCGAAGGTGTTTGTGCAAGACAATTAGTAGGTGAGACCAGACTCAATTATTGACATTAGGTCATTCTTGGTCATTGCACTTAATGATCCCGATGAGAGTCTTAAACTTCATCATAGGTATAGTTGGTGTTTACATCAGCCTTTGAATGAATGAAACAAATAATGTGAAGCACAAATGAACGAATGAAGCAAGCTTTGTGTTTGCTAAAGGAGACCCTAGGATTGAGATCTCATATGTTAGGCCCTCATTTGAGATGTCTTAATGCTACGTCCATGATTCCAAGGTCTCATGGATATGAAATGTATACTATATAAAACATGAAATGTATATTATGTGAACTTATATGTGGTCAAAGTCAAGAGACTTGACCTTCTAAGAAAGCATGTTGATTAGGAAGAGCCATCCTTGTTCATGCATTACCGTTATGTGTTGTTTCATGTACCCATACTTAGTACAAGTGTGTACTAATTCCATACAATATTACTATTTTAGGTGCAGGCTCAAGTGGACGTTGAGGGTATCATTGCAGTTGTACGGACTTAGAGATTTCAACCGGACTTGGTAGGTCCTCATGCATTCGAGGATGCCTGCCTTTATATTTCTTGCTTAGTAGTACGTTTGAACTAGTGGGGTAGGTTCCACTAGTATTTCTTTCCTATTTTATTCAGACGCTTGTAATGATTTTGTTTTGGCAAGTATTACTTATGATATGAGATTCCATTTCTTTCAAGTTGTATGATCTTAAATTACATGGTTGATGTATGAGCAATGAACTTCCTTAAAGATATGTGTTTATATGAAGTCTATGTATACCTTAACTATAAATAATAAGTTTCAAATTTTCTGATAAAATTAACCGTATGAATAGGATGAATGCAAGAAGAGGCTTGTCTGTGACCTCTAAGAGGTCAACGTCGCCGGTTGCAATTCGGAATCCAGAATCCGGGTCATGACAGATGTCCTAATATCTATCTTACTGTAAAGTCAATTAAATATTGTACTTATGTATAATGTTATAAGGGTCGTGTCCCTATTGTACTCTAATGATGTTGAGTCTAGGACGACAAAATAGACTAGAGTCTTTAACTATATATGATGATATTTCTTATATAAATGAAGTGATGTTTCTTGCATACGATGTGCTATGAAAGTTTTAAAATTTCCGCTAAATTTACCTATGACAATGCAATGAATGATGACTATGGGCTTGTATAAGACCTCCGAGAGGTCAAGTACGCAATGTTACTTGTAAGTGCTCCTCGGATGTTACAATGGGACTTCACCTATGCATTGCACAAGTAGCTCTTGAAGGGAGTTCTAGGAAGGTGTTCTAATGTATATGACTATGTTTATGTTCCTTATGCATGACATAGTAGCGTTGTTTAGTTGTTGTGATGAAATGCATAGTATGAGTTTATATGATGTGGTCTTGTCCCTACATGTATAAAGTTGTTCTCAATGACTATATTATGAAGGTCTTGCTTGGCATGAATGAAGTTTTCTATGATTGACATGTTAATGTGTGAAATGAATGTTTTTGTGCTTGTGGTCTTATGATAGGTTTACTCAGTATGTGTGAGGTTATGGGGCTTCACATGTACATTGTACTAGTAGACTTAGATTAGAATTGTGAGGAAAGTCCTATGTTAAGTCTAATGTGAAGTATGTGCCTTGTTATATTAAATGGACCTATGGTTGTATGTGTTGAGTTGAAAGGTTGTATGTATGGTTTCCTTGTGATCTTATGGTGATGCTTGAGTATGGATTGTGTTATGGCACATTATCTATGCATTGCACCAAGTGTCACTTGAGGGTTACTTAGGAAAGTCAAGAAGTTAGAGTATGAAGAAGCTCACTGTAAATAGAAAAGAGTTCACTGTAAAGAATGCTTACTGTAATATGACTCTAAAATGCCTTAAATGCAATGTATGATTTTACATGATTGATGACCATCGAATATGCCTATACGAAGTATGTGTATTGTATAAATGTTATTGAATCAATGTTTTATGAAGTTTTCACCAAAAAGGCATGATACACGATTTCAAGTAAAATGTCCCTTTTAAATGCATGTTTTTGCATGGTTGCCATACTTAGTGAATTCTTGTACTAACTCCAATATTCTCTACCTTTTTACACAAAGTGTAGGTTATAGATGCTTAAAAGATGTCTTTAAATGATGAGGAGCTTGATATGTGATTTCCAACTTCAAGGAAAGGAATCCTTAAGTCCAAGGATTTCCTAAGTCTTACTTTAATGTAAAGCCTTTAGTATAATACTTATGATATATGATGTAAGTGACGTGTCCCTAATGTACTCTAATGACGTTAAATCTAGGATGGCAAAGATAGACTAGAGTCTTTAACTATGTATTATGATATTTTATATATAATGGAAGTGATGTTCTAGCATATGATGTGCTAAGAAAGTTTTAAATTTTCTGCTAAATTTTCCTATGAGAATGTGATTAATGATAACTATGGGCTTTTATAAGACCTCCGAGAAGTCAAGCACGCCATGTTACTTCTAGGGAGTTCTCCCGGTCATGAAAAACGTGGTATCACAACATGAGGTTTATGAAAGTGGTTTTAGGTTCCTAAAGTCTCATATTGCCACGTCTAGTAGAGTCTCAATCATCAGTGGTGAGTCGCGAAACATCTATGAGAGAGAGGCTATAGGACGATAGAGCTTCGCTTCTTTATCATTCTCATGTCATTCCATAGAACTTAACTCTATAAGATCCCTCTCTTATGTTTTCTTGTTCGGTGGTCTTTTAGATATGATTACATTGATGAGATGGTATCTCTATGCTTGAGGGAGAAAAGGTGAGTTTTGATGTTCATCTTTGTTTTATGGTTTCATGAGTATGTGTGAAGGTGAATTTTTGAATGTTATGTTGATGTGATGCAATTATGGCTATATATATGAAGTCTATGTGAAATGGCATGTTATGTTGAGAAATGTATGTCATGGTATGGTTAAATCATATTAGAAGTTGTTATGGTAAAAATGAGTCTATTTGTAATGGTGTGTTGCTATATGACTTTTCATGATGATAGTCTTATTATATGGTTTAGACTTGAAATTCTTTGATGAATGTAGTAGATAGCCAAAAATACATGTTGCCTATAGATGTATGTTTAATAGTTCAATGTTGCCTTATATATGAGTAATGGTTCAAATGTTGCCCTTTGTATACATGTGGTCCTTCATGACTGCTTTGTTTGGATTGGAGTCTTTTGTATGGGCTTGATCCTAGAGGTAAGGGTAGCATGCTTGTCTTTGTAGGGTGATGATGTGGGTTTGATTGACCTAGAAGTTACCTTAATGTAATGTTCATAGAAAAGAAAGAGGACTTATGGCTAAGTCTCCTCGATTGTTTTTCTCCTAATGTTGTATGACCCTAGTGTCTACGGTATAGTTGAGACCTTATGTGGTTGGGTAGTATGACATATCTTGGATGTTATTGATTTCCTTAATGTGTTTAACTTAGAGAAATGATAAGGATTGAGGTATTATCACTTGATGTTTGAGTTAGTAGACTCCTTGATGTGAGATTGGGAGTAAGAACCCTCAATAATGTCTAGCCTTCATGAGTGAAGAGTATGAAAGGTTGGTTTTTACTTGCCTTGACCTTGGTGTTTAAGGGTATGAGATTGTTAGGCATACCCCAAGTGGGGGATATCATGCCTAGATGGTAAGATTTTATGTCTTTGGTATTTCTATGTTAAGTTAATGTAATTGCTTCTTCGTTGATAATCACTTTTAAGTGGTTGTGATGAAGGTTGATAAGTTAAGATCCTCTTGAGGTTGGGTTAAGTTTCTCTAAATTGGGTTTACCCTAAATGGGGGATGGTGATGTGAGTAGAAAGGTATTAGATATTTCTATCTTGTCCTTATATTCTTACTTGAGCTTGAACTAAAGAGTTCCTACAAGCTTGTTCATGATAGGAGTCTTGCATAAAAGTATGAGTTGCATGTTGTCCCTATGTTTTGTATATCTTAATTGATACTATGTTATGCATGTTTTGAAAATTCTAGATTGCATGAAAAAGGATTTTTGATAAAATTATAGTTTTCTCATGTTGATTGTGCATCTTGATATGTTGGTTGTGCATCTAACTTCATGAGTTAATGTAATAAACTTTGTTGTAGTCACTTTTGATGTGTATGGTTTATCCTTATAATAAGAAATTGAACCTCTTTAAAATGAAAAATGTTGAGTCTCTTGAAAATTATGTGACTTTTATGGTTTAGAAAGCATGAATTTAGGCTCACTCTTGTAAAGTAAAGGCATGTTTAGCTAGTGTCCTTGTGTGTGCCTATAAATTGTAAGATTTTCCCTAAATGATGCATCTTATGGAAGCTAGTGTTATGATAGAAATTGAAAACTATGTGAAATGACTTTCTATTGTTGTGATGTGTGTGGTGTGAATTACAATTTAGACTTCACTAGAAGAAATTATGAGCATGCTATGGTTAAAACTTGAGAATTTCTCATTTAAAGTGAATTGACCTTTGTGCATTGCTTGCCTATGAACTCATGAGACACGTAAGTGTGTTAAGGAGAAGGAAACTCCTCCATGTACACAACTAAGCATGGTATGGTTGAGTATGACCTTCATGGAACTACGTCTAACTAATAAAGATCCTTGTTGATTTACTTAACTCAAGTCTAAGTGCATTGAAGTATGAGTGCCTAATAGTTTCTTGAGTGTTGTTGAATCTTCCTAAGTGTTACTTAAATTTAGTTGCACGATGAGCTCTTAATGAATTTAAATAAAAATACCATGTTATGATTAGGAGAAGGATGTTCCTCCTATGAACATGACAAGAGCTATGTGTATTATGCATTAAAGAGTGAGTGAATAAAGGTTTTTTCTTGCTTATGTTTGGTGCATTGACTTCTATGTGATGATGTTAGGAATATTCTAAGATGCTATATGATTCATCGATGTCCTTTTTGTGATATTGTAAGACCCCTAAAATGACAAGGTCTCTAGACCATCACGTGTGTCTATAAGCTTGTTAACTTGTTAATTAAGTGTTTTAAAGTATGCATGAGTTCTTTGAAGTCATTTGGAAGTCAAACGTCGAAGAACGTTCAAGAGGTTCGAAAGTTAGCCCTTGAGATGTGCATGTGTGTCTTGAGTGTGCCTAGCATATTTGGATGTGTTGCGAATGTTTGTTTTGGGTGAAACTGATGTTGATGGTCCTTGATATTTTAAGGTTTATATTTACGTTGGAAACATCATGGTACGAATCCCAAAGGGCCCAACAAAAGGACCTCAAGGAGGACCCTAAGTATCCCAACACACTGCTACCAAAGAACTTAAATCGACGGCCAGTGGTTTACCTACGCCCCGTCAATGGTGAAGCGTCCATTGGGACATAGCCTGGTTAAGGTTCAAGGCAGTTGTCAATCCCCAGACCCAAACGACGGCCTGCAGTACGGTCTGTCGATGGACCTACCATAGTTGGTTTATTTGGTTATTTTTTGGTGAATTAAGTGGGTTAAAAACGTGACAACCCCATTCCCAATCCTCAATTCAAATTAGACATCCCTCTCCCAAAATATTCTCTCTAGAAACCTCAATTGGAGATGAAGTTCAAGAACATTTTGTAGATTGGATTGTGATGATACCTTCGTCATGTTTTCTTTGATTTTTTCTATAATGAGGTATGGTGATCCTTCATCTCTAAATAACCTTTCACCTAGAGAGTTCCTTTCAATGTTTTCAATGAAAGTTCATGATCAAACTTCTTCTTCTTCAATCTGTCCATGGGTTCTTTCTCAAAACGATTTCGAAAGCATTATTATGATGAATTATGGATTAGCTACTATTTATAATGATGTTTTCAATCCAATTACATGATAACCTTTGGTCTCTTCCAAACTCTTTATTTAGCCTATGTGTGGGCTTTGTGATCTTGACTTTATGTTGGTTGAATTATGATCTTATCATATTGAATTGCTTATATCTACTGCTTATGATGTAATGTGATGATGAATTATGTCTTGTTGGTCAGATATGTATTTATGCTTGAAGAATTGATCTCTACTTCCTATTGTTAATGTATGATATTCACTGTAATCTCGATTCTATAGTGCATGAATGTAGGATTCGTTTATGTAAAGATAAGTTTAGCTACTGCCTTATATTGATATTATTGATGAATGGTGGATAGTAATCATTGATGATCAAAGCAAAGGATTCTTGGTAAGGATTGATCTATATTCTTCTAGCCTATAGATTTGACATTGTAATGTATATGATATGATCTCAATTCTAGGGTAGATTAAGCATGATTTAGTTTAGGATGTTATCACTTTAGATACTGAACTACATGTATATTATTGATGAATTATGATTGATGATCAAGGCAAGGGAAAAGTTGTTAATGATCTATGTCTCTCTACTTTCAAGTGTATTGGTGATGTAGTGTACTTGTTAGTAGCATGACCTTTTAGTGGCTTATGCATGATTTCATTTGTGTTAAAGTATATTTATCTACTGCCCTAGATATGGATTGTTGATGAAATTTTAGTATTGATCAAAGAGGATCAAAGGTTGATGAATTGGTAAGAATGGCTCTTCCCCTTTACTTTTCTATAGAATTGTTAGCTTATGAAGCCTTGTATGACATTGTGTGGTATGGTCCACTTATGCTGGCGGTGTTTACTTTATTTGTCAATATATATGTGATGTGATCATGGCCTTGAAGGCAATTATTGTAACACCCTTAAACGAACTAAGGTGAACTAGAGCTTCTTGAATGTTGCATAAGTTAATTTTCTGCTAAAATGATTTACAACGATGTTCTTAGGCTGTCACAACCCAAAAGCATACCCTAGAAGATAGGGTACAATCTTGGATTGTAACCGGCGTCGTCGACCTCTCGGAGGTCTAAGACAAGCCTCTCATATCATTCATTGCATTGGCATAGTAAATTTAGCGGAAAATTTAAAACTTTTAGTAGCACATCATGTGCTAGAAACATCACATCGTATATATATAAAACATAAGTCATAATACATATTTAAACTCTAAGTATCTTTGCCATCTTAGACTCAATAACTTTAGAATACATTAGGGACACGGCCCATACGATACCTTACATAACTATACAATATTTAAAGACTTCATATTAAAGACATAAGTAGGACATCCTTGAACTTAAGGATTCCTTTCCTTGAGCTTGAGAAAACACCTATCAAGCTTCTCGATCATAGACCTCCTTTAAGCATTCCAATACCTACACTTTGTGTAAAAAGTAAAGAAGAATGGGATTAGCACAAGAATGTACTAAGTATGGCAACCATGCGAAAACATGCATTTAAAAGGGACATTTCCTTGAAATCATACTTCATGCCATTTTGAGTAAATCATCATAAAACCTTTGTTAACATCATTTATATCATCCACATACGTCATAGAAACACAATCAAAGGCCAATCATCATATGAAAACACATATAGAATATAAGTGCACATAAAGGTCACTTTATAGTGAACTCACCCTTCTTGGCATTTAACTCTTTCTTTCAATTCATTAATCTCCTAAATAATCCTTTAGGGATACTTGGTGCAATGCATCACCTTAGGAACATAAGAGAATACCATATATAGTATCTACACAAGACAACACATGCCATCATAGAAGTATAGTACAACATAAACATAGTCAAACCAAGACTACAACATCATACATAAAGGACACATACATAATCATATGCATTAGAGAACCTTCCTAAGACTTCCTAAGGAGTCACTTGTGCAATGTCTAGATGGGTTCATTACTTCCATCTATCCTAAGTAACTTACCTTAAGTCCTCCTAGTTAGGATCCTATTCAATTACTTCCATTGTCCATTTTACTTTAGGGAAACCATAGCCTTAACCGACACTAAGACCATGGGTGCTAATCATGGAATTTGGTGTTGTAGAGCCTTACACCAAAGGAAGGTGTTACTACCTAGCCAAGGTAGAACATTAACATACATGCTAGCATATCAAGCGAATTCACTTTGCTAGATCCTATGTGGCAAGCATAGTTTATGGAACTAAGAGATAGGTATTCCCTCTATATACCATTTGGTAATGGGGCCTCACCTCATGAGATAACATGAGTGAATATTCCTCAAGGAAAGTCAACACTTCATGTAAGTACATAGGTGAGTATTCCTCTAAGGGAAGTCAACACCATATGTAGGTCCATAGGTGATTATTCCTCTAAGGGAAGTCAACACTCTATAAGGGACAAATGGTGAAATATTCCTCTAAGGGAAGTCGACACCATACATAGGTCCATAGGTGATTATTCCTCTAAGGGAAGTCAACACTCTATAAGGGACAAATGGTGAAATATTCCTCTAAGGGAAGTCAACACCTCTCAATGTCAAGTTCACTCGGTGCTAAGCTAAGTTCCCTTTATTGAAAAGCCTTTATTAAGTTTATTTATAAAACATAAGCTTTAGATATCCATCATTCATATGCTTATAGCATATTCAAGCACCTATCTAGAATTTATAACATTCTTGGGCACCCCTCTCAAGGACCCCTATAAATTACTAGATCATCCATGTGTGTGAGTGTATATATAGATGTGAGCAAACCTTTCACATAACACATCAAGTCACACATGTTCATATATCAATGCATAAGTCTATAGGCATAACTATATGAGCAATCCTTTCATATAAACCTACTAAGACACTATACACATTCATACTTCATCATATCATATTCATAACATGTTCATATAATCATCCTTCATATGCATAAGAACCAAACCTAGGAACTATCCTATCAAGATATACATGTGCAATGCATAGACAAGGTCCCATACCCTTGTCCATACTAGTACACCTATCAAGTCATCCTAGTAAGGGAATCATACATTCATAAGCATCACCTTAATATGCATAGTAGTAAACACTAGTGAATATGAGAACTACCTTTCATTTAGACCCAGTGACTCATACTACTTGAAATATGCATGTAAGTGAGAGTGTGTGTACATTGACCAATATGATCACATCATGGCTAGCAATATCATCTTAAGTCAGCCACACTATTAGACCACATTATACTTTCAAGCACATAGCACACAACACATAATAGCATAGGAGACAAGGCAATATATACCATGAAATCAATACTCCTAACTTTAGCTATTTACACTTTCATATAAGGAATACATGGGTAGAGGCTATTAACCATTTTAACACATCAATGGCAGCACCTATACAATACCCTAACATGATTATATACATGCTCATACAATCGCCACACTACCTAATTCACAACTAGAATAGGAAAGTAGGCATAAGCTTCTCATAGTATCATTTTAGGCATATGTTCATAAGTTCATCAATTTGCCTTCATGGCCATGGTCAACACATTTACAATAACAGTAAAGTAAACACCGCCACCATAAGTGGACCATACCACACAATGCCATACAAGGCTTCATCAACTTTACTATAAAGAATAGAGAAGTAGGAGAGTAAAGAGAATAAGCAATCTTACCAATTTCTCACCCTTTGATCATCATTGATCAATACACCTTATTCATCATTAAATACATATATGGCAGTAGCTAAATGTACTTTAAACATATAGGAAACCATGTACAAGTCGCTACAAGATTATACCATAACGTAATACAACATCTCAACATACTAGGAAAGTAGGATAACATTGATCATTAGCTAACTTCCCTTACTTTGATTTTTAGATCATAGTTCATACATATATGATTCTAAGGCAGTAGCTAATTAGGTAAGAAATCAAGACTAAGTCATGCATCATATAATCACAATTCAAGATCCATCACATACTTAGCTTCTTGACTTCATAACCTAAAGAATCTATACCAATTCATGCAAGACCTTCTTAATTAGATCATTAAGGATTTATACCTATCAAATTCATCCATTACATCACCCTAAAACAGTAGCTAAAGCAGTTCATACATAATCAAAAGTCTACTCAACCGATCTCACAATCGACTTCAAGACAACATGTAGAAACATAGGCTATTCATGCTCAAAACTTCATATATTTATCATCATGAACTACTCATCATCAATTCACCATTAGTTAATGTAAATAACAATGACCACAAGCCATTCAACATAAAAGAATCACCAATTCATCAAGAACAAGCCATAATCACAAAACCCTTTCAAGAGCTAAACCATTTTTGGAAGGAACATGGGTTCATCATGCAATTGAAGTGAAATCACATTCAAATCATCATATTAATACTAATTCATCCTGATTTAATCTTTAGAAACGTTTTGAGAAAGAACCCATGGCTAGATTGGAAGATTGGAAACTTGTTCATAAGATTTCTTTGAAAACATTGAGAAGAACTCTCCAAGTGAAAGGTTACTTAGAGATGAAGGATCACCATACCTTTTATTAGTTGATAACCTCTAAAACTTCATGATTCATCCATGGAAAACCCAGCTTGAATCTGTTTTTGAGCTTCACCAACAATGGTGGTTTTAGAGAGAACATTTTTGGAGAGAAAGGCTTAAAATATGTGAGAGGGTTTTGGGAATGGGTTAATCACGTTTTGGATGGCTTATATACACCTAAAATCACTTAATTAAACCTATTATAGTCAGGTTAGGACGTGGGGTGAATTTACCATTCACCCCTTTAAGAGGCAGCACGCAGGCAGCTAACTAGCAGGCCACCCGCGACGAGGCCCATGACGGGCCGTGGCAGCCTCCGTCGCAAGGGACTTGGCCAAATTTCTTGGATTACAACCTGCCAAGGCAAGTCTCCTTCGACGGGACCTGCTTGACGGTCCGTTGGAGGCCCAACGGTCCGTCATTGGGTCCGTCAAGGACACTGCCCAGGCAGTGTATTGGCAGCCTTGGGGTCCTTCTTTTGGGGCCTCTTGTGGGGCCCTTTAGAAGTCGTACCCGGACGTTTCCAACGCGATTACAAACCTTAACATGTTATAGACCTACCACATAAGTTTCATCCAAAACAAACACCTACAAGACGTCCAAATAGCCTTGACCCCAACATGTCATACGATGAACGTCTTAGGGTCTATCTTTCGAACGTCTTGGACGTTCTAGGGCGTTTGACCTCCAAACTTCACGAAACTTCATATAATAACATCAAACATCATTTAAAACCATTTCAAGACTTATTTGACTCATTTCACACAATTTAGGCATGCATACACACATGAGGCACATTAGCGACTATTCGTCGAACGTCTTGGACGTCCCTTGACGTTCGACTTCCAAATCACCTCAAACTTTGCACACTGACTCTATATGACATAATAAGGCATTTTAGGACCTTATAACGATAAGACGAACATGTTAGGCTCTAGACACCTTATCTCATTTTCGAGGTCTTACAATATCCCCCACTTGGGAACATTCGTCCTCCAATGACACTTAGGACTCTTTAATCACATCAATGACTTCAATGCATATAAGAGCAGTTCATCACATTTAAAATATCATCAAATCATTTTATCACTCCATGCACACAAGTAAGCAAAACTTCGATTCACTCACCCTTAATGCATTAATCAAAGAGGCTCTTATCATGTTCATAGGAGGAACATACTTCTCCTAATCATAACATGGTCATTGCACCTTAATTCATCAAGATATCATCTTGCAAGGCCACATATAGGCAGATTTCAACAATACTCAAAACAAGTAGGCATTCATACTTCAATGCACATAGACTTGAGTTAATTGCATTTAACAAAAATCTTCATTAGTTAGACCTAGTACCATGAAGGTCATACTCAACCATACCATGCTTAGTGGTGTCCATGGAGGAATGTCTTGCTCCTCAACACATTACATGTATCATGAGTTCACACCTTAGCAAAGTACAAGGTCAATTTCCTTAAAAATGAGAAATTTCAACTTTCAAGCAAAGTCATGCATATATTTTTCTTCCTAGTGAAGTCTAAATGGCAAGTCACACCAAGTGCATCACAACAAAATAGGAAGTCAATTCCACAAATCTCTTTTCTTAACATATTACTCACCCTTAAAGTAAGCCTCATTTTGGAAAAATAGCACAAACCATAGGCACACACGTATACACTTAGCAAAACATGCTTTCACCTTTCAAGAATGAGCCTACAATTTTATATTATAAATCATCAAGTCACTAAATTTTCAAGAGAGTCAACATATTTCATGGTAAAAGAGACTCAAATTCTATTGCAAGGCTAAACAATTAACCCTACAAGTGACTATTTCCAAGTTCCTTGTCTTACCTCATGAAGTCAACTTCACAATTAGCACATTAAAATGCAAGTCAACAAGAGAAAACATGGATTTTATCAAAAATTTCTTTTTCATGCCCTTTGGAAAATTCACCATGTCTCTAAGATGATGTCAATTAATTCATATCAATCATATAAAGATCATGCAATTCACACTTTCTGCAAGACTATTTTCATGAACAAGCATACTAAGAATTCATATTTTCAAATTCGTGTAAGAATAGAAGAACAATGTAGACAATTTCTACAATCTCACCACTCAAACACCATCCCCCACTTAGGGTAAACCAACTTAAGAGCAACTTAACCCAACATATAGAGGATTTCAAATACAAAACCTTCACATTCCTCTCTTAAAGTGATTACTACTTTAGAGAGAATTCTCATTAATTCAATTTAACAACTCATTCTTCATAAGCATGCATACTATATTTACAATTCAAGTCTCCGTAAAAGACTCCAATTTATGCTAGCAACTCATCAAGTATCATTTATATGCAAAGGAAAACAATGCACATTTTTTTAATCGCATACACTCATAGGATAGCATACCTGCATAGGTAGTCATTAAACAATCCAAGTTCAAATCCAAATATTTGGATACTATCATACAAAATCATATAGGAATACACGATTTAAGAGAAATCACTTTAACCACTATAACTTCTAGCATGCTTCAACTATATCATAACATACATCATTGACATAACATGCTATTTCACATAGATTTCATATATTGCCATAAATGGCATCACATCGTCAAATAAGAGATATTTCATGCATAGCAAGGTAAGATAACCAATCATAATCCCCATAGAGTTAACATGTGCAATGATCACGTAAAGCTCCATAACTTCACTAAACCAAGTAACCCAACAAGAACTACAATTAGCATCATACTCCACTCATCTATAACCTCAATGCATGGATAACTTCATATCTTTAGCACACTAGGCTATTTACATGATTATAAGCATAGAGATCATTACATAAGGACATTCATATCTATCATCATACACATACATAATATTAACCTCCTAAGGTCTCCATCAAGGCAAACTAGTGCAAGACATAGGTAGAGTCCCATACCCCTACCTAAGTCTAGTTAACCCTTCAAGTCGCCTTAGTTAGTATATACATCATCAAATAAGGACAAGTGTCACCTTCATACATACTCATTCAAACCCTAAAACAAAGATAAGCATTTCAAACTCACCTTTTCTCCCTCAAGCATAGAGCAATCTCATCCAAGCAATCACATCTAAAAGACCACCGGACAAGAAAACATAAGAGAGAGATCTTATAGGATTAAGTTCTATGGCACGATATGAGATTGATGAAGAAGGGAAACTCTATCGTCCCATAGCCTCTCGTACCATTGAATGTGTCGCGACTCACCACCAATGATACGAGACTCTACTAGACGTGGCAATATGAGACTTTTTAGAACCTAAAACCGCTTTATAAACCTCATGCTCTGATACCAAGTTTGTCACAACCCAAAAGCATACCCTAGAAGATAGGGTACAATCTTGGATTGTAACCGGCGTCGTCGACCTCTCGGAGGTCTAAGACAAGCCTCTCATATCATTTCATTGCATTGGCATAGTAAATTTAGCGGAAAATTTAAAACTTTTAGTAGCACATCATATGCTACAAACATCACATCGTATATATATAAAACATAAGTCATAATACATATTTAAACTCTAAGTCTCTTTGCCATCTTAGACTCAATAACTTTAGAATACATTAGGGACACGGCCCATACGATACCTTACATAACTATACAATATTTAAAGACTTCCTATTAAAGACATAAGTAGGACATCCTTGAACTTAAGGATTCCTTTCCTTGAGCTTGAGAAAACACCTATCAAGCTTCTCGATCATAGACCTCCTTTAAGCATTCCAATACCTACACTTTGTGTAAAAAGTAAAGAAGAATGGGATTAGCACAAGAATGTACTAAGTATGGCAACCATGCAAAAACATGCATTTAAAAGGGACATTTCCTTGAAATCATACTTCATGCCATTTTGAGTAAATCATCATAAAACCTTTGTTAACATCATTTATATCATCCACATACGTCATAGCAACACAATCAAAGGCCAATCATCATATGAAAGCACATATAGAATATAAGTGCACATAAAGGTCACTTTATAGTGAACTCTCCCTTCTTAGCATTTCTCTTTCTTTCAATTCATTAATCTCCTAAATAATCCTTTAGGGATACTTTGCGCAGTGCATCACCTTAGGAACATAAGAGAATACCATATATAGTATCTATACAAGACAACACATGCCATCATAGAAGTATAGTACAACATAAACATAGTTAAACCAAGACTACAACATCATACATAAAGGACACATACATAATCATATGCATTAGAGAACCTTCCTAAGACTTCCTAAGGAGTCACTTGTGCAATGTCTAGATGGGTTCATTACTTCCATCTATCCTAAGTAACTTACCTTAAGTCCTCCTAGTTAGGATCCTATTCAATTACTTCCATTATCCATTTTACCTTTAGGGAAACCATAGCCTTAACCGACACTAAGACCATGGGTGCTAATCATGGAATTTGGTGTTGTAGAGCCTTACACCAAAGGAAGGTGTTACTACCTAGCCAAGGTAGAACATTAACATACATGCTAGCATATCAAGTGAATTCACTTTGCTAGATCCTATGTGGCAAGCATAGTTTATGGAACTACGAGATAGGTATTCCCTCTATATACCATTTGGTAATGGGGCCTCACCTCATGAGATAACATGAGTGAATATTCCTCAAGGAAAATCAACACTTCATGTAAGTACATAGGTGAATATTCCTCTAAGGGAAGTCGACACCATACGTAGGTCCATAGGTGATTATTCCTCTAAGGGAAGTCAACACTCTATAAGGGACAAATGGTGAAATATTCCTCTAAGGGAAGTCGACACCATACATAGGTCCATAGGTGATTATTCCTCTAAGGGAAGTCAACACTCTATAAGATACAAATGGTGGAATATTCCTCTAAGGGAAGTCAACACCTCTCAATGTCAAGTTCACTCGGTGCTAGGCTAAGTTCCCTTTATTGAAAAGACTTTATTACCTTTGTTTATAAAACATAGTCTTAGGATATTCATCATTCATATGCTTATAGCATATTCAAGCACCTATCTAGTTTTGGAGTATTCTTGGGCCCTCCTAGTTGGACCTCTTCTCCCTAACTAGATCATCCATGTGTGTGAGTGTATATATAGATGTGAGTAAACCTTTCACATAACACATCAAGTCACACATGTTCATTTATCAATGCATAAGTCTATAGGCATAACTATATGAGCAATCCTTTCATATAAACCTACTAAGACACTATACACATTCATACTTCATCATATCATATTCATAACATGTTCATATAATCATCCTTCATATGCATAAGAACCAAACCTAGGAACTATCCTATCAAGATATACATGTGCAATGCATAGACAAGGTCCCATACCCTTGTCCATACTAGTACACCTCTCAAGTCATCCTAGTAAGGGAATCATACATTCATAAGCATCACCTTAATATGCATAGTAGTAAACACTAGTGAATATGAGAACTACATTTCATTTAGACCCAGTGACTCATACTACTTGAAATATGCATGTAAGTGAGAGTGTGTGTACATTGACCAATATGATCACATCATGGCTAGCAATATCATCTTAAGTCAGCCACACTATTAGACCACATTATACTTTCAAGCACATAGCACACAACACATAATAGCATAGGAGACAAGGCAATATATACCATGAAATCAATACGCCTAACTTTAGCTATTTACACTTTCATATAAGGAATACATGGGTAGAGGCTATTAACCATTTTAACACATCAATGGCAGCACCTATACAATACCCTAACATGATTATATACATGCTCATACAATAGCCACACTACCTAATTCACAACTAGAATAGGAAAGTAGGCATAAGCTTCTCATAGTATCATTTTAGGCATATGTTCATAAGTTCATCAATTTGCCTTCATGGCCATGGTCAACACATTTACAATAAAAGTAAAGTAAACACCGCCACCATAAGTGGACCATACCACACAATGCCATACAAGGCTTCATCAACTTTACTATAAAGAATAGAGAAGTAGAAGAGTAAAGGAATTAAGCATTCTTACCAATTTCTCACCCTTTGATCATCATTGATCAATACTCCTTATTCATCAATAAAATACATATATGGCAGTAGCTAAATGTACTTTAAACATATAGGAAACCATGTACAAGTCGCTACAAGATTATACCATAACGTAATACAACATCTCAACATGCTAGGAAAGTAGGATAACATTGATCATTAGCTAACTTCCCTTACTTTGATTTTTAGATCAAAGTTCATACATATATGATTCTAAGGCAGTAGCTAATTAGGTAAGAAATCAAGCCTAAGTCATGCATCATCTAATCACAATTCAAGATCCATCACATACTTAGCTTCTTGACTTCATAACCTAAAGAATCTATACCAATTCATACAAGACTTTCTTAATTAGATCATTTAGGATTTATACATATAAAATTCATCCATTACATCACCCTTAAACAGTAGCTAAAGCAGTTCATACATAATTAAAAGTCTACTCAATCGATCTCACAATCAACTTCAAGACAACATGTAGAAACATAGGCTATTCATGTTCAATTCTTCATATATTTATAATCATGCATCATTCAACATCAATTAAAAATAAATTCATGTAAATAACAGTATATACCATCACCTCAACGTAAGAGAATCATAGTTCAATCAATAACAAGTCAAGATCACAAAGCCCATGTAAGAGCTAAACCAATTTTGGAAGGAACATGGGTTCATCATGCAATTGGAGTGAAATAACATTGAAATCACTGTATTAACTTCAATTCATCATGATTTAATCATTAAAAACGTTTTGAGAAAGAACCCATGGCTAGATTGGAGAAGAAGAACTTTGATCATAAACTTTCTTTGAAAAACATTGAGAATGGCTCTCTAGATGAAAAGATAACTAGAGATGAAGATCACCATACCTTTTATTAGTTGAAAACCTCTAAAACTTCATGATTCATCAATGGAAAACCCAGCTTGAATCTGTTCTTGAGCTTCACCAACAATGGTGGTTTTTAGAGAGAACATTTTTGGAGAGAAAGGCTTAAAATATGTGAGAGGGTTTTGGGAATGGATTAATCACGTTTTGGATGGCTTATATACACCTAAAATCACTTAATTAAACCTATTATAGTCAGGTTAGGACGTGGGGTGAATTTACCATTCACCCCTTTAAGTGGCAGCACGCAGGCAGCCAACTCGCAGGCAGCCGCGACGCATGCCTTGACGGGGCGTCATGGGCTTGACGGGGCGTCATGCCCTCCGTCGCCCATGACTTAGCCAATTTCTTGGCTCACAACCTGCCCAAGGATACCCTCCTTCGACGGGACCTGCTTGACGGTCCGTTGGAGGCCCAACGGTCCGTCATTGGGTCCGTCAAGGACACTGCCCAGGCAGTGTATTGGCAGCCTTGGGGTCCTTCTTTTGGGGCCTCTTGTGGGGCCCTTTATAAGTCGTACCCGGACGTTTCCAACGCGATTCAAAACCTTAACATGTTGTAGACCTACCACATAAGTTTCATCCAAAACAAACACCTACAAGACGTCCAAATAGCCTTGACCCCAACATGTCATACGATGAACGTCTTAGGGTCTATCTTTCGAACGCCTTGGACGTTCTAGGGCGTTTGACCTCCAAACTTTACGAAACTTCATATAATAACATTAAACATCATTTAAAACCATTTCAATACTTATTTGACTCATTTCACACAATTTAGGCATGCATACACACATGAGGCACATTAGCGACTATTCATCGAACGTCTTGGACGTCCCTTGACGTTCGACTTCCAAATCACTTCAAACTTTGCACACTGACTCTATATGAAATAATAAGGCATTTTAGGACCTTATAACGATAAGACGAACATGTTAGGCTCTAGACACCTTATCTCATTTTCGAGGTCTTACAAAGGATTCCTTTCATTGAGCTTGGGAATCATCTAGCAAGCTCTTCACCATTCAAGACATCCTTTAAGCATCCATAACCTACACTTTGTGTAAAAAGTAGAGAAGAATGGGATTAGCACAAGAATGTACTAAGTATGGCAACCATGCAAAAACATGCATTTAAAAGGGACATTTTCTTGAAAATCATACTTCATGCTTTTTGAGTAAATCTTCATAAAACCTTTAACCAATAGCATTTATATCATACACATACATCATATAAACATATTCAAATGCCAAACATTACATAAGATCACATATAAGATTTATTACATTTTTGGGTCACATTACAGTGAACTCATTTTCCCTTAACAGTGAGCATTATTTCCTTTTATTCGTTAGCTTCCCAAGTAACCCTCTAGTGATACTTGGTGCAATGTATCACCTTAAGATCACTATGAAAGCTTACATACAACCTACATAACCCAAAACATATCCTCATGTAAGCATAATACATCCAAGACACATTTAAGTCAAAACCTTAGGACATTACAGTTAGCCACATCAAGTCACACATACATTTACTTCTTTGCATATACTTCATTATTAAACCTTGTTCATGACCCCAATCTTAGACTACTAGTTCAATATACATGTGAAGCCCCATAACCACACATATACTTAACTCTTCATGAGACCATAAACCTTATAATTCAATTCATACATCAATATAGCAAGTAAAGACAACTTCAATCGTGTCAATACATGAACCTCATCAAATAGTAATTTTGACCAACATTATACCTATAGATTCATACCATGCATATCTTCATAAAAAGTAGACCAATACTAAAAAGTCTTGCATATGGACATAAACATAATCATACATATTAGGTCACCTTCCTAGGACTTCCTAAGGGGCCACTTGTGCAATGTCTAGATAGGTGCATTACTTCCACCTATACTAAGTAACCTTCCTTAAGATATCCTAGTTAGGATCCTATTCCATTACTTCCATTGTCCATTTTACTTTAGGAAAACTATAGCCTCAACCGACACTAAGACCATGGGTGCTAAACATGGAATTTGGTGTTGTAGAGCCTTACACCAATGGAAGGTGTTCCTACCTAGCTAACGTAGAACATTAACATATATCCTAGCATCTTAAGTAAATTCACTTTGCTAGATCCTATGTGGCAAGCATAGTTTATGGAACTTAGGGAAATCATGGAAATATCAACTCTACACCCTTTGTTGGGTCATGAGGCTATCCATCCCGTGAGTACCGTAGTAAACCCCTACCTTTCCTTTGATGAAAAGCGTCACCCTCTCACATGAGGACCGTAGTGAACCCCTACTTTCCCTATATTGGAAAACCGTCACCCCCTTATCTACAAGTTCACTCGGTGCTAAGCTAAGTTCCCTTTATTGAAAAAGCCTTTATTAACATTTATTTATAAAACATAGGCTTAGGAGAAGTCATCCCCTCATATACTTAGATCATAGGTCATAGATGATAATTCATCAACCTAAATAATGTGAGAAATCCTTTCACATGGACATAGCATATGAAAAGCACAATCTCGTTAAGGATACACTTGAGTACAGCTTTCAAGGCTCCCTATTGACTAGATCATCATTCATGTGTGAGTGTGTATACATAGATGTGAGCAAACCTTTCACAAACAACATTAAGTCACACATGTTCATACATCATATCTATACATATAGAAACCAAAGCAAGAACTATCCTATCAAGGTACACATGTGCAATGCATAGGCAAAGTCCCATACCCTTGTCCATACTAGTACACCTATCAAGTCATCCTAGTTAAGGAAACACATATCATACTTTCATAAACATCATCTTAACATGCATAGTAGTAGACACTATTGAGTATGAGAACCACCTTTCATTAGACACTATGAACCTTTACTACCTATAAGCATGCATGAAGTGTGAGTGTTTGTACATTGGTCACATGATCACATAATGGATATCAACAACATATTGAGGCAGCCACCCTCTTAGACCATAATACTCTTCAAGCTTAGACCACACAACACACAATAGCATAGGAGACAAGTTAACTTCATGGAACACTTTAAGACTCCTATCATTAACTATTCACACATACACATAGGCGCACATAGGTAGGGATCATCAACCATTCTCACCTAAGACATGGCAGCACCTACACATGATATTACACAACCCTTCACATGCTCATAACAATGGTAACATAACCTAGATTCACAACTCAAATAGAAGACTATGCACAAACTACACATAAAGTGATTATCATAACCACTCCTTCATATATTCATCAAATTGACTTCAAGGCCATAGTCAACACATATATAATTATATAAAGTAAACACCGCCACCATAAGTGGACCATGCCACACAATGACACTCACGGCTTCATCAACATACTATAGAGAAGTAGAGAAGTAGAAGAATAGAGAAATTCTTACCAACCCTTTAGCCTTTGGTCATCATTGACCTTTTCTACTCTTTTATCAATAATTCAAGTATAGGGAAGTATTTTATGTACCATAATCATAAAAGAAACCATGTACAACTCGCTACAAGATCACATTACAATCTAATACAATGCATCACATATATACTAGAGAGTAGAAGAACATAGATCTTTAATCCAATTCACTTGCATTAATCATCAATTATATTTCATGAATGACATAAGTCTAGGGCAGTATCTAATGATACACATAGTCATCACGAAGTCATGCTTAAAGCACTTCAAGATCAAGCTACAACATAGGCATTAGACTTGTCAATTTGCTAGGGTGTAGAGAGGAATTAACCAACACTATTGATTCCCTAAGGCCTTGATCATAAATCATATTTTAACAATAATGTACATACTAGGAAGAAGCTAGATAGATCACTACATCGAAGGAATCATGCTTCATCTATCCACATATTCAAGATATCATCATATACATAGTATTATCAATCGATAGACTAGAAGACTAGGTCAATTCAAATAAGCCATCTTTACTTCAATCATGCAATATTCATATTCATAATTCAATCATGATACTAACCTAAAACAGTAGATAAAACTAACTTAACATGATCGAAATCCACATTAATTTATTTAGAAGCCAAGGTTACAGTGAACTATGGAAACTAGGCTAAATGTGTTCAAATCTTCATACATTGATCCTCATGGATCCTTCAACACCAATTCAACATTAATTCATATAAATAACAGTATATAAAATCACTTCAATGTAATAGAATCATAATTCAATCGATAGAAATTCGAGATCACAAAGCCCATGCAAGGCTAAAATGTTTGGGTGATGGAGCATGGGTGCATCATGCAATTGGAGTAAAAATCACGTTAAAACCACTGTATTAACTTCAATTAATCATGATTCAATCTTTCATAACCTTTTTAGAATGAACCCATGGCAGATTGAAGAAGACATCATATTTTTCTTCTTTGAAATCTTTGAGAATGGCTCTCTAGATGAAAAGATAACTAGAGATGAAGATCACCATAACTTAATCTTCATGAAGACCTCTAAAACCTGATGATTCACCCACGGAAATTCAAGCCCCAAGCAGCTCTTAGATTCACCATCAATGGTGGTTTCTAGGGAGAAGATTTTTAGAGAGCAGATTCTTACGTGTGTATGGGGTTGGGAATGGGTTGATCACATTTTGAATGACTTTACACCCAAAATCAGTTAAATAATCCAAGTAGAGTCGGTTTAGAACGTTGGGTTAATTTCCCATTCACCCCCTTAATGAAATAGTGTGCAGGCTTCAGTTCACAGGCCACCATCAACAGACCAACCTACTGGACGTAGGTCAGTCGACGGGCCGTGCCTGGGGTTCCGTCCTTTGGTACTTAGATAATTTTTGGTTTGAGACCTGCCCAAAATAAGTTCCAATAGATGAGACCTCACTTACGGGCCGTTGGCTGACCAACAGGCCATCGTTTGGTCCGTCCTTTGACACTGCCAAGGCAGTGTCTCGACTAGCCTTGGGCCCTTCTTGTGGGGACTTTTTTGGGGCCCTTTAGAAGTCGTACCGAGACGTTTACAATGTAAATACTACCCTTAACAAGTTGTAGACCATCCACATGAGTTTCACCCAAAACCAATACTCGCAACTCGTCGAAGCAGGCTAGGCCCCATCAAGACACACGTTGAGCATCTTAAGGGCTATCTTTCGAACGCCTTGGACGTTCTTGGTCGTTTAACCTCCAAACTTCTCGAAACTTCATATAATACCATTTAACATAATTGTAACTGATTTTAAGACTTAATAAGCTCATTCATACACATATAAGCACGCATAGACGTATGAGGCACATAGGTGACTAATGGTCGAACGTCATGGTCGTCCCTGGACGTTTGACTTCCAAATCATCTCAAAATTTATACACTGCCTCTACAACATATTATAAGTCATTTTAGGACATTAGAACATTAAGAAGAACATGTTAGGCTCTAGACACCCTATCTCATTTTGGGGGTCTTACACTATCCCCCACTTGGGAACATTCGTCCTCCAATGACAGTTAGAACACTTTAATCACATCAAGGACTTCAATGCATCATAGAGCAGTTCATCTCATTCATAACATCAACACATATAAGTTAATGCACCAAAATTACAAGGAACACAACTTCACACCATTTAGCACTTAATGCACACAAGCAAGCGAAATTTAATTCACTCACTCCTTAATGCATTAATCAAAGAGGCTCTTATCATGTTCATAGGAGGAACATCCTTCTCCTAATCATAACATGGTCATTAAAATTCGATTCATTAAGAGATCATCTCGCAAGGCCACACATAGGCAGATTACAAAAATACTCCAAAGCCATTTAAGCAATCATATTTCAATGCACATAGACTTGAGTTAATTGAATGAACAAGGATCTTTATTAGTTAGACCTAGTGTTATGAAGGTCACACTCAATCATACCATGCTTAGTAGTGTCCATGAAGGAATTTCCATCTCCTCAACACACTTACATGTACCATGAGCTCACCCAAGCAAATGCACAAAGGCCATATTTATGGTAATATGAGAAATTCTCACTTTCAAACAAAGACATGATCATGATTTCTTCCTAGTGAAGTATAGATGGTAAATCATACCAAATGCATCACAAAAATTAGGAAGTCATTTCACACAATATCAATTTTTTAACATGGTACTAACCTTCACTGTAAGCATCATTTGGGAAAATTAATACAAATCATAAGCACTTACACGAATACTAAGCTAAACATGTTTTCACTTTTCAAGAGTGAGCCTACAATCATGCTTTCTCAGCCATACTAGTCACATAGTTTTCAAGAGACTCCCCATATTTCATTTAAAGAGACTCAACTTTTCATTATAAGCCTAAACCTTACTTATCACAAGTGACTAAAAATCAAGTTTCATACTTATCTCATGAATTCAAGTGTACCATTAGCATGTTAGGATGTACAATACTCATGAGAAACATTTATTTAATCAAAATTTCTATTCATGCACTTTGGAATATTTATAAGATCTTTAAGATGATGTCAACCAATACATACCAAACATATAAAGTTCATGCAATTCATACTTTATGCAAGACTCTATTCATGAACAAGCTCATCAAGACTTCATTAAATTCAAGATCAAGCAAAAATAGAAGGTCAAGGTATACAATTCCTATAACCTTACTATTCCATCACCATCCCCCACGTAAACCCAATTAAGAGCAACTTAACCCAACCTTAAGAGGATCTTAACTTAACAACATCCATTTTTCAACACTTACAAGCGATTATCACATTTAGAAGGAATTACAGTAACATACCATAAGGGCTTCAAAGGTGTTCTAAACTTTATCACCTAGGAGATTTCTCCCCAGCCATCATGTTAGGTCATAGCTTTTAACCACATAAGGTTTTCATACATTACCAAAGCCATTAAGGTCATTCAACATTAGGGAAAACAACAAGGAGACTTAGCCACAAAGTTTCTTCTTTTCCCTAGAACATTACAGTAAGGTGACTTCTAGGTCACTAAAACCCACATCATCACCCTACCAAGTCATGCATACTACCTTTACACCTAGGATCAAGTATATAGAAAGGACTCCAATCCATACTAGGTAATCATTAATGTTCACATATCCCAACTAAGGCAACATTTGAAACATCATGCATATATTCAAAGGGACATAATGAACACCTTAAAACACATATTCTAAAGGTAGCATGCTTTCATAGATAATCAATAAGCATTTCAAGTTCAAATGATAATAGTAAGCCACCAACATGTAAGACCATATAGTAACACACCATTTCAAAACAAACTCATGTCAACCATAATAACTTCTAATCGTGCTTTAACTACATCATGCCATGCATTCTTCAACATAACATGCTATTTCACATAAGCCTCATACATAGCCTTAATTGGCATCACAACATCAAAACCTGTCAAAGTTCACCTTCAAACATACTCATTCAACCATAAAACCAAGTTAAGCATTAACTCATCTTTTCTCCCTCAAGCATAGAGAAGATCTCATACAAGCAATCACATCTAAAAGACTACCGAACAAGAAAACATAAGAGAGAGAGATATTATAAAGTTAAGTTCTATGGCACGATATGAGAATGATGAAGAAGGGAAACTCTACCGTTCTATAGCCTCCCGTACCACTTGATGTATTGCGACTCACCACCAATGCTACGAGACTCTACTAGACGTGGCAATATGAGACTTTTAGAACCTAAAACCACTTTATAAACCTCATGCTCTGATACCACGTTTGTCACATCCGGGGAGCACCACCTAGAAGTAACATGCCGTACTTGACCTCTCGGAGGTCTTATACAATCCCATAGTCATCATTCATCGCATTGACATAGCAAATTTAGTGGAAAATTTAAAACTTTTCATAGCACATCATATGCTAGAAACATTACTTCATATATAGATAAAACATAGGTCATAATACATTTATAGACCTTAAGTCTATTTTCCATCTTAGACTTAATAACTTTGGAGTACATTAGGGACACGTCCCATAAGACACATTACATAACTATACAATATTTAAAGAGTTTACATTAAAGACATAAGTAGGAGATCCTTGAACTTTAAGGATTCCTTTCATTGAGATGGGAATCATCTATCAAGATCTTCACCATTCAAGACATCCTTTAAGCATCCATAACCTACACTTTGTGTAAAAAGTAGAGAAGAATGGGATTAGCAAAAGAATGTACTAAGTATGGCAACCATGCAAAAACATGCATTTAAAAGGGACATTTTCTTGAAAATCATACTTCATGCTTTTTGAGTAAATCTTCATAAAACCTTTAACCAATATCATTTATATCATACACATACATAATATAAACATATTCAAACGCCAAACATTACATAAGATCATATATAGGATTTATTACATTTTTGGGTAACATTACAGTGAATTCTTTTTCCCTTAACAGTGAGCATTATTTCCTTTTATTCATTAGCTTCCCAAGTAACCCTCTAGTGATACTTGGTGCAATGTATCACCTTAAGATCACTGTGAAAGCATACATACAACCTACAGAACCCAAAACATATCCTCATGTAAGCATAATACATCAAAGACACATTTAAGTCAAAACCATAGGACATTACAGTAAGCCACATCAAGTCACACATACATTTACTTCTTTGCATATACTTCATTAATAAACCTTGTTCATGACCCCAATCTTAGCCTACTAGTGCAATGTACATGTGAATTCCCATAACCACACATATTCTTAGTTAACTATTCATGAGACCATAAACCTTAACATTCAATTCATACATCAATATAGAAAGTAAAGACAACTTCAATAATGTCAATACAAGAACCTCATCATATAGACATTTAGACCAAAATCATACCTATAGATTCATACCATGCACATCTTCATAATACTACAAAGTCATGCATATGGACATAAACATAATCATACATATTAGGTCACATTCCTAGGACTTCCTAAGGGGCCACTTGTGCAATGTCTAGATGGTTTCATCACTTCTGTAACGACCCAGATTTTTGAATCCGAATCGCCACCGGCGTCGTTGACCTCTCAGAGGTCGCAGACAAGCCTCATCTTGCATTCATCACATTCATCTAGTTAAATATGCGGAAAATTTAAAACTTTTTATATGTATGAAGTATACATAGACTTCATATAATTATTAACTAGATACATTATATACTAAGCTCAACATAAGAGAACAACCATCTATCATAAAGAATTAATTTGAAACTGAAGATGAATATATCATAAATAGTTTGCCGAACACGTCCTTATTACAAAGCTTCGAAATGAAAGTACGAAAGAAAAGATAGGGACAACATCCACTAGCTATGACTAAAACTAAGGCTAGACTAAATTTGTAGCATCCTCGAAATCAGGAGGACCTACCAAATGGTTTGGAGAAATGCTAAAGTCCAAACCGCTTCAAGTGTCGTCAATCTGTCCTCTGACCTGCACCTATAAAAATAGTAAATAGTAGGGGGTTAGTACACCACTTGTACTAAGTATGGGTGTATGCACATATACACATAAAGCTATGCATGATCAATGAAAGCTCTTCCTAAGCAACATGCCATTTCTAGAAAGTCTAGTCATTAGACTTCCCTAATTCGTTAGTTGTGAATTGTGGTATGAATATGATGTATTTTAATGAATTCAAAGCACACAACTCATTTTATATATGATTACAAGACATTAGTATCATCAACGTAATTTTAGAACCACTCGGGCGAAGATTTAAATTTTTGATCCTCCAAACCCGAGAGCTCCTCTTTGTACACTTAGATTATTTTTCAGTCTTTTTCTTCTTGTTGTTGTGTAGTTCAATAACTCCTTTGGTCCTATGTTTTACTTACAAGTGCCATGATTCATTGTAGTCCCATATCCAAAATGAATCAAGTAAGTAATTCAAAAGATTAAGGAAATGACTTAACTACAATTTGGGGCATGAATATATTTATAAGTCAATACTTATTGACTATACTCATTCTTTAGTTGATTGCATAATGTACATAGTTCTTGGGGCATATCATTAAAGCTTATGATCCTTCTTAATTTGGGCATGAATTCTTTATAAACCAATCTTTAGTGACTATTCCTATTATTGTATTATTGGCCTAATGTAAGAAGTCATTATAAGCCAATCTTATTTGGCTAATATCTTTTGCCAATTATATAAAGTCATTATAAGCCAATTTATTTGGATTTATCATTTTCATAACATGAGGATTCATTATTAGCTATGCCCTTTACTTATTTAGACTTTATTGGACACGATTTGACCATCCTTACAACAAGTTATTCATTACATCAAGTATTCATTACATTTCATAATCCATTTTCTATTGGTTATGACATTGAATTCATTACTTTCATGTTTTATATATTATACATTTCATATACACGAGACCTTGGAATCGTTGATATAGCATTAAGATATCTCAAGTGAGGACCCAACATATGGGACCTCAACCCGAGGGCCTTCTTTAGCAAACACAGAGTCTACTTCATTCCTTAATTTGTACTTCACATTATTCATTTCATTCATTTGTATGCTGATGTAAACACCAGCTATACCTAGGACGATGTTTAAGACTCTCATCGGGATCATGAAGTGCAATGACCAAGAATGATCTAATGTCATTACTTGAATCTAATTTCACCTCCGGATTGTCTTGCACAAACACCTTCGGTATCGTTCATTTCTTTATCTTTAATACTTTGAGGAACTTCAACTTTAACCGACATAGATCATGTAAGCTCATGAAATCCGGTGTCTTCCCCGCACCGAAAAGAGGTGGAGTCACTAGCCAAGGTGAAACCAAAACATCCCTAGCTCGCTTAGGTGGAAAACCACTGGCTAGTTCCCTATGTTGGCAGCATAGTTCAAAGACTAGGAGATTTAGGGAGACCCATACCCACCTTGGTGGACAGTCTCATCTCATGAGAATTATGTGAACCTCCGCCCATCCCGAAAGAAGGCATCACCACTCATAATTAGCCTATCGGTGCTCAGTTTAAAGTTCCTATTTATATTCAACTCATACATCATCGAAGCTTGCTTCTAGAATGAGGTAGTCATAGCTCATTAGATGATTTCTTATATCTTCATTACGTATTAAGTGTGAATTGTCCTTACATTTACATATAGAATGTGATTGAGATTTATTTACACTTTTGATGACTTGTCATCCTTACTTTACATTGATGAAATGTGAATTGTCCTTATATATCATCCTTACTTTACATTGATGAATGTTAATTGTCCTTACATATAATCCTTAGGTGTTAATGAGACTAGTGTCACACATTCTAACACGTTCATTCGTGAGTATTCTTTTAACAAATTAGCTTTGGTGTAAGTAAGACTTGTCTCACTTTCTTTAACACCCCATTTTGGTTACTTACTTAATTTAGACCCCTTTAATTAAGTTATAACTCACGTTACTTCTTTACTTTAGCGTAGTAGCTTCATTTCATCGTCTATGGACGATGAGCACTTCATTCAATGAGTTAGATATGTTCATAGTTTATTCTTTTAGAGAATGTTGGGAGTTGTCCCAATGAATGGAATGTCGTTGGTTATGGATTCATTGAATTAGTTTAGAAGTACTTGAATTGTCATTTCATTGTTTTGGCTGCACAAGGTTGGCATATAAATAGTATTGGCCTAGAAAATTTGGAAATAACTTCATAGTCAATTTATTGGCACAAGCCAAACATTCTTTCAAGTATAATTTCATGGAATCATTAGTCAATTCTATTACATATTTTTGGAGATAATATTGTAGGCCAGTTTATTGGCATAATCCAAACTTTCACTACACTTGAACTTTTAACCTTTGATTAACTTACAAGAACAATTCAATGTTTTTACGTTCACAAGTTCGTGTGGATAGGGTATGTTGGGACTTGTCCCATTGATTAGCATACCCTATGTTATGAGTTCATTAATTTAGAGATTGGTATGATTTTTCATGTTTTGGAAGTAATATTATTATACATATGTTTTACTAGCCAATTTGTTGGCACAAATCATAATTTCACTAGGCACTGGTCATGAGAATATCATGGAGATCTTTTTAGCCAACCTTATAACATAACTTTAGGCATAACGTTTTTAAACATCTTGGACAGCATAATATGATCATTTAACGAACACAACATCATCAACAAGTCACATTAGCAGTAGTTATGCACAACAAACCGTAATCATCTTCATACATAACAATTTCAGACACATCTTAACATAGTATCATTCTCTTAACTAATCTTAGTTCATGACTTTAGGGTAACGTTTTTAAGACATATTGGACAGTATCATATCAAAATTTGATGACTTTAATATTTTCATAATGTCACAACAACATCAAGTCAATATTCATCAAATACACATAAATCACCTAACACAATCACGAACGTTCTTAGCATATCATCGATTCTTAGTTTTCATGATAGTATTAACTTTACGCAACTACAAGTTTATAGGTTCATTCGATACTCATACTTCAAGAACAATACATATTAAGAACAGACAGCACCACATACCAACAACATGATCTCTAACCTATTCAACATTGAAATCGAAAAGGATACTAGGGACAAGGAGTTCGACGAGAACGGGAACAACCCTAGTTTCAAGATCGTTGAATTCATTGGAAAGAAAGTTCTCTTGGAGAAAGGAGTCCAGGAGAGAAACCCATACCTTATGTAGAACTTAATCTACGAAGACCACCTTTAACGAAACCTTGAAATTGCCCTAGAGAAATTGAAAAATTTTCTGCCTTTTTCATGCTTTCGTCGCTTACTGTTTTTGCATCCCTTTTTTTCTATGAGTTTGAACGTGATTTTTAGGTTTAAGAACTGATCTTGAATTATACAACTTAGTTTTAATAAGTTCATTAAATAAATTAATTAACTAATTACTAAAAAGCCCTCCTAAGTTGACTAAATATAGGAGAATGTAACACTTAGTCAAATCTGGAAATTGGTGTTGACTATGGTTTTGGTCAACATTTTGACTCTATATTAATTAATTAAATCCTTAATTTAATTAATTTATGTACCTAGGATAAGTACTAAAGTACCCCTAAGTCATTGGAACCAAAATTAACCCTTTTGGACCATCCTAGGTTAAGTACTAAGATGTTTCTTGAGTTGTACTAGGTTAGTGTAAGAATTTTGTTTTGATCATTTAAACTAATTAATTAAATTGATAATTTAATTAATTAGGTGACCTAAGGTAATTAATAAAGTTCCCTTAAGTCGTTAGGACCATAACCAATCCTTTGAACCATCCTAGATTAGGGACTAGGTTGTCTTTTTCTTATTTTAACCGAAATCTGGAAATTGCTTTGTGATTTCGGTTTTGCCCCTTTAAATTAATTAATTAAGTTGCTAAATTAATTAATTAAGTATCCTAGGGTAATTAATAAAGTATCCCTAGGTTGTTAGGACCTTAACTAACTCTTTGGACCATCCTAGGTTAGGTACTAGGTTGTCCATTTCTTGTCTTAACCGAAATCTAAAAATTTCCTTTGTAGTTTTGGTTTAGCCCTTTTAAATTAATTAATTAAGTTGATAAATTAATTAATTAGGTAACCTAGGGAATTAATAAAGTAACCCTAAGTTGTTAGGACCATAACTATCCTTTTGGACCATCCTTGGTTAGCTACTAGGTTGTCTCTTCAATTAGTACTAGGTAAGTGTCAACCCGGTTTAGTCCTAGGTTGTCGGGTGCACTAATTAGTTTATTTCGTTTGGTCCAAGGTTAGTTAGCTATTTAGGCAGTGGGTTAGAGTCTAGAATTTATTATAATGTTAGGACCCACATGGAGTGGTCCCTTGTGCACGTTTTTCCCCTAACTACCCTAACCGAATTCGGTAAGGGTGGTCCCTTCCTTTGGCAGATTCTTCAAATGTCTTGCACATGTGCTTGCACATGGGTTGGTTGTACTTTCCTAACTAAATATTATTTATGGTTAATTTGGGAATGTTTAATTATTGTCCCAAGGATCCTCACCATGTTCTTGGGCACTGCCTAATTTACATGATCATTTTAAATAGTCTTGTGTTATGGTATCTAGGCTTGACACTTGGATGCCTCATACCTCACACGTTGGTTGTGGATCTATATGTATATAATGCCAATTATATTAGATTAGGTCTTTATTGAAGGTACAATTTCTAATGAAGATTGGATTATATTTCGATTGCTTGGATATTATTATAGAAATTGGCTAACCCCCCAACCCCTTTGCCAATTTTCTATACTATGCTCAATATTTCTCAATATTGGGCATTGGGGTGCCTATGTACCCCCAATACGCATTATTAAAGACTTATTGGTCACTTCACTAGACATGTAATTCCGGAATGTTACAACTTCCATCTATACTAAGTAACCTTCCTTAAGTTATCCTAGTTAGGATCCTATTCCGTTACTTCCATTGTCCATTTTACTTTAAGGAAACTATAGCCTCAACCGACACTAAGACCATGGGTGCTAAACATGGAATTTGGTGTTGTAGAGCCTTACACCAATGGAAGGTGTTCCTACCTAGCAAACATAGAACATTAACATATATCCTATCATCTTAAGTGAATTCACTTTGCTAGATCCTATGTGGCAAGCATAGTTTATGGAACTTGGGGCAATCATGGAAATATCAACTCTACACCCTTTTTGGGTCATGATGCTATCCATCCCGTGAGAACCGTAGTGAACCCCTACCTTTACTTTGTGGAAAAACGTTACCCTCTCACATGAGGACCGTAGTGAACCCCTACTTTCCCTATATTGGAAAAGCATCACCCCCTCATCTACAAGTTCACTCGGTGCTAAGCTAAGTTCCCTTTATTGAAAAATCCTTTATTATCATTTACTTATAAAACATAGGATTAGGAGAAGTCATCCCCGCATATGCTTACATCATAGGTTATAGATGAGAATTCATCAAGCTAAATCATGTGAGAAATCCTTTCACATGGACATAGCATATGTAAAGCACCATCTAGTTAAGGATACACTTGATTACACCTTTCAAGGCTCCTCTATTGACTGGATCATCATTCATGTGCGAGTGTGTATACATACATGTGAGCAAACCTTTCACAAAACACATTAAGTCACACATGTTCATACATCATATCCATACATATAGAAACCACAACTAGAACTATCCTATCAAGTCATCCTAGCTAAGGAAACACAGATCATACTTTCATAAACGTCATCTTAACATGCATAGTAGTAGACACTATTGAGTATGAGAACTACCTTTCATTAGACACTATGAACCTTTACTACCTATAAGCATGCATGAAGTGTGAGTGTTTGTACATTGGTCACATGATCACATAATGGTTATCAACAACATATTGAGGCAGCCACCCTCTTAGACCACAATACTCTTCAAGCTTAGACCACACAACACACAATAGCATAGGAGAAAAGTTAACTTCATAGAACACTTTAAGACTCCTATCATTAACTATTCAGACATTCACATATGGGTACATGGGTAGGGATCATCAACCATTATCACCTAAGACATGGAAGCACCTACACATGATATTACACAACCCTTCACATGCTCATAACAATGGTAACATAACCTAGATTCACAACTTAAATAGAAGACTAGGAACAAACTACACATAAAGTGATTATCATAACCACTCCTTCATATAGTCATCAAATTGCCTTCAAGGCCATAGTCAACACATATATAATGACATAAAGTAAACACCACCACCATAAGTGGACCAAAATACACAATGCCACTCACGGCTTCATCAACACACTATAGAGAAGTAGAGAAGAAGAAGAATTGAGCAATTCTTACCAACCCTTTAGCCTTTGGTCATCATTGACCTTTTCTACTCTTTCATCAATAATTCAAGTATAGGGCAGTAGCTTAATTACTATAATCATAAAAGAAACCATGTACAACTCGCTACAAGATCACATTACAAACTAACACAATGCATCACATATATACTAGAGAGTAGAAGAACATAGATCTTTAATCCAATTCACTTGCATTGATCATCAATTATATTTCATGAATGGCATAAGTATAGGGAATTAGCTAATCATACACATAGTCATCACGAAATAATGCTTAAAGCACTTCAAGATCAAGCTACAACATAGGCATTAGACTTGTCAATTTGCTAGGGCGTAAAGAGGAATTAACTAACACTATTGATTCCCTAAGGCCTTGACCATCAATCGTATTTTAACAATAATGTACATACTATGCAGCAACTAGATAGATAACTACATTGAAGGAATCATGCTTCATCTATCCACAATTCAAGATATCATCATATACATAGTATTATCAATCGATAGACTAGAAGACTAGGTCAATTCACATAAGCCATCTTTACTTCAATCATGCAAGATTCGTATTCATAATTCAATCATGATACTAACCTAAAACAGTAGATACAATCAACTTAACATGATCGAAATCCACATTAATTCATTTAGAAGCCAAGGTTACAATGAACTATGGAAACTAGGATAAATGTGTTCAAATAATCGTACATTGATCCTCATGGAACCTCAACACCAATTCAACATAAATTCATATAAATAACAGTATATACAATCACTTCAACGTAATAGAATCATAATTCAATCGATAGGAATTCAAGATCACAAAGCCCATGCAAGGCTAAAACGTTTGGGTGATGGAGCATGGGTTCATCATGCAATTGGAGTAAACATCACGTTAAAACCACTGTATTAACTTATTTTGATCATGATTCAATCGTTCAAAACCTTTTTGGAAAGAACCCATGGTAGATTGAAGAAGACATTGTTTTATCATATTTTTCTTCTTTGAAATCTTTGAGAATAGCTCTCTAGATGAAAAGATAACTAGAGATGAAGATCACCATAACTTATTCTTCATGAAGACCTCTAAAACCTGGTGATTCACCCACGAAAATCCATGCCCCAAGCATCTCTTGAGCTTCACCATCAATGGTGGTTTCTAGGGAGAAGATTTTTAGAGAGAAGATTCTTACGTGTGTATGGGGTTGGAAATGGGTTGATCACGGTTTGAATGACTTATATACACCCAAACTAAGTTAAATAATCCAACTAGATTCGGCTTAGGACATGGGGTGAATTTTGCAATAACCCTTTTAATGAAACAGTGCGCAGGCTTCAGTTCACAGGCCACCATCGACGGACCAACCTACTGGACGTAGGTCAGTCGACGGACCGTGCCTGGGGTTCTGTCGTTTGGTACTTAGCCAATTTTTTGCTTGATACCTGCCCAATCTAAGTGACAATCGATGAGACCTCACTTCCGGTCTGTTGGTTGACCAACTGGCCGTCGTTTGGTCCGTTGATTGACATTGCCAAGGCAGTGTCTCGACCAGCCTTGGGCCCTTTTTGTGGGGCCTTTTGCGGGGCCCTTTAGAAGTTGTAACCGGACGTTTCCAAAGTAAATACAACCCTTAACAAGTTTTAGACCTTCCACATGAATTTCACCCAAAACCAAAACTCTCAACTCGTCCAAACAGGCTAGGCCCCATCAAGACACACGTTGAGCGTCTTAAGGGCAATCTTTTGAATGCCTTGGACGTTATGGTCGTTTGACCTCCAAACTTCTCGAAACTTCATATAATACCATTTAACATCATTATAGCTCATTTTAAGACTTCATAATCTCATTTATACACATATAAGCATGCATAGACATATGAGGGACACAGGTGACTAATGGTCGAACGTCTTGGTCGTCCCTTGACGTTTGACTTCCAAATCACCTCAAAATTTATACACTGCCTCTACACCATATTATACGTCATTTTAGGACATTAGAAAATTAAGACGAACACGTTATATTCTAGACACCCTATCTCATTTTGGGGGTCTTACAAGTAGCATCCCATACTACCACTCCCACTTAGTGACCGTTGAGGATTCTCTTGGACTAAGTACATTACATGCTATTTTAGTCAACTCACTCTCCCCTACTTAGGGTAAAGCCATCTTCAAGGCCTCATACTTCAAAGAACCATTATGTCCCTCACAAGGTAGGAACTCATACTACTCCTAACTCATGTATATCAAGTCTAAACATCAACCTTACAAGTTAAGCATAACACTTCCCTTTTAGGATTCAAGCCTAGACAAAATCTCTAAAACATCACCTCATTCAACACTTAGGCACCACTTAACTCAATCTCATGGAACAAAACTTCCTCACTAGATATTCATACCACATTTCCATTAGTGTAAGCCTACACCACAACATCTACCAATCACAAGAACAACCATGAAACATTAGTCACACAACAGAGTTGTCTTCAGCTTCTATAAAATATCCACATTCTTTCAACCTTCCTCAAATTTACACCTTAAAGCATTTCTACCATCATTGAACATAATCACAAAATAACTCATTTTTTCTCAAAGGCAGTTTATTCAATCCTTATAACTCTTACCATGCTTAGAACTACATCACAATAAGTTTTCTCATCACAACACTTCCAAACTCGTAAATCACACCTAGCCATAAATGGCATCACATCACAATTCTTCAATCTTACCTTCATATTTACTGTTCGCCACAAACCATCATATAATCAAAACTCACCTTTTTCTATCCCTCAAACTTAGAAACATCTCCTTTTCCAAGAAATACACCTAGAAAACCACCGGGCAAAGGAAAAGAAAAGAGAGATCTTATGGAGTTAAGTTCTATGGCACAATTCAAGAGTAATAAAGAAAGTGAAACTATATCATCCTATAACCTCTTGTCCATGTATGTGTCGCGACTCACACTAATGACCAAGAAACCACTAGACGTGGCTTGTGAGACTTTTAGTGCTTAAACTATTTCCCAAAACCTTATGCTCTGATACCAAGTCTGTCACAATCCGAAAGTACCCCCTAGATGTTAGGGCTAACTCTCAAATCATGGCCGGGAGTACTTGACCCTTTGAGGTCTCGCACAAGCCCTTCAACTCTCGTTCATAACATAAAGCATGAAAAGTAGTGCGGAATTAAAACTTTTCACAATAATAATAATAAAATAAGTCTTTTCATAAATAGTAGGAAATCTTGTCGTCACAAGACCACTTAAAGACACAACTTAGAATCATAGGGACACGGCCCTTTACAATAAAAAGGAATACAATTTAGTCTTAATAAATAAAGTGAGAAACATAAGCTATGTCCTCGAATATATGAGGATATACCAAATTCTTGAGAGATGAAATTCCCAAGCTTCAACTTCAACCTTCCAAAGCTTCCAACCTATACCTATAAGGTATAGAAAAAGTATGGGGTTAGTACAACAAGGTACTAAGTATGGCATATGCAAAGACATGTAAAAAGGGACATTTTTAGCAAAATAAGCTTTCATGCCAATTTAATGAAACATTCATGAACTTATGAACAGAACAACATAAGATGCATCATTTAACACTTAAAGAAGAATTTCCATAACTTTACCTCAAGATTACACTTTACAGTATAGACATCACACATTACAGTGAACTACACATATATACGACTCTCACACAAGTACTCTCCTCCAATAGGACTCTTAGGTCACACTAAGTGCAATGTGAGAGTAGCATCCCATACTACCACTACCACTAGCGCTCATAATGGATTCCCAAAGATTTGAGCACGTTACAACAAATAGATCAAAAGGATGCATATACAGTGAACTATTCAATTGACATTACAGTGAACCATTTTAAGTCAATATCGTAGATTTAAAAGCTTTACATTAAACAAAGACTCAAACAATGGTGAACTTCCATAGTATTGTAAATGAGGAAATGAGTCCATTTCCGTAGGAGTTTCCCTACCTAATGATATTCCCAAGATTCTCTAAGGTAAGGCATGAAGGAAACATCTAAACACTTCCTTCAATGCACACCCAAGCGATCTTTAAAACTACTCCATTCGTCTTACTCGCCTCGGGAGAATTAATCATCACTCAAAGACAATACCTTAGAAGAAAACCCAACAAAACACCAAAGGCTTCCCTTTCGGAATGCCTACTCAGTGCAATGAGTAGGATGGCTTCTCATACCACCACCTACTCTAAGTAGTACATTCTTTTAGAAGGTTTGGCAACAAGTCTTCCCTTTCGGAAGGTCCTACTTAGTGCAATGGATAGGTAGCGTCCCATACCACCACCTACCCTAAGTAGAACGTTCTTAGAAAACTTAGTTCAAGAAAATCACATAGGTATTACATTAATTAGACAACTTATCATTTTCATTACTTTTGCGGGTGGTTAGCTTAACCGACAAAGACCATGAGAGCTGGGCATGGAATCCCGATATTAACCCCTATCGGATGAGGGATCCTAACTTGCCTAGAGTAAGGTCATACTTCTTACCTTTTACATGAATTTATGAGGGCACATAGTTTAGGGATAGGGAGATTGCTACTAAGTAACTCATTCTCTACTAACGAGGAGTACTCATCTCAATAGGTATAAGGGAATACGACATCTGAACTCAAGAAGTGTAATCGACCTCTTATTCCTATCCTCTCGGTGCTAGGCATAAGTCCCCACGGATTCTCACATTATAGACAATAGGTTAAGGATAACTAGCGAATGCCACATCTCAACTCACAAAGTGCATTCATCCTACGACCTATCTAGGAAAGCTCATTAGAAATAATGAGGTTACTACTAGACACTTCATCTCAACTCACGAAGAGTGTCCACCACAAGACTCCCCTTCTTACTAAACTTAGCTTCATTCATTTACTTAAAGTGTGTGTGTACATGTGAGCACACCTTGCATATAGACATCATGTCATATACATCACTTCTAAACATGCTTTAGACTTCCATTTATTCAACTTACACACTTTACATACTTCACTTAGTCACATTCTTCAATTTGACCAAAATCTAGGTCAAACATACCATTTAAGCTTCACAATCACAAAACAAGACCCATTTACAATTTCTATTCATTCTACAATTTAGACCTTGAAGATCACATTCTCAATATATAATTAACATCACCAATTAATCAAATAAGCACCACCACCAAGAAGGTGGACCATACCACTCAAGATTAATTTATCATAAGAACAATACAATATAAGTAAATCTTCAATTTACTAAGCCATAACAACCTATAAACATTTTATCATTAATTCATCACAATAAGGCCTTAGGGAAGTAGCTAAACCATCATTCCAACACAATAAGACCAAAGTTCATTTGTACATAAACATGCTCATTTGACCCATTTCATAAACCACAACTAGAAAGGAAACTTTAACATGATTTCATCAAGGTTTTAGCATTAGAATCACCAAATAACATTAATAATATCGTTAATTAACTTTTAGAACCATTTCATGCAAGACCCATAATGGGTTGAAGATAATAAAAGTTAGGGTTAATGACCCTTTTTTTTATAAAAAATCATTGGAAATGGCTTCTTGTGAAAGGGTATTCAAGAATGGATACCATACCTCAATAAGCAAGCAAACGCAAGCGTTTTGGTGAAGAAATCACGTCCAACCAGCCCTCCTATCCTTCCTTGACCTCTAGCTTTCAATGGTGAGTTTGAGAGAGTTTTCTTTAGAGAGGGAATTTGAATATTTGAAGTGAGGGGTCTTTTATAGGTCTAGGGTTTAAAACTAACCTAATATAACTTAAAAACACTAAAAATATCAGCCTATGGTCTTAAAAGACTTGGGGTGAATCTACACAAAACACCCCAAGTAGGCAGCCACTTAACAGCTTTTGCAGGTGCCAATCGACGACCCAAGCTACTGGGCGTCGATTGATCGACGGCCCGTGCTGCTGGGCGTCGGTGGCATCCGAGGCTGGTTCAAGGGAGGGCTGTACCTCCCACCAATTATGTAACAACGGCCCCAGTCGACGGGGCGTCGATGGACCTACGCCCAGTAGACTGCTCCGTCGATTGGGCAGTGTCCTTGGCAGTTTTGCCCAAGTCTTGGGCCCTTACTATAGCGCCCTTTGTGGGTCCTAGCTGGGGTCATTCCTGGACTTTAAACCTCTAAACTAAGTCGTCTAGGTCTTACAAACATCTCATTCAAGTTTCAAGCAAAACGAACACGTAAAACTCACTCAAACACGTCAAAACACACAAGTACTTTCTAAGACGCACCTTCCGAACGTCGTGGACGTTCTTAGTCGATTGACATCCAAACATAACCAAACTTCACACACACCTTAGGAATACTAAACTAACTCATTTTAACACAAAATTTACTAAAGCAACACTTACGAAGCTCTAGCTCACCTTAATTCATTTTAGGGCGTTACATTCTCCCCCACTTGGAACAACATTCGTCCTCGAATGACACTTAAACTCTTAGAATAACAAGGACTCACTTAGAATCACATAACACACTACAATCATGATCAAAACATCAACAATCAAAGCATCAACTAGCAAGGAGAATAATTTCACACTTTCAAACACTTAGCAACAATAGCAACTTTTGCCAAACTTCAAAAACATTCAAAATTCATCCTAAACCTTCTTTTATGGAGGAACTACATTCTCCAACATTTAACATGCTCATATACAACACTTTGCACATATTGAAACTTCAATTCAAGATAAAAAAATTTTCTTCAAAAATAGGGAATTTCACAGGAGCATTCACTGTGTCACTACCAAACATACCAAAAATTTCAAGATTTCACTCTTTGAGAACTTCGTCACGATAACATGATCATATGAACTATAAAACCACATAAACTCATTCCATAACACCTTGAAACCATAATTCATGAAAAATGCAATTTAAACTCATTCCATAACACCTTGAAACCATAATTCATGAAAAATGCAATTTTTCTCAAAATTTGGACTTACTTACAGTGAATTCAAAACTTCACTGTGTCACATGCTTTAAAATTTCCATAATGCACCTTTCAAGCAACTTTAACGAGATGACATGACGATATGAGAGACATGACTATATTAACTTACTCCAAATAGACTTGACAAGTTTGAATAAGTGCAATGTGAGAGTAGCATCCCATACTACCACTCACACTTAGTTACCCTTGAGGATTCTCTTGGACTAAGTACATTACATGCTATTTTAGTCAACTCACTCTCCCCCACTTAGAGTAAAGCCATCTTCAAGGCCTCATACTTTAAAGAACCATTATGTCCCTCACAAGGTGGGAACTCATACTACTCCTAACTCCTGTACATCAAGTCTAAACATCAACTTTACAAGTTAACCATAACACTTCCCTTTTAGGAATCAAGCCTAGACAAAATCTCTTAAACATCACCTCATTCAACACTTAGGCACCACTTAACTCAATCTCATGGAACAAAACTTCCTCACTAGATATTCATACCACATTTCCATCGTAGTGTAAGCCTACACCACAACATCTACGAATCACAACAACAACCATGAAACATTAGTCACACAAGAGAGTTGCCTTAAACTTCTATAAAATATCCACATTCTTACAACATTCCTCAAATTTACACCTTAAAGCATTTCTAACATCATTGAACATAATCACAAAATAACTCATTTTTTCTCAAAAACACTTTATTCAATCCTTATAACTCTTACCATGCTTAGAACTACATCACCATAAGGTTTCTCATCACAACACTTCCAAACTCGTAAATCACACCTATCCGTAAATGGCATCACATCACAATTCTTAAATCTTACCTTGATATTTACTCTTCTAGCCACAAAACAATCATATAATCAAAACTCACCTTTTTCTCTCCCTCAAACTTAGAAACATCTCCTTTTCCAAGAAATACACCTAGAAAACCACCGGGCAAAGGAAAAGAAAAGAGAGATCTTATGGAGTTAAGTTCTATGGCACAATTCAAGAGTAATAAAGAAAGTGAAACTATATCATCCTATAACCTCTTGTCCATGTATGTGTCGCGACTCACACTAATGACCAAGAAACCACTAGACGTGGCTTGTGAGACTTTTAGACCTTAAACTATTTCCCAAAACCTTATGCTCTGATACCAAGTCTGTCACGACCCGAAAGTACCCCCTAGAAGTTAGGGTTAACTCTCGAATCGTGGCCGGGCGTACTTGACCCTTTGAGGTCTCGTACAAGTCCTTCAACCCTCGTTCATAACATAAAGCATGAAAAGAAGTATGGAATTAAAACTTTTCACGATAATAATAATAAAATAATTATTTTCATAAATAGTAGGAAATCTTGTCGTCACAAGCCCACTTAAAGACACAACTTAGAATATTAGGGACACGGCCCTTTACAATAAAAAGGAATACAAATTTAGTCTTAATAAAGAAACTAAGAAACATAAACTGTGTCCTCGAATATGTGAGGACATACCAAATTCTTGAGAGATAGAATTCCCAAGCTTCAACTTCAACCTTCCAAAGCTTCCAACCTATACTTATAGGGTATAGAAAAAGTATGGGGTTAGTACAACAATGTACTAAGTATGGCATGTGCAAAGACATGTAAAAAGGGACATTTTTAGCAAAATAAGCTTTCATGCCAATTTAATAAAAAATTCATAACTTATGAACAGAACAACATAAGAAGCATCATTTAACACTTAAAGAAGAATTTCCATAACTTTACCTCAAGATTACACTTTACAGTAAAGACATCACACATTACAGTGAACTACGCATACATACGACTCTCACACAAGTACTCTCCTCTAATAGGACTCTTAGGTCACACTAAGTGCAATGTGAGAGTACCATCCCATACCACCACTCCCACTAGCACTACTAATGGATTCCCAAGGATTTGAGCACGTTACAACAAATATATCAAAAGGATGCATTTACAGTGAACTATTTAATTGACATTACAGTGAACCATTTTAAGTCATTATCGTAGATTTAAAAGATTTACATTAAACTAAAGACTCTAACAATGGTGAACTTCCAAAGTATTGCAAATGAGGAAATAGTCCATTTCCGTAGGAGTTTCCCTACCTAAAGATAATCTCAATATTCTCTAAGGTAAGACATGAAGGAAACGTCTAAACACTTCCTTCAATGCACACCCAAGCGATCATCAAGACTACCCCGTTCGGCTTACTCGCCTCGGGAGAATGAATCATCACTCAAAGACAAGACCTTAGAAGAAAACCTAACAAAACACCAAAGGCTTCCCTTTCGGAATGCCTACTTAGTGAAATGAGTAGGATGGCGTCCCATACCACCACCTACCCTAAGTAGTACATTCTTTTAGAAGGTTTGGCACCAAGTCTTCCCTTTAGGAAGATCCTACTTATTTAAATGGATAGGTAGCGTCCCATAACACCATCTACCTTAAGTAGCACGTTCTTTTAGAATACTTAGTTCGAGCAAATCACAGAGGTATTACATTAATTAGACAACTTATCATTTTCATTACTTTTGTGGGGGGTTAGCTTAAACGACAAAGACCATGAGAGCTAGGCATGGAATCCCAATATTAAGCCCTATCGATGAGGGATCCTCACTTTCCTAGAGTAAGGTCATACTTCTTAGCTTTTATGGATTTTCCAATAGCTATACCTATGCGGGCACATAGTTAAGGGATAGGAGATAGCTACTAAGTAACTCATTCTCTACTAATAAGGAGTACTCATCTCAAAAAGTATAAGGGAATACGACATCTCAATTCACGAAGTGTATTCCACATCTTCTTCCTATCCTCTCGGTGCTAGGCATAACTCCCCACGGATTCTCACATTATAGACTATAGGTTAAGGATAACTAGCGAATGCCACATCTTAACTCACTAAGTGCATTCACCCTCCGACCTATATAGGAAAGCTCATTAGGAATAATGAGGTTACTACTAGACACTTCATCTCAACTCACGAAAAGTGTCCACCCCAAGACTCCCATTCTTACTAAACTTAGCTTCATTCATTCACTTAAAGTGTGTGTGTACATGTGAGCACACCTTGCATATAGACATCATTTCATATACATCACTTCTAAACATGCTTTAGACTTCCATTTATTCAACTTACACACTTTGCATACTTCACTTAGTCACATTCTTCAATTAGACAAAAATCTAGGTGAAACATACCATTTAAGCTTCACAATCACAAAATAAGACCCATTTACAATTTATATTCATTCTACAGCTTATACCTTTAAGATCACATTCTCAATACATAATAAACATCACCAATTAATCAAATAAGCACCGCCAACAAGAAGGTGGACCGTACCACTCAAGATCAATTTATCATAAGAACAATATAATATAAGCAACTCTTCAATTTACTAAGCCATAACAACCTATAAACTTTTTATCATTAATTCATCACAATAACGCCATTAGGGCAGTAGCCAAACTATCATTCCAACACAATAAGACCAAAGTTCATTTTGTACATAAACATGCTCATTTGACCTATTTTATAAACCACAACTAGAAAGGAAACTTTAACATGGTTTCATTAAGGTTTTAGAATTAGAATCACCAAATATCATTAATAACATCATTAATTAACTTGTAGAACGATTTTCATGCAAGACCCATAATGGGTTGAAGATATTAGAAGTTAGGGTTGAAAACGCCTTTTTTGAAATTAATTGGAAATGGCTTCTTGAATGAAAGGGTATTCAATAATGGATAACATACCTCAATAAGCAAGCAAAACCAAGAGTTTTGGTGAAGAAATCACGTCCAACCATCCCTCTTATCCTTCCTTGACCTCTAGCTTTCGATGGTGACTTTGAGAGAGTTTTCTTTAGAGTGGGAGTCTGAATATTTGAAGTGAGGGGTCTTTTCTAGGTCTAGGGTTTAAAACTAACCTAATATAACTTAAAAGCACTAAAAATATCAGCCTAGGGTCTTAAAAGACTAGGGGTGAATTTACACAAAATACCCCAAGAAGGCAGACACTTAACAGCTTTTGCAGGTGCCAATTGATGACCCAAGCTATTGGGCGTCGATTTATCGATGGCCCATGCTGCTGGGCACCGATGGCATCAGAGGCTGGTTAAAGGAAGCGCTGTACCTCCCACCAAGTATGGAACGATGGCCCCAGTCGACGGGCCTTCGATGGACCTACGCCCAGTAGACTGCTGCGTTGATTGGGCAGTGTCTTAGCACTTTTGCCCAAGTCTTGGGCCCTTCATCTAGGGCCCCTTGTGGGTCTTAGGTGGGGTCGTGCCCAAATGTTAAACCTCTAAACTAAGTCGTCTAGGTGTTAGGGACATCTCATGCAAGTTTCAAGCAAAAGGAACACGTAAAACTCACTCAAACACCTCAAGACACACAAGTACTTTCTATGGCGCACCTTCCAAGCGTCGTGGACGTTTTTAGCTTATTGAACTCCAAACTTAACCAAACTTGACACACACCATAGGAATACTAAACTAACTCAATTTAACACAAAATTTACTCAAGCAACACTTACGAAGCTCTATCTCTCCTTAATTCATTTTAGGGTGTTACATTAGTGAACTTGATATTATGTTTTGTTGATCTTTTGAATGCCTTTATGCAGAACTTGTGATTGATGAATACTGAGCTTGTTATTGAGGATATGTAATTTGTTGAAGTATTGTTGTTGAGGATATGTGATTTGTTGAAGTGTTGTTGTTGAGCATATGTAATTTATCAAAATGTTGTTGTGGAGGATATGTAATTTGTCTAAGTGTTGTTGTTCAGTTATGTGCTATGTAAAATGTGAGTTGTTAGGTTGGACTGATTTTTATGCAGGTTGTAGTTGTGAAGGTTTGGTTGGGGTGATAGGAGTACGCGTATTTCATCCCCTTAACCTGTGTTTAGAGGTTTACTTGCTGAGTACCGTGTGGTTTGATACCTACCCCTTCCTTCTACAATTATTTTGTAGGTTACTAGCCCAGAACTTTGTGATATATTCTCTTCCTTTCCTAGGCTTCTTTGAGATTTGTGAGGTAGTTGTTTGTCATCTCAGTAGACCTTCTTATTTCATGTTTATGATTTTGTTCTACTCTAGAAATAAAGTCATATGAGACTTATAATTTCTTTTAATTTAATTATAATACTTTAGAGGCTTGTACACTTGAAAACCAGGTTTCGGGGGTATAATTTAAGTTGATAGTAAATTTTCTGCATTTTATTATAATAGTTGAATTTTAGGCTGACTTGTCTTTGTGGTACAAGACAAGTGCCATCATGTCCATTTTTGGGTCGTGACATAATAGGGCGCTTAGAGGTGGTCTGATGACTTGAAGATATTCAAGAAGGCCTTCCTTGATAAGTTCTTTACTAGAGAGTTGAGAGAAGCTAAGGTGGAAGAATTCATTAACCTTTGTTACGGAGGTATGAGTGTACTTGACTATTCCTTTAAGTTTACTAAATTGTCCAAGTATGATCCATCCTTGGTGTCTAACCCAAGGGATGATATGAGTCGTTCTCTTACAACAGTGTCCAAAGACTTGGTAAAACAGTGTCGTTCGTCTATGCTTCATGATAATATGAATATCTCTCGTCTAATTGTTCATGCTCAACAAGTGGAAGAAAATACACTAAGGAAGAAGAATAGGGATGCCAAGAGGGCCAAACCTTATGAAGGTGATTCTTCAAAGGGGAGGTTGGAAATTCAAGACAAGCATAGATTCAAGAAGTGGTTCTCCAATCAAGTTCCTTCAAAATTTCCTAATAATTGTGATGATAGGGTGTCTAAACCTAAATATCAAAAGGGAAGAGGTACTAGTTCACCAAGTACTAAGCCAACTTGTGGAAAGTGGGTTAAGAAGCATTATGGTGAGTGCCTTGTTGGGATGAACAATTGCTTTGGATGTGGCAAGAGTGGCCACAAGGTTAGAGATTTCCCTAATTTTAAGGGGCAAGACAAAGGAAGTTGGCAAGCTCAATCTAGTGGTTCTAATGTTGATTCTCCAAGAAAGAATCGCTTTTATGCTCTTAGCTGTAGGGGTGAACAACAGAGTTCTCCCGATGTGTTGACCGGTATGTTACAAGTTTTCTCTATTGATGTTTATACTTTGCTTGAACTGTGTGCTACAGTATCTTTTGTTACTCCTTTGGTACATAGAAAGTTTGATATTTAGCCCGATGACCTAAATGAACCTTTTATGGCAACTACTCCGGTAGGTGATTCAATGGTTGCAAAGAGGGTATATAGAAATTGTCCTATAATGTTTCCCAATAGAGTTACTCATGTTGAATTAGTAGAACTTGATATGGTTTATTTTGTTGTCATTTTGGGTATGGATTGGTTTCATGATTGTTTTGCTTCCATTGATTGTAGAAAAAGAATTGTCAAGTTCAATTTTCTTAAAGAACATGTCTTAGAATGGAAGGGGGAAAATTATGTTCCTAGAGGTCTTATAATTTCTTGTCTAAAGGCTTGTAAGATGATCTCTAAAGGGTGTTTATACCATATTGTAAGAGTCAAATATTTAAACTCCAAAAATTCTCCTATTGAGTGGTCCCCTTAGTGAGGGAATTTCCGGAGGTCTTGCCTAATGATCTTCCCGGAATCCCTCCCGAACGGGAAATTTATTTTTATATTGACTTGCTACCGTATACCAACCCCATTTTAATTCCTCCTTATCAGATGGCTCCGGCTGAACTGAAAGATTTGAAGGCTCAACTCAAGGACTTACTAGACAAAGGCTTCATTAGACATAATATTTCTACATGGTGCATTGGTATTGTTTGTGAAGAAGAAGGATGGGTCCCTTACAATGTGAATTGATTATAGCCAACTCAAAAAAGTCACCATAAGAACAAGTGTCCTATCCCTCGGATTGATGAATTTTTTATCAACTCCAAGGGGAAATCTACTTTTCTAAGATTGACTTGACATCGGGGTATCGGGTGAGAGGTGAGGATATACCAAAAATGGCATTTCGAACTAGATATGGTCACTAGTTCCTAGTAATGTACTTTCGTCTCACTAATGCCCCATTGACTCTTATGGAGCTAATGAATAGGGTGTTTCAAAGTTACCTAGTATCATTTTTCATTGTGTTCATTGACGACATCTTGGTATATTCGAAAAATGAGGGTGAACACATGGACCATTTGATAGTGGTATTAGAAGTCCTTAAGGAACGCCAACTATTTCCAATTATAGCAAATGTGAGTTTTGGTTGAGGTCAGTGGCTTTCTTGGTCATATAATCTCTAGTGATGGAGTTGAGGTTGATCCAAATAAAACCGAGGTGGTTAAAAATTGGCCTAGACCATTTACTCCAATTGGCGTTAGGAGTTTCCTATGTCTAGCGGGGTACTATAGGAGGTTTGTGGAAGGTTTTTCATCTATTTCATCTCCTTTGACTACCTTGACCCTCGAGAGTGTGAAATTTGTGTGGTCAGAGGCATGCGAAAGAAGCTTCCAAATTTTGAATGGTAGGTTTACCTCCACTCTGGTGTTGACTTTACCGGAGGGTACCAAGGGCTTCGTGGTAGATTGTGATACATCCAAAGTTGACTTAGAGTGTGTTCGTGTGCAACAAGGGAAAGTAGTAGCCTATGCCTCCAAACAACTTAAGGTGCATGAGAAGAATTATCCAACTCATGATCTTGAGTTAGCGGTCGTGTTGTTTGCCTTAAAAATATGAGGCATTAGTTGTATGGTGTTCATGTGGATGTGTATACCGACCATAAGAGTCTTCAAAATGTGTTTACTCAAAAAGAGTTAAATCTCCGACAAAGAAGATGGTTGGAATTGTTGAAACATTACGAGATGAGTGTTCTCTACCACCTCGGCAAGGCCAATGTTGTTGCAGATTCTCTATACCGTATGACTATTGGTAGTGTGTCTTATGTGGAAGAAGCCAAGAAAGACCTAGTGAAAGATGTTCATAGGTTGGCTCGTTTGGTAGTTAGATTAGAAGATTCTTCAAATGGTAACTTTATGGTCCATCATAACTCCGAATCATCTTTGGTGGTTGAGGTGAAGTCTAAGCAACACCTTAATCAATCATTAATCAGTTCTTGGTAAGCATAATGAGTCATTTTCCTTGGGGGGGATGGTGTTTTGAGGTATCAAGAAAGGTTGTGTGTGCCCAATGGTGATGATTTGAGAAATCGGATTTTTAAGAAATCTCATGGATTTTTTTATTCTATTCATCCGAATTCTACTAAGATGTATCATGACCATAGAGATGTGTTTTGGTTGGATGGCTTAAAAAGGGACATAGCGGAATTTTGTTGCAAGGTGTCCAAATTGCCAACAAGTGAAAGTCGAGAACCAAAAGTCGGGTGGCTTACTTCAAGAAATGCAAGTTCCCACTTGGAAGTGGGAAGAGATTAATATGGACTTTTATTGGGTTTGCCTCAGACTAGAAGGTAAAATAACTCTATATGGGTAGGAGTTGATAGATTAACAATGTCTTCTCATTTTATACCTTTTAAATCCACTTACTCGGAGGAGGATTATGTAAGAATCTTCATTTATTAGATTGTGTGTCTTTATGGTATTCCATTGTCCATCATATCGGATAGGGGCGCACAATTCACATCTAGGTTTTGGAGGTCATTCCAAAAAGGGTTTGGTACAAAAGTGAAGTTAAGCACCGCTTTTCATCTCCAAACGGATGGTCAAGCGGAGTGTACTATTCAAAACCATGAGGATATACTTAGAGCTTGTGTTATCAACCTAAACAGAAGTTGGGATGAACATTTGCCTTTGGTTGAGTTCACATTTAACAATATTCACCATTTGACTATATCCATGGCTCTTTTTGAAGCTTTGTATGGTTGGAGATGTAGATCACCGGTTGGGTGGTTTTGAAGTTGGTGAGTCTTCACTCGTTCGTACCGAATTGGTATATGAGACTTTGGGGAAAGTTCATGTCATAAAGGATAGGTTAAATGCGTCCTATAGTCGGCACAATTTTTATTCCGACAATAGGAGAAGAGAGCTCGATTCGAAGAAGGTGATATGGTGTATTTAAAAATTTCACCCATGAAAGGGGTGGTGAGATTTGTCTAGAAAAGAGAAGTGGTGTCCTCGTTATGTGGTTCCCTATGAAATTCTTAAAAGGGTTTGTAAGGTTACATACGAGTTGAGATTACCTAGTGACCTAGATTTTGTTCATCCGGTTTTCCATGTCTCCATGCTTAAGAAGTGCATCCGTTATCCCGAGTCCATGATTCCCATTGAATGTCTAGGTGTGGATGAGAATCTCTCCTACAAAGATGTTACGGTGGAAATCCTTGATCGTCAAGTGATGAAATTGAGGAACTAAGGCCTCCATAAAAGTACTATGGAGATAGCACCTAGTAGAGGGAGCAACGTGGGAAGCCGAGGCTGACATGAAGACCCGTTATCCTCATCTCTTTTCTAATTAAGGTTAGATGTTCTTATTAATGATGAAAATAGTGAATAATATACATTTTGCTTGTTTTCCAAGTATGTGCATATTTTGGTGAAGTTAGTGTCAAAATGAGTTATCATGATAGAGTATTTTTGTGTTAACTTGCACTTACGTGAAATATGTGTTTTGTGTTCTTGAGATTTTTGGTCTATTGATTTTGTCTTAGTAAGAATAGCATTGTAACTCTTTAATGTCATTTTGAGCTCATATTGATGTTGAGAAGGTAATTCCTCAAAATGTGTTATGAAATGTTGAGCTCTTATGTGATGTGACTTGAGTTGCTATAAGTAATGTTGTTGATATCTGTTAAATAGAGTTGTGAAGTACTCCTATAGTATGTGACCCATGATGAATATATGCATTTTTTTGTTTGGGCTTCTAGTATTGAGTCTATCCTTTCTCCACAAAAGATTTTAGTATCATTCGGGGACGAATGTTCCTAAAAGGAGGATAATGTAACACTCTGAAAGTCCAAGACCTAATCTACAGCCTCACATGTTGCTCTAAGGTTAGTAACACTAGCATAAGTCCTAAAATAATTTATTAAACCATTTAGGAAGTTTTGGAGTCAAGACGTCAAGAAATGTCCAAGACGTACAGAAACTAGTGCACTTGAAAAAGTAAAACACCCTTAGGTTTCGTGAAGGTTTAGGAGTGTCATATGAGGTGTAGAACTTGCAAAAAGACTTTAAATAGGTAAATTCATGTATATAGGTTGAAAACGTCAAGTTCCGACCCCCAAGGGTAGCCCTAGGGGTCCATGAAGGGACACCAAACTTAGCCAAACAAGATGCCAAAGCAGCACACTTGGCTGAAATTGGTCCGCGTCGTGAACTAGGTCCAACTTGGATCGAAATTCTTGCTCTGCATCGTGGGCACTTCGCAGACTCTACTGTCTTGAAGTTTAATTTATAAAATCTTACGGAAGAAGCTCCACGTCGCGGATTTGTTCCCCGATGAAAATCTGAAATTTGGATTTTAATTTTGACTTCATTAAAGGGTCAACTTAAGTGAGGTTTTTTTTGGGTATTTCATGGTGGTCTATATATTGATTTCCAATAAGTTTTTTGTCACATCCCGAGAGTACACCCTAGAAGATATGGTGGTCTTGGAATGCAACATGGCGTACTTGACCACTTGGAGGTCTTGTAACAAGACCTTAGACATAATTTATTGCATACATGTATGAAAAGTAGTGCGGAATTAAAACTTTTCACATGAAAACATCTTAAAATATCTTTCATATTAAAACAATAGAAAACTCTAAGTCTTATTATATGCCATCCTTACATTCAAGAAATACTTGGGACACGGCCCATACAATCGAAATATAGCAATCTAGTATCTATTACAATACATTGAAATAACGAAGTCTCAAGGTGATGATGTCCTCGAATAGAGTGAGGACGTACCCCAACATTGCTTGAACGATAACTAGATTCCAAGCTTGCTTCGACGACACCTCTCACTTGCTAGCCACACCTTTAAAAATATACAAAAGTATGGAATTAGTACAAACACATGTACTAAGTATGTCATAGTGCATAAAATCTTGAGAAATGGACATTTATGAGAAACATGCTACTTTTGATTAAAACAACATATCATAATTGTTAAGAATCATATCACACAAACTTCACACATAAGCCACATATCACAACAGAACATCAAGAATTCATAAAAAAAATGCCAACATGAGACCTTCCTACCAAAGGTGATTCTAAAGTTCACTTGGGTGAGTTGTGAAGCGACCGCCCGTACAATCACTTAACACACACAAAAGAGACCCTTTAGACTACCTAAGATTATTCCCATTTCATTAATCAAACACCCCACCTAGAATTACTCTAAGACTCACCTAAGAAAGACAAGAAGAGAACTCCCATACACCCTCTCAAAGCCTACCTAGACACTCCGCAAAGCTACATTAACATACCTTTACTGAAGTCATTATGTTCATTAGACCATAAGAGACATTCAACTTTAAAGAACTTTCAAATAGTTGTCTTGGAGAAGACCCAGGAACTCACGTACTAACATCTTCAAAGCCTAATCGTACAATGTCTAGATAGTGTCCCATTCCACTACCTAAACTTCATAGAACTTATCCAACACTAGCATGTATCTCACTTGATGAGAATAGGCAATAACCGACATAGACCATGTTAGCTAAGCATTGAATCCAAAGTCAAACCCTACTCCGATAGAGGGTGTTCTAATTGCCAATGTTAGAACTAGGACACATCCCATGTAAGCACATGGTTAAGGAATATCGATGGTTTCTTTCTCCCTAATGTCATATTAGTTAGATCAACTTCCCAAGCATACTCACTCGGTGCTAGCCTTTGTTCTCATAGAGTATTTCAATAAAGGAGCATATGAAGGGGTACCATATCTAGTTCATAACGCAATCAAATTACACCTTACCAAAAAGTATCCGCCAAGGCTACCTACAATGGCTAAGAGTATAGCTCAATAACTTTCGTAAGGATGATTTCATGTCGTTCTAGTCAATCAACCATAAGTCCACCATTCACACAAGAAGGATACCATTACCTTTTTAAACTTCAAGGATATCATAACCTTCCATCTAGGTTGAAGTTTCCACATAAAGGAAGTTCTTAACTATGTTCAAGGTAACATGTCAATCACACATACAAAACTAAGGAGATTTAGCATGCTAAGTCAAGAATCTATATTTACATTCTATAGGTATAGAATAAGGGACACAAGTCTACTAAAACAAGACACAAATACTTCACTTTATCACATATAGCATATCACTTATGAAGCACATAGGAACAACCAAGTCAACTATAGGTCACCCTATGCACTACTATAGAACCATCAATATAACCGTCAGAAGACTCATATAGCCAAGTAAGAAGAATCACGCATAAACCCTAAGACTACATATATAAGGACATGGTCATAGTCTAACATGATCAACTAATATCAAATAGAAGAACACATACTTTTACCTTACTCATATGTAGATAGATATGATCATACTTCACATAAATCAACTACACAAACTATCACAATATATCATGTTATCCTGACAAGGCCATTGTTACATCCCGAGACCACACCCTAGATGATATGGCACTCTCGGAGTGCAACCGTCGTACTTGACCTCTCGGAGGTCTTATACAAGCCCTTTTGTATCGTTCATCACATATACATAGTGAAAGGTAGTGCGGAATTAAAACTTTTTACAAACATTTTCATAGTCTTTAACAAAACTCTTTCATATAAAACTCATAGGAACTACTAACTCTCAATCTCATCAAATCTTAGACACAAGAGTACTTGGGACACGGACCATGCACAATAGAACTATAGTACTTCTAAGTCTATTACAATACTTCAATAAGAGAAATAAAAGACATCTATGTCTCGAGTCAAATGAGGACATACTTCAACTTCACTTGAATGATGCTATGATCAAAATCTTGCTTCCCAAATGCTCCTCACCTACCAAACACTATAGAGATAGATAAAAGTATGGAATTAATACAACCACATGTACTAAGTATGACATAATGCATAAAAATTATGAAAACGGACATTTATTGGAAATCGGCATCTTTTAATTTAAATATCATAATATAATCATAAGAACAACATTTAAACATCTTAGAAACACATAAGAAATTACTTAGTCAATTTATAACATTTTTTGAAAAACATTACAGTGACCTCACTTAAGAAACATCTACCATGTAATTATCCCACTAAACGCTATCCTATGACTCACTTAAGAAACACAAAGATAGACCGCCAATACACCCTCTCTAAGCATGCCTAAATGATCCTCAAGACTACTCATAATGAGACACATACATTTACAAGACACCAACATACATAACATATAAGATATGACATTCTCCTTACCAAGGCTACCAAAAGACTTACTTAAGTACTCCTAGAAGAGAACTCTCATACACTCTCTTCAAGGTTACCTAAATAATCCTTAAGACTTCCTAAGTTTAGATCATTCCTAAAGAATCAACCAACTTCCCTAACTAGAGTCATTCTCAAGACTTCCATAGATAAGACATGAAGAGATCATCCCTTACGCCCCCTTCACACTTTAATTAAGGAATCGTTAAGTCACTCTAGATTAGGTACTCATTCATTTACATGCTTTCTAACATAAGTCATTATTCTATTAGTTCATTTAAAAACATTCATCACATATAGGACATTCAAGTAATGGTCTTGGAGAAGGCCTAGGGACTCTCACTAACATCTTCAAAGCCTATTGTGCAATGTCTAGATAGCGTCCCATACCACCACCTAAACTTCATAGAACTTTTGTTGTTCTAATAGGTATCCCACATGATTAGAATAGGCAATAACCGACATATACCATGGTAGCAAAATATGCTATCCGGAGTTCTATCCTACTCCGATGAGGTCGTTCTACTTGCCAATGGTAGAACTTGGACACATCCCATGTAGGCACATGGTTAAGGAATATGAAGGGCTTACTTTGTATTCTAGCCTCATACTTTAACTAGAACTACTTCCCTTACCATACTCACTCAGTGCTAGATTTTGTTCTCATAGAGTAATTCACATTATGGTTCATACAAAGGGTTCCATATCAAATTCATAAGCCAATTACATTTACCCTACCTAAGAGTTCAACTAGGGTGGCCTTACAATGACGACGAGAAGCTCATCATAACTTTCCCAAGTATTGATATGATGCCGTTCCACCCAGTCAGCCTTAAGTCCATCATTCATTATAAGAAGGATACCGTTATGGCTTTTTACTTCAAGTTTCATAACCCTACCACTAGGTTCAAGGTTTCACATAAAGGACCCTATTATCATCATTCAAGGTCTGACATATCATTCATTTATACAATTCTAAGATGCTTTAGGATCCTAAGTCAAGACAACACATATTCACTTTCATACATGCATCAAGAAGAGGGACTGAATTCTACCTAAACAAGACACATCATACTTTATTTTAGCACATATTACATGTCATTCTAGAAGCACATAGGAACAACCATTATCATCTTTAAGTTATCATATGCCCTACTATATCATAGTCAATATAACCAGCATAGACTCATATAGTCAAGTAGGAATAACCATGCATCATCTCTAAGACTACACACATAAGGACATAGTCATAGTCTAACGATGACCTAAATAGCATCAATAAAAGAAACACATACTTTCACATTACTTCACAGGTATGTAGATATGATCATACTTCACATAATCAACTACACAAATCGTTATATTACTTCAAGTAGTTTGCTGACGAGGCCATGATCGTCATAACACTTAAAATAACGCCGACAAGGCCACATAATTCACATAACACCACCAACATAAGTGGGCCATACCAATCACAACATTATTCAAAAGATATAATACTTAAAATGAAAAGAAATAGGGCAGCGTACCACCAATCCATTCTCTCCACTTCAATCCATGTTTAAATCATCCAATTCAATACCATGAGGCCCTTACCCATGGCCATGAACATCAATTCAATGCATAAACTATAATACTCAATGAATATAATTCAATTAAATATACAGTTATCAATCTAAGACAAATTAGACATCAATTGATATAATTCTTACATCATTCAATAGTCCATAGAAAACTACACTAGAATTCATAAACATTAAGACAATATCACTTAACCCATAAAGTAGTCAAACACTAGGTTCATCAATTACATGGGTTTATAGGTTAATTGAGTTAAAATCATATAATTAACAACAATTCCATATATACACAATGCTTAAAAACCTTTAATGCGAGAACCCATGGATATAGGACAAGTTCATATTTGAAAACTTTAGAAAACTTCTTCGAATTAGGGTTCCTTCGTGAATAGATTTTCAAGGATAAAAAATCATACCTCAATGATGTTAATACTCTAATTTGATGAACAATCACCACCCAAATCTCCAATCCAAGCTCTTCCTTGAGTTTTGGCTTCAATGGTGTTCTATGGAATTTCTAAGAGAATTTGGGTTTTGATTTTGAAGAATCAATTCATCTAAGTGTTAAAGACTTATAAATATGTCTAAAATACCCAAAAGACCCTCAAGTAACCGCTATTTCTCTTATTTGGACGTGGGGTGAATTTACAATTTCACCCCTAACATTACAGTGAACCTGCGCAGGAGAACATGATGATACACGGACCGTCATATTGGAACGTGGTTTGGGAATGAGGCTGGTGTTTTGCTGGACTTGTCCCACATCTAGGTGCTGACATAGGATACCCCATCGATGGGGCATCGACTGGCCCACGAGCCATTTACTGCCTCCTTCGTTTGGGGCTGTCTAGGAAGTCTTGACTCAATGAAAATGGTCTTTCCTCAAGGACCCTTGTATGGTCCTTGGGGAAGTTTGCCCAGATATTTCCAACTCAAACATTCTTTTATACGAGTTTAGGACCTACCACAAGAATTTCATCCAAAACGAACACGTAAAACTCGTCTAAACATGCAAAGACACACAAGGTCATTTCAAGGCATATCATTGATACGCTCAAATTTACTTCATAAATAAGAAGTAAAGCGGTCGTATCAAGTAAAGAACCCAACTAATGAGGTTGGGATCGATCCCACAAGGAAAATAGTTTAGACTTAACTTTATTCTATTATTACTGTTATTTAGCCAACTATTTTCCGTTAAAACAAAAGACAAAAAGGGGGGTTTTATTTCTAAATTAATGAAAATGATTAACTAAATAAAAATGAACAACTAACAGACTCAGCTTTCGGAGTTTAATCAAATTATAAAAGTAACTAGGGCTTAAGTATTCCCCACAGGTTCCTAACTTGGTAAATCTAACTATAACGATTCTATCCTAATATCTTGCATGTAAAGTGATAAGTTATGTATCTCTAAATCCTTGGTCCGGCATCTAGAGAATTTCACTCCGCACCTTGGTCCGGCAACGTGTGTTGCTATACTAACCCTTATCTTTACCTCATATTAAACATTGTATTCGGTATTTGACTAAGTTATTAACTCATACCAACCAATACCAGCCTATTAGATAGTCTAAACTAAATCTATGTTGATAATTCTTTTCCTATTATCTACCTCCTTGGTCCGGCAAGTAGCATTTAAGGCTAGTTCTAACGTTGGCCATCCGTTAAAAAGACTTCTACACAAAAGAATTATCAATACATGCAAGACCCCACTCTAGAATTGTTATTTAAGTTAGATTTTTACCTTGTTATTCACCCATGGTTCCCACAACCCTAGCTATGAGGTTTAGTTACCAATGTTCATAATTACACAATTCATATTGTTAATGGAAGAATTCATGCACTTACTTTTATGAGATCGAGCGACTAAATTTCCAGAATTTAACTTGATTAATCAACAAAATCACCAATAATCAATTCCCGAAAAAGTATCTTAATTCCCAAAATCAAGAGTTCAATACTATAATAAGAGAACTAAAAATTATCCAGAAAGTCTAACCCCAAAAACGAGGTTTTTCAAACTATTTATACTAAAAACAAAATCTAATTAAAGAAGGATTCTATTTACTAAAAATCTGTCCAAACGCATCTGGGTCGACGGACCACGTGACGGACCGTCATGGACACGACGGACCATCATGGCCTCTGTCGTCCCATACTTCACACATTCTTCTGTTGCTTTCTTCATTCCCCTCGACGGATAGGTACAATGGACCATTTCAAGCACGACAGTCCGTCGAGGGTCTCCATTCCAAAATACTTGAACTTCTTGGAATTTGGGTACTGGGACTACTTCTCTGATCATCACGACGAACAAGGAGGACGGACCGTCGTGGCTATGACAGTCCGTCATGGACTTCCGTAATCCCACACTTGGTCAGACTTCCCCATCTTTCTTCAGCAACTTCTCTCCTCACTACGATGCCACCTACGGACTGTCACAGCCACGACGGACCGTCATAAGTTCCTTAGGTGGTCTCTTCTGCATTTCTTTCTCAAAAACTTCCGCGTTCATCCTTGGACAGATTTTCTGCAAATAAAGAGAAACTTACATGAAAATCAACACAAAAAGGCTTTCGACACACACTAAACTTAAGGAAAAAGCATTAGAAATACCGTGAAACCACGGTATATCAATCATCCGAACGTCATGGACGTTCTTGGACGTTTGACCTCCAAACATTACGAAAGTTGACACACTGACTATATACACCATAATAACTCATTTAAGGGCCTTATCACCTAATTAATAACACATAAAGACATATAAAAGACATATATGCCCTCGAGTGAAATGAGGACATACTTCAACTTCTCTTGAACGATGCTATGATCCAAGTCTTGCTTCCCAAATGCTCCTAAACTACCAACAACTATAGAGATATATAAAAGCATGGAATTAGTACAACCACATATACTAAGTATGGCATAATGCATAAAAATCATGAAAACTGACATTTATTGGAAATATGCTTCTTTTCATTTAATTATCATACTATAATCATAAGAACAACATTTATAAACTTAGAAACATATAAGATAACATTTAGACAATTTAACACATTTTAGAGCTCACTTTACAGTAACCTCACTTCACTGTATAGTGAAGTTCTTTACTGTTACAGTGAAGTCTCTTATCTTATTTTTTAAACACTTTATAGCATGTAGTCTTCTCACTAAAGCTCACTTAAGTCACACAAAGAGAGACCGCCCATATACCCTCTCTATGTGTGCCTAAACTATCCTCAAGGCTACTCATAATGAGACACATACACACTTACAATACGCCAAACCCATAACATATATAATATGATATTCTGCCTACCAAGGCTATCAAAAGACTTACTTAAGTACTCCTAGAAGAGAACACCCATACACCCTCTTCAAGGTTACCTAAATAATCCTTAAGACTTCCTAAATTTAGATCATGTCAAACATAACAACCAACTTCCCTAACTAGAGTCATTCTCAAGACGTGCATAAATAAGACATGAAGAGATCATCCCATATGCCCTCTTCACACATTAACTAAGGAATCCTTAAGTAACTTTAGATTAGGTGCTTCTTTACTTACATATTTTCTAACATAAGCCATTAGTTCATTTGTTCATTTAAGAGACATTCATCACATAAAGGACATTCAAGTAATCGTCTTCGAGAAGACCTAGGGACTCTTACTAACATCTTCAAAGCCTATTGTGCAATGTCTAGATTGCGTCCCATACCACCACCTAAACTTCATCGAACTTATCTAATGCTAATAGGTATCCCACATGATAAGAATAGGCAATAAACGACATAGAACATGGTAGAAAACATGGGATCCAGAGTTCTATCCTACTCCGATGAGGTTGTTCTATTAGGCAATGGTAGAACTTGAACACATTCCATGTAGGCACTTTGTTAAAGAATATAAAGGTCTTACTTTGTATTCTAGCCTAATAATTTAACTAGAACTACTTCCCTTACCATCTTCACTCGGTGCTAGCCTTTGTTCTCATAGATTAATTCACATTAAGGTTCGTACAAAGGGGTTCCATATAAAGTTCATAACCCAATTACATTTACCCTACCAAAGAGATCCTCTAGGGGCTTCCTTACAATGGGGACAGGAATCTCATTATGACTTTCCTAAGGATTTATATGATGTCGTTCCAGCCAATCAACCATAAGTCCATCATTCATTACACATTACACCCTCAAAATGAGCTAGGTTGAGCTAGAGCCTAACACTTGTGTCATGATGTTTAATGGTTATAAAATTGCTTAAAATAGTGTTCATAGTCAGTATATAAAGTTTTGAAGAGTTTGGAGGTCAAACGTCCAAGACGTTTGGAAACTAGTCGAAGTTGAACTAGTGTATCGTACTATTTTGTAGCGATGTTTTGGGGGATGGTTTGAAGGTGAAATTCAGTACCAAGAGTTCCTACGCATAGCCTGACATACAAAGGGTCGAAACATCCGGGAACCATGCCCTGGGGACCATCAAAAGGGCCCCCGAGGAGGACCCAAACATTGGACAAAAGGTTGCCCAAGGAAGCGAGCAAGTCCAAGAAATGACCCTTGAGCTCGCAACGCGCGCTGGAAACACATCTCACTGCCTCAGAAATTATTTGGGGCAGAATGGGGAGGTTTCTCCGCGACGCGTAGCCCAATCCCATATCCTATAGCATCGTTTTTAAGTCAAAATTGAGTTGGTTAAGTTGTCCAATAAATGTAGGGGTCTTTTGGGTAATTTAGGGGGGTATTACGCACAGTTATTAGACCTATTTAAGACCCTGACCTCACCAATTAAAGCAAAACCCTCAACTTAAAAAAAAATCTCCATTCACTCTCTCCAAAACTCCATTGTTGAAGCTTGAAGTGCCAAGGAAGAAGATAGGTTTCTCAAGTTTTTCTTCATCAATCTTGTGGGCTTTTCATCACAATTAAGGTATGATTATTCATCCTTGAAATATCTTTTTCAATAAGTCAATTCCAATCATAGGAGTACATCACAACTCCTTACAACACATATCGTAACATTACACATAGTACTCAATTCATGATGCACAAACACATAAGAGCTCTATATTCATAACACATAGTGAGGAACTTTCTTCTCTACATTATCATGAGCTCAAAATACATCAAAGAATTACCATGCTATCATTATTCTCAATACAACAACAAAACATAAAAATCTCAAGAAGACACATGCATACATATTTCATATAAGTGCAAGAATAGAGTATGAATGCATTTTCTTAAAACTCTAGTTGGTACAACTTTTACCAAAACACGCACCTGCTTAGAAAATGAGTCAATTTCATGATTATTCATTAATTTCTTTATTGAGAGGAATATATAACCCAAGGAGTAAATAGATGAGGGTAGCGGGACTTCATGTTGACTTTAGCCTCCCACGTTGCACCCTCAACAAAATGGTTCCTCTATAGAACTTTTACTGAGGCAACCTCCTTGTTTCTCAACTTCTTGACTTGGAGATCAAGGATATCAATTGGAACCTCTTCATAGGAGAGGTTCTCATCCACCCCTAAACCTTCAATAGGCAGAATGGATACCGGGTCGCCTATTCATTTCTTGAGCATAGAAACATGAAACAACGGACGAACCGAAGCTAGTTCACCAAATAGTTTCAACTAATAAGCAACCTTCCCAATCCGTTGTAAAACCTCATAAGGACAAACATACCGGGGACTTAACTTCCCCTTTCTACAGAATATCATTACCCCTTTCATAGGTGAAATCTTCAAGTAGACATGATCACCTATTTCAAACTCAAGATCTCTTATTCTAGTGTCGGCATAAGACTTTTGCCTACTATAGGTTGTCTTCAATCTATCTCTTATGATTCGAACCTTCTCTATAGCTTCATAGATAATCTATGGACCAAGGAGTGAGGACTCACCAACCTCAAACCATCCAACCGGAGATCTACCTTCTACCATAAAGAGCTTCAACAGGGGCCATGGAGATGCTAGAATGATAGCTGTTGTTGTAAGAGAACTAAATCAAAGGTACGTGATGTAATATTCCAGAAAATGTACTGGTCTAGTGAAGAGCCTATTAGGTTTTAAGAATATGTATTGAGGTACAGAGGCATCCCAATGCCCAATATTGAGTAATATTGGGCATATTACAGAATATTTCCTTAAGGGTGTTAGCCAAATTTTATGTATTAACAAGTAATTCAAATGCTCCAATCAAAGCTTATTTAGGAATTGTACCTGCAATGAAGAACTTAAGCTAAAATTCTTATTTTCATCGCTTATACACATTAGGTACTAGGAATCCAAGTGTCAAGCCTAGGTACCATAGCACATGATCATTTAAAATGATCATGTAAATTAAGCAGTGCCCAAGGACATAGTGAGGATCCTTGGACAAGAAGTGAACTTTCCAAGTGCAATTAAAGAGTGCACGGTTAGGAAAGTGCACGGCAAAACATGTGCTACCGGCTGAGAGACCAAGCAAACTGATTCGGTTAGGGCGGTTAGGGGACAGGCACGCATCGGGTCAAGCCACGTAGGGCCGAGCTTCCTAACCAGTCCTAGGATCTAATTAACTTAACTAACTAGCTAACTAACCTAGGACTAACTAAAATGAACTAGCTAGGGTGCCCGACATCGAAAGACCAAATCGGGTGACACTAGCCGAGTAACTAACCAAAGAAACATCCTAGTACCTAACCTAGGATGGTCCAAAAGGGTTAGTTATGGTCCTAGTGACTTAGGGGTACTTTAGTAATTATCCTAGGTCACTTAATTAATTAAATTAGCAACTTAATTAATTAATTTAACTGGTTAAACCGAGACCCTTAGCAAAGTTTCAGATTTTGGCTAAGTCAAATGCTCTCCTATTTTTAGTCAATTTAGGAGGAGCGTTTTGGTAATTAACTAATTGATTTATTTAATTAAGTTAATTAGTCTAAGTTGAATTAGTCGTATTCAGTTCCTAAGATTTAGACTCACGTTTAACCATGTCACATCCGGGGAGCACCCCCTAGAAGTAACATGGCGTACTTGACCTCTCGGAGGTCTTATACAAGCCCATAGTCATAATTCATCGCTTTGACATAGTAAATTTAGGGAAAATTTAAAACTTTTCTTAGCACATCATATGCTAGAACATTACTTCATACAAGTATTAAACATAAATCATAATAAATATATAGACCTTATGTCTCTTTGCTATCGTAGACTCAATAAATTTAGAGTACATTAGGGACACGTCCCATAAGACACATTACATAACTATACATATTTAAAGACTTTACATTAAAGACTTAAGTAGGAGATCCTTGAACTTTAAAGATTCCTTTCCTTGAGCTTGGGAATCATCTAGCAAGCTCTTCACCACTCAAGATATCCTTTAAGAATCCATAACCTACACTTTGTGTAAAAAGTAGAGAAGAATGGGATTAGCACAAGAATGTACTAAGTATGGCAACCATGCAAAAACATGCATTTAAAAGGGATATTTTCTTGAAAATCATACTTCATGCTTTTTGAGTAAATCTTCATAAAACCTTTAGCCAATAGCATTTATATCATTCGCATAAATCATATAAACATATTCAAAGTCCAAACATTTCATAGGATCACATATAGGATTTATTACATTTTTGAGTAACATTATAGTGAGCTACCTTTACCTTAACAGTGAACCCTTTTTCCTTTAACTCATCAACCTTCCAAGTAACCTCTAGTGATACTTGGTGTAATGCATCACCTTAAGGCCACAAGGAAACCATACATACAATCTATACAAGGCAACACATACCATCATAGAAGTATAGTACAACATAGACATATTTAAGCCAAACTATAAAGACATTACAGTAAACTACATCAAGTCACACATACATTTACTTCTTTGCATATGCATTATTATTTAACCTTTTTCATGAACCCACTCTTAGTATACTAGTGCAATGAACATATGAAGCCCCATAACCCCATACATTCTTAGAAAACCCCTCATGCGACAACGAACCTTAACGTTCAATTCATATACACAAGTAAGTGAATATAACATCATTCATGTTAATACAAGACCTTCATCATATAGTCAATAATATCAACATTATGCATATAGACTCATACCATGCACATCTTCATAGCAAGTAGACCAATACTACAAAGTCATACATAAAAAATCATATACATAGACACGTGCATTAGAATATCTCTCTAGAACTTCCTAAGGAGATACTTGTGCAATGTCTAGATGGGTTCATTACTTCCACCTATCCTAAGTAACATCCCTTAAGTCATTCTAGTTAGGGTCCTAATCATTTACTTCCATTGTCCATTTTACTTTAGGGAAACTATAGCCTTACCCAACATAGACCATGTGATGCTAAGCATGGAATCCGGTGTCATAAAACCCCAAACCGAAAGAAGGTGGTCTACCGGCCAAAGTAGAACCAAACATAACGTAGCTTTCTAGGTGGATCCACTAGCTAGTACCCTATGGTGGCAAAATAGTTTATGGATCTTGGGGACAATCATGGAAATATAAACTCTACACACTTTGTTGGGTCATGAGGCTATCCACCCCATGAGAACCGTAGTGAACCCCTACCTTTCCTTTGTGGAAAAGCATCACCCCTTCACATGAGGACCGTAGTGAACCCCTACCTTTCCTTTGCGGAAAAGCGTCACCCCCTCATCTACAAGTTCACTCGGTGCTAAGCTAAGTTCCCTATGTTTGGTTAAGGTTTCAGAGGGTCGTATGAAGTCCAAAACTTGTAAAAATACTTTGGTTAGGTAGATTGTAGTATATAGAGTCTAAACATCCAAAAACAACACCCCAAGTACCACCAAAAGGGTCCTTGGGGAGGACCTGAAGTTGAGTAAGAAAGCTGCCAAAATACTTGAACTTCTTGGAATTTGGGTACTGGGACTACTTCTCTGATCATCACGACGAACAAGGAGGACGGACCGTTGTGGCTATGACGGTCTGTCATGGACTTCCGTAATCCCACACTTGGTCAGACTTCCCCATCTTTCTTCAGCAACTTCTCTCCTCACTACGATGCCACCTACGGACTGTCACAGCCACGACGGACCGTCATAAGTTCCTTAGGTGGTCTCTTCTGCATTTCTTTCTCAAAAACTTCCGCGTTCATCCTTGGACAGATTTTCTGCAAATAAAGAGAAACTTACATGAAAATCAACACAAAAAGGCTTTCAACACACACTAAACTTAAGGAAAAAGCATTAGAAATACCGTGAAACCACGGTATATCAATCATCCGAACGTCATGGACGTTCTTGGACGTTTGACCTCCAAACATTACGAAAGTTGAAACACTGACTATATACACCATAATAACTCATTTAAGGGCCTTATCACCTAATTAATAACACATAAAGACATATAAAAGACATATATGCCCTCGTGTGAAATGAGGACATACTTCAACTTCTCTTGAACGATGCTATGATCCAAGTCTTGCTTCCCAAATGCTCTTAAACTACCAACAACTATAGAGATATATAAAAGCATGGAATTAGTACAACCACATGTACTAAGTATGGCATAATGCATAAAAATCATGAAAATTGACATTTATTGGAAATATGCTTCTTTTCATTTAATTATCATACTATAATCATAAGAACAACATTTATAAACTTAGAAACATATAAGATAACATTTAGACAATTTAACACATTTTAGAGCTCACTTTACAGTAACCTCACTTCACTATATAGTGAAGTTCTTTACTGTTACAGTGAAGTCTCTTATCTTATTTTTTAAACACTTTATAGCATGTAGTCTTCTCACTAAAGCTCACTTAAGTCACACAAAGAGAGACTGCCCATATACCCTCTCTATGTGTGCCTAAACTATCCTCAAGGCTACTCATAATGAGACACATTCACACTTACAATACGCCAAACCCATAACATATATAATATGATATTCTGCCTACCAAGGCTATCAAAAGACTTACTTAAGTACTCCTAGAAGAGAACACCCATACACCCTCTTCAAGGTTACCTAAATAATCCTTAAGACTTCCTAAATTTAGATCATGTCAAACATAACAACCAACTTCCCTAACTAGAGTCATTCTCAAGACGTCCATAAATAAGACATGAAGAGATCATCCCATATGCCCTCTTCACACTTTAACTAAGGAATCCTTAAGTAACTTTAGATTAGGTGCTTCTTTACTTACATATTTTCTAACATAAGCCATTAGTTCATTTGTTCATTTAAGAGACACTCATCACATAAAGGACATTCAAGTAATCGTCTTCGAGAAGACCTAGGGACTCTTACTAACATCTTCAAAGACTATTGTGCAATGTCTAGATTGCGTCCCATACCACCACCTAAACTTCATCGAACTTATCTAATGCTAATAGGTATCCCACATGATAAGAATAGGCAATAAACGACATAGAACATGGTAGAAAACATGGGATCTAGAGTTCTATCCTACTCCGATGAGGTTGTTCTATTAGGCAATGGTAGAACTTGAACACATTCCATGTAGGCACTTTGTTAAAGAATATAAAGGTCTTACTTTGTATTCTAGCCTAATAATTTAACTAGAACTACTTCCCTTACCATCTTCACTCGGTGCTAGCCTTTGTTCTCATAGATTAATTCACATTAAGGTTCGTACAAAGGGGTTCCATATCAAGTTCATAACCCAATTACATTTACCCTACCAAAGAGATCCTCTAGGGGCTTCCTTACAATGGGGACAGGAATCTCATTATGACTTTCCTAAGGATTTATATGATGTCGTTCCAGCCAATCAACCATAAGTCCATCATTCATTACACATTACACCCTCAAAATAAGCTAGGTTGAGCTAGAGCCTAACACTTGTGTCATGATGTTTAATGGTTATAAAATTGCTTAAAATAGTGTTCATAGTCAGTATATAAAGTTTTGAAGAGTTTGGAGGTCAAACGTCCAAGACGTTTGGAAACTAGTCGAAGTTGAACTAGTGTATCGTACTATTTTGTAGCGATGTTTTGGGGGATGGTTTGAAGGTGAAATTCAGTACCAAGAGTTCCTACGCGTAGCCTGACATACAAAGGGTCGAAACATCCGGGAACCACGCCCCGGGGACCATCAAAAGGGCCCCCGAGGAGGACCCAAACATTGGACAAAAGGTTGCCCAAGGAAGCGAGCAAGTCCAAGAAATGACCCTTGAGCTCGCAACGCGCGCTGGAAACACATCTCACTGCCTCAGAAATTATTTGGGGCAGAATGGGGAGGCTTCTCCGCGATGCGCAGCCCAATCCCATATCCTATAGCGTCGTTTTTAAGTCAAAATTGAGTTGGTTAAGTTGTCCAATAAATGTAGGGGTCTTTTGGGTAATTTAGGGGGGTATTATGCATAGTTATTAGACCTATTTAAGACCCTGACCTCACCAATTAAAGCAAAACCCTCAACTTAAAAAAAAAAACTCCATTCACTCTCTCCAAAACTCCATTGTTGAAGCTTGAAGCGCCAAGGAAGAAGATAGGTTTCTCAAGTTTTTCTTCATCAATCTTGTGGGCTTTTCATCACAATTAAGGTATGATTATTCATCCTTGAAATATCTTTCTTCAATAAGTCAATTCCAATCATAGGAGTACATCACAACTCCTTACAACACATATCGTAACATTACACATAGTACTCAATTCATGATGCACAAACACATAAGAGCTCTATATTCATAACACATAGTGAGGAACTTTCTTCTCTACATTATCATGAGCTCAAAATACATCAAAGAATTACCATGCTATCATTATTCTCAATACAACAACAAAACATAAAAATCTCAAGAAGACACATGCATACATATTTCATATAAGTGCAAGAATAGAGTATGAATGCATTTTCTTAAAACTCTAGTTGGTACAACTTTTACCAAAACACGCACCTGCTTAGAAAATGAGTCAATTTCATGATTATTCATTAATTTCTTTATTGAGAGGAATATATAACCCAAGGAGTAAATAGATGAGGGTAGCGGGACTTCATGTTGACTTTAGCCTCCCACGTTGCACCCTCAACAAAATGGTTCCTCTATAGAACTTTTACTGAGGCAACCTCCTTGTTTCTCAACTTCTTGACTTGGAGATCAAGGATATCAATTGGAACCTCTTCATAGGAGAGGTTCTCATCCACCCCTAAACCTTCAATAGGCAGAATGGATACCGGGTCGCCTATTCATTTCTTGAGCATAGAAACATGAAACACCGAACGAACCGAAGCTAGTTCACCAAATAGTTTCAACTAATAAGCAACCTTCCCAATCCGTTGTAAAACCTCATAAGGACAAACATACCGGGGACTTAACTTCCCCTTTCTACAGAATATCATTACCCCTTTCATAGGTGAAATCTTCAAGTAGACATGATCACCTATTTCAAACTCAAGATCTCTTATTCTAGTGTCGGCATAAGACTTTTGCCTACTATAGGTTGTCTTCAATCTATCTCTTATGATTCGAACCTTCTCTATAGCTTCATAGATAATCTATGGACCAAGGAGTGAGGACTCACCAACCTCAAACCATCCAACCGGAGATCTACACCTTCTACCATAAAGAGCTTCAACAGGGGCCATGGAGATGCTAGAATGATAGCTGTTGTTGTAAGAGAACTAAATCAAAGGTACGTGATGTAACATTCCAGAAAATGTACTTGTCTAGTGAAGAGCCTATTAGGTTTTAAGAATATGTATTGAGGTACAGAGGCATCCCAATGCCCAATATTGAGTAATATTGGGCATATTACAGAATATTTCCTTAAGGGTGTTAGCCAAATTTTATGTATTAACAAGTAATTCAAATGCTCCAATCAAAGCTTATTTAGGAATTGTACCTGCAATGAAGAACTTAAGCTAAAATTCTTATTTTCATCGCTTATACACATTAGGTACTAGGAATCCAAGTGTCAAGCCTAGGTACCATAGCACATGATCATTTAAAATGATCATGTAAATTAAGCAGTGCCCAAGGACATAGTGAGGATCCTTGGACAAGAAGTGAACTTTCCAAGTGCAATTACAGAGTGCACGGTTAGGAAAGTGTACGGTAAAACATGTGCTACCGGCTGAGAGACCAAGCAAACTGATTCGGTTAGGGCGGTTAGGGGACAGGCACGCATCGGGTCAAGCCACGTAGGGCCGAGCTTCCTAACCAGTCCTAGGATCTAATTAACTTAACTAACTAGCTAACTAACCTAGGACTAACTAAAATGAACTAGCTAGGGTGCCCGACATCGAAAGACCAAATTGGGTGACACTAGCCGAGTAACTAACCAAAGAAACATCCTAGTACCTAACCTAGGATGGTCCAAAAGGGTTAGTTATGGTCCTAGTGACTTAGGGGTACTTTAGTAATTATCCTAGGTCACTTAATTAATTAAATTATCAACTTAATTAATTAATTTAACTGGTCAAACCGAGACCCTTAGCAAATTTTCAGATTTTGGCTAAGTCAAATGCTCTCCTATTTTTAGTCAATTTAGGAGGAGCGTTTTGGTAATTAACTAATTGATTTATTTAATTAAGTTAATTAGTCTAAGTTGAATTAGTCGTATTCAGTTCCTTAGATTTAGACTCACGTTTAACCATGTCAGATCCGGGGAGCACCCCCTAGAAGTAACATGGCGTACTTGACCTCTCGGAGGTCTTATACAAGCCCATAGTCATAATTCATCGCTTTGACATAGTAAATTTAGGGAAAATTTAAAACTTTTCTTAGCACATCATATGCTAGAACATTACTTCATACAAGTATTAAACATAAATCATAATAAATATATAGACCTTATGTCTCTTTGCTATCGTAGACTCAATAAATTTAGAGTACATTAGGGACACGTCCCATAAGACACATTACATAACTATACATATTTAAAGACTTTACATTAAAGACTTAAGTAGGAGATCCTTGAACTTTAAAGATTCCTTTCCTTGAGCTTGGGAATCATCTAGCAAGCTCTTCACCACTCAAGATATCCTTTAAGAATCCATAACCTACACTTTGTGTAAAAAGTAGAGAAGAGTGGGATTAGCACAAGAATGTACTAAGTATGGCAACCATGCAAAAACATGCATTTAAAAGGGATATTTTCTTGAAAATCATACTTCATGCTTTTTGAGTAAATCTTCATAAAACCTTTAGCCAATAGCATTTATATCATTCGCATAAATCATATAAACATATTCAAAGTCCAAACATTTCATAGGATCACATATAGGATTTATTACATTTTTGAGTAACATTATAGTGAGCTACCTTTACCTTAACAGTGAACCCTTTTTCCTTTAACTCATCAACCTTCCAAGTAACCTCTAGTGATACTTGGTGTAATGCATCACCTTAAGGCCACAAGGAAACCATACATACAATCTATACAAGGCAACACATACCATCATAGAAGTATAGTACAACATAGACATATTTAAGCCAAACTATAAAGACATTACAGTAAACTACATCAAGTCACACATACATTTACTTCTTTGCATATGCATTATTATTTAACCTTTTTCATGAACCCACTCTTAGTATACTAGTGCAATGAACATATGAAGCCCCATAACCCCATACATTCTTAGAAAACCCCTCATGCGACCACGAACCTTAACGTTCAATTCATATACACAAGTAAGTGAATATAACATCATTCATGTTAATACAAGACCTTCATCATATAGTCAATAATATCAACATTATGCATATAGACTCATACCATGCACATCTTCATAGCAAGTAGACCAATACTACAAAGTCATACATAAAAAATCATATACATAGACACGTGCATTAGAATATCTCTCTAGAACTTCCTAAGGAGATACTTGTGCAATGTCTAGATGGGTTCATTACTTCCACCTATCCTAAGTAACATCCCTTAAGTCATTCTAGTTAGGGTCCTAATCATTTACTTCCATTGTCCATTTTACTTTAGGGAAACTATAGCCTTACCCAACATAGACCATGTGATGCTAAGCATGGAATCCGGTGTCATAAAACCCCAAACCGAAAGAAGGTGGTCTACCGGCCAAAGTAGAACCAAACATAACGTAGCTTTCTAGGTGGATCCACTAGCTAGTACCCTATGGTGGCAAAATAGTTTATGGATCTTGGGGACAATCATGGAAATATAAACTCTACACACTTTGTTGGGTCATGAGGCTATCCACCCCATGAGAACCGTAGTGAACCCCTACCTTTCCTTTGTGGAAAAGCATCACCCCTTCACATGAGGACCGTAGTGAACCCCTACCTTTCCTTTGCGGAAAAGCGTCACCCCCTCATCTACAAGTTCACTCGGTGCTAAGCTAAGTTCCCTATGTTTGGTTAAGGTTTCAGAGGGTCGTATGAAGTCCAAAACTTGTAAAAATACTTTGGTTAGGTAGATTGTAGTATATAGAGTCTAAACATCCAAAAACAACACCCCAAGTACCACCAAAAGGGTCCTTGGGGAGGACCCGAAGTTGAGTAAGAAAGCTGCCAAGGCAGCTTGCGTGCAGGCAGATTCTGGTGGCTACTGCGCGTCGTGCAGCCATCACGAGGGAACCTGGTGTTGGCCTCGCGACGCGGGGCTGACATGGACCTTAGTGAATCAGATCAAAATTTTAAAATAAATTGGGGAACTAGCCCCGCGACGCGCACCTACTTCCCACATATCGTAAAAGTCGTATTTTGGGTGTTTTGGCTTCACAAATAAACCCATTTAAGTGAGGGGCCTTTTGGTAATTTAATGGGTGACGATATAATGTATTAGGGTCATTTTTAGTTCCATTCTAACGCAAAAATGATCTCTCATAAATAAGGTATGGTTTCTTTCACTCTTGGGATTCATTTCCCCAAGAGGTCTTTCAAAAGATTATTTCTAAATTCCCCAAAACAAGGGTTTTTCTCCTCACATGGGTCTTCTTTCTAAAATGAAATTGTGAATCAATTGTGTTGAATTATGATGAATTAATGTTTTTTGAGTATGAATTAATGGTTAATTGATGAATTCCTATGAGATTTCCTTTGACCCGTCTCTTTCCCCTAAATCCCTAATTTCTTTGATTGATTAACGTGAATTGTTGAGGGTGATGAACATGTCACTTGTTTACTTTGATTTTAGTTATATTAATACTTCATGAATTGACCTATTTCATATGTTAATTGTGAGTTCTTGGGTATTGAAGTATGAAGTCCCATGAAGAGCAATGAAGTTTGATCTGGATTCTCCTTTGATCTCAATTATGTAAGGTGAAATGTACTTATGTGATAATGATGTCATAGCTAATTGTGTTGTTATGATGTTGGTGACAAGGATCCCTCATCCCTAACCCTATATCTATGAATTGGATATGAAGTATGTAATTATCTTATGGTATGATCATTATATGATTGAATGTAGTTTCTCATGATTATAATGTTAGGTCTAAAAGTGAAATGATAGTTCTCACGTACGATCACCTATGAGCTATTATGATAAGATGTTCACCTAAGGGTGTAGAAGAGGCTAATGTGAACTTGTATGATGATACATGATGATTACTAAAGGGAATAATTGCTTAGACCAAAAGGGAATGTAAATGAGATAGAGGTTTCACGTTAGTAAGTTCGGCCTCCCACATGGGTTTCTTCATGTTAGTAAGTCTGGATTTCAAATATATGTGTTGTCTTATGAGATGGAAACCCTCACGTTAGTAAGTCAAGGTTTCTAGAAGCAATCTCCTTGTCCCTTAACTATGTGCCCGCATACGACTCTAGCTTAGTGGATCCACCTAGATAGCTATGTACAAATGGTTGAACCTTAAGCAAGTGTTAACCATCTCTTTTCGATGTGGGAGTAGAACACCGGGTTCCATGTAGCTCACATGGTCTCATGTTGGTTATGGTACTTATTTTCCTAAAGTAAGAGTATGAACAAGTTATGTATGTGAACTTCTATTAGGGTTGTCTTAAAGGGTACTACATGGAGGGTATGGGACTTCTCTTACACATTGCACATGTGGGATCCAATAGGATGATGCTAGTAGTGCTCTTTTATGACTGATTATGATTATGTTTATGATTATTGTTGATTTATGAAACATGATATACATGAGAATATGTTGTAAGTATGAAATGGGTTCCTTGATGTGATACTTAGCTTTGGATAGGGTTTTGGGGCTTTATTCGTGGCATTGCACAAATGTTGCTTGAGTTACTTTTATGTTGATCTGATTATGATGTTCTTTATATGTCTATATTGAATTGTTGGTCATTGTGCATAGTTTTGACTAAATTGTGCCTTTTCTGATGCATTAACGATTTTTATGCATAGGGACCATACTTAGTACATGTGGTTTGTGCTAACCCATATTTCTTCTATTTTCCCCTAAATATAGTAGGTTCGGGCCGTTGAAGTAACATTGAGGCTAAAGCAAGAAGGCTTGGACTAGACTCTCCAAGTTTTGGTATGACCTCTAGTTCGAGGATTCTACCACACACTCTATCTTAGTAGTACTTGTATTGTCTAGTAGACATTCATTTCTTTCCTATTGTTGAAGATACTGATGTAAGCTCTATGTGGCAATTATGGATTTATTTAAGGGCTTTGACCGGATTATTTGATTTCGTTAGATGATTAATATGAGACAAAGTATTAGACTAAATTCCTATGCGTTGTGATGGTCTATTGCGAGAAGCCTATGTATGCTTCCTATGTAGAGGTCCATGAAAACCTCCACACTATATAAGCAAAAGTTTTTAATTTTTCCGCGTTTTTGACTTATTATTCCTATGACGAATGCTAAGAGGCTAATATTAGTCCTCTTCGAGGAAGACGACGTCGGTAACGACTAAGGTGTACTTTGGGTCGTTACAAGAATGACTCATTAAGCTTACCAAGAACCGATTTCTTCAACTCCATCAATAGTTTATCAAGGTGTTGTTTGGACTTCACCTCAACCACTAAAGATGACTCGGAGTTATGATGGAAAACAAAACCACCATTTGGAGAATCTTCCAACCTAACACCAAATCTAGGCAACATGTGAACATCTTTTACTAGGTCTTTCTTGGATTCCTATACATGAGACACACTACCCATGGTCATACGACTTAGAGCACCCTCAACCATATTGGCCTTGACGGGGTGATAGAGAACACTCATGTCGTAATCTTTCAAAAATTCCATCCACCTTCTTTGTCTGAGATTCAACTCCTTTTAAGTAAACACATATTGGAGACTCTTATTGTAACAACCCTAAAAATGAATAAGATAAGAAATTCTTAATGTGTCAAGAATGCCTATGATTAGACCAGGGTTCACACGGATTGATGCGCGTAGAACCAGACCTCGGAACCCTTGCTACAGCCAAGCCACCTAACTTGGGGAGTTAGTTGAGCTTGGAAAGGTTGCGTCCAACCATGTAGGTCTCTCGAATACGAAGATTTACTCGAAGGAGTCTTTACCGGACTTAAAAAGAAGAAATCTTAGGTTTGAAGGGTCTAGGGGTAAAATGGTCTTTTTTCTGGCTAAGGGTATTATCGTAATTACCCTAAATATGTAATTAATTAATTAATTAATAAAGTGGAGGGGCAATTTGGGGATAGAGGGCCGAAATTGAGCCTTTGAAATGAAGTCATGCTCCACCTGGGTTAGAACCTAGGTAGGAGCAATGATTTAATGTGATTTTTTTTAATTGGTGAATTAATTCAATAAATTAATAATTAATGGCTGATTTAAGAAAAAGGAAAATCAGATTTTTATTATTAATTATTATTTATTTATTAATTACTGTTTTTTTTAAATTGACTAAGTCTTGCCAACTATCCTAGTTTTAAGATGCACTATCTCACACAAACTCTCTCTCTCACGCCTAAATCTCTCTATCTCTCTCATCCATTCTATTTTTCCTGGCTGCCAAAACAGAAGATAAAACATTAGAAAGAAATCAAAAGTTCTCTACACTCAAATAACTTAGAAAAAAAATATATACAAACAAGCAAGCTAACTTAAGAAACGAAAACTTTACATCATCTTCTCGACGGAATCGTCTTGAAGGTTAGGGGAGGATTTGGTCAGCACTTTGGAGGTGTGGAAAGCTACAACAAGGTATGGGTTTTCTCTATTGGAATCCTTTCTCCAATAGAAATTTCTTTCTACAAAATTCAACTTATAAGACTAGGGTTGTCCCCTTTATTGTTGAATTCCTTGTCCCTAGTCTCCTTCCAATTTCAATCTAAATTAGGTTAGAAATCATGTTGTTGGTATGGTTGCTAGTATCTAAGTGTGAAATATGATGTTCTTTGTGAATTTTGTGTTTAGAAATAGCAATCATGTTCAATAATGTCAACCGAAAATGATGTGGTGCAATATGTAAAATGTTTGTTGTTGTTCTCCGTTTTAAAGTCTTAAAATTGCTTATTTGATGATTGGAATTATTGTGCATAAGGTGTGTAAGTTGTGATGTTTAAATGAAGTGTAAGGTGGCTGATCTTAAATGGAAAAATCTAAGCTAACAACAATGAATCAACACCTAAGAATGTGTTAGACGAATCGTGAAAGTACCTCAAAACGAATGTATGAATGTTGTTAGGTAAATGTTGGAAAATTTAACTAAATTTCCAGCATTTGGTGATGAGGTTTCGGTCAAAAAGGGTGCACCACGTACTATATAAAAGTGCAAGAAAAATCAGTGAGATCAGCAGGGTTCGATCCCGAGACCTCACCTTGCTAAGTTACAAAAAAAAAATGAAAATAAAGAAATGGGGTTGGGGGGATCGAAATTGGGTACCTAGGCTGATTCTCCTAGACTTAAGAATAAATAAAAAGAGAGGAGTGGGATTCGAACCCACCACCACTAGGCTTAACGTGTAGCCAAGGAAAACTAAAAGAAAGAAAAAGATGAGAGGTGTGGGTGTTCGATCCCACGACCTCTCCGTGACGTGAGGAGACAAAGGAAAATAATCAATAATAATGAAAGTGAGGGGAATGGCATTCGAACCCCCCACCCCTCGGCCGAGTGGAGTAACTAAAGTAGAAAAAATAAGAATAATGATGTTGCTAAGAGACAAAAGTTTCAAATTTCCGCTAAAATTAACCTAGATGAAGTAAGAATGACATAAGTAGGCTTGTTTGCGACCTCTGAGAGGTCAACGACGCCTGTCTCGTCTGGGGTTTAGATTCCGGTCGTGACAAACTTGGTATCAGAGCACTAGGTTAAATTCTGAGAATAATGAGTTCACATTAACCACATTGAGTAGTTTCTAAGTCATGGTAGTGAAGTGCACCACTATCCTGAATTAGAAACTGCATGATGTGTAGGACAATTTCCCTTCTTCTAATCTTATCGTGATTTTTCTAATGTCTGCTTTTCTTGGTGTTATGAGCGTGTCTAACATCAATCCTTGTTGTTTACAGAGAATGAATACTAGGAGAACCATTGGGCAGAGGAGAAGAGGAGCAGCTGCTGGGGACAATCAGGTTCCACCCCAGGCTCCAGCTGAAGGAGTGACTATGCGGGTTAACCCAGCTGGGTTGAATGATACGGAGGTGCGGGCATCTCTGGCCCATATGGCACAGGCCATCACTATGCAGGCCCAGTCCATAACTGACCAGGTCAACCGGCAGAATGTTCAGAGGGAGAACCCACCGGTTCGTAGCATGGCTGACAGGCTGAGAGATTTCATGAGGATGAATCCTCCTATTTTCACTTGGTCTAGGACTTTATAGGACCCCAGGAGTTTGTGGACGAGGTGCATAAGATTCTGGTGGCTATGGGGCCCACAGATACTGAGAAGGCTGAGCTGGCTTCCTATCCGCTCAAGGATGTTGCACAGACTTGGTACAAGATGTGGCAGGATAGCCGAGTGTTGGGCGGAGTTCCGATCACTTGGGAGTTGTTTAAGACAACTTTACTGGAGAGATTCTTTCCCAGGGAGATGAGAGAGGCAAAGGTTGAGGAGTTTATCAACCTTAAGAAGGGATCAATGACAGTCAAGGAGTATTCCCTGAAGTTTGTTAAACTATCCAGGTATGCTACTTCCCTGAAGATTGTTAAACTATCCAGGTATGCTACTTTCCTTAGTATCTAACAGCAAGGATGAGATGAGTATTGAAGTTTGTTAAATTATACAAGTATGCTACTTCACTTGTATCTAACAACAGGGATGAGATGAGCAGGTTCCTCACAGGAATAAATTGAGATCTGGAGGAGGAGTGTCGGTCTGCGATGCTCCATGATAATATGGACCTCTCCAGGTTGATGGTGCATGTCCAGCAGGTAGAGTACAACCGCAAAAAGAGGGGCATTCGTGATGCTAGGAGGCCTAAGCCTTAAGATCAGGCAGGTCCCAGCCATGGAGGCCACAAAAATAATTTTGGCGTCCGTGAGCAGCCCATGTTCAAGAAGGGGCTACAGAGTTCTGGGAACTCTAATTCTCAAAGGAGTACAACACCTAAAGGAGGAAGACTTGAGCCCAAGAAGGGAAATGGAGGTGAGATGCAACGTCCCAAAAAGAACTATGCTAAGTATGGCCGTGCTCACAGTGGAGAGTGAAGACATGGCACTAATGCCTGCTTCAGTTGCGGTAAGAGTGGGCACATGGTTAGAGACTTCCCACAGAACAGAAGTCAGGCTGGAGGTAATGCTCAGCCTAGGCCTAATCCACAGGGTGCAGCATCAGCCGAGTCTCCTAAGAGGAACAGGTTCAATGCCCTGAAGGGCAGGGAGGAGCAGGAGAAGTCCGCTAATGTCGTCACAGGTATGCTTCAAGTATTCTCAATTTCTATTTATGCTTTACTTGATCCAGGGTCTACGCTTTCCTTTGTAACTCCTTTGCTTGCTCTCACTTTTGAGATATTGCCTGAAGTTCTACATGATCCTATAGTGGTTAGTACACCTTTAGGAGAAAATGTAAGAACTGATAGAGTATACAAGGATGCCCAATAGTTGTAAGTGGTAAGACTATGTGTGCAAACTTGGTTGAGTTACCCATGCATGATTTTGATGTTATTCTTGGCATGGACTGGCTTCACAGTTGTTATGCTTGTTTGGATTGTCGTAGTAGAGTGGTGATATTTTGTTTCCCTGATGAAGAGGAGCTAGTCTGGGAGGGGTACAACTCGAGTTGTCCTAATCCCTTGATTTCAAACATTAAGGCCAATAAAATGATGTCCAAGGGGTTATTGTGTCATCTTGTGAGGGTTAATGATTTAGATCATGACATTACTTCCATAGACTCGGTGCCTGTAGTGAATGAGTTCCTAGATGTATTTCCTGATGATTTGCCTGGAGTCCCTCCCCCTCGAGAGATTGACTTTGGTATCGACTTAGAACCCGATACTAAACCAATTTCAATTCCTCCCTATAGGATGGCTCCAGCTTAACTCAAGGAGTTGAAGCTGCAGTTAAAAGATCTCACTGATAAGGGTTTCATTCATCCGAGCATATCCCCATGGGGCACTCCAGTGTTGTTTGTGAAAAAGAAGGATGGAACCATTAGAATGTGTATCGATTATCGGCAGCTCAACAAAGTCACTATAAAGAATAAGTATCCACTTACCAGAATAGATGATTAGTTCAATCGTCTACAAGGGTCTAGTGTTTTCTCTAAGATTGATTTTCGTTCAGGGTATCATCAGCTTAGGGTTAGGGATGGAGATATCCTAAATACAGCCTTTTGTACCCGTTATGGTCATTATGAGTTCTTAGTCATGTCATTTGGTCTTACGAATGTACCTGCTGCATTTATGGACCACATTAACCGAGTCTTCTGTGAATACCTTGATTCTTTTGTCATAGTATTCATTGACGACATCCTCATCTACTCTAGGACCAAGGAAGAGCATGAACAACATTTGATACTAACCTTGCAGGTACTTAGACAACATCAGTTGTATGCCAAATTCAGCAAGTGTGAATTTTGTCTTAGATCAGTGACCTTCCTGGGTCATGTTGTGTCGGATCAGGGCGTGGAGGTGGATCCTAGGAAGACTGAGGCTGTGAAGAATTGGCCAAGGCCTCTTACTCCCACTGACATCCGTAGCTTTCTGCGATTTGCTTGTTACTACCGCAGGTTCGTGGAGGGCTTTTCTTCCATTGCTGCCCCACTGACAATTTTGACTAAGAAGAAGGCCAAGTTTGAATGGACGGAGACTTGTGAGAAGAGCTTCCAGGAGCTCAAGGACATACTCACTTCAGCCCCGGTGCTTACTTTGCCTAAGTGTGGTGAGAATTACATTGTTTATTGTGATGCATCTAGGGTTGGTTTGGGTTGTATTCTCATGCAGGTTGGTAAGGTGATAGCATATGCGTCCAGACAGCTCAAGGTTCATGAGAAGAATTATCCCACTCATGACCTGGAGTTAGAAGTTGTGGTGTTTGCACTGAAGCTGTGGAGGCACTACTTGTATAGAGTGCATGTGGATGTGTTCACAGACCACAAGAGTCTCCAGTACGTGTTCACACAGAGGGAGTTGAATCTACGTCAGCGGAGATGGTTGGAGCTATTGAAGGATTATGACATGAATTTTCACTACCATCCAGGTAAGGCTAATGTTGTAGCTGATGCTTTGAGCAGGATGAGCATGGGATGTACAGCCTAAGTTGAGGATGAGAAGAAGGAGTTGGCGAAAGATGTACACAGACTGGCCAGACAAGGTGTGCGATTGGTTGACTCTACTAGTGGGGGTGTTTCAGTTCATCATAGTTCTGAATCAACCTTGATAGTTGAAGTCAACCAGGGTCAGCATCTCGATACTGTGTTGATGGAGCTGAAGGACTCAGTGTTGATGATGAATGAGTCTTTCGCTTTGGGAGGTGATGGCATACTTATATATCAAGATAGGCTGTGTGTACCAGATGTGGATGATTTGCGGACCAGGATTGTTGCAGAGGCCCATGGTTCCAGATATTCCATACATCCAGGTTCCACGAAGATGTATCATGATCTTAAGCAGATTTATTGGTGGGATGGCATGAAGAAGGACACTGCAGAATATGTGGCAAGTGTACTAATTGTCAGCAGGTTATGGCAGAACATCTTAAGCCTGGCGGTCTTACGCAGATTATTGTGGTTCCGACTTGGAAGAGAGAGGCCATTAATATGGACTTCGTGGTTGGTCTTCCGAGGACTAGGAGACATCATGACTCCATATGGGTTATAGTGGACAGATTGACTAAGTCTGCCCACTTTATCCCTGTGAAGTCTACTTATAGAGCCGAGGATTATGCGAGACTCTATCTAGATGAGATTGTGTGATGGCATGAGATTTCTTTGTCTATTATTTCAGATAGAGGAGCTCAGTTTACTTCATATTTCTGGAGATCTTTCCAGAAGAGCTTGGGTACACAGGTAAAGCTTAGTACTTCCTTTCTTCCTCAGACTGATGGGCAGGCAGAGTGCACCATTCAGACATTGGAGGACATGTTGAGAGCGTGTGTGATTGACTTGAGGGCTAACTGGTATGACCATCTACCTTTGATAGAGTTCTCGTATAATAATAGCTATCACTCCAGCATTGGGATGACACCGTTTGAGGCACTGTATGGTAGGAGGTGTAGATCAACAGTTGGGTGGTTCGAGGTTGGAAAGTCATCCATTTTGGGTCCAGAGATCATTCATGAGGCCTTAGAGAAGGTCAGAGTGATTAGGGACAGGTTGGCTACTGCTTACAGTCGGCAAAAGTCATATGCAAATAACAGAAAACGGCCCTTAGAGTTTGATGTTGGTGACCAGGTCTATTTGAAGATATCACCTATGAAGGGGGTGATGATGTTTGGCAGGAAGGGGAAGTTGAGTCCGAGGCATGTTGGGCCATACGAGATCCTACAGCGTGTGGGTGAGGTGGCCTATGAGTTGGCATTGCCTGCGGAGCTAGCTTCTGTCCATCCAGTCTTTCATGTATCCATGTTAAAGAAGTGCCTAGGTGATCCAGCATCGATTCTACCTGTGGAAGGTTTGGGGGTCGATGAGGACTTGTCCAACGAAGAGGTACCAGTTGAGATCTTAGACAGACAGATCAAGCGGCTGAGGAACAAGGAGATTGCCACAGTGAAGGCATTGTGGAGAAATCACCTTGTTAAGGGTGCTACGTGGGAGGCTGATGAGATCCCGTTACCCTCATCTTTTCAGCTCTTGAGGTTAGACTTCCTACTCTTAAGTCTAAGTTTCCTTATCTCTCCATATTTTGTTGCTATTGCTTGACTGTGCATAGTGATTATGTTATGATCTGACTGGCATTACGCTAGATAGTGGTAGTGTCATTTGGGGACGAATGTGCCTAAGGGGGGGATAATGTAACAACCCTAAAGATGGGTAAGATAAGAAATGCTTAATGTATCATGAATGACTACGATTAGATCAGGGTTCACACAGATTGATGCGCGTAGAACCAGACCTCAGAACCCTTGCTACAGCCAAGCCAACTAACTTGGGGAGTTACTTGAGCTTGTAAAGGTTTGGTCCAACCATGTAGGGCTCTCGAATACGAAGATTTACTCGAAGGAGTCTTTACCGGACATAAAAAAAAATAATCTTAGGTTTGAAGGGTCTAGGGGTAAAATGGTCTTTTCCCTGGCTAAGGGTAGTATCACAATTACCCTAAATATGTAATTAATTATTTAATTAATAAAGTGGAGGGGCAATTTGGGGAGAGAGGGCCGAAATTGAGCCCTTGATATGAAGTCTTGCTCCACCCGGGTTCGAACCTAGGTAGGAGCAATGATTTAATGTGATTTTTTTTAATTGGTGAATTAATTCAATAAATTAATAATTAATGGCTGATTTAAGAAAAAGGAAAATCAGATTTTTATTATTACTTATTATTTATTTATTAATTAATGTTTTTTTTTTTAAAATTGACTAAGTCTTGCCAACTATCCTAATTTTAAGAGGCACTATCTCACACAAACTCTCTCTCTCACGCCTAAATTTCTCTATCTCTCTCGTCCATTCTGTTTTCCTGGCTGCAAAAGCAGAATATAAAACATTAGAAAGCAATCAAAAGTTATCTACAATCAAAGAACTTACAAATAAAAATATATACAAACAAGCAAGATAACTTAAGAAACGAAAACTTTACATCATCTTCTCGACGGGATCGTGTTGAAGGTTTAGGGGAGAATTTGGGCAGCAGTTTGGAGGTGTGGAAAGTTACAACAAGGTATGGTTTTTCTCTCTTGGAATCCTTTCTCCAAGAGAAATTTCTTTCTACAATATTCAACGTATGAAACTAGGGTTGTCCCCTTTATTGTTGAATTCCTTGTCCCTAGTCTCCTTCCGATTTCAATCTAAATTAGTTTAGAAATCATGTTGTTGGTATGGGTACTGGTAGATAAGTGTGAAATATGATGTTCTTTGTGAATTTTGTGTTTAGAAATAGCAAGCATGTTCAATGATGTCAACCGAAAATGATGTGGTGCAATATGTAAAATGTTTGTTGTTGTTCTCCGTTTTAAATTCTTAAAATGGCTTGTTTGAAGATTGGAATTATTGTGCATAAGGTGTGTAATTTGTGATGTTTAAATGAAGTATAAGGTGGCTTATCGTAAGTGGAAAAATCTAAGCTAAACAACAATGAATCAACACCTAAGAATATGTTAAACGAATCGTGAAAGTACCTCAAAACGAATGTATGAATGTGGTTAAGTAAAGGCTGGAAAATTTAATCAAATTTCCAGCATTTGTTGATGAGGTTTCGGTCAAAAAGGGTGCACCACGTACTATGTAAAAATGCAAGAAAAATCAGTGAGGTTAACAGGGTTCGAACACGAGAACTCACCTTGCTAAGTTACAAAAAAAATGAAAATAAAGAAATGGGGTTAAGGGGGATCGAAATTGGGTACCTAGGCTGATTCTCCTAGACTTAAGAATAAATAAAAATAAAGGAAAAGAGAGTAGTGGGATTCGAACCCACCACCTCTAGGCTTAACGTGTAGCCAAGGAAAAATAAAAGAAAGAAAAAGATGAGAGGTGTGGGGGTTCGATCCTACGACCTCTCGGTCACGTGAGGAGACAAAGGAAAATAATCAATAATAATGAAGGTGAGGGGAGTGGGATTCGAACCCCCCACCCCTCGGCCGAGTGGAGTAACTAAAGTAGAAAAAATAAGAATAATGACGTTGCTAAGGGGATTCGAACTCGGATCTCCAAACCGAAACATAAATTGAAATTAAGAGAAAAACTAAGTGTTGTTCAAGGGATTTGAACTTGGGTTCTCTTGCCCGAATTTCCATATTGATACATAAGTCATACGTGAATTAAATGTTCAAGAATAATGCCACCTACTTAGATCGAAATCGAGAACTTGGCATACATACAAGATACATAAATCTTGAACTACATAATCTTAGGAAGATATGAGTCACTTAGCGAACTATGAATGAAGCCTCATGGCTTGTATTTATAGACCCATAAGTCTGGCATACGTTTAAAAATAAGTGAGCCTAAGATGTATGTAATGAAATGATGTAACCCTATAAGGGTTAAATACAAGTGTAAAACACACTAAATGGCCAAGTGCATTGGCATACGATGAAATGATTATTATGTAATGAAATGATGAAACCCTAGAAGGGTTAAGTAAGAGTGTGAAACACACAAATGGCCAAGTGCATTGGCATATGATGAAATGAACATTCACGTAAAATGGGGTGATTAATTATGAAGAGCAATTGTGCTAATATTAATGAATGTGGTGACAAGATGATATGAGGCTAATGTAAAAGATCAGAACAATCTCAAATGAGCTTAAGTAAATGTTACCAAAACGTACTCACCTATGAGAGTGTAAAGTTAATGAAGAAACCAGTCTCTATGAACACTCTAATGAAACTATTGAGATTAACACACTTAATACTAATGATGAGATGAGAAATCATCTATTGAACTATGATGTCCTCATACTAGAAGTCATCTTCCATGACGTATGAGTTGAATGTAATGGAACTTTATACTGAGCACCGATAGACTAGATATGAGCGGTGATGCCTTCTTTTGGGAAGGGCAGAGGTTCACGTAACTCTCATGAGATGAGACTGTCCAGCTTGCCGGGTATGGGTGTCCTTGTATCTCCTGGTCTTCGAACCTATACAACCAATATAGGGATCTGGCGGGGTTAAATTCCCATGTACGCTAGCATGTTTTGGGTCACCTTGGTCGGTGATTCCACCTCTTTTCGGTGTGGGGGAGACACTGGATTTCATGATGCTCACATGATCTATGTCGGTTAAAGTTAAAGTTCCCAATGAATGAATGAAGCCAGCCTCAAATGATGCACATAATCAAATGAACGATACCAAAGGTGTTGGGATAGGATAATCAAGAGGTGAGCTAGACTCAAGTAATGACACTAGGTTATTCTTGATCATTGCACACCAAACCCGATGAAAGTCTTAAACTACATCCTAGGTATAGCTGGTGTTCACACTAGTCTTAAACTACATCCTAGGTACTTAAACGAAATTAAGTACGTACGAATGAATGAAGCAGACTCTGTGTTTGCTAATGAAGACTCCCTAGTTGAGGTCCCATATGTTGAGCCCTCATTTTGGAAAGTCTAAATTTCAAGTCCATGATTCCAAGGTCTCATGGCATATGAATGAACGTTATAAAAGATGTTATGTGTTATATGCAATATGATATGTGCTATGTGTAAGATCTTATGTGCTGTGTGCAATATGATAAGTATGATGATGCATGTTCTTCTCATGGCATGACATTCCGAATCCAAATTTCGAAAGCTCACTGACTTTCCTAATCCAAATATGGAAAGCTAACTGACTTTCCTAATCTAAATTTGGAAAGTTCACTAACTTTCCTAATCCAAATTTGGAAATTTCACTAACTTTCCTAATCCAAATTTGGCAAGTCCAATGATTTGACTTTCCATAATCATGTTGTTAGGAAAGAGCTATTCTTACTGATGCATGTCCTTGGTATGTGCTTGCATATACCCATACTTAGTACAAGTGTGTACTAACCCTATACAACTCTACAATTTTAGGTGCAGGCACAGGTGGACGCTAGAGCTACAGGTTGACGCTGAAGCTATCCGGACGTCGAGCATTCATCCGGACATGGTAGGCCCTCATACTTTCGAGGATGCTTGCCCATTTATATTCTAGCTTAGTCTTAGGATTGAGCTAGTGGAGTATGTTCCACTAGCGTTTCTTTCCAATACTATTTCAGAAATTGTATTGGTGCCATTTTGGCAAGTATACAATTATTGCTATATTAAAATATTTCTTTCATTTGATGATCTTAATGTCAGATGGTTGATGGTGAACAAATTATGAATTTATTAGAAATGATTAGTAAGTATGTTAAGAGACAAAAATTTCAAATTTTTCCGCTAAAATTAACCTAAATGAAGTAAGAATGACGTAAGTAGGCTTGTCTGCGACCTCTAAGAGGTAAACGAAGCCGGTCTCATCTGAGGTCTAGATTCCGGTCGTGACACTTATTGTTGATACACACATCAACATGAACAACATAAAAGTAATGCCTCAATATTTTCAAGGCAAATACCACGGCCGCTAACTCAAGATCATGAGCTGGATAGTTCTTCTCACGCACCTTAAGTTGCCTAGAAGCATAGGCGATTAATTTCTTATGTTACATAAGCAGACACCCCAAACCCACTCGAGATGCAACACAATACACAACGAAGCCCTTTTTACCCTCCGGTAAAGTCAACAACGGAGCGGAAGTAAGCCTATCTTTTAAGATTTGGAAGCTTTTCTCACATGCCTCCGACCGCTCAAAATTCTTATTCTTTTGGGTCAAAGTTGTCACGACCCTCAAGTACACCCTAGAAATTAGAGTATCCTTGAGTGCGTCAGACGGAAGATGAGACTTCAAGAAGTCTCATCTAAGCCTCTCGTACCATCATTGCATAATAACATACTAAAATGATTAAGAATTTAAAAATTCCTTCACAAACGAAGAACTCTTTTCATAAACAATACGCAAATGGAAGACCTTCATTAAAACATTAAACTTTACAATAACCCCTTGAACCATCTAACTTTAGAGTATACAACACTTGGGACTAAGACCATACAAAGACATAAAGTAAAGACTTAAGACATAACGGATCATGTGGATATTGTCCTCGAATCGATGAGGACTCACCAATAGTTTATCTTCAACGCTTAGAAACCTATACATCTTCCATGGCACATCAAGACTTCCAATTTCCTACACTTTAGTCAAAAAGGGAAAAGAATGGGTTAGCACATTAGATGTACTAAGTATGGAAGCCATGCAAAAACCATGAAAAAGGGACATTTAGTTAATAACATGCTTTTCATGAATTTTGATTTAAACATCATATTATAATCATAATAACAACATTTATCAATTTAGAAATAAATAAGAACATCATTTAAACAATTATCATAATTTTAGAGTTAACTTTCCAGTGAACCACTTCACTGTACAGTGACATCCTTTCACTATTACAGTGAAGTGCTTAGCCCTCACATTGGACACCTTCTAGCATGTAGTCAACCCACTAAAAGCTATCCTAAGACTCACTTAAGGCATACAAAGAGATAGCGCCCATACACCCTCTTCAAGCATGCCTAAACGATCCTTAAGACTACTTAGAATGAGACACATACACACTTAACATACATCAAACACATAAACATGAGATCCTCCTACCAAAGGTGATTCCAAGGTTCACTTGGGTGAGTGTGGAGCGACCGCCCATAAAATCCCTATAACACACACACAAGTGATCCTATAGACTACCTAAGATAGAATCATTCTCACTTAATACCATCACATACATCAATATGACATTCTCCCTTTCAAATATTATCAAAAGACCTACTCAAGTACCTCAAGAAGAGAATGTCGATAATTGACCTCTTCAAGATTTCCTAAGTATTCCTTAAGACTTACCTAGATTAGGATCATGTCCACATAATCAATCATATTCATTAACTAGAATCATTATTAAGACTTATCTAAGTAAGAGATGAATTGACCATTCCTATGCCCCCATCATACCTTAACTAGACAATCCTTAACTACTCTGGATAAGAACTTATTCATTTCACATTCTTCTTTAACTTAAGTCATTATATTCCTTAGTTCATTTAAGAGACATTCATCACATAAGGACATTCAAGTAATGTTCTTAAAGAAGACCTAGGGACTCTCACTAACATCTTCAAAGCCTATTGTGCAATGTCTAGATAGCGTCCCATACTACCACCTAAACTTCATCAAACTTCTCTAATGCTAATAAGTATCCAACATGATGAGAATAGGCAATAACCGACATAGACCATGGTATCAAAGCATGGAATCCGGAGTTCTATCCTACTCCGATGAGGTTGTTCTACTTGCACATTGGTAGAACATAGACACATTCCATGTAGGCACATGGTTAAGTAATATGAAGGGAGTGCTTTGTATTATAGTCTCATCCTTTAACTAGAACTAGTTCCCTTACCATAATCACTTGGTTCTAGCCTTTGTTCTCATAGATTAATTCACATCAAGGTTCATACAAAGGGCTCCCATATCAAGCTCATGACCCAACTACATTTACCCTACCAAAGAAAAGTCCACAAGGGATATGTTCCAATGGCGAGAAGAAGCTCATCATGACTTCCCTAAGTATTGATATGATGTCGTTACAGCCAATCAATCTTAAGTAGATCATTCATTACATGAAGGATACCCTTTACGACTTACGACTTCAAGTTTCATAACCTTACCGCTAGGTTCAAGGCTTACATAACATTAATACATTTAAGACTAAGACGCTTTAGCTTCCTAAGTCAAGTGATCACATATTCATATTCATACATGCATCAAGTAAGGGACACAAGCCTACCTAGACAAGACATAACATACTTCACTTTAGTCATATAGCATAACATTCTTTAAACATTTAGGAAAGACCCTTAACATTATTTAGTCAACCTATTCATTACCTTAACATCATCAACATAATCATTATAGACTCATATAGCAAAGTTAGGAACAACCATGTATCAACTCTAAGACTACACATATAAGCACATAGTCATAGTATAACATGATCACCTAATAAATTCAATAAGAGAACACATACTTTCATATTACTTCACATATAGGTATATATGATCATACTTCACATAATCAACTACAGAAATCAACATATTACTTCAAGTAGTGCCGACAAGGCCATGATCATCAATATACTTAAATAACGCCTACAAGGACACATCAATTCACATAACACTACCACTATAAGTGGACCATACCAATCACATATAATCTAAGAGCTAAATTACAATATCTATACACAGTAATAGTAGAGTTATTGAAGCGTACCACCTAATTCATCTCACCACTTCAATCCAAAGCTAAACCATCCAATTCAATACCATAAGGCCCTTACCCATGTCCATGAACATCAATTCAATACATAAATAATAATACTCAATGAATCTAAGTCAATTTAATATAGATTTACCAATCTAAGACCAATTAGATATCAATTGAATACAATCCTTACATCATTAGAAAGCCCATAGAAAACTACACTAGAATCTATAAGCATTAAGTTCATATCAATTCAATAGGCCTAATAGTCAATAGATCTAAGAGAATTCATTACTCAATTAATCAAATTAAAACAACCTATACATCATACCTACATAATCTATACATCATTCAAATGCCCATATCAATCTGCACATGAATTCATTAATCTTAAAGCATAATCAATTCACCCATATTTTAGTGAAAATTAGAGAATTGAGAAGATCAAGGGTTCATGGAGAATTTCATTGGAAAACATCAATTATACATCAATAACATCATATTTTAAGCTTTGAAAACGTTTCATGCAAAAAACCATGATTTAGAGTAGAAATTGGACTTTTCATCTTTTTGAAATCCTTTGAAAATCATCTTTGGAATTGGCTCTAAGGTTATAGCAAGAATTAGATGAAGAACTACCATACCTTATTTGAAGAACCCAATGCCAATTAAAGAACAAACTCCATTGAAGATCCAACTTCAAGCTTCCTCTTCACTTTGAACTCTCATGGAGGTTTTTGGAAGAACTTTTGGAGGGAAATATGTTTTGATCTTAGTGTTAGGCTTTAATTGAGAGTTTAATGACTTATATACTCTTAAAATACCCATAAACACTCAAAACAACCGTCCAAAGACTTATAGGGGCATAGGGTGAATTTACAACTTCACCCCTCAACTTAACAGAAAACTGGCAGGGAGCACACAACAACATTGACGAGACCATCGACGGTTCGTGATCTCACCCACGCCCCGTCGATGGGGTCTCGTTGGTTGCACCTAAACCCTACCAAGTTACGGACAGCTTGCCCCCATTGAAGCCCCACATCGACAGTCCGTCTATCACACCATGCACCGTCGATGGGGTCTTATTGTTTGATTCAGAGATTCCTCAACCTGCACGCATATTGGCTCTATCGACGAGTCCCATCGACTGGCCTTGGCTTGGTCGAATGGCCGTCGTTTGGACACTGCCTTGCAGTGTTGAGCTCTAGGTTGGGGTCCTCCTCTAGGGCCCCTTCCGTGTCTTACATAGAGTCGTACCTGGATGTTTCCAACCCAAACATGCACGTATACGAGTTTAGGACCTACCACATAAGTTTTATCCAAAACGAACACGTAAAACTCGACGAAACATGCTTAGACACACAAGGTTATTTCAAGGCACAACTTTCGAACGTCATGGACGTTCTTGAACGTTTGACCTACAAACTTCATGAACTTGACACACTGCCTATATACACCATATAAACTCATTTAAGGACCATATAAGCTCATGCACAACACATAAACACATACAACCACATATGAGGCACTTAGGTGACTTAGTCGTCGAACATCTTAGTCATCCCTTGACGTATGTCTTCCAATGCACCTCACCTCTTATCTACTGCCTCAATAACACTTTATAGACTAATTTAGGACCTTAGACCATCATGAAAACCACCTTAGGCTCTAGCTTTATCTAAGTCATTTTCCGGATCTTACAAAACTAGTCAAGGGAGATGCAATGGACCCAAAACATCCACAAACATCCGATAATAACCGTCTAGACCCAATAAACTCCTAATGTCTCTTGGAGTCAATGGTTTAGGAAAATTTTTGACCGCCTCCATTTTCCTTGGATCAACCTCAACTCCCTCAATAGAGATGATATGACCAAGAAATCCCACCGACCTCAAACAAAACACAAATTTGCTATACTTGGCAAACAATTGATGTTCTTTAAGTACTTGCAACACAACTCTCAAATGAACCATGTGTTCACCCTCAATTTTCAAATATACCAAGATGTCGACAATGACAAATGAATCTAGGTAACTTCGAAACACCCTATTCATTAGGTCCATAAACATCGCCGTAGCATTGGTGAGATCAAAGTACATTACTAAGAACTCATAGTGACCACATCTAGTCTGAATATGCCATCTTTGGTATATCCTCACCTCTCACCCTAAGTTACTGATACCCGGATCTCAAGTCAATCTTAGAAAAGTAGCTTGCCCCTTGGAGTTGATAAAATAAGTCGTCAATCCGAGGGAGAGGATACTTGTTCTTATTAGTGACTTTATTGAGTTGACGATAATCAATATACATTCTAAGGGACCCATCCCTGTTCTTCACAAAAAAAAAAATAGAGCACCCCATACAGAAATACTAGGTCTAATGAAGCCTTTGTCTAGTAGGTCTTTGAGTTGAGCCTTCAACTCTTTCTATTCGTCTGGGTCCATCCGATAAGGAGGAATTAAAAAGGTAGTTGTATCTGGTAGCAAATTAATACCAAAATCAATTTCCGATTTGAAAGGAATACCAGGAAGATCATTAGGAAGACCTCTGGAAATCATTCACTACGGGAACCGACTAAATGGGTGGAATTTTGGAGATTAAATCTTGGACTCTTGCTATATGATATAAACATCCATTAGAGATCATTTTTCATGCTTTTAAACATGAGATGATACGACCCTAGGAATAGACTTTCTCCCCTTCCACTCTAAAACGGGTTCATTTGGAAAGTTAAACTTCACCACCATCGTTCTACAATCAATAGAGGTAAACCAAGCACACAACCAATCCATACCTAAAATGATATCAAAATCAAGCATATCAAGTTCTACTAGTTCAACATAAGAAACTCTGTTGGGCAACATTATAGGACAATTTCTATACACCCTTTTTGCAACAACCGACTCACCCACTTGGGTAGACACTATAAAAGCTTCATGCACGATATCGGGTAAAATACCAAACTTTTTAGCTACAAGAGGAGTAAAAAATAACAAGGTAGCACCGGGATCAAATAAAACATATAAATCAATAGAAAATACTTTCAACATACCGCTCACCACATCGGGTGAGGTATCTTGCTCACTTCTTGAGCGGAGAGCATAGAAACGACTCTTCTTAGCATCATTAGAACCACTTGCTTGAGATTGACACTACCCTTGCCTTGACCCTTCACATTAGGGCAATCCCTAACCTTGTGTCCACTTTTCCAAACAATTTCCCGTTCCAACCAAGCATTCACCAATATGACCCTTTCCACACTTGGCACAAGTAGGCTTCTCGTTTGATGAGTTTCCACTACTTCCCTTTTGGTATCTAGGTTTAGGCACCTTATCATCACTAGACTTAGGGAACTTGGATGGAACTTTATTAGGGAACCTCTTCTGGAACATAGGCTTGTTTTGGATATATAGCCTACCCTTTGAATAACCACCATCAAAAGATCTTGCCCTCTTAGCATCTATATTCTTTCTTTTATCCCTTGCCTCTTCCACTTGTTGAACATGAACCATTAGATGAGAAATGTTCATATTGTCATGCAGCATAGCCGAATGACATTTCTCTTGCAAATCCTTTGACACTCCCTTTACAAAGCGGCTAATTTCATCCCTAGGATCGGAAACCAAAGAAGGAGCGTACTTTGAAAATTTAGTGAATTTCAAAGAGTATTCAAGCACACTCATACCTCATTGACGAAGGTTGATGAACTCCACCACTTTGGCTTCCCGATTCTCCCTAGGAAACAACTGATCAAGAAAATCATTCTTGAAGATCTCCCAAGTCACCGATCCACCCCTTATAGTTCTATGGTCCCTCCATTGGACGTACCAAGTTTGAGCCATATCTTTGAGTTGGTATGTGGCTAACTCAACCTTCTCACTCATAGTCAACCCCATCGAATAAACGATTTTGTAGACTTCATCAATGAACTCTTGGGGTTCTTCTTCAACCTTGGACCCATAAAAAGTAGGAGGATTCATACTAGTTAAATCCCTCAAAGGAGAGGCCATGGTGCCAACATGTTGGTTTGATTGGGGTACAACCTCCTGGTTAGCTTGAGGCGTCATGCCTTGGTCTTGAGTTGTGACGGCTTGAGCTTACGATGTAAAGGCTTGGTCCATTTGGAGAAGGAAGCCCTTATTTCACCATCCGTCAAAGGTGGAGGATTGATCGGAGCTTGTTCAACATTAGAATCTTCTTCAAGAAGAGGGACTTGATCACCACGGTGAGAAACTCCCGAATTGGAATTCTCTTCCTCAAGTCTTCGAGCAGCATTCCTTCGAGTAATCATTGCCTATAAAAAATATGCAAGGTTTAGGTGAATGCACACAATAAGTATACTCTTGAGACACGATATTGGATTTTCAAGGAAGAGAGAGTTTCTTAAGCATCACATAGATTCCTATTCATAAGTGTGGCGTGCTTCACAATTATGAGTACTAATCTACATAGACATAGTTGAGAGAGACATTGACTCAAGCATATTCAACCTCATGCTTTGATACCAAGTTTATCACATTCGGGGAGAACCCCCTAGCAGTAACCAACGTCGTCGTCCTCTTTGAGGAGTATGATTATCCTCTTAGATTACATAATTACATTCATAGGTTAAAAATATGGAAAAATTCATAACATTTCATTACTTCTTCATTGAGGTTTACATAGACCTTTACATACAAATAATATATTTATATCGAGTATACATACACCCTTCATAAAAGAATATGACATAGTCTTATACTTCTATTGCACATAAGTACATATAAGATATAACATAGTCTTTAAAGAGTGTCTCATCTCATAACCATCTAACAATATTATAGCAATTTGGGCATAGCCCATACATCAATGTACATGAGCCACATATAGTCTATACAATCCGTACTCAAGTGAAAAGAGAAAGAACATAAGACTCTTAAAAGTGAAATAACTTCATAAGCTTGATATTGGCATCGCCTTGGAAAGTGAGGACCTACCTACTTGGATGATTGAGAAATTCCAAGTCTTCTTCAAAGTCGTCTCAAAGAGACTTCAACGAGCGAAATGTAAAATATTGGGGAAAAGAGAGAAAATGTGGTTAGTACACCACTTGTACTTAGTATGAGACCATATGCACATATAATATCAAGTAATGCTAAATAAGAACATTTTATTAAAACATGTGATTTTACCTTTAGAAAGACATATGCATATTCAAGATAACAATACCAATTATTAAAGCATATTCATTAAGTCAAAGCAAGTAACATGCACATCAACATACTTACAACCAAATTAAATACAACCCTATCATCAAGTAATAATATCACAAGCATGAATAAGAGTTCATCATATCATAATAAAGCAAGACAACTACTCATGAATCCTCATAAAGTCAACAAGTGCAATGACCAAGCAAAGCCCCATAACCCTACTTAATCAAGTAACCCAAGAAGAACCATGACTAATATCCAACTTTATATAACATAACTTCTAAGGATACATAACATCATACTTTAGCAATATAGACCAAATACATGTTCATAAGCATAACCATGACCACATAATGTCATTTACATGTAATATCTTCACATTATCATCATTTGCATTCATTAACATATGCATACATAAAATCAACCTTCTAACGCTTCCTTCAAGGCAAACTAGTGCAAGGCATAGATAGAGTCTCATACCCCTACCTAAGAAAAGTCAAACCTCTAAAGTCACCCTAGTTGGTTTATACTTCATTACTTCATTTTAGTTTAGGGAACACTTACCTCAACCGACATAGACCACAAGAGGTATGTTTGGAATCCGGTGTTGTAAAACCTTACACCGATGGAAGGTCGTCTACCGGCAAAAGTAGAACCTAACATAAACATAGCTTTCTAGGGAATCCACTAGCTAGTCTTCCTATGGGGGCAACATAGTTTAAGGAACTAAGAGATAAGTATTTTCTCACTACATACCACTTGGCAATTGGAGCATCCTCTCATGAGAAGTCATAGGGTGAGTATCCCTCATAGGGGAGTCAACATCTCATAATGAACTATAGGGTGAATCGTCCTCTGTGGAAAGTCAAAACCTATCAATCTCAAGTTCTCTCGGTGCTAAGCTAGAGTCCCTTTTGAAATGTCTTTAATGCCTTTATTAATGAATCATAACTTATTGTATGTCATTGGGTCTAACACTTGTATAATCATCATCATCATAGATAAATAAAATTTCAAATGAGTATAAGTCCTTTCTTTGCAATTCATATAAGTAAGGTTAGCACATTTACATAATCATCCATGATAAGGCACATTGATAGTCACCACCATCCTTATAGCATTTACATCTTAATCAACCTCACAACCATTGTCAAGATATTTCAATTAAACATTATACCAACCGTATCAATCATAATACAAGATATGCTTCAATGCCACATCATCACTCAATCTCAACTAACCACAATTTAAGTAAAGAATAGGGATCACAAGACATTCAAAGTCTCCTTCATAATTCATCTTCAAGGTCTTACCATCAACCCTTAACTCAACCCAATAGGGGAGTAACATCATCACAAAACAATAACCAATATGATAACAAGGCCAATTAAATCACTATATCACAATTCATCACTAGTTCATAGCTCAAGATACAAGACTTTTAGGTCAAATTCACAACATACTTCATAACCTAGATAAACTTCTAAAGAACTAGCATGATAGGACTATAATTCATCCTAATCGATTCATCATTGATATTATAACATCATCTAGTAGCAATTCATACAATAACCAAGTTAATTGAACCAACACTACAAAATTCATATTAAGATCATAACCTAGGGTTAAGAGGAATGGGCCATCTTCTAAAATTTAGACCAATCCATAAAGAGACAATGTAATTAAGCTAGAATACATGTTAATCTATTCAAACTATCCAAACGAAATCATAAACAAGATAATTCACAAGATCAATTCGAGATTAGGAAAGACCCACATGAAAACTCAACTTTTGAAATCACTTTGAAGGAACCCTTTGGGGAAAAGAGTCCCAAAGGTGAATTATATCATACACATTAATATTTCATGAATATTAATGGATAAATTAGTCCCTTTACATCCCTTAAACCCTCCCCTAGATTGGTCTTCAATGGAGTTCTTCAACTACAGAGAGAAAGAAGAGAGAAGGCAGAGAATTTGGGTTTTTTAGTTATGAGATGTTATGTTAGTCTAATGGGGTTGGGGTCTTTATATGGGGTGTTAATTATCTTAATTAGACTTCCCTTAACCCCCAAATAACGTCCTAACCCCTTAATTAATTAATTGGAACCAACCAAAAACGTGCACTAAAATAAGGCCCTCACAGACAAGACCTCAACCAAAGGTCCGTCTGTGAGTCGACAACCCCTACCCCCTTTCGTGCTTCACATCCGTAGGTACGTTCAGAGACTAGTCAAAATGTACTATTTGCCAAAATGTCTATGTGTTGGTCTCCAGATGGAATCGACGCCCCGTCGATCAGCACACGCCCCGTCGACTCCCTTCGTGGTTGCACCCTGCCCAAGCAGTGCTTTTGACCCCAAAACAAAAGGGTCCTCCTCAAGGGACCTTGGTTGGTCCTTGGGGATTCGTACCCAGACGTTTCAACTATGAATCATTCCTAAAACAAGTTATACACCTTTCCACCAAATTTCATGAATTTTGACTTCTAAAAGCTAGTCAAATAGACTAAGGCACGCTATTACCACATTGAACTATTTTCCTGACGTCATGGACGTTTTTTGAATATTTTGGTTTCTAAACCTTCTAAATGATTTATATACATTAAAATAGACCTTAAAACAGTGTCCAAACCTTTTGACACCTATGTTAGGCTCTAGAAGACATATTAGATTTTCGAAGTGTTACACAAATACTGCCGACAAGTCCATGTTAATCAAAATTCATAAAGTAACGCCGACGAGGCCACACAATTCACAAGTATAGCACATAGCACTGCCACCATAAGTGGACCATACAAAAAATAAACATAATTCAAGACCTAAATTACATAATATAAAGAGAGTTAGGGCACTATACCACCAATCCACTCTCACCACTTCAATCCATAGAAAAATCAACCAATACAATACCCAAAGGCCCTTACCCATGTCCATGGTCACCAATTCAATTCCAAAATCATAATACACAATTAATCCAATGAAATTCAATATGAATTTATCAATCTAAGAAAGCCTACACATGATTCTAACATATTTCTTTCACAATTCAATATCCCAAAGTAAACTACACAAGAAATCACTAGTATACAGACATGATCAAATCAACCATAATATAATCAAAATAAGGATTTAATGATTTTCATGGGTCCATAAGAATTTTGATGTTAAATTATTCAATTAACACTAATTCAATCATAAATCATTGATCTAAAACGTTTTATGCAAGGACATATGGCTAGATTTCAATTTAGAAGATCATATTTGAAATTCATTGGAATTTACTCCTTGAAGAAAGAGATTTCAACGATAAAGAACCATACCTTAATTTTAAAGAAAATCCCATAAGATTGATGGAGAAAAACATGGAAAATTTGTCTTCTTCCTTGGATCTTCAAAGCTTCATCAATAGAGGTTTTCGGAGAAAAACAATGGAGAGCTTTTGTTTTGGAATTGAGGTTTTTGATTTGAAAGGTGAATTGGGGTTTAAAAAAGTCTAATAACTTCCAATAACTAACCCCTAAAATACCAAAAGTACCCCTGAACTTATAGGACCCTTTAACAAAGTCAAACTCAACTTAAATTTTGGGAATTATCGTCGGGAAACAAGTCCGCGACGCGGAGCAGCTCCCGTAATATTTTTAAAAATAAATTCTTAGACATTACATTCCGAGTTGTTCCTGCGACGAGGACCAAATTTTTGGACCAAGGACACCCAAGTCCGCGACGCAGACCCATTTGATCCATGAACAAACGTGGCTGCCTTGGGTAACTTGTTATCCCAAGGCTTGGGTCCTCCTCAAGGACCCTTTAGTCGGTCCTAGGGGAGTTTTTCCTTGATGTTTCCACCTCGAATACACTCACATACATGTTAGGAACCTCTCAATTCTATTTGAACTCAAAACAACACATAAAAATTGTCGAAACAAGTTAAGACACACAATCACATTTGAAGGCAAAACTTTCGAACATGTGTGACGTTCTTGGTCGTTTGATCTCCAAACTTCACCAAACTTTAGAAACTCACTATAAACATAATTATGCCCCATTTTAGGACTTTAAAAAATCAATACACAAGTTTTAGACTCTAGTTTCCCGTAAGTCGTTTTTGAGGTGTTACATTTTCCCTCACATTTACTCAGTCAAATCAAATACCTAAATCAAAACCCAAAAGCTCTCACCTCTCTCTACTTTCTCTCTCTATTCAACCTCCATTGAAGAAAGAAGAAAGATTGAAGAAAAATACCAATTTCTCTAGGATTTCAAATGAATTTCGTGGATTAAATCTTCATTATGGTATGGGTTCTTCACTCATGGGATTCCCTTGACCAAGAGGTCTTTTCACAGTTGATTTGTAAATCACCCAATTTAAAGGGTTTTCTTCTACAAATGGGTTTTCTTTTAAAATTGAAATTGATGATTGATTTTGTCTAATTATGATTACTCATCGCTAATTAAGTGTAGACTGTTGAGTAATTGATGCTAATCAAGGGTAATTTCGTGTGGATCAGGTCACTTCCCCAATTTCCCCAAATCTTGGATCTTACTTGTGAATTGATTAGAATTGAAGAATGTGTTGATTGTTAGACTTGTCTTCACTATTCTAATTCATTACTGGACTTCCTAGGGTAATGTATGGTTGGGATTGGATCTATTTCTTGATGAATTCATTATGAACCCTATTCCACTAACCCTAGGTTAAGAATTGAATTTACTTTTGAAAGTGATGATAGAATTGACTTAGTTATTGTACTGATTACTATTGTCGGATGTTATTACAACTATCATTGGATGAAATTGGTTGGTTGATGGTAAGACAATGATGATGTCTTGTGAAGGATATTGGGTAAGTCTTTATGATCTTGAACCTTTACTTCAATTGTGATGGCTTGTACTTGGTGATGAAGTTCAATTGAAACATAAATTGTGAATTGATTAAGTAGGTGTTGGTATGATGATGCAATTTAAATGTCTTGATTATGTGAATTGTGATATTATGATTAAGATGAAATGATATATGGTTGGTTATGAATTACCTATGCGCCTCACTATGACACGATGATGATAATGTGCTAATCTCACACATGAAGGGTTGCAATGAAAGGAAATTCTCATGCAATTCCTAATAAGCTAATGACTATGACTATAGAAGGAGTTCATATCCGATCGTAAACTAAGTTATGATTGTTGAAGAAAGACATTTCAAAATGGACTCTAGCTTAGCACCGAGTTAACTAGTAGTGAGGAGTGTCCCTTTCCAAGTAGGGAATGTAGGTTCACTATAGTACTCATGAGATTGGAACCTATAATGTATGGTGCATAAAAAGGGTCCCAAGTACATCTCCTAGTTCTTGAACTATGCTGCCCCCATAGGAATACTAGATAGTGGATCCACATAGATAGTATGTTCATGTTTTTGTACTACCCTAGCAAGTAGTTCACCTTCTTTGGATGTAGGGTTTCATGAAACCGGATTTATTACATCATATGGTCTATGTCGGTTAAGTAAATATTTTCCTGAAAGTAAAATAAAGTAATAAAGTGAACTATAACTAGGAGGACTTAAGGGATTGACTTAGTCTAGGTATGGGTATGGGACTCTACCTATACATTGCACGAGTTGTCCTTGAGGGAAGTCCTACAAGGATTTTCTTACGTTCTTATGATCATATAAAGCCAATGATATGCATATGTTGACTTTACATGTTGATGATACTTTATGATGTTGGTTTCACTTATAAACATGTTATTGGTCAATATTGCTAAATATAATGATGAATACTCATGATCATATGTTATGTGAAGTTAGACATTATTTATGATCTTTGGTTGGTTTACTTGGTTGAGTGGGGTTATGGGGTTTGACTTGGTCCTTGCACATGTAAGCTTTGTAAGGGGTTATGAGTAATGGTCTTGTATATATTGTAATGTTATGAACTCTTATATATGTTTTGTTGTTATAACATGATGTTGAAGTTGTTTTGGTTATGATTTCTAATATGTTATACACATGTTGACTTTACTTTACTTGATGATGTGGGTCTTGTGTTGTAAATGGTTTTGTCTTTAGGAAGGTGTGATTATTGGCTTATAAGGGTTCTTCGATATGCATAAAGATTTTTAAAGTAACTTAGCCTGGTTTTGAACAAATGTTCCTTTGTGCATGATTTCAACATTTATGTGTGCATATGTCCCGTACTTAGTACAAGTGGTGTACTAACCCATATTTCTCCTTTTTTGCCAAACATTTTAGGTTTCGTTCGTTGAAGGGTTCATGGATAATTTTCACGATGGCTTTGATCATTTCTCCAAGTGTGGGTATGTCCTCAAGATCCGAGTATGATGACTTTTCAAATTCTACCTATGTGACTTGGTATAGTATAATGACATTTGTTTCACACTTATTGTTAAAGATATTGTTGTAAGCCCTAAGTGGAATTTATACAATTTTATAATGGCTATACCCATATTATTCCGTTTAGATGGTAATATATGAGACGTCCCTATTAAGAATATATTGTCTATGTTATATACATGTGACATAAAAGTAGAAGACTATGTAAGATTCGTATTAAAAGTAGTCTAAGTAAACTCCCTATGTATATATTATGTGTAAGTGAAGGGTCTATGTAAACCTCATGATGTAGATGTAGATGAAAACTTTTGATTTTTCCGCACTTTTAACCTATGAATGTAATGATGAATGCTAAGAGTCTAGTCTTAGTCCTCTCCAAGGACGATGACGCCGGTTGCATCTGGAAAGTTTAGTCTTCCATGGAATGTTTCATGGGGTTTCAAGAGTCGGAATTTAATAAAATTTTGTATAACGGTTTAATACAAGTGTTAGAGTATGTTTTGGGTCACCCAAGGACAACCCGAAGGGTCCTTGGAGAGGAAACTACAATTTGACCCCAAAAGGTAGTGTTGGCAGTGGCTACGTACGAAGCCAATCGACGAGGTGTACCTTGAGTAACAAGCTGTCGATTTATCCATAGTCCACACTTAGACATTTTCCAAAAATGGCCAAAATCCAGGTCTCAGACACAATCGACGGACGTTCAGGACAGTGGGTGTAAGGGGCCGTTGACTGACCTACGCACCGTAGGTCAAGGTCTTGTAGGTCTGGTATGGTTTTCGCTTGTGAGTTTTAAGTGGTGTAATTAAATTATTTAGTTGGTTATTTGGTTAATAAAGTGTAGGGGGTGTCTAATTAAGTTAATTAAGAGACTATATAAAGACCTAAGCCTAATTAAACTAACCCACCACCTTCAATTCCCAAAACTCAAATTCTATTCCTTCTGTCTACTTTCTCTCTCACCAAAGAAGATTCCATAGAAGACCAAGGTAAAAGAGCTTAGGGCTGCAATATTTCAAATTTGTATCCATCAATCTTTAAGGATTAACAAGGTATGGGAACTCTTTACCTTTGGAACTCCTTTCCCCAAAGGGTTCTTTCAAATTGATTTCTAAAAGCTGAGAAAAACATGGGTTTCATTCTTAATCCGAAAATGATGTTTTAAATTGTATTTTTATTGATTTATTTTTATTATTACGGTTGTATTATGATGAATTATTGGTAATATAGGGTAGTTCTTGATGTTGTACCTACTTTTATGGAAGATATCATGAATTGACCCTATTTCTCTAACCCTAGGTTATAAACTCATGTTGAATAGATTAGTGTTGATGTAATTGAATTAGTTCTTGTGTTAATTACTATAATATGCTGTTATGAAGCCTATTAATGGATGAATATAGTTGGTTGATGGTAAGACCATGGATTAAGTTTTGTGAAGGTGATTGGTAAGACCTATGATCTTGAATCATTACTTCAATTGTGATGACTTATACTTGATAATGAAGTTCAATTGAAGTATGTCATGTTATTTGATTAAATAGGGGTTGGTCTAATGATGAGTTGAAATTTCTTGATTATGTGAATGGTGAGATTATGATTAAGGTGTAATGTTATAAGGTTGGTTGTGAATTACCTATGCGCCTTACTATGACATAATGATTATAATGTGTTAATCTCACATATGAGGGTTGCAATGAAAGGATATTCTCATGCAACTCCTAATGAGCTAATGGTGATGATATACAAGGGGGTTAGTCTCCAATGACCTATACTAAGTTATGATGATTAATAAAGGCTTAAAGATATTTCAAAAAGGGACTCTAGCTTATCACCGAGTGAACTAGTAGTGAGGAGTGTCCCTTCCTAAGTGGGAAAGGCAGGTTCACTATTGTACTCATGAGATAGAGATTACAATGGCAATGGCATAAAAAGGGTCTCAAACATGTCTCCTAGTTCTTGGACTATGTTTCCCCCATAGGAATACTAGCTAGTGGATCCACCTAGTTGTTATGTTCATGTTTTCGTACTACCTTGTCAAGTAGTCCACCTTTTTTCGGTGTAGGGATTCATGACACCGGATTCCACATTTAGCTCATGTGGTCTATGTCCGTTAATGAAAGTGTTCCCCAAAGTAAAATGAAGTAATAAAGTGAACTCCAACTATGATGACTTAAGGGGTTTGACTTAGTCTAGGTAGGGTTATGGGACTCTACATATACATTGTTCTAGGTGGCCTTGAGTGAAGTCTTACGAGGTTGTTCTTATGTTCTTATAAAGTAAATGGTATGCATATGTTGACTTTACATGTTCATGAGACTATATGATATTGGTTTCGCTTATGAACTTGTTGTTGGTATATATTGCTACATATGATGAGGACTACTCATGATGCTATGTTAGATGAAGTTCGGCATTGTTTAAGATCCGTTGTTTGGATTACTTGGTTGAGTGGGGTAATGGGACTTCACTTGGTCATTGCACTAGTAAGCTTGGTAATGTGTTATGAGTAAGGGTCTTGCATATTTGTAATGTTATGAACTCTTATACATTCTTTGTTTTTATAACATTATGTTGGAGTTGCTTTGGTTATGTACTCTAATATGCTATTACACATGTTGACTTGACTTTACATGATGGTATTTGTCTTGTGTTGTATATGGTCTTGTCTTAAAGAATATGTGATTATTGGATTTTAAGGGTCCTTAATTGTGCATAACGCTTTTCAAAGTAATTTGGCATGGTTTTGAACAAATGTCCCTTTTAGCATGATATCAACGTTTTATGTGCATATGTTACCATACTTAGAACAAGTGGTGTACTAACCCATATTTCTATACTTTCTACAATTATGTAAGTTCCGGTCATTGAGTTCTTAGAAGTCCAATTGAAGAAGACTTGAACTCTATTCCCAAGTGTTGATTGGTCCTCATGGTCGGGATGTTACCTTGTTCCACATTCTAGCTTTAAAGTTTAGTTGTATTATCTTAAAGTCATTGTTCATTCCACTTTCATTTGGATACTCATGTAATCCTTTATTGGAATGTTGACTTTGTATTGGCTATGTAGAAGATTTATACTCATTTAGATGGTTCAATATGAGATGAAGTATTAGACTAGTTCTTATGTATTGATTATGTTGTCTAAAAGAGAATCCTATGTAAGCTTCCTATGTGAGGAGATTATGTAAACTCCATATGTAGTATGCGATAGGTCTAAGTAAACCTCATTATATAGATGTACGTATGAAAAGTTTTAATTCTTCCGCATTTTTGACCTATGATATGTAATGATGAATGGTAAGAGGCTAGTCTTAGTCTTCTTCGAGGATGACGACGTCGGTTACGTCTAGGCGGTGCTCCCTGGTCATAGAGCTTGATATGATAAATGTGCATTGGACTTCATGAGATGTCTTAATGAGAACGCTTAATGTAACTTTAATGTGTGGTGTTTTAGCCTCCCAATGATAAATTGAGTCTCCTCTAAATTATATAAGGTGAGTCCCTTTAAAAATGTGTGACTTTTGTATTTCGGTAATTGTTAATGTAGGATCATTCTTGAGAAGTGATGATATGTATAGCCAATATCATTGATATGTGCCTATAAATTGCAATAATTTCCCTAAAAGATGCAAGTTGATGAAAGCTAGTTTCATGCTTGAAATTAAAACTATGTGAAATGACTTCCTATTGTTGTGATGTGTGTGGTGTGATTTACCATTTTGACTTCATTAGGAATGAAGTATGAGAATGCCTTGGTTAAAAAGTGGTGAAATTCTCCTTAGAATGAATTGACCTTTGTGCATTGATCGTATATGGACTATATGATAATATGTGAATATGTTAAGGAGAAGGACATTCCTCCTTAAGCATAACTAAATATGGTAATGTTAAGTATAGCCTTAATGGTATAATGTCTAACTGATAAGGATCCTTTTTAATCTACTTTACTCAAGTCTATATCAGTATGAGTTACTTATTTTCTCTTGAGTGATGATGTTGAAGCTTCCTATGTGTGATTTCAAGGTTATTGCATATTGATCTCTTAATGAAATGAAATCTAAATACCATGTCATGATTAATATATGGATGTTCGTCCTATGAACATGAAAAATGACTATGTGTTTGATGCATTAAGTAGTAAGTGAATGAAGGTTTTGCTTTCTTGTGTTTCATTGAGTTCATAATGGTATGAAGTTGGTGTTCCTCGTAATTTTAGTGTGCTTACTTTTATGTCATGATGTGTTGAATGTTGTGAGCTGCTCTATGAGTCATTTAGTCGTTGAAGTGTTTGAAATATTTCAAGTGTCATTCGAGGACGAATGTTCCCATCTTTGGGATATTTTAAAGACCCTCAAAATAAGTAATGGAGTACAGAGCCTCACATTTTCCTTAAAAGGTTAATAATATGTTCTAAAGTGTTTTACCGAATGTATTGTGGATTTGAAGAGCTTTGGAGGTCAAACGTTCAACAACGTTTAAGACATTCGAAAGTTGGTCTTGAGACGTGCTTGTGTGTCCTTGTATGTTTGCCTTGTTTTAATGTGTTGTTTTGAGTCTAAAAACAGTATAGGTAACCTTATTACCATAATCAACATGTTTAACGTCAATAAATTTGGGTACGACTTCCCAAGGGCCACCCTAAGGGCCCCTGAGGAGGACACAAAGCTAGGAGCTGCCTCCGCGACGCGCAACCACTTCCTAGATTTAGTTGTGTTGTTTTAAAGTCAAGTTTGACATGTCTAAAAGTCCAAATAAGTATGGGGGTGTTTTAACTATGGGATCCGGTTATAAACTGATTTTAGAACTTATTTAACCCCTTTACAAAGTCAAAACCCCAATACCCAATGAGAAATCAAAATCCCAAAACCCTCTTCTCCTCCAAATTCTCTCAAAACCTCCAATTGAGGCAAAACTCAAACTCAAGCTAGAACATGAATTGTAAAGTGATTTATCCTCCAAATTGTGGGCTTTTCTTCTATTACGGTAAAGTAATCCTTCATTCTTAGTTAACCATTCATCAAAGGAGTTTCTTCAAATGTTTTGAAAGAAGATTTCATGATCAATTCCCCTATCTTTCAATCTAGCCATGGGTTTATTTTCAAATTGATTTTTAAAGCATTGTTATGATGAATTGATGATTATCTACTGTTTTAAGATGGATTTCAATCCAATTTATGAAGAACCGATCTTCCTCCCAAATTCTCAATTTAGCCTATAATGTGGGTAATGTGATATTGATCCTATGTTAATTGGATTATGATTCGATTATTTTATAGTATCTATAGCTACTATATCCTATATTAATTGTGGATGAATTATGGGAATTGATCAATTATGATCAAAGCTTGGAGAATTCGTCAGACTGCCCTACTTCATCTACTTTGTATAGAATTGGTAGTTAAATTAGCCTCGAATGGCATTGTGTGGTGTGGTACACTTATGATGGCGGTGTTTATAATCTTGTCATTCTATATATTATGTGATCATAGCCTTGAAGGCAAGTTTATGTATTAGGAAGTGTGGTTAAGATGATAGGACAATGTGAAGTTATATGCCTAGTCTCCAATGCTAGTTCATGATCTAGGTTACCTTGATGATGTTATGACAATTGAATAAGGTTGTTAGGGTTAGGTGGTCAATATTTTTATCATTGATGAATGACCCCTATCTATGAACCCCTATATGAATGTGTTGTTTTAAACATTAGGAGTCTTAGATTCAAAGTATTAAGACGTCTTATCTCCTATGCTATATGAGTGTGTGTGTGGTCTATAGTCCCTAGTACTCTCTATGTGAGTTGTCTATCACTTGAGGGACATGAATGTGTATTGTGACCTTTATATGGTGGCTTCCTCAATTATTATTTTGTTGCCATTATGTGATCATGTTGACCAATGTACACATACACCTCATGCATGTCTATGAGTAGGATAGTTCATGGTAGCTAATGAAAGGACTGTTCTCATATGAACAATTGTCTACTACTATGCATGTAAAGTATATGTTCATGAATGTATGAAATTATATCTTAACTAGGATGAATTGATAGGTGTACTAGTATAGCTAAGTGTATGGAACTTTGCCTAGCATTCCACATGTATACCTTGATAGGATAGTTCCTAGGATGATTCTCTATATACATGATTATGAATGCATGATTAAGCTATGAACATGAAGTATATGCTATGATGTCAAGTATATGATATGGAATAAGTATGATCATGAAGTGTCGAGATGCGTTTGTGTGAAAGGTTTGCTCATATTTGTACACCTATACACTTATGCATGAATGTACACACACATGAATGCATGAATAAATCATATTATGATTATCTTGTAATGTAGGGTCTTTTGAAAGGTGTTCTCAATTGTACTCTAAATTAGACTATGCTTTTAGTATGGTATGTCCATGCGAAAGGTTTTCTCACATGTTTTAGGTTGATGAAAGGACATACTCATCTATAACCTATGAACCATACATATGAGGAGTTAATATCCTAAAGAAGATTTTTATGAAGTAATGTTAATAACGACTTTTCAATGAAAGGGAAATTTTTTTAGCACCGAGAGACTTGATGATGAGGGCTACTCCTTCCCCTATGTGAAGGGTTGTTCACCATAGTCCTCACTAGGTAGATAACTATAATGCGCAATTGGCATAAAGAGGGTTTCATTATATACCTCCAAGTTCCTTAACTATGTTGCCCCCATTGGACCTAGAAAGTTTATCCACCTAGATGTTAGCATGATATTCATGTCTTACTTTGGAAAGTAAGATGCCCTCTTTCGGTGTGAGGGTATGACACCAGATTACATGTTTAACACGCATGGTCTTATATCGGTAGAGGAGAATTTTCCCTGAGGTAAAATGAACAATGGAAGTAAAGGAACGAACCCTAACTAGGATAACCTTAGAGAAGTGCTTAGTGTAAGTGAGAGTAATGAACTTACCTATGCATTGCACAAGTAGTTCTTGAAGAGAGTTCTTGGAAGGTGTTAAATATGTATATGTATATGTATATGTCCTTGTGAATGACATTGTAGTGTCGGTATACTTGTTATAATCATATGCATAGTATGGGTCGTATTATGTCTTAATGATGAGGTCTTACTATATATACATAATGTGGGTCTTAATGACTATATGATGAAGGTTCTACCTAATGTGTATGACGTTGTACATGCTTGTTTTGTTTATGCATGAAGTAAGTGGAAAGGTCTTATTATGCCTTAATTAAATAAAGGTCAAATATGCTATTGTTGACTATTGTCTCTATGATTATATTGGTAGTCTTTACTTGTATATGTGGTCCATCAAGTATGTTGGGTCATATGTGCAGTATGAGTCTTATGATATGCTATGTTCTATAAATGTGTATGTTTGAATTAATGAAGGTAATGTGAATGTTCACCAGGTGACCTTAATGTTATGCTTGACTGGGGATGGTGGAATGGGACACTATTCATGCAATGCTCCAAGTAACACTATAGGGTTACTTGGGGGGTAAAGGATGTTATTGTAAAAGAAGGATAATCCTATGAAATGCTAGAAGTGCTTAAATGTATTATGTGGATTTATACGATGTTGTGACTATTGTACATGTCTGTATGAAGTATGTGAACTATATTGTGCTTATTGTATCAATATTCATGAAGTTTTACCAAAAGACATGATGCATGGTTTCTAACTAAATGTCCTCTTTAAATGCATGTTTTTGCATAGTTTCCATACTTAGTGCATTCCCGTACTAATACCACTCGTCTTAATCTTTTACACAAAGTGTAGGTGGTGATGTCTAAAAGATGTCTCATAAAGTAAAGAGCTTGTATAGGGTTCCCAAGTTCAAAAAAAGTGATCCTTAAGATTCAAGGATTTCCTATTTCAAGTTCTTAGTCAATGATTATGTAATAGATTAGATGTTATTTTATATTGTTAAGGGTCGTGTCCCTAATCCATTCGATTGATGTTGAGTCGAAGATGGCAACAGAGACTTAGAGTATAATTGCGTATTATGATATCTTTATATATATCAAGTGATATTTCTAGCATATGATGTCTTATGAAGAATTTTAAATTTTCCGCTAAATTTACATGAAAATGCGATGAATGATGTCTATGGGCTTGTATAAGTCCTCCGAGAGGATAAGTACGCCATGTTACTTCTAGGGGGTGCTCCCCGATCGTGACTACCCACGACACATGGATGGGTCCACAGTCCGTGGGAAGAGAGTCGTGGGTAAAGAACCCAATTCTCCAAGTCATAGTAACCCAAACCACGCTCACTAGCACGGGTCGTGGGTCCAACCACGGTGTGGTGTGTCGTCGGTGAGCCTTTAAACTACATTTTGGCAGTTGAGTTTTAGGGTATTTTGAGTTTTCTTTTTTTGATTAATATTAGGTGATATTGTTTTAGCCTATTTTAAACACATATAAATGGATTTTAGGGCCCTAAAAAAACTCATCCAAATCATTATTTCTAAAATCCCAAAAAAACTCATCCTCTCCAAAAAATATTGTCTCTCTAGAACTCAATTAAGAAGAATGAGGACATTTGCCATGACCCGAGAGAACCCCCTAGTCGTAATACGGTGTATTAAGGCTCAATGAGGTCATATACAAGCCCTTGACATTCTTTCATCACATAGACAATAAAAATTCTGCCGAATGAAAAAACCTTTAAGTAAAAATCATAAGACTCGAAAATCAACAACATTTAAAAATCTTTATACGCAAGCGGGAGAGTAGTATCACAAGGACTACTTAGACCCAAATCTTAAAACATACTAGGTACATTGACCTTTTCAGTATAAAAGAATACTAAAAGTCTATTAGAAAGTATTAACAGAAATAGTAGAAACATCGAATCCTTGTCCTCTATGTATAAGGACATACAAAAGGGGTGTTGAGAGAAACTCTTATCCCAAGCTTCACTAGAGAATGACATCACTTGCAAACAACTACACTTGTAGTAAAAATATGAAATATGGGTTAGCACACAAAAATGTAATAAGTATGATGACCATGTAAAAACATGCTAAAAGGAACATTTGTTTGAGATATATGCTTTTATGCTATTTTTTATTCAACTTCGCAAAAATAAGTATAAGAGGTATATTATAAATCACAATCCCCATAAAAGACAATACCCACATTATAGACATGCTCAACTAGTACCAGTATACAACACATAAAAATATTCGTCAAGTAACTCATTTCATCATCTTAGAATCTCTACCCAAAGTTACCACAAGCCATACCTAAGTTGGACATGGAGTGGGATCCCATACTACCTCTTCATACCACACCTAGGTATTCCTCAAAGGCCATAATAGATAAGGACCCTTCTGTTTCAACTCAATATAATAGGGAGCTCACAACATAAATATAAGCTATTAGTTCAGCATTTCATTTTAGACGGTAAGTCAACAAGTTTCATTAAGTCATTTAAGACACATTAATGCATTTAGAGAACTTTCACATATTAGTATTAAAGACTAAGGGAACTCACATTAGCACCTTCAAAGCCTACTCATGCCATGTGTAGATAGCATCAGATACTACTACCTACACGTTGTAGAACCTATCAAGTAACTAAAGTGCACATCCCACATAATGGGAATACGCATTAACCGACACAAACCATGCTTGCTAGACATGGAATCCGGTGTCATAAAATCCGACACCGTTGAAGTCGTTCTACTTGACAAGGGTAGAACTAATACATATTCCATTTAGGCACATGGTTTAGGGGATATCCAAATATTTTCATTGGACTCTGGCCTTTTCTTTGGGAAGTGACACCATTTTAACCATATCCACTTGGTGCTAGCCTTAGTTCCCATAGAGTAGTTTCATTCACATATATGTTCTAGAGAGGGTAGAAATATTAGGTATAGCGACCCATAGTATGACATATCTGGCGAGCACCCTTAGACGTAATCGGCTTCATCGTCCTCGGAGAGGACTAAGACTAGCCTCTTAGCATTGATCATTACATTCATAGGTTAAAATGCGGAAAATTTAAAACTTTTCATCTACAAATACCTCATGAGATTTACTTATGCCTCTCACTTACACATAACATATTCATAGCGATTATACATAGACCCCTCGTATAAGAAGATTACATAGTCTTCTACATTTATGACACATATATATAAGATACAGAATATAGTCATAAAACGGATATCTCATATTAAACCATATAAACAAAATCAAACAATATGGGCATAATCCGTTACACAATGTATAAATGCCACTTAGAGCATACAACAATATCTTGAAACAAGTAGAATGAAATGATTGTCTTTAGACTATAACAAAGAAACATAGCTAGATTAATAACAAGGAATCATCCTCGGACTTGAGGACATACCCACATGGAGAATGATTCCAAGACTTTCTTGCAAATGGCCACAATCTCCTCAACGGCGAAAACCTAAAATGTTGGGAAAAAGGGAGAAATGGGATTAACACATCACTTGTACTAAGTATGGAATCATATGCACATACAACATAGAAATCATGCCCAAAAGGGACATTTGTTCAAAAGCATGCAAAGTCACTTTAGAAATACTTTATGCACATTCAAGAACCAATACAAGTCAATAAGAACATATTCCTTAAGTCAAGACCATGTACATCTGAAGACCACCAATACCAAGTCTCGTCAAGTCAACATACATATAAACATAATTGAGCACATAATCAACACAAGTCTATTATCAAGTTATAATATCAACAAGTATGCATACGAGTTCATGACATCACAGCCTATGCAAGACCCTTACTCACAAACCCCCATTAAGTTCACTAGTGCAATGACTAAGTAAGGCCCCATAACCTCACTCAACCAAGTAAACCAAACAAGAACCATAAGCAATGCCTAACTTTACATACAATATCATCCAGAGTAGACATCATCATACCTTAGCAATAGAGACCAATAACATATTCATAACTAAATCCAATATCACATAGTGTCATTAACATGTAAGATAATCATATACATATCATTTATATTTATAAGAATATAAGCTCATAACATCTTTCTAAGACTTCCCTCAAGTCTAACTAGTGCAATGTAGAGGTAGAACCCCATACCCATACCTAGACTATGTCAAACCCCTTAAGTCATCCTAGTTAGAGTTAACTTTATTACTTTATTTTACCTTTGGTAACATCTTGCCTTAATCGAAATAGACCGCATGAGCTAATGTGGAATTCTGTGTCTTGGAACGTACACCGAAAGAAGGTGGACTACTTTCTAAAGTAGGACCAAAACATGAACATAGCATATATGTGGATCCACTAGCTAGTATTCCTATGGGGGCAACATAGTTCAAGAACTAGGAGATGTCTTTGGGACCCTCTTCATGCTCCATGCATTATAGTCTCCAATATCATGAGTACAATAGTGAACCTACCTTCCCTTTGTGGGAAGGGACACTCCTCACTTCTAATTCACTCGGTGCTAAGCTAGAGTCCATTTTGAAATGTCTTTCATTAATAATCATAACTTAGTTTATGTCATAGGATCTACCCATTATATAGTTATAGTCATTATCTCAATAGGAACTGTATGAGTATGTTTTATCAATACAATTCACACATGTGAGTTTAGCACATTTACATCACCATATCATAATAAGGCACATCGGCAATTTATCACCAACATTATATATTTACATCCTATCCAACAACTCACAATCCATAAAATCAAGATAATTAAATTTAACATCATTCCAACCGAAATCAATCTTATCATAAGGTGTACTTTAATATAACTTCATCACTAAACACAAGTTATCACAAATGAAGTAAAGGTTTGAGCTAACAAGACTTACACAATCTCCTTCGCAAGCCATCATCCAAGGTTTTTCCATCAACCATCCAATTAACCTCAAAAATGGGTGTAATATCATCACACAATAGTAATTAATACAATAAGGAAGTAAATTGAATCACTACACATCAATTCATCACTAGTTCATAACCTAGGGTTAGGTACTTCGGTCAATTTTATGATCTACTTCACATGCTAGGTTAATTCATCAAGAACTAGCATAAATAAAGCATAATACATCATAATCTAACTATAATAATAATAATATACCATAGACAATACAATTTTGAATATCAAATTCGTAATAGAAGAAAACCATCTGAAACTCATCTTTTTGAAATCAATTTTGGAACAACCCTTTGGGGAAAGAATCCAAAAGGTGAAAGGATACCATACCTTGTTAATTGTTGGAGTTTGATGGAGAAAAGAAACCTTCTTACTGACCAAATGACCTTGACCTAGCCTTTCGATGCACTTCTTTTTTTGGGGAGAGAAAAGAAGAGAGAAGGAAAAACAATTGTATTTTGGGAAATTATGGGAGTTGAGTTAGTTTAATTAGGTTTAGGTCGTTATATAAGTCATTAAATAACTTAATTAGACCTAACTGAACCCCTATTAATTAACTAACGAATTAATTAATTAATTAAAATAACATAAAACTAACCAGAAATTGCAGGACTGACCTACGAGACCCTGACCTACATGCCGTAGGTCAGTCGACGGACCTTGGGACGAACCGTCCTGCAGGTCTGTCATTTTGAAAAGAGATTTTCCAAAGTGGACATTTTTCCAAAATGGATAATTCTTAATCGACGGAGGCATCGTTGCCCCTTCGATTGACTTATGCCTCGTCGTCTGCACCTCATCGATGGCTACTGTCTCAAGAATTTTTTTAGCTAAAATGGAAGGGTCCTCCTCAAGGACCCTTAGGGTTGTCCATGTGGAGTCTTACCCAGACGTTTGGACCCTAAACCTACTATTATACGTGTTAGACACCTTACTACCAAATTTAATCAATTTACTACTCTTAAAACCCTGTCAAATAGTCTAAGGCATGCTAGCACCTTTTGCACTATTCTCCGGACGTCGTGGGTGAAATTCTTAGATACACCTTATCACCCTCTTCAAATTATAAGTCTCTCCTCCTATGGTTGTCATATGACTTTTTCCGACTATAGGATGTTTTCAATATATTCCTTATCATATGAACTTTCTCCAATATCTTATAAATCAATTCGGGATCCAAGAGTGAAGACTATCCCACTTCAAACCATCCAATTGGAGATCTACATCTCTTACTGTTAAACCCTAAAAATAAACTAAGGTAGCTAGAGCCTGACATGTTCCTTAAAAGGTTAATAATAGGTTAATTAAGTGTCTTTTATGCATACTTGATTTGAAGAAGTTTGGAGGTCAAACGTCCAAGAACTTTCAAGACGTCCGAAAGTTAGTCTTTAGACGTGCTAGTGAATCCTTGTACGTTTGCCTTGTTTATATGTGTTGTTTGGAATTGAAAAACACTTTATTTGACCCTAGTATCTTAATAGATATGTTAAGTGTCGAAACGTTTGGGTACGATTCCCCGAGGACCAACCTAAGGGCCCCCAAGGAGGACCCAAACATTGGACAAGGAGGCTGCCCAAGGCAGTGTGCAACAGCAGGATAGAGGAACCAGCCTCGCGTTGTGCACCTGGTACTGTGTGTGCCAATGCGACGCGTGCCCAACACGAGGCCTACTTCCTCAAAATTGATTTTTGCGCAAATTCAAAGGCTGCCTCCGCGACGCGTAGCCACTTCCCAGATCCGGTTGCGTCATTTTAAAGTCAATTTTGACTTGTCTAAAAGTCCCAATAAAAAATGGGGTGTTTTGGTAACTTTGGGAGACAATTATAAACTGTTTTTAGGAACTATTTAACCCTTTTCCCAAGTCAAAACCCCAACACCCATTAAGAAATTAAAATCCGCAAAACTCCCTCTTCTTCCAAAAAACCCCAAAAATCTCCATTGAAGACTAAGCTCAAGAACAAGTTATGGGGGTGGATTCTTGGAGATTTATTTTCAATTTTTTGTGGGATTTCTTATGTAAAATTGTCACACCTGGAGAGCGTACCCCAGATGCGACCAGCTTCGTCGTCCTCTAGAGCACTCTGACAAGCCCTTAACATTCATAATAACATGTGATCAGTAAAAATTGCGGAAAATTAAAACTTTTATGTACTATGTGAAGTATACGTAGACTTCATACTTAACATTGATTATGACATACGATATTCTACAAACTTCTCTCACATATATAAAACAATCTAAAGAGTACAAATCTGGACTTAGCCTATATATAATAAATATGGCATATAGGCCTTAGTACAAAAGAATCCAAAGAACATAAATGGAAATAGAATATTATTAAAACTACTAAGTCTTCATAAGCTGGAATATGAAAGATAGTATCCACGAACATGAGGACCTACCAAGACTTGGATAAAGAGTTCCAAGATTCTTCAATTGACTTTTCTAACTCTTCAATGGTCATACCCTACATTTGTAGTAATATGCACATAACATTTAAGGACATGCATAAAAAGGACCATTTATCATTTCTTTAGAAAGCATTCTAAGTCATGTGAATGTCTTCAATGCACATACCATAGAACATGTACAAGTTAGGAATTTCATCAATGTACAACATGATTATAATCAAAGACATATTGTCATAGAGTTATGTTAACATTTCATATTAAATAGATCATATAAACATAACATACAAAACACTTACCAATAATCCCATCCCCAACCTACAAGTACAATGGTCATGTGAAGCCCCATAACCCCACACAACTAAGTATATAAGATAGGAGACCATAAGTAAAGCTTTGCATCATATAACTTGGAACATAAGTAGTCATCACTTCGTATAACAATATAACCCAATAACATATTCATCATAATGGCCAACATCATATAGGAGTAACATCATGTATCATAAACATATATCTTTCATGTTATCATATTATGTGAGAACAATCTCCTAGGACATCCTTTAGAGTCAACTTGTGCAATGTCTAGGTAGAGTCACATACCCCTACCTATACTAAGTAGAATCTTCAAGTCACCCTAGTCAGCATCCATTTAATTGTATTTCATTGTACATGAGGGAACATTAACCTTAACCGACATGGACCATGTGAGCTAAACATGGAATCCGGTGTCATAAAATACCACATCAAAAGAAGGTCTACCGGCCAAAGTAGAACATAACACGACATATCTTTATAGGTGGATCCACTAGCTAGTGTTCTATGGTGGCAATATAGTTCAAGAACTAGGAGATGTATTAGAGGCCCATAGTTCCACATTACATGGCAGCCTCTATCTCATGAGAGTTATTGTGCCCTACTTTGTAACTAGGGAAGGGAAACCTCTCATATCTAGTTCATCGGTGCTTAGCTTAAGTCCCTTTCTTGAATAACCTTTAAGTTGTATTTTATCATAAACTTGTCATAGGCCATAGGAGATTAGCTCCTTGTATAAACGTGATCATGAGTTCTTTAGGATTCGATGGGAATTTCCTTTCATCATAACCCTTCATATGTAAATTTAACATATCATAATCACCTTGTGTAAAGCATTCAAGAGAATATTATAACTGCATTTTTTGTGTTCTTATCATGATCTAACAAGTAACATGTTCATATTCCAACATATACACATAGAAACATCATACATACTTTCATAACATAGCATCATGATTTATAGGCTAGCATAAACATTGTAGAGTAATCACAACTTTAGAAGACTTACCTCTTCCTCCCAAGAACCTTATTTAAGAACTTAGTTCAACTTAGAACATTCATAACCATAACATAGTGAAATACTCAATAGCATAATAAAGAACAACTCTTCAAATCATATACAAGATAAATACATAATGTAGGATAAGGGAAAGGGTCATTTAAGAATTCATTCTAGTCTTAGTTCCAATCCCTACGTTTACATTTCATCTAGTAGTAGCGACAACCATACGTAACCATCCTCTAAATAAGAACATGCATCACACAATATTAAAACATTACTAACTCAATACTTAACAATTCATGTGAAACCAACCATAGAAAATAGTTACTTTTATTCGAAAATGATGAATCTAGACTTAGGAAGAAAATCCATTTTGTAGAGTAAAAATCCTAGAATACAATTTCTTGAAAACATATCTTTGAAAGGACCTCTTAGGGAAAGGAATCCCAAGAGTGAAAAACCGATACCTTATAGATGAATAATCCAAAAAAATTTTGATGTAAGTCTTGAAGTCTTCCTCTTCTTCCTTAAGCTCTTCTTATTCTTCAATGGCGTTTGGAAAAGAGAGCGTTCTTGAGAGAGATGAGCCAAAACTTATTTGATCTGATATGGAACGTGTAAAAGATGTCTAAAACAGACCTAATATCCATATATAGTCGTCCTATGAATTACCCAAAAGACCCTCCATCGAAATGGGTCTTTTTATGAAGTTAAATTACGAAAAATAGGACTTTAACAATTCTGGGAAGTGGCTGCGCGTTACGGGGCCAAATCCCGTCAAATTTCTAAAATTTTGTTTTGAGACAATGAGGTGCGTGTCAGCCTCGCGATGCGAGGCTGCCTCTCAATTCTTGAGGCAGTGACCTGCGTGCTGCTTGTGCGTCGTGCACCATCCCTCCAATTCTGCCTCTTCGAGCAGCCTGCTGACCCATGTTTGGGTCCTCCCCAAGGACCCTTAGAGTGGTACTTGGGGTGTCATTACCGGTTGTTTGGACCCTTTGTACTACATACTACCTATACAAGTTCTTTTTACAAGTTTTGGACCTCATTTTGACACTTCGAAACCTTCACCAAACATACGGACGTCAACTACTTCAAATTAGGTAATTTTCGAACGTCAAGGTCTTTCTTTGTCGTTTTTTATCTAACCTTTTCTAAATGAACTTATTACATTAATATAAGTCAGGAAACATAAGTTTAATCATTATTTAATATATTAAGATCTATTCTAAGTCATGGTATTTCCTGAGTATTACATTATCCCCCCCCCCCCCCTTAGGAACATTCGTAATGACACTAAAATCTTTTGGAGGGTAAGAATAGACTCAATACTAGAAGCCCAACAAATCAACAACATAAAATCATCATGAGTCACATCTCATAGGAGTACATTACAACTCCTTACAACACATACCATAACATTACACATAACACTCAATTCCTGATGCACAAACATATAAGAGCTCTATATTCTTAACACATAGTGAGGAACTTTCTTCTCAACATTATCATGAGCTCAAAATATATCAAAGAGTTACCATGCTATCATTCTTCTCAAAACAACAACAAAACAGAAAAATCTTAAGAAGACACATGCATACATATTTCATATAAGTGCAAGAATAGAGTATAAAGGCATTTTCTTAAAACTCTAGTTGGTACAACTTTTACCAAACATGCACCTGCTTAGAAAACAAGTTAATTTCATGATTATTCATTAATTTTTTTATTGAGAGCAATATATAACCTCAAGGAGTAAATAGATGAGGGTAGCGGGACTTCATGTTGACTTCAGCCTCCCACGTTGCACCCTCAACAAGATGGTTCCTCTATACAACTTCTACTGAGGCAACCTCATTGTTTATCAACTTCTTGACTTGGCGATCAAGGATCTCAATCGGAACCTCTTCATAGGAGAGGTTCTCATCCACCTCTAAACCTTCAATAGGCAGAATGGATACCGAGTCGCCTATGCATTTCTTGGGCATAGAAATATGAAACACCTGATGAACCGAAGCTAGTTCACCAAATAGTTTCAAATCATAAGAAACCTTCCCAATCCGTTGTAAAACCTCATAAGGAACAACATACCGGGGACTTAACATCCCCTTTCTACCGAATCTCATCACCCCTTTGATAGCTGAAATCTTCAAGTAGACATGATCAGCTATTTCAAACTCAAGATCTCTTCTTCTAGTGTCGGTATAAGACTTTTGCCGACTATAGGTTGTCTTCAATGTATCTCTTATGATTCGAACCTTCTCTATAGCTTCATAGATAATCTCTGGACCAAGGATTGAGGAATCACCAACCTCAAACCATCCAACCGGATATCTACACCTTCTACCATAAAGAGCTGCAACAGGGGCCATGGAGATGCTAGAATGATAGCTATTGTTGTAAAAGAACTCAATCAAAGGTACGTGATGTAACATTCCATAAAATGTACTTGTCTTGTGAAGATCCTATTAGGTTTTAATAATATGTATCGAGGTACAGAGGCATCCCAATGCCCAATATTGAGTAATATTGAGCATATTAGAGAATATTGGCTGAAGGGTGTTAGCCAAATTTTATGTATTAACAAGTAATTCAAATGCTCCAATCCAAGTTTATTTAGGAATTATACCTGCAATGAAGACCCTAAGATAAAATTCTTATTTTCATCCCTTATACATATTAGGTACTAGGCATCCAAGTGTCAAGCCTAGGTACCATAGCACATGATCATTTAAAATGACCATGTAAATTAAGCAGTGCCCAAGGACATAGTGAGGATCCTTGGACAAGAAGTGAAATTTCCAAGTGAAATTACAGAGTGAACTATTAGGAAAGTGCACGGCAACACATGTGCAAGCACATGTGCTAACGGCCAAGAGACCAAGGCAACCGATTCGGTTAGGGCGGTTAGGGGACAGGCACGTGTCTGGTCAAGCCACGTGGGGACGAGCTTCCTAACTAGTCCTAGGCTCTAACTAACTTAACTAACTAGCTAACTAACCTGGGACTAACTAATATGAACTAGCTAAGGTGCCCGACATCCAAAGACCAAATCGGGTGAAACTAGCCGAGTAACTAACTAAAGAAACATCCTAGTACCTAACCTAGGATAGTATAAACGGGTTAGTTATGGTCCTAGTGACTTAGTGGTACTTTAGTAATTATCCAAGGTCACTTAATTAATTAAATTAGGAACTTAATTAATTAATTTAAATGGTCAAACCGAGACCCTTAGCAAATTTTCATATTTTGGCTAAGTCAAATGCTCTCCTATCTTTAGTCAATTTAGGAGGAGCATTTTGGTAATTAACTAATTGATTTATTTTATTAAGTTAATTAGTCTAAGTTAAATTAGTCATATTCAATTCCTAAGACGTAGACTCACGTTTAACCATGTCACATTCGGGGATCACCCCCTCGAAGTAACATGATGTACTTGACCTCTCGGAGGTCTTATACAAGACCATAGTCATCATTCATCGCTTTGACATAGTAAATTGTGCAGAAAATTTAAAACTTTTCTTAGCACATCATATGCTAGAACATTACTTCATATAAGTATAAAACATAAATCATAATACATATATAGACCTTAAGTCTATTTCCCATCTTAGACTCAATAACTTTAGAGTACATTAGGGACACGGCCCATAAGACACATTACATAAATATACATATTTAAAGACTTTACATTAAAAAAATAAGTAGGACATCCTTGAACTTTAAGGATTCGTTTGCTTGAGCTTGGGAATCATCTAGCAAGCTCTTCACCATTCAATACATCATTTAAGCATCCATAACCTACACTTTGTGTAAAAAGTAGAGAAGAATGGGATTAGTACAAGAATGTACTAAGTATGGCAACCATGCAAAAACATGAATTTAAAAGGGACATTTTCTTGAAAATCATACTTCATGATTTTTGAGTAAATCTTCATAAAACCTTTAGCCAATAGCATTTATATCATTCACATAAATCAAATAAACATATTCAAAGACCAAACATTTCATAGGATCACATATAGGATTTATTACATTTTTGAGTCACATTACAGTGAGCTACCTTTACCTTAACAGTGAACCCTTTTTCCTTTAACTCATCAACCTTCCAAGTAACCTCTAATGATACTTGGTGCAATGCATCACCTTAAGGCCACAAGGAAAACATACATACAATCTATACAAGGCAACACATACCATCATAGAAATATAGTACAACATAGACATATTTAAGCCAAACTATAAAGACATTACAGTAAACTACATCAAGTCACACATACATTTACTTCTTTGCATATGCATCATTATTTAACCTTGTTCATGACCCCAATCTTAGTATACTAGTGCAATGAACATATGAATCCCCATAACCCCATACATTCTTAGCAAACCCCTCATGCGACCACGAACCTTAACGTTCAATTCATATACACAAGTAAGTGAATATAACATCATTCATGTTAATACAAGACCTTAATCATATAGTCAATAATATCAACATCATGCATATAGACTCATACCATGCACATCTTCTTAACAAGTAAACCAATACTACAAAGCCATACATAAAGAAACATATACATAGACACATGCATTAGAATACCTCTCTAGAACTTCCTAAGGAGATACTTGTGCAATGTCTAGATGGGTTCAGTACTTCCACCTCCTAAGTAACATCCCTTAAGTCATTCTAGTTAGGGTCCTAGTCATTTTCTTCCCTTGTCCAATTTACTTTAGGGAAACTATAGCCTTAACCGACATAGACCACGTGATGCTAAGCATGGAATCCGCTGTCATAAAACCCCACACCGAAAGAGGGTGGTGTACAGGCTAAAGTAGAACCAAATATAACATAGCTTTCTAGGTGGATCCACTAGTAAGAATACAATGGTGGCAACATAGTTAATGGAACTTGGGGACAATCATGGAAATATCAACTCTACACCATTTGTTAGGTCATGAGGCTATCCACCCAGCGAGAACCGTAGTTAACCCCTACCTTTCGTTTGTGGAAAAGCGTCACCCTCTCACATGAGGACCGTAGTGAACCCCTACCTTTCCTTTGCGGAAAAGCGTCACCCCCTCATCTACAAGTTCACTCGGTGCTAAGCTAAGTTCCCTTTATTGAAAAAGCCTTTATTATCATTTTTCATAAAACATAATCTTAGGATATTTACTCTCATATGCTTATAACATATTCAAGCACCTATGTAGTTGTAGAGTATTCTTGGGCACACCTTTCAAGGCCCCTCTATTAACTAGATCATCTTTCATGTGTGTGAGTGTATACATATATGTGAGCAAACCTTTCACATAACATATTAAGTCACACATGTTCATACATCATATTCATACATATACAAACCAAAACAAGAACTATTCTATCAAGGTACACATTTGCAATGAATAGGCAAAGTCCCATACTCTTGACCATACTAGTACACCTATCGAGTCATCGTAGCTAAGGAAACGCATATAATACTTTCATAACATCATCTTAACATGCATAGTAGTAGACACTAGTGAATATGAGAACTACCTTTCATTTAGACACCATTAACCATTTACTACTTTTAAGCATGCATGAAATATGAGTGTGTGTGTACATTGGTCAACATGATCACATAATGGTCATCAACAACATATTGAGGCATCCACCCTCTTAGAGCACAATACTCTTCAAGCTTAGACCACACAACACACAATAGCATAGGAGACAAGTTAACTTCATAGAACACTTTAAGACTCCTAACATTAGCTATTCACACATTCACATAGGGGTACATGGGTAGGGATCATCAACCATTAGTACCTACAACATGTCAGCACCTAGACATTATATTACACAACCCTTTACATGCTCATAATAATAGTAACATAACCTAGATTCACAACTCAAATAGAAGACTAGGCACAAGTTACACATAAAGTGATAATCATAACCACTCCTTTATATATTCTTCAAAATGCCTTCAAGGCCATAGTCAACACATATATAATGTCATAAAGTAAACACCGCCACCATTAGTTGACCATACCACACAATGCCACTCACGGCTTCATCAACATTATTATAGAGAAGTAGAGAAGTAGAATAATAGAGCAATTCCTACCAAACCTTTAGCCTTTGGTCATCATTGACCTTTACTACACTTTCATCAACATTTCAAGTATAAGACAGTTTAATTACAATAATCACAAAATAAACCATGTACAATTCGCTACAAATTCATATTACAATCTAATACATTACATCACATATATACTAGAAAATAGAAGAACATAGATCTTTAACCCCATTTCACTTGCATTGATCATCAATTATATTTCATTAATAGCATAAGTCTAGGGAAGTAGCTTGAAGATATCATAGCTAAAACTAGATCCTAATACAATTGCCAAAGAACTATAGATCACTGTAAACATGCTTCAAGTTAGATATTCATGGAAGATAAGTTTACTTAGGTTAATCCTATTCAAACTATCATGCATTGATCCACATATTATCTATTATCTATAGTTCATAACCACATTACATCATAGGCAGTAGCTAAGGACAATTAACCATGATCAATTCATATAACAACTATCCCAACGTCGAGATTACACATTACTATCCCATAGACTAGAAGAACCTAGTTCAATTCACATAAGCCATCTTTACTTCAATCATACAATATTCATATTCTTAATTCAAACATGATACTAACCTAGAACAGTAGATACAACCAACTTAATATGATCGAAATCCACATTAATTCATTTAGAAGCCAATGTTACAGTGAACTATGGAAACTCGGCTAAACATACTCAAATCTTCATACATTAATCCTCATGGATCCTTCAACATAAATTCATGTAAATAACAGTATATAAAATCACTTGAACATAAGAACATTAAAATCGAATCGATAACAAACCGTGATCACATTGCCCATGCAAGGCAAAATCGTTTGGTGAAGGAGCATGGGTTCATCATGCAATTAGAGTCAAATTCACGTTAAAACCACTGTATTAACTTCAATTAATCATAATTTAATCGTTCAAAACCTTTTTAGAAGGAACCCATGGCAGATTGAAGAAGAAAGTGTTTGATCATATTTTTTCCTTTGAAATCTTTGAGATTAACTCTCTAGATGAAAAGATAACTAGAGATGAAGATCACCATACCTTAATCTTCATGAAGAACTGTAAAACCTGGTGATTCACCCACGAAAATCCAAGCTCCAAGCAGCTGTTGAGCTTCACCAACAATGGTGGTTTCTAGGGAGAAGATTTTTGGAGAGAACATTTCTTACGTGTGTATGGGGTTGGGAATGGGTTGATCACGTTTAGAATGACTTATATAAACCCAAAATCAGTTAAATAATCCAACTAGAGTTGGTTTAGGATATGTTGTGAATTTCCCATTCACCCCTTTAATGAAACAGTGCGCATGCTTCAGTTCACAGGCCACCATCGACGGACCAACCTACTAGACGTAGGTCAGTCGACGGGCCGTGACTAGTTTCTTTCATTTGGTACTTAGCCAATTTTTGGCTTGAGACCTGCCCAAGCTAAGTGTCAATCAACGAGACCTCACTTACGGGCCGTTGGTTGACCAACTGGCCGTCGTTTGGTCCATCGATTGACACTGCCATGGAAGTCTCTCGGCCAGCTTTGGGTCCTTCTTGTGGGTCCTTTTACGGGACCCTTTAGAGGTTGTACCTTGACGTTTCCAATGTATATACAAACCTTAAAAAGATTTACACATTCCAAAAAAGTTTCACCCAAAACAAACACCTGCAACTCCTCCAAACAAGCAAGGCCCCATCGAGACACACACATACATGTCTCTAGGCTATCTTTCGAACGTCTTGGACGTTCGTGGACGTTTGACCTCCAAACTTCACGAAACTTTATATTATACAATTTGACATCATTATAAACCATTTTTAGACTTCATAAGCTCATGACATACAAATATAAGCATGTATAGCCACACGAGGCACATAGGTGACTAGTCGTCGAACATTTTGGTCGACCCTTGACGTTTGACTTCAAAATCACCTCAAACTTTATACACTGTCTCTAAACCATATTCTCACGACCCGAATTCTGGAATCTGAATTGCAACCGGCGTCGTTGACCTCTCAGAGGTCGCAAACAAGCCTCTTCTTTCATTCATCACATTCATATAGTTAAATTTGCGGAAAATTTAAAACTTTTTAAACGTATGAAGTATACATAGACTTCATATAGTTGTTACATAGATTTATTATATACTAAGATCAAAGTAAAGAACAACCATCTATCATTTAAGAACCAATTCGAAATAAAAGATGAATATATCATAATAAGTTGCCAAAATGGCCTTACATCCAAAGCTTCAAAAATAAAACATCTGAAATAAACGCTAGGGACAACATCCTCTAGCTATGTCTAAATACTAGGCTAGACTAGAACTGTAGCATCCTCAAAATCAAGAGGACCTACCAAATGGTCTGGGGAACGCTAATTCCAAACCGATGCAATGAGTCTTCAATCTGCTCTATGACCTGCACCTATAAAATAGTAAATTTTATAGGGTTAATACACCACTTGTACTAAGTATGGGTGTATTCACACATACACATAAGGCTATGCATGATCAAGGAAAACTCTTCCTATACAACATGCCATTTCTGGAAAGTGTAGTCACTAGACTTTCATAATTCGTTAGTGTGAATTGTGGTATGAATATGATTTATTTTAATGCATTCAAAGCACACAACTCATTTTCTATGTGATTACAAGACATTAGAATCATCAACATAATTTTAGAACAACTCGGGCGAAGATTTGAGATTTTGATCCCCTTGAACCCGAGAGCTCCTCTTTTTACACTTAGTTTTCAGTCTGTTTTTCTTTTTCTTGTTGTGTAGTTCAATAATTCCTTTGGTCCTACGTTTTACTTACAAGTGCAATGATTCATTGTAGTCCCATACCTACAATGAATCGAATAAGTAATCCGAAGAACTAAGGAAATGATTTGGCTACCCTACTCTCAAGTTTGATTTTCCGTTCTTGTTAGATTGGGCATGAATGTATTTATAAGCCAATACTTATTGGCTATACTCATTCATTAATTGATTGCATAATATGTGTAGTTCTTGGGGCATATCATTAAAACTTATGATTTTGCTTAATTTGGGCATGAAGTCTTTATAAGCCAATCTTTATTGGCTAAATACATTAGTTGATTATATTGGATAATATTTGAATTCATTATTGGCTATGATCATTTTCATAATAAAAGAAGTCAATATAAGCCAATTTTTTTTGGCTTTGATCATTTTCATGAAGTGAAGATAATGAAGCATATATCTTTATTTGGCACAAGCCAATAATTTGTTCAAACTTCATTCTTATCAACATTGGCATTCATAGCTCTTACTTTCTTAGTTTGCCTTGAACTTATATATCTTCTTTCTTGTTATTTTCTTAAAGAAGTCGTTATAAGCCAATCTTATTTGTCTATGCCCATTATTTGCTGAAAACTTCATTGGTATAACCACTGACGATTGATAGTCATAAGCTCTTCCTTTCATAGCTCACTTTGAACTTACGTTCCTTCTTCTTTCTTTCTTACTTTCTTAAAGACATCTTTGGAATTAAGATCATGCGAGCTAACATGATATCCAGTGTCTACCCCACACCGAAAGGGGTGGCTCACGGTTATAGGGAATCAAGAACATTCTTTTGAGCATTAACCGACACAGATCATGTGAGCTAAACATGAAATCTAATGTCTACCCCACAACAAAAAGAGGTGATCTCACTGGTCAAGGTGAGATCGAAACATACCTAGCTCTTATATGTGGAAACCACAGGCTAGTTCCTATGTTGGCTAGACATAGTTCGAAGACTAGGAGACATAAGGAGACTAATTATCCACCTCAGTGGTATCCTCATCTCATGAGACTTACACATGCAAGCACAGGCTCATAGCTAGTCTATTGGTGCTCTGCTCACTTTCATTATCTTCTTATCTTTTAGAGTTGACTCAAACATTATGGAAGCTTGCTTCTAGATTGAGGTTTACTTACTCTATTGATGACTTGTCATCCCTTTACTTACATTGATGAAATGTGAATTGTCCTTACATAACATCTTTTGGTGTTAATGAGACTTATCTCATACGTTCTAACACCATCTTTCGTGAGTATTTTAACATAGCGTTTTAGGTGTAACTGAGACTTGTCTCACTTCCTTTAACACCTCATTCGGTTCACTTTCATAACTTAGACATATTTAAATATGTTAATACTCACTTTACTTGCTTGCATTCATTTAGTAGCTTCATATCATCGTTTGTGGACGATGAGCACTTCATTCAATGAGTTACATATGTTCATAATTCATTCGTTAAGGGAATGTTGGGACTTGTCCCAATGAATAACATGCCCTTGGATATGGATTCATTGAATTACTTTAGGAGTACTTAAGTTGTCATTTCAATCTTTTGGCTATATATGATTGGCAAAATTTTAGTATTGGCCTAGAAAATTTGGAAAAGACTTCATAGCCATCTTTGTTGGCACAAGAAAGAGTTACATTCATTCATGCTTAATTTAGGATACATTATTCATTAGCCAATCTTTTAATTATTTAAAGATAACATTATAGCTAATTTCATTCAACTTGTTTGACCATGTAGTGTTAGCCATTTTATTGGCATAAGCCAAACATTCACTCAAAATATGATTTCATGGAGATCTTTTTAGCCAACCTTATAATATTTATTAAACATCACATTAGTAGTCCTTTTGGACAGCCTCATATGAACACTTTAATGAACATAACATTTTCAACAAATCACGATTAACAGTAGGTATGCACATCACGACCGTAACTTCTCAATACTTAACATTTTCGGAACAATGTAACATAGCATCATTCTTTAATTCACGTAAGGAACACTTAACATCATACGAGTTCAATTCATAGGTTCATTCGACATTTACAAATCGAGAACCTTACTCATTACGATCAGCCAGCACCATATACCAACAACATGATCAAGACTAATCTATACAACATTGAAAACGTAACAAGGATACTAGGGAAAAAGGGAAGTTCAATGAGAACCTTAGGAAACAACCCTAGTTTCGAGATATCATGGATTCGTTACGTTGGAAAGTACTCTTGGAGAAATAATTCCAGGAGAGAAACCCATACCTTATGTAGAACTTAATCTACGAAGACTAGCTTGCACGAAACCTTGGAATAGCCTAAGAACGTCGATAGAAACGTTTCCCGTTTTTGTTTTCGTTGTTTACTGTTTTGCGTTTGGGAAACTCTTAGTGTTTGAACGTCAGTCTAAGTCTTAGTAACTGATATTGACTCATTCAACTAAGGCTTGATAATTTAATTAAATAAATTAATTAGTTAATTACCAAAATGCCCCTCCTAAGTTGACTAAACATAGGCGGATGTCGACTTGACCGAAAATTTGGACATTGGTGTTGAATCGGCCAATTTTAGAAATTCTTATTAATTAATTAAATCCTTAATTTAATTAATTAAGGGACCTAGGGTAATTACTAAAGTAACCCTAAGTCTTTGGGACCATCACTAACCATTTTGGACCATCCTAGGTTAAGTATTAGTATGTTTCTTGAGTCATACTAGGTTAGTGTAAGGATTTCGGTTTGACCATTTAATTTAATTAATTAAACTGATAATTTTATTAGTTAGGTGACCTATGGTAATTACTAAAGTACCCCCAAGTCGTTAGGACCACAACCAACCCTTTGGACCATCCTAGGTTAGGTACTAGGATGTTGCTTGAACTAGTTACTAGGTTAGTGTAAGGATTTCGTTTTTGACAATTTAAATTAATTAATTAAATTTCCAATTTAATTAATTAAGTGACCTAGGGTAATTACTAAAGTTACCCTAAGTCTTTGGGACCATAACTAACCCTTTTGGACTATCCTAGGTTAGGTACTAGGTTGTCTCTTTAACTAGTTACTAGGTTAGTGTCACCCGGTTAAGTCTTAGGTTGTCGGGTGCACTAATTGGTCCATTTAGGTTAGTCCTAGGTTAATTATCTAGCTAGGGAAGTTAGTTAGAGTCTATAGTTAGTAAGAAAGTTAGGCCCCACATGGAAGGACCCGTCCGCACATGCTGCCCTGTAAGACCTCAAAAATGAGATAAGGTGTCTAGAGCCTAACTTGTTCGTTTTAATTTTATAAGGTCCTAAAATGACTTATTATGTTATATAAAGTCAGTGTGCAAAGTTTGAAGTGATTTGGAAGTCGAACGTCAAGGGACGTCCAAGACGGTCGACGAATAGTCGCTTATGTGCCTCATGTGTGTATGCATGCCTAAATTGTATGAAATGAGTCTAATGAGTCTTGAAATGGTTTATAATGATGTTTAATGTTATTGTATGAAGTTTCGTGAAGTTTGGAGGTCAAACGCCCAAGAACGTCCAAGGCGTTCGAATGATAGCCCCTAAGACGTTCATCGTATGTCATGTTGGGGTCAAGGCTGTTTGGACATCCTTTAGGTGTTTTTTTTGGATGAAATTTATGTGGAAGGTCTATAACATGTTAAGGTTTGCAATAGAGTTGTAAACGTCCGGGTAAGACTTCTAAAGGGCCCCACCAGAGGCCCCAAGAGAAGGACCCCAAAGCTGTCTAGACACTGCCTGGGCAGTGTCCCTTGACGGACCCAAATGACGGATCGTTCGGCCACCAACGGACCGTCAAGCAGGTCTCGTCGAAGGGGGATTGCCTTGGTCAGGTCTTGAGCTAAGAATTTGGCTAATTCATGGACGACGGAGTGAATGACGCTCCGTCATGTCCATGATGCCCCGTCGAGCCCCTCGTCGCGGATGGCCTGCAGGTTGGCTGCTGTGTGCTGCCACTTAAAGGGGTGAATGGGAAATTCACCCCACGTCCTAAACTGATTATTAAGGGTTTATTTAGTTAATTTTAGGTGTATATAAGTCTTTAAAAACGTGATCAACCCATTCCCAAATCCTCTCACATGTTTAAAGCCTTTCCCTCCAAAAATGTTCTCTCTAAAACCACCATTGTTGGTGAAGCTCAAGAGCTTCTTGGAGATGGATTTTATATGGATGAATCATGAAGTTTTAGAGGTTTTCTTGTAGATAAAGCTATGGTGATCCTTCATCTCTAAGTAACCTTTCACTTGGAGAGTTCTTCTCAATGTTTTCAAAGAAAGTTTATGATCAAAGTTTTTCTTCTCCAATCTAGCCATGGGTTCTTTCTCAAAACATTTTTAATGATTAAATCATGATGAATTAAAGTTAATACAGTAATTTAAATGTGATTTCACTCCAATTGCATGGGCTTTGTGATCTCGACTTGTTATCGATTGAATTATGATTCCCTTACGTTGAATTGATTGTATATACTGTAATTTACATGAATTTATGTTGAATTATCCATGAGGATCAATGTATGAAGATTTGAGCATGTTTAGCCTAGTTTTCTATAGTTCACTGTAACATTGGTTTTCTTGTGATCTAAAGTGAATTTTGATTAAGTTGTGGTTCTTGTAGCTACTGTTTTAGGTTAATAACATGGTTGAATTGTGGATATAAATCATATATGACCAAATTAGAGAAGGCTAGGTTTGAATTAATCTAGGTTCTTCTTGTCCATGAAGTTGTAACTTGTGATCTTGACGTTAGGTTAGTCGCTATAAGAATTGATTATGGTTAATGTCTATAGCTGCTGCCTATAATGAAATATGAGGATGAATTATATGTAATTAATACAATATGGGTCAATTCATGATAGGTTGAATATGATTAACCTATGTAAACTTACTTTCCATGAACTCCCTATATGAAGCATGCTTGTATCGACCTTAATGGCAAATTGTAGTAGTGTCTCATCTAGATTATGATTTCATTAGCTACTGACTTAGGGTGATATGATTCATGAAATATGACCTATAATCCATATGAATGAAATTGATTAATGATCTATGTTATTCTACTTTCCTAGTATGTTGATATGTTGTATTATGTTATGGTAAAAGCATGTAGTGACTTGTACATGGTTTCTTATACATTTAAAGTACATCTAGCTACTTCCATATATGTGTTTTATTGATGGATAAGGTGTATTGATCAATGACAATAAAAGGGTGAGAAATTGGTAAGAATGCTTATTCTCTTTACTCTTCTACTTCTCTATTCTTTATAGAAATATTGATGAAGCCTTGTATGGCATTGTGTGGTATGGTCCACTTATGGTGGCGGTGCTTACTTTATTGTCATTATATATGTGTTGATCATGGCCTTGAAGGCATATTGATGAACTTATGAACATGTGCTTAAGATGATACTATAAGAAGATTATGTTTACTTTCCTATTCTAGTTGTGGATTAGGTTGTGTGGCTATTTCATGAGCATGTGTATAACCATGTTAGTGTAAAGTATAGGTGCTGCCATTGATGTGTTAAGATGGTAATAACCCCTTACCTATGTACCCCTTATATGGAAGTGTGAATAGCTAAAGTAAGGAGTCTTGATTATAAGGTATATATTTTCTTGTCTCCTATGCTATCATGTGTTGTGTGTTATGTGCTTGGAAGTGTAATGTGGTCTAATAGGGTGGCTGACTTTAGAAGTTATTGATAGTCATTATGTGATCATGTTAGTCAATGTACACACACTCTCACTCACATGCATATTACAAGTAGTATAAGTCATAGTGTTTAAATGAAAGGTAGTTCTCATATTCACTAGTGTCTACTACTATGCATATTAAGGTGATGTTTATGAATGTATGATTTGTATTCCCTTACTAGGATGACTTGATAGGTGTACTAGTATGGGCAAGGGTATGGGACCTTGTCTATGCATTGCACATGTGTATCTTGATAGGATAGTTCCTAGGTTTGGTTCTTATGCATATCAAGGATGATTATATGAATATGTTATGCATATGATATAATGAAGTATGAATGCGTATAGTGTCTTAGTAGGTTTATATGAAAGTATTGCTCATATAGTTATGCCTATAGACTTATGCATTGATATATGAACATGTGTGACCTTATGTGTTATGTGAAAGATTTGCTCACCTCTAAGTATACACTCACACACATGGATGATCTAGTTAGTGAGAGGGGCCTTGCTAGGGGTGCCCAAGACTACTCCAAATGTAGATAGGTGATTGAATACGCTATAAGCATATGAATGATGAATATTCTAAGCTTATGTTTTTATAAACAAATGTAATAAAGGTATTTCAATAAAGGGAACCTAGCCTAGCACCGAGTGAACTTGTAGATGAGGGAGTGACACTTTCCAACATAGGAGAGGTAGGGTTCACTACGGTCCTCATGTAAGGGGTGACACTTTCTTACATAAGAAAGGTAGGGTTCATTACGGTCCTCACGGGGTGGATAGCCTCATGACCCAACATAGGGTGTAGAGTTGATATTTCCATGAATTCCCCAAGTTCCATAAACTATGTTGCCACCATAGGATACTAGCTAATAGATTTCCACCTAGATAGCTATGTCATGTTCGGTTCTACTTTGGCCGGTAGATCCGCCTTCCATCGGTGTAAGGTTTTATGACACCGGATTCCATGATTAGCACCCATGGTCTATGTCGGTTAAGGTTATGGTTTCCCTAAAGATAAAATGGACAATGGAAGTAATTGAATAAGATCCTAACTAGGAGGACTTAAGGTAAGTTACTTAGGATAGGTGGAAGTAATGAACCCATCTAGACATTGCACAAGTGACTCCTTAGGAAGTCTTAGGAAGGTACCTTAATAGATATGATTATGTATGTGTCCTTTATGTATGATATTGTAGTCTTGGTTTGACTATCATTATATTGTACTATACTTCTATGATGGCATGTGTTATCTTGTGTAGATGCTATGTATGGTATTCTCTTATGTTCCTAAGGTCATGGATTGCACCAAGTATCCCTAAAGGATTACTTAGTAAGCAAATGAATTGAAAGAAAGAGTTAATGTTAAGGAGAGTGAGTTCACTATAAAGTGACCTCTATTTGTACCTAAATTCTATATGTGTTTTTCTATGATGTTTGGCCTTTGATTGTGTTTCTATGAAGTATGTGGATGATATAAATGTTATTGGTAAAGGTTTTATGATGATTTACTCAAAATGGCATGAAGTATGATTTCAAAGGAAATGTCCCTTTTAAATGCATGTTTTTGCATGGTTGTCATACTTAGTACATTCTTGTGCTAATCCCATTCTTCTCTACTTTTTACACAAAGTGTAGGTTATGGAATGCTTAAAGGAGATCTATGATTGAGGAGCTTGATAGGTGATCTCCCAAGCTCAAGGAAAGGAATCCTTAAGTTCAAGGATGTCCTACTAATGTCTTTAATGTAATGTCTTTAAATATTGTATAGTTATGTAATGTGTCATATGGGCCGTGTCCCTAATGTACTCTAAAGTTATTGAGTCTAAGATGGCAAAGAGACTTAGAGTATAAATATGTATTATGACTTATGTTTTATATATATATGATGTGATGTTTCTAGCATATGATGTGCTATGAAAAGTTTTAAATTTTTTGCTAAATTTACTATGCCAATGCAAGGAATGATATGAGAGGCTTGTCTTAGACCTCCGAGAGGTCGACGACGCCTGTTATAATCCAAGATTGTATCCTAACTTCTAGGGTATGCTTTTGGGTTGTGAAAAACATGGTATCAGAGCATGAGGTTTATGTAGCGGTTTTAGGTTCTAAAAGTCTCATATTGCCACGTCTAGTAGAGTCTCATAGCATTGGTGGTGAGTCGCGACACATCAAATGGTACGAGAGGCTATAGGACGATAGAGTTTCCCTTCTTCATCAATCACATATCGTGCCCTAGAACTTAATTCTATAAGATCTCTCTCTTATGTTTTCTTGTCCGGTAGTCTTTTAGATATGGTTGCTTGGATGAGATTGCTCAATGCTTGAGGGAGAAAAGGTGAGTTTAAATGATTATCATTCTTTTATGGTTTGAATGAGTATGGGTGAAGGTGACACTTGTCCTTATTTGATGATGTATATACTAACTAAGGCGACTTGAAGGGTTAACTAGACTTAGGTAGGGGTATGGGACTCTACCTATGTCTTGCACTAGTTTGCCTAGATGGAGACCTTAGGAGGTTAATACTATGTATGTGTATGATGATAAATGTGAATGTCCTTATGTGATGATCTCTATGCTTATAATCATGTAAATAGACTAGTGTGCTAAAGATATGGAGTTATCCATGCATGAAGGTTATTGATGAGTGGAGTATGGTGCTAATTGTAGTTCTTGTTGGGTTACTTGGTTTAATGAAGTTATGGAGCTTTACTTGATCATTGCACATTTTAACTCTATGGGGATTACTATTGGCTATCTTACCTTACTATGTATGAAATATCTCTTATTTGATGATGTGATGCCAATTATGACAATATATGAAGTCTTTGTGAAATAGAAAGTGATGTCGAATGATGTATGTCATGATATGTTTGAAGCATGCTAGAAGTTATGGTGGTTAAAGTGAATTCTCTTAAATTGTTGTATTCCTATATGGTTTTGTATGATGGTAGCCAAATATTAGGATTTGAACTTGGATTGTTTAATAATTACCTATGGAGGTATGCTATCCTATGAAGGTATGTGATTAAAAGTGTGCATTGTTTTCCTTTGTATATAAGTGGTACTTGATGAGTTGCTACTATAAATTGGAGTCTTTTGTAGAGACTTGAGTTGTAATTATAGTATGCATGCTTATGAAGAATGAGTTGGTAAAGCTTTGTATCTTATAATTTCCATACTTGTTACATTAAATGTCTAAATGTTGCACTTTTGGGTATTTGGAAGCATGCTCGTTGTAAAGACTAGGCAACTTATTGTATCATGGTTGGAGAACCTGCTAATTTGTCTTTTGATTGGATGTTGTTGAAATATGTGTAGAATTTATGAATATGAACATGATAAGGAATGTGGAAAAGAATTTTTGTTATTTAAAATTGAAGGATGAGAATCTTATGACATGATGAGTCGTAGAGTTATTTCTAAACATTTTATTGTGTTAAGAACTTCCTTGTTGTATTTCCCTAATGATATATGGCCTTAGTGTCTATTGCATTATAGGAAGACCTTATGTGAATAGAATAGTATGATCAAAATTGATGGTTGAGGATGATTTACCTAAAATGATAAGGTTTAGAATGTCTTAGTATTGCTAAATTGAATTAATGAAAATTCCCTCTATAGTAGTAATCACTTTAAGTGATGAATGTGAAGGTTGTGTATTTGAGATCCTCTATATGTTGGGTTAAGTTGCTCTTAATTGGGTTTACCGTAAGTGGGGGATGGTGTTTGAGTAGTGAGATTGTAGAAATTGTCTACATTGTTCTTCTATTCTTACTTGAATTGGAAAATGTGAATTCTTAGTAAGCTTGTTCATGAAACTAGTCTTGCATAAAGTATGAATTGCATGATCTACATATGATTGGTATGAATTGATTGACATCATCTTAGAGACATGGTGAATTTTCCAAAGAGCATGTAAAGAAGTTTTTGATAAAATCCATGTTTTCTCTTGTTGACTTGCATTTCAATGTGCTAATTGTGAAGTTGACTCCATGAGGTAAGGCAAGGAACTTGGTAATAGTCATTTGTAGGTTAAATTGTTTAGCCTTGTAATGGGAGTTGAGTCTCTTTCACAATGAAATATGTTGATTCTCTTGAAAATTTAGTGATTTGATGATTTGTAATGCAAAAATTGTAGGCTCATTTTTGAAAGGTGAAAGCATGTTTAGCTGTGTACATATATGTGCCTATGATTTGTGCTATTTTTTCAAAACGAGGCTTACTATAAGGTTGAGTATTATGTTAAGAAAAGAAATTGTGGAATGACTTCCTATTTTGTTGTGATGTATTTGGTGTGACTTACCGTTTAGACTTCACTAGGAAAAAAAATATATGCATGTCTTGGCTTGAAAGTAGAGATTTCTCATTTTTAAAGAAATTGATCTTGTAATTTGCTAAGGTGTGAACTCATGATACATGAAATGTTTTGAGGAGCAAGATATTCCTCCATGTACACCACTAGGCATGGTATGATTGAGTATGACCTTCATGGTACTAGGTCTAACTAATGAAGATCTTTGTGATTTAACTAACTCAAGTTTTTGTGCATTGAAGTATGAGTGCTTAATTAACTTTTATTATGAGTAATGATCTGCCTATGAGTAGCTTTTCAAGATTTTTTTGTAATGAATTAAGGCGTAATGATCATGTTATGATTAGGAGAAGGATGTTCGCCTATGAACATGAAAAAGAACCTTTGTGTTTGATGCATTAGAGAGTGAGTGAGTAATGGTTTTGCTTGCTTATGTGCATTGAGTGCTAAAATAATTTGCTGATATTTTAAATGTTATTAACTGCTCTTATGTGCATTGAAGTCTTTGTTATGATTAAAGAGTCCTAAGTGTCATTCGAGGACGAATGTTCCCAAGTGGGGGATATTGTAAGACCTCAAAAATGAGATAAGGTGTCTAGATCCTAACATGTTAGTTTTAATGTTATAAGGTCCTAAAATGCCTTATTATGTTATATAAAGTCAGTGTGCAAAGTTTGAAGTGATTTGGAAGTCGAACGTCAAGGGACGTCCAAGACGTTCGATGAATAGTCGCTTATGTGCCTCATGTGTGTATGCATGCCTAAATTGTATGAACTGAGTCTAATGAGTCTTGAAATGGTCTATAATGATGTTTAATGTTATTGTATGAAGTTTGTGAAGTTTTGAGGTCAAACGCCCAAGAACGTCCAAGGCGTTCGTATGATAGTGACTAAGACGTTCATCGTATGTCATGTTGGGGTCAAGGCTGTTTGGACGTCATTTAGGTGTTTGTTTTGGATGAAATTTATGTGGATGGTCTATAACATGTTAAGGTTTGCAATCGCGTTGGAAACATCCGGGTACCACTTCTAAAGGGCCCCACAAGAAGCCCCAAAAGAAGGACCCAATGCTGCCTAGACACTGCCTGGGCAGTGTCCCTGGACAGACCCAATGACGGATCGTTGGGCCACCAACGGACCGTCAAGAAGGTCTCGTCGAAGGGGGCTTGCCTTGGTCAGGTCTTGATCCAAGAATTTGGATAAGTCATGGACGACGGAGGGAATGACGCCCCGTCGAGCCCCTCATCGCGGATGGCCTGCAGGTTGGCTGCTGCGTGCTGCCACTTAAAGGGGTGAAAGGGATATTCACCCCACGTACTAAACTGATTATTAAGGGTTTATTTAGTTAATTTTAGGTGTATATAAGTCTGTAAAAACGTGATCAACCCATTCCCAAATCCTCTCACATGTTTAAAGCCTTTCCCTCCAAAGATGTTCTCTCTAAAACCACCGTTGTTGGTGAAGCTCAAGAGCTTCTTGGAGATGGATTTTCTATGGATGAATCATGAAGTTTTAGAGGTTTTCTTGTAGATAAAGGTATGGTGATCCTTCATCTCTAAGTAACCTTTCACTTGGAGAGTTCTTCTCAATGTTTTCAAAGAAGTTTATGATCAAAGTTCTTCTTCTCCAATCTAGCCATTGGTTCTTTCTCAAAACATTTTTAATGATTAAATCATGATGAATTGAAGTTAATACAGTGATTTGAATTTGATTTCACTCCAATTGCATGATGAACCCATGTTTCTTCCAAAATTGGTTTAGCTCTTGCATGGGCTTTGTGATCTCGACTTGTTATCGATTGAATTATGATTCCCTTACGTTGAATTGATTGTATATACTGTTATTTACATGAATTTATGTTGAATTGATGTTGAATGATCCATGAGGATCAATGTATGAAGATTTGAGCATGTTTATCCTAGTTTTCTATAGTTCACTGTAACATTGGTTTTCTTGTGATCTAAAGTGAATTTCGATTAAGTTGTGGTTCTTGTAGCAACTTTTTTAGGTTAATATCGTGGTTGAATTGTGGATATAAATCATGTATGACAAAAGTAGAGAAGGCTTGGTTTGAATTAATCTAGGTTCTTCTTGTCCATGAAGTTGTAGCTTGTGATCTTGACGTTAGGTTAGTCGCTATAAGAATTGATTATGGTTAATGTCTATAGCTGCTGCCTATAATGAAATATGAGGATGAATTATATGTAATTAATACAATATGGGTCAATTAATGATAAGTTGAATATGATTAACCTATGTAAACTTACTTTCCATGAACTCCCTATATGAAGCATGATTGTATCGACCTTAATGGCAAATTGTAGTAGTGTCTCATCTAGATTATGATTTCATTAGATAATGCCTTAGGGTGATATTATTCATGAAATATGACCTACAATCCATATGAATGAAATTGATTAATGATCTATGTTATTCTACTTTCCTAGTATGTTGATATTTTGTATTATGTTATGGTAAAATCATGTAGTGACTTGTACATGGTTTCTTATACATTTAAAGAACATGTAGCTACTGCCATATATGTGTTTTATTGATGGATAAGGTGTATTGATCAATGATGATCAAAGGGTGAGAAATTTGTAAGAATACTTATTCTCTTTACTCTTCTACTTCTCTATTCTTTATAGAAATGTTGATGAAGCCTTGTATGGCATTGTGTGGTATGGTCCACTTATGGTGGCGTTGTTTACTTTATTGTCATTATATATGTGTTGATCATGGCCTTGAAGGCATATTGATGAACTTATGAACATGTGCTTAATTTGATACTATGAGAAGATTATGTTTACTTTCCTATTCTAGTTGTGGATTAGGTTGTGTGGCTATTTCATGAGCATGTGTATAACCATGTTAGGGTAAAGTATAGGTGCTGCCATTGATGTGTTAAGATGGTAATAACCCGTTACCTATGTACCCCTTATATGGAAGTGTGAATAGCTAAAGTTAGGAGTCTTGATTATAAGGTATATATTGTCTTGTCTCCTATGCTATCATGTGTTGTGTGTTATGTGCTTGGAAGTGTAATGTGGTCTAATAGGGTGGCTGACTTTAGAAGTTATTGATAGTCATTATGTGATCATGTTGGTCAATGTACACACACTCTCACTCACATGCATATTACAAGTAGTATAAGTCATAGTGTGTAAAAAGGTAGTTCTCATATTCACTAGTGTCTACTACTATGCATATTAAGGTGATGTTTATGAATGTATGATTTGTATTCCCTTACTAGGATGACTTGATAGGTGTACTAGTATGGGCAAGGGTATGGGACCTTGTCTATGCATTGCACATGTGTATCTTGATAGGATAGTTCCTAGGTTTGGTTCTTATGCATATGAAGGATGATTATATGAATATGTTATGAATATGATATAATGATATATGAATGCGTATAGTGTCTTAGTAGGTTTATAGGAAAGTATTGCTCATATAGTTATGCGTATAGACTTATGCATTGATATATGAACATGTGACCTTATGTGTTATGTGAAAGGTTTGCTCACCTCTATGTATACACTCACACACATGGATGATCTAGTTAGTGAGAGGGGACTTGCTAGGTGTGCCCAAGAATAGTACAAATCTAGATAGGTGCTTGAATACGCTATAAGCATATGAATGATGAATATTCTAACCTTATGTTTTTATAAACAAACGTAATAAAGGCTTTTCAATAAAGGGAACTTAGCCTAGCACCGAGTGAACTTGTAGATGAGGGAGTGACACTTTCCAACATAGGAGAGGTAGGGTTCACTACGGTCCTCATGTGAGGGGTACATAAGAAAAGTAGGGTTCATTACGGTCCTCACGGGGTGGATAGCCTCATGACCCAACATAGGGTGTAGAGTTGATATTTCCATCAATTCCCCAAGTTCCATAAACTATGTTGCCACCATAGGATACTAGATAATGAATTTCCACCTAGATAGCTATGTCATGTTCGGTTCTACATTGGCCGGTAGATCCGCCTTCCATCGGTGTAAGGTTTTATGACACCGGATTCCATGATTAGCACCCATGGTCTATGTCGGTTAAGGTTATGGTTTCCTTAAAGATAAAATGGACAATGGAAGTAATTGAATAGGATCCTAACTAGGAGGACTTAAGGTAAGTTACTTAGGATAGGTGGAAGTAATGAACCCATCTAGACATTGCACAAGTGACTCCTTAGGAAGTCTTAGGAAGGTACCTTAATAGATATGATTATGTATGTGTCCTTTATGTATGATATTGTAGTCTTGGTTTGACTATGATTATATTGTACTATACTTCTATGATGGAATGTGTTATCTTGTGTAGATGCTATGTATGGTATTCTCTTATGTTCCTAAGGTGATGCATTGCACCAAGTATCCCTAAAGGATTACTTAGTAAGCAAATGAATTGAAAGAAAGAGTTAATGTTAAGGAGAGTGAGTTCACTGTAAAGTGACCTCTATTTGTACTTAAATTCTATATGTGTTTTTCTATGATGTTTGGCCTTTGATTGTGTTTCTATGAAGTATGAGGATGATATAAATGCTATTGATAAAGGTTTTATGATGATTTACTCAAAATGACATGAAGTATGATTTCAAAGGAAATGTCCCTTTTAAATGCATGTTTTTGCATGGTTGCCATACTTAGTACATTATTGTGCTAATCCCATTCTTCTCTACTTTTTACACAAAGTGTAGGTTATGGAATGCTTAAAGGAGATATATGATTGAGGAGATTGATAGGTGATTTCCCAAGCTCAAGGAAAGGAATCCTTAAGTTCAAGGATGTCCTAGTAATGTCTTTAATGTAAAGTCTTTAAATATTGTATAGTTATGTAATGTGTCGTATGGACCGTGTCCCTAATGTACTCTAAAGTTATTGAGTCTAAGATGGCAAAGAGACTTAGAGTCTAAATATGTATTATGACTTATGTTTTATATATATATGATGTGATGTTTCTAGCATATGATGTGCAATGAAAAGTTTTAAATTTTCCGCTAAATTTACTATGCCAATGCAAGGAATGATATGAGAGGCTTGTCTTAGACCTCTGAGAGGTCGACGACGCTGGTTACAATCCAAGATTGTATCCTAACTTCTAGGGTATGCTTTTGGGTTGTGACAACTCTTAACTACCCTAATCGAATTCGGTTAGGGTGGTCCCCTCCTTTGGCCGATTTTCACATGTCTTGCAGATGCGCTTGCTTATACGTTGGTTGTACTTTCCTAACTAACTATTCTTGGTGGTTCATTTGGAATTTTTACTTATTGTCCCAAGGATCCTCACCATATCCTTTGGCACTACTTAATTTACATAATCATTTTAAATGGTCATGTGCTATGGTGCTAGGCTTGACACTTGGATGCCTAGTACATATTGTGCAGATATTATGAAGCGAATATTTTTAGCTTAGGGTCTTCCTTGCAGGTACTTTTCTTGGACAAGCAATCTTGGATTGGGTAGGACAACCCAAAATGTATTTTACTTGTTCATATATAGAAAATTGGCTAATATCCCTTAGTCAAATTTTCTATACTATGCCCAATATTTCTCAATAGTGGGCATGGGGGTGCCAATGTACCCCTAATACGTATTCTTAAAGACCTACTGGGCTCTTCACTAGAGATGTAATTTTCCGGAATGTTACATTATCCCTCCCTTAGGAACATTCGTCCCCGAATGATACTACACATCATTTAAAATAAAGAGCGTGATTTTTGAAAATACTTTAACATGCTTGAACTTTAATCTTTGTGAATATCTGATTCACACTTACTCGGGATGATGCATATTACTGAAGCTTATCTGAAGCTTCATATTTGAGATTGAGGAACGTTCTTCTCAATCACACTTAACTTAATGCAAATCACAACTCATGAAATACAAAAATCATGTCTACGCTATACAAAAACAGCAACATGAATGCAAACGTGGACTCATTATAACTCACATAGTGCAATTATAATACATACGATTATGAACTTACAATACCAAGACCGACTAATGCACTAAAACTTATGAGTTTATTTAAACAAAAACTAGACTTAAGAAGAGTATATCTAACCTCAAGAACTGAACAAGTAAGGGTAACGGGATCTCATATCGGCCTCGGCCTCCATGTTGCTCTATCAACAAGTTGGTTCCCCCATAATACCTTTACGGTGGCAACCTCCTTGTTCCTCAACCGTTTCACTTGGCGATCTAAAATTTCAACGGGAACCTCTTCGTAAGAAAGGTTCTCATCAAAACCTAACCCTTTAGATAACATCTTGTTGGTCTTAAGATTTCAACCTAATGACGCCCAACTTAATTTCAAAGTGACTTGCCACTATGCCATCTAGTTCTCTATATACTCTTTCGGCCCTAACATTCTCTCCTATGGGAGTGCTAACTAGAAATGGTTGATGTAAGATCTCCGGAAGAGAGTCAAATTTACTAGACACTAAAGGAGTAACAAAAGACAAGGTAAATCTTGGATCTAATAATGCATAAACAAGAAAGGAGAAGACAAACAAGTTACCAGTAATCACGTCTGCGGACTTCTCTTGTTCCTCTCTTCCTTTCAACGCATAGAACCGGTTTCTCTTGGGAGGTTCGGTTGCATCATTGGGATTCCGCCGAGGCTGAGCATCTGTCCTGGCCTGATTCCTTATATGTGGGCAGTCCCTGATTACATGCCCACTCTTGCGCACCTATAGCAGACATTAGTGCCTACCAAACATTCACTTCCATGTGAAAGACCACACTTATCCCACAACTTTCTATCACGCTGGGCATTTCTATCATTGTCCTCCATGGCATTAGTATTCTTAGAAAGAGTAGGATTACCTTAGTACTTGTTCCCCTTCTTGAACTTGGGCCTGTCCCGAACTCCAAATGAGCCCTACCCGAGCTAGAACAAGTCTAATCCACATGCTTAGGCTTTTAACCTTCATGAACTCTTTTTTTTTGACGTCTCTCCTCCACTTGGTTAGCATGTACCATCAATCTGCCCAGATCCATGTTATCATGCAACATGGCTTCCCGACAATCTTCCACTAGCTTCTCCGACACGCCAGTCACAAACCTGCTCATTTCATCCCTACTATTTGCCACCAGAGAAGAAGCATACTTTGAGAGTATAACAAATTTCAAGGAATACTCCTTGACCGACATACCTCTCTGTCTAAGGTTGATGAACTCTTCAACCTTGGATTCTCGTTACTCTCTGGGAAAGAATCTCTCCAGAAAGGCAGTCTTGAGAATGTCCCAAGTGATGGAGACATCTCCTAGTGCTCGACCATCTGCCCACATTCGGTACCACACTTGTGCCACATCTTTAAGCTGATATGCAATCAATTCAGCCTTCGCCTCTTCATCAACACCCATGGCACATAAAATCTTGTGGACCTCATCCACGAACTCCTGAGGATCCTAATTAGTCATGGACCCGTAGTAAACTGGATGATTCATTCTGGTGAAGTCCCTCAGTCTGCTAGCCATAGTGCTAGCATGCGGGTTCTCCCTAGGAGCACCCTCTCTTGTGGCTTGAGCCGTGATGTCCTGGGCCTGAGTGGTGATGGCATGTGCCATCTGCAACAACGCTTCCCTTAATTCACCATCTGTCAGCTCAACTGGGTTTAACGGGCACTAGTACTCCAGCAGCTGGGGCTTGAGGAGGACCTTGGTTTCCTCCAACATCTGCTTCCTTAACTCTTCTCGCGGCATTCCTCCTCGTATTAATTTTCTACACGTATATACAAGAAGGGAGTTAGATCCTTAAAATGACATAAGATTTCACAACTTTACTTATCACGATAAATAGTAGAAGAATGGAAGATTTCCTAACATCATATAGTCTCTAAGTCATGATTGTGGCGCGCTTCACAACCATAAGTTATAAACTACGTAACGTGGTTGTTTTGAACATTAGTTCCTAGGTAATTTAACCTCATGTTATGATATCAAGTTTGTCACGACCCGGATTCTGGAATTCGAATCGCAATCGACGTCGTTGACCTCTCAAAGGTTGCAGACAAGCCTCTTCTTGCATTCATCACATTCATATAGTTAAATTTGCGAAAAATTTAAAACTTTTTAAACGTATGAGGTATACATAGACTTCATATAGTTGTTAGATAGATTCATTATTTACTAAGCTCAAAGTAAAGAACAACCATCTATCATTGAAGAACCAATTCGAAACAAAAGATGAATATATCATAATAAGTTGCCAAAAAGGCCTTACATCAAAAAGCTTCAAAAATAAAATATCTAAAAGAAACACTAGGGACAACATCCTCTTGCTATGTCTAAATACTAGGCTACACTAAAACTGTAGCATCCTCGAAATTAAGAGGACCTACCAAATGTTCCGGGGAACGCTGAGTCCAAACCGCTGCAATGAGTCTTCAATCTGCTCTACGACCTGCACCTATAAAATAGTAAATTGTATAGGGTTAGTACACCACTTGTACTAAGTATGGGTGTATGAACACATACACATAAGGCTATGCATGATCAAGGAAATCTCTTCCTATACAACATGCCATTTCTGGAAAGTGTAGTCACTAGACTTTCCTAATTTGTTAGTTGTGAATTGTGGTATGAATATGATGTATTATAATGCATTCAAATCACACAACTCATTTTATATGTGATTACAAGATATTAGAATCATCAACATAATATTAGAATAACTAGGGTGAAGATTTGAGATTTTGATCCCCTTGAACCCGAGATCACCTCTTTTTACACTTAGCTTATTTTTCAGTCTTTTTTTCTTCTTCCTTTTGTGTAGTTCAATAATTACTTTGGTCCGATGTTTTACTTACAAGTGCAATGATTCATTGTAGTCCCATACCTACAATGAATCGAGTAAGTAATCCGAAGAACTAAGGAAATGATTTGGCTACCCTACTATCAAGTTTGATTTTCTATTCTTGTTAGATTGGGAATCAATATATTTATAAACCGATACTTATTGGCTATACTCATTATTTAATTGATTGCATAATATGTGTAGTTTTTGGGGCATATCATTAAAAATTTATGATCTTGCTTGTTTTAGTCATGAAGTCTTTATAAGCCAATCTTTATTGGCTAAATACATGAGTTGATAATTTTGGATAATATTTGAATTCATTATTGACTATGATCATTTTCATTATAAGAAGTCATTATAAGCCAATTTTATTTTGCTTTGATAATTTTCATGACATGAAGATAATGAAGCATATATCTTTATTTGGTACAAGCCAATAACTTGTTAAAACTTCATTCTTATCAAAATTGGCATTCATAGCTTTTACTTTCTTAGTTTGCCTTGAATTTATATCTCTTCTTTCTTGTTATTTTCTTAAATAAGTCATTACAAGCAAATCTTATTTGGCTATTCCCATTATTTGCTGAAAACTTCATTGTTATCAACACTGACGATTGATATTCATAAGCTCTTCCTTTCATAGTTCACTTTGAACATACGTTCCTTCTTCTTTCTTTCTTTCTTTCTTAAAGACATCTTTTGAATTAAGATCATGTGATCTAACATGAAATCTAGTGTCTACCCCACACCGAAAAGAGGTGATTCACCGATCAAAATGAATCCAGATCATGTGAGCTAACATGAAATCCTGTGTCTGCTCCATACCGAAAAGAGGTGATTCCCGGCTAAGGTGAATCCATGTCAAGTGTTTGCAGCACACTGAAAGGGGTGGCTCACGTCTATAGTGAACCAAGAACATTCCTTTGAGCATTAACCGATATAGATCATGTAAGCTAAACATGAAATCCAGTGTCTACCCCACATCGAAAAGAGGTAGTCTCACTGGCGAAGGTGAGATCAAAAAATACCTAGCTCTCTTAGGTGGAAACCACAGGCTAGTTTCTATGTTGGATAGACATAGTTCGAAGACTAGGAGACATAAGGAGACTACTTATCCACCTAGGTGGTAGCCTCGTCTCATGAGACTTACACGTGCAAGCACAGGCTCATAGCTAGTCTATGGGTGCTCTGCTCACTTTCATTATCTTCTTATCATTTAGAGTTGACTTAAACATTATGGAAGCTTACTTCTAGATTGAGGTTTACTTACTCTATAGTTGACTTGTCATCCCTTTCTTTACATTAATGAAATGTAAATTGTCCTTACATAACATCTTTTTGTGTTAATGAGACTTATCTCATAAGTTCTAACACCATCTTTCGTGAGTATTTTAACATAGCATTATAGGTGTAAGTGAGACTTGTCTCACTTCCTTTAACACCTCATTCTGTTCACTATCTTAACTTATACATATTTAAATATGTTAATACTCACTTTACTTGCTTGCATTCGTTTAGTAGCTTCATATCATCGTTTATGGAGGATGAGCACTTCATTCAATGAGTTACATATGTTCATAGTTCATTCGTTTAGGGCATGTTGGTACTTGTCCCAATGAATGGCATGCCCTTTGATATGGATTCATTTAATTACTTTAGGAGTACTTAAGTTGTCATTTCAATCTTTTGGCTATATATGATTGGCATAAATTTAGTATTGGCCTAGAAAATTTGGAAGATACTTCATATCCATCTTAGTTGGCACTAGCCAGAGTTACATTCATTCATCCTTAATTTGGGATACATTATTCATTAGCCAATCTTTTAATTATTTAAAGATAACATTATAGCCAATTTCATTCAACTTGTTTGACAATGTAGTGTTAGTCATTTTATTTGCATAAGCCAAACATTCACTCAAATTATGATTTCATGGAGATCTTTTTAGCAAACCTTATAATATATCTTAAACATCACATTAGTAGTCCTTTTGTACAGCCTCATATGAACACTTTAATGAACATAACATTTTCATCAAATAACAATTAACAGTAGGTATGCACATCACGACCGTAACATCTCAATACTTAACATTTTCGAAACAATGTAACATAGCATCATTCTTTGATTCACGTAAGGAACACTTAACATCATACGAGTTCAATTCATAGGTTCATTCGACATTTACAAATCAAGAACCCTACACATTAAGATCAGCCAGCACCACATACCAACAACATGATCAAGACTAATCTATACAACATTGAAAACGTAACAAGGACACTAGGGAAAAAATGAAGTTCGACGAGAACCTTGGGAAACAACCCTAGTTTCGAGATTTCATGGATTCGTTATGATAAAAAGTACTCTTGGAGAAAGAATTCCACGAGATAAACCCATACCTTATGTAGAACTTAATCTACGAAGACCACTTTGCACGAAACCTCGAAGAAACCTTGGAATCGCCTAAGAACGTCGATAGAAACTTTTCCCGTTTTTGTTTTCGTTATTTACTGTTTTGCGTTTGTGAAACTCTTTGTGTTTGAACGTGAGTCTAAGTCTTAGGAACTGATCTTGACTCATTCAACTAAGGCTTAATAAGTTAATTAAATAAATTAATTAGTTAATTACCAAAATGCCCCTCCTAAGTTGACTAAATATAGAAGGATGTTGACTTGACCAAAAATCTAGAAATTGGAGTTGACTATGCCAATTTTAGAAATTCTTATTAATTAATTAAATACTTAATTTAATTAATTAAAGTACCCCTAAGTCTTTGGGACCATCACTAACCCTTTTTGACCATCCTAGGTTAAGTACTAGGATGTTTCTTGAGTCATACTAGGTTAGTGTAAGGATTTCGGTTTGACCAATTAATTTAATTAATTAAACTGATAATTTCAAACCTCGGGTAGTTACTAAAGTACCCACAAGTCATTAGGACCAAAACCAACCCTTTGGACCATCCTAGGTTAGTTACTAGGATGTTTCTTGAACTAGTTACTAGGTTAGTGTAAGGATTTCATTTTTGACCATTTAAATTAATTAATTAAATTTCCAATTTAATTAATTAAGTGACCTTGGATAATTACTAAAGTACCCCTAAGTATTTGGGACCATAACTAACCCTTTTGGACCATCCTAGGTTAGGTACTAGGTTGTCTCTTTAACTAGTTACTAGGTTAGTGTCACCCGGTTAAGTCTTAGGTTGTCGGGTGCACTAATTGGTCCATTTCAGTTAGTCCTAGGTTAGTTAGCTAGTTAGGGCAGTTAGTTAGAGTCTAGAGTTTGTTAGGAATTTAGGCCCCATATGGAGGGACTTGTCCGCACATGCTGCCCCTTAATTAACGTAACCAAATTCGGTTAGGGTGGTCCCCTCCTTTGGCCAATTTTCACATGTCTTGCACATGTGCTTGCACATGTGTTGGTTGTACTTTCCTAACTAACTATTCTTGATGGTTCATTTTGAATGTTTACTTATGGTCCCAAGGATCCTCACCATATCCTTGGGCACTGCTTAATTAACATGATCATTTTAAATGGTCATGTGCTATGGTGCTAGGCTTGACACTTGGATGCCTAGTACATATTGTGCAGATATTATGAAGCGAATATTTTTAGCTTATGGTCTTCCTTGCAGGTACATTTCTTGGACAAGCAATCTTGGATTGGATAGGACAACCCAAAATGTATTTTACTTGTTCATATATCGAAAACTAGCTAATATCCCTTAGCCAAATTTTCTATACTATGCCCAATATTTCTCATTATTGGGCATGTGGGTGCCTATGTACCCCTAATACATATTCTTAAAGACCTACTAGGCTCTTCACTAGACATGTAATTTTCTGGAATGTTACACATATTATATGTCATTTTAGGACCTTAGAACATTAAGACGAACACATTAGGCTCTAGACACCCTAACTCATTTTGGGGCTCTTTTAAACCATTAGAAAACCTATGAAGGAAAAACAGTGAACAACGTAAGAAAGACCTTAGGCAATTTCAAAGCAGTTGTTCAAGGTTTTCGTGCAAAGAACAGGGTCATCGTCTTAGATTCAATTCTATAGTAAGGTATGGGTTTTATCTCTTGGACTCCTTTCCCCAGGAGGCTTTTCAATCGTATTGACTTCAAGAAAACCGAAACTAGGGTTGTCCCCAATGAAATTGTTGAACGTTAATCTCCTTAGTTCTCCCTATTTCTGATTCTAGTAGTATGTATAATGTAAATCTCGAGCATGTTGTTGGTATGTGGTGCTATATGATCATTATGTGTAGGTTTTTGTGATTGATAATGTTCAATGAGACCTAAGGTTAGATCCGTATGATTAGAGTATTACTTATATGAGATAAGTAATATTTTAATGCCTAATTGTGTTCGAGAAGATGAAATTATTATAAGTCGTTCATTGAAGTGTTCGTATATGCTAATTAAAGGTTAAAAGTTGGCGTGCTTAACATGATGAGATTACTATAATATATTCATGAAGTAATTGACTTGGCTAGTAATAATATTATGACAATTGTTTATTGAAAGTTTGATTTATGCCAACAAATTGGCTAGCAAAATTATGTCCAAAATATTATTTCCAAAAATATGAACTCATAACATAGGGTATGACAATCATTGGGACAAGTCCCAACATACCCTATCAAAATTAACATTGTGAACATAGTAGCATATTAAATAAGCCCTTATATCTTTCATAAAGAATGGTACAAGACTACCAAATAACGTTAAACAAGATAAGGTGAGTAATGAAATAACTAAAAGCTTATGAGTTATGAAATTGACCTAATATAGAGTGTTAAAGAAAGTGAGACAAGTCTCACTCACACTTAAATGATTATGTCAAAGATACTCACATAAGTGGGTGTTACAAACCGTGAGATAAGTCTCACTCGCACCATGATGATAATGAAAGATTTTAAGTTCACATTCATCAAGTAAAGAAAGGGATGACCAGTCATCCATTGAGCTAATTATACCTCATACTAGATGCCAACTTCCATAATGTTTTAGTCAACTCTAAAAGTTGTAAAGTATAATAAATCTGAGCTAAGCACCGATAGACTAGTAATGAGCATGTGCCAGCACGTGTAAGCCTCATGAGAAGATACTACCACCAAGGTGGATTAGACTCTCCAACGTCTCCTAGTCTTTGAACTATGTTACCAGCATAGGTTACTAGCTAGTGGATCCACCTAAGAAAGCTAGGCAGTATTTGGTTTCACTTTGGCCGTTAAACCACCTCTTTTCGGTGTAGGGAAGACACTGGATTTCATGTTAGATCACATGATCTATGTCGGTTAAATGCTCAAGAAAGTATTTGGTTTCACTTTAGTCGTGAACCACCTCTTTTCAGTGTGGGGATGACACTGGATTAGCTTTCACTTTAGCTGGTGAACCACCTCTTTTCGGTGTGGGGAAGACACAGGATTTGGTTTTACTTTAGCCGGTGAACCACCTCTTTTCGGTGTGGGGAAGACACTGGGTGCGGTTTCACCTTAGCCGGTGATCCACCTCTTTTCGATGTGGGGATGACACAGGATTTCATGTTAACTCGCATGATCTATATCAGTTAATGCTAAAGATTTCTTTAAGAAAGTAAGAAAGAAAGAAAGTAGGATGTTCAAAGTGAACAACAGATCAAAGAAGAAGAAATGTAAGTTCAAAGTGAACTAAGCAAGCAAAAGAATAAGAATATCAATCATCAGTGTTTGATAAGAATGAAGTCTTAAAAATTATTGGTTTATGCCAATATGGGAGTATTAATATATGCCCCAAGATCTATATAGTATGCAAATAATCAAATAATGGGTATAGCCAATAAAGATTGGCTTATAAATACATTCATGCCCAATTTAACAAGAATGAAAAATCTAACTTGTGAGTAAGGTAGCCAAATCATTTCCTTAGTCTATTGGATTACTTACTCGATTCAATTTTGGTATGGGACTACAATGAATCATTGCACTCGTAAGTAAAACATAGGATCAAAGGAGATCATTGAACTACACAACAGAAAGAAGAAAAGACTGAACAATAAACTAAGGCGGGGAAAGAGAGCTCTCAGCCTAAAGGGAGCAAAATTATTAACTTCTGCTTGTGCTGTTCTAAAATTATGTGCATGATTCTGAGATCTTATGTTCATATAGAAAATGAGTTTTGTGCTTTAAATTCATTAAAATATGACATATTCATAGCATAATTCATAAATAACGAATTAGGAAAGTGCAGTGTTTCTAGAAACGACATGTTGCTATAGGAAGAGCTTTCCTAGATCATGCATAGTCCTTATGTGTTTCTGTGCATACACCCATACTTAGTACAAGTGTGTACTAACCCCTATACTATTACTATTTTTATAGGTGCAGGTCGTTAAGAAGATTGAAGATTCGTTTGAAGCCATTTGGATTAGCATCTGCTGACTTTGGTAGTTCCTCTTGAGTTCAAGGATGCTACACTTTATATTCTAGCTTTAGTACATTTGACGTAGCTAGTGGATGTTGTCCCTAGCGTTTTATTTCAAACATTTGTTCAAGCGTTTGTATTAAGGCCAATTTGGCAAACTATTAATATTATTATGAATTCTTCATTTCAATTGTTTAATCTATTGATAGATGGTTGCTTTAGTTTGAGCTATTAAAATATCACTCTTATGTAGTATTATATGAAGTCTATGTACACTTCAATAAGTATTAAAAGTTTTAAATTTTCCGCAAATTTAACTGTATGATTGTGATAAAAGCTAAGAAGAGGCTTGTCTACGACCTCTGAGAGGTTAATGACGCCGGTCTCATTTGGGATCTAGGATCCGGGTGTCACAAACTTGGTATCAACGCATGAGGTTAAATTACCTAGGAACTAAGGCTCAAAACAACCACGTTGTGTAGTTTCTCGCTTATGGTTGTGAAGTGCACCACAACCATGACTTAAAGACTGAGTGATGTTAAGAATCTTCCCTTATTCTACTCTTTATTGTGCTGTGTAGAGCTTTGACATTTTGTTTCATTCTGGCATCTAACTTTCTTATTGTGTGTGCGTGTAGAAAGATGAATACAAGAAGAAACGCAGGCAGAAGAGTTAGCGAAGCAGCTGCTGGAGGAAATCAAGCTCCTCCTAAAGCCCCAGCTGCTGAGAACAAGTGCCTGTCAATCCAGCTGCGTTGACGGATGGAGAAGTGAGGTCAGCACTGGTTCAGATGGCCCAAGCCATCACTGTTCAGGCACATGCTATCACAGCCCAGGCCACTAGAGATGGTCCTCCCAGGGAGAACCCATATTCTAGCACCATGTCTAGTAGGCTGAGCGATTTCACCATAATGAATATGTAGTCTACTTCAGGTCCAGAACCAATGAGGATCCCTAGGAGTTTGTGGATGATGTCCACAAGATTCTCTGTGCTATGGGTGTTAATGAAGAGGAGAAGGCTGAGTTGGCCGCAAACCAGCTGAAGGATGTGGTGTAGGTGCTGTACAAGATGTGGGGAGATGGTCGAACACAAGGAGAAGTCTCCATCACTTGGGACGTTCTCAAGACTGCATTCCTGGAGAGATTATTTCCCACAGAGCAGAGAGAGGCTAAGGTTGAGGAGTTCATCAACCTACGTCAGGGAGGTATGTCAGTCAAGGAATACTCCTTGAAGTTTGTTAAACTTTCCAAATTTGCTTCTTCCCTGGTGTCCAGTCGCAGGGATCAGATGAGCAGGTTTGTGATTGGTGTATCGGATGATCTGGAAGAGGATTGTTGGGCAGCCATGTTGCATGATAACATGGACCTTGCTAGGTTGATGGTACATGCACAGTAAGTGGAGGAGAGTCATCGGAGAAAGAGAGGACGAGAAGGCAAGAAGTCTAGGCCCTCGTGTCAGAATGGTTCTGGCATTGGTAGGGGTTCGTTTGGAGTCCAGGACAGTCCCAAGTTCAAGAAGGGGCACCAACATTCAGGTAATCCTACTCATTCCAGGAACACTAGTGCTAAAGGGGACAAGTCTGGCCCCAAAAAGGGCAATGATAGAAATGCCAAGCATGACAGAAAGTCGTGTGTTAAGTGTGGCCGTTCGCATGGAGGTGAGTGCATGGTAGGTTCTAATTTCTACTATGGGTGCGGCAAGAGTGGGCATATAGTCATGGACTGCCCACATGTGAAGAATCAGGACAAGGTAGATACTCAGCCTCGGCCTAATCCTACTGCTGCAGCCGAACCTCCCAAGAGGAACAGGTTTTATGCATTGAAAGGTAGAGAGGAGCAGGAGAAGTTTGTTGATGTGGTCACTGGTAACTTGCTTGTCTTTTATTTTCATGTGTATGCATTGTTAGATCAAGGATCTACCTTGTCTTTTGTTACTCCTTTAGTAGCTAGTAAATTTGACTTGCTTCCTGAGATCTTGCATGAAACTTTTCTAGTTAGTACTCCCATAGGAGACAACATTAGAGACGAAAGGGTATATAGAGATTGCCCAATAACTGTTCTTCATAGAGTCACCTACACTGACCTAATAGAATTAACCATGCTTAACTTTTTTATAATTTTGGGTATGGATTGGCTCCATAAATGCTATGCTACCATAGACTGTCGAAACAGGGTAGTAAGGTTTCAGTTTACTAATGAGTTAGAGCTGGAATGGGAAGGGCGTAGGTCAAATCCAACAAGCCATATAGTTTCTTTTCTTAAAGCCAATAAGATGTTATCTAATGGGTATTTATACCACTTAGTCAGAGTCAATGACGTAGAACATGAAGTTCCTTCCATAGACTCTGTGTCCATATTGAATGAGTTTCAAGATGTCTTTCCGGAGGATTTACCAGGAATCCCTCCTGAACGCGAAATTGACTTTGGTTTTGACTTAGATCCCAACACCAAACCAATTTCCGTTTCTACCTATAGGATGGCTCCAGCGGAACTCAAAGAGTTGAAGTCGTAGTTAAAAGATCTACTAGATTAGGGCTTTATCCATCCGAGCATATCCCCATGGGGTGCTCCAGTGTTGTTCGTTAAGAAAAAGGATGGAACTCTTAGAATGTGTATCGATTATTTGCAACTCAACAAAGTCACTATAAAGAACAAATACCCTCTTCACAGAATTGATGATCTATTTGATCATCTCCAAGGTTCAAGTTTTTTTTCTAAATTAGATCTTCGGTCAGGGTATCACCATCTTAGAGTGAGACAAGAGGACGTTCCTAAGACTGCCTTCCATACTAGGTATGGTCATTACGAGTTTCTTATCATGTCATTCGGTCTCACTAACGCACTAGCCGCGTTTATGGACCTTATGAATAGAGTCTTCCGTGATTACCATGATTATTTTGTCATGGTATTCATAGATGACATCCTCATATACTTTAAGACCAGAGAAGAGCATGCCTAACATTTGAGAATGACATTGCAAGTACTCAGGGAACATCAGTTGTATGCAAAATTCAGCAAATGTGAGTTTTGGCTGAGATTAGTGACCTTCCTTGGTCACGCTGTGTTCGACCAGGGTGTAGAGGTTGATTCGAAAATGATTGAGGCAGTAAAGAATTGGCTGAGACCCCTCACTTCTACAGATATTCGAAGTTTCTTGGGTTTGGCTTATTACTATCGCAGGTTTGTTGAGGGTTTTTCCACTATTGTTGCCCCATTGACAACTTTAACAAAGAATAAGGCAAAGTTTGAGTGGTCTGAAACTTGTGAAAAGATCTTTCAAGAGCTCAAAGACAGACTCACTTCAGCCCCAGTTCTCACGTTGCCGAGGAGTGGTGAAGGGTATGTGGTGTACTTGATGCTTCCCGAGTAGGTTTGGGATGTCTTCTTATGAAGGATGGCAAGGTGATTGCATATGCATCAAGACAGTTGAAAATCCAGGAGAAGAATTACCCTACCCATGATCTTGAGTTAGCTGTTGTGGTATTTGCATTGAAACATTGGAGACATTACTTATATGGTGTACATGTTGATGTATTTACTGACCATAAAAATTTTCAGTATGTTTTTACAATGAGAGAATTAAATCTTCGTTAGAGAAGATGGCTAGAGCTGCTCAAGGATAATGACATGAGTGTCCACTATCACCCAGTTAAGGCCAATGTAGTGGCCGATGCTTTGAGCGATTGAGCATGGGCAGTGTGTCTCATATCGATGACGAGAAAAAAGAGTTTGTTAAAAAGGTACATCAATTGGCTAGGTTTGGGGTGCGACTGGTAGGTACAGAAAGTTGGGGTATTTTAATTCATTCCAGTTCTGAATCCTCATTTGTTGTAGATGTTAAAGTTAAGCAGCATCTCGACCCAGTACTCATGAAGTTGAAAGATTCGGTGTTGAGTAAGCTGAATGAATCATTATCCCTAAAGGGGGATGGTGTACTTAGATACCAGGGCAGATTGTGCATGCCAAGACCTAATATTATTGCAGAGGCTCATGGCTCCAGGTATTCCATTCATCCAGGTTCCACCATGATGTATCATGATCTCAAGGAGATCTATTGGTGGGAAGGTATGAAGCGAGATATCTCTAACTTTGTGGAGGAGTGTCCCAATTGCCAATAGGTTAAGGCCAAACACCTTAAGCCTGGAGGTCTTACCCAGTCGATTAAGATCCCAACATGGAAGTGGGAGGCTATTAATATGGACTTTGTGGTTAGTTTGCCCAGGACCAGGAAACTGCATGATTCCATTTGGGTCATTGTTGATAGGATTACTAAGTCTGCTCACTTCATTCCTATGAAGTCTACTTACAGAGCCAAAGATTATGCCAAGATATATATTGATGAGATAATGAGGTAGCATGGGATCCCTTATCTATCATTTTGGGGAGCCCAGTTCACTTCTCACTTTTGGAGATCTTTACAAAAGAGCTTCGGTACACTGGTGAAGCTCAGCACTGCTTTTCACCCTCATAAGGATGGACAAGCAGAGCGTACCATTCAGACCCTTGAAGACATGCTGAGAGCGTGTGTTATTGACTTCAAGGGGAGTTGGGATGATCACTTGCCACTGATTGAGTTCTCTTATAATAATAGCTGCCATTTCAGCATTGGGATGACACCTTTTGAAGCATTTTATGGCAGGGGATGTAGGTCCCCAGTTGGGTGGTTTGAGGTAGGAGAATCTTCCATCCTTGGCCTTGAGATCATACATAAGGCTGTGGAAAAGGTGAGAATGATCAAGGATAGATTGTCTACTGCTTAAAGTCGTCAAAAATCCTATGCTGATAACAGAATATGAGCGCTTGAATTCGAGGTAGGTGATCAAGTCTACTTGAAGATATCACTCATGAAAGGGGTGATGAGGTTTGGTAAGAACGGGAAGTTGAGTCTGAGGTATATAGGTCCTTATGAGATCTTACAGCGAGAAGGGAATGTCGCCAATGAATTGAAGTTACCAAATGACTTGGATTCTCTTCATCCAATGTTTCATGTTTTGATGCTTATAAAGTGTCTAGGCGATCCAGCATCCATTCTACCTGTTGTAGGGTTAGGAGTCGATGAAAACCTTTCTTATGAAGAGGTTCTAGTTGAAATTTTAGATCGCCAAGTGAAGCGGCTGAGGAACAAGGAGGTTTCCACCGTAAAGATGTTATGGAGGAACCACCTTGTTGAGGGAGCAACATGGGAGGCTGAGGCCGATATAAGATCCTGTTACCCTTACTTGTTCAGTTCTTGAGGTTAGATATACTCTTCTAAGTCTGATTTTTGTTTAGGAAACTCTAAATGTTAGTGCATTAGTCGGTTTTGGTGTTTTAAGTCCATAACTGTGTGTTTTATACTTGCACTATATGAGTTAATATGAGTTCATGCTTGCATTCATGTTGCTGTTTTTGTATAGCGTTGACATGATTTTTGTGTTGCATGAGTTGTAATGTGCATTGAGTTAAGTTAGGATGAGAAGGAAGTTCCTCAATCTCAGATATGAAGCTTCAGATAAGTTTTGAGTGATGTGCATCATCCAGAGTAAGTTGTGAATCAGATATTCACAAAGAGTAAAGTTTCAAGTATGTTGATATATTTTTCGAAAATACCCTCTTTGATTTAAAATGATGTGTAGTGTCATTCGGGGACGAATGTTCCTAAGGAGGGGATAATGTAACATTCCAGAAAATGTACTTGTCTAGTGAAGACCCTATTAGGTTTTAAGAATATGTATTGAGGTATAGAGGCATCCCAATGCCCAATATTGAGTAATATTGGGCATATTAGAGAATATTGACTTAAGGATGTTAACAAAATTTTATGTATTAACAAGTAAATCAAATGCTCCAATCCAAGCTTATTTAGGAATTGTACCTGCAATGAAGACCCTAAGCTAAAATTCTTATTTTCATCGCATATACACATTAGGTACTAGGCATCCAAGTGTCAAGCCTAGGTACCATAGCACATGATCATTTAAAATGATCATGTAAGTTAAGCAGTGCCCAATGACATAGTAAGGCCTTGGACAAGAAGTGAACTTTCCAAGTGCAATTACATAGTGCACGGCAACACATGTGCTACCGGCCGAGAGACCGAGCCAACCGATTCAGTTAGGGCGGTTAGCGGACAGGCACGCGTCGGGTTAAGCCACGTGGGGTCGACATTCCTAACTAGTACTAGGCTCTAACTAACTTAACTAACTATATAACTAACCTAGGACTAACTAAAATTAACTAGCTAGGGTGCCCGACATCCAAAGACAAAATCGGGTGGCACTAGTCGAGTAACTAACTAAAGAAAAATCCTAATACCTAACCTAGGATGGTCCAAAAGGGTTAGTTATGGTCCTAGTGACTTAGGGGTACTTTAGTAATTATCCTAGGTCACTTAATTAATTAAATTAGAAACTGAATTAATTAATTTAAATGTTCAAACCGAGACCCTTAAAAAATTTTCAGATTTTGACAAAGTCAAATGCTCTCCTATTTTTAGTCAATTTAGGAGGGGCGTTTTGGTAATTAACTAATTGATTTATTTAATTAAGTTAATTAGTCTAAGTTGAATTAGTCATATTCAGTTCCTAAGACCTAGACGCACGTTTAACCATTAGAAAACCTACGACAGAAAAAAAGGTGAACAACGTAATAAAAAACTTAGGTGATTTCAAGGCAGTTCTTTAAGGTTTTTGTGCAAAGAACAGGGTGATCGTTGTAGATTCAATTCTACAGTAAGGTATGGGTTTTCTCTATTGGATTCCTTTCCCCAGGAGGCTTTTCAATCATATTGACTTCAAGAAAACTGAAACTAGGGTTGTTCCCAATGAAATTGTTGAACGTTAATCTCCCTAGTTCTCCCTATTTCCGATTCTAGCAGTATGTATAATGTAAATATCGTGCATGTTGTTGGTATGTGGTGCTATCTGATCAATATATGTAGGTTTCTATGATTAATAATTTTGAATGAGACCTATAGGTTAGATCCGTATGCTTAGAGTATTACTTACATGAGATAAGAAATATTGTAGTGCCTAATTGTGTTTGAGAAGATGAAATTGTTATAAGTCGTTCATTAAAGTGTTCGTATATGCTAATCAAAGGTTAAAAGTTGGCGTGCTTAACATGATGAGATTACTATAATATATTCATGAAGAAATTGACTTGGCTAGTAATAATATTATGACAAGTGTTTATTGAAAGTTTGATTTATGCCAACAAATTGGCTAGAAAAACTATGTCCAAAATTTTATTTCCAAAAATATGAACTCATAACATAAGGTATGCCAATCATTGGGACAAGTCCCAACATACCCTATCTAAATGAACATTGTGAACATAGTAGCACATTGAATAAGTCCTTATATATTTCATAAAGAATGGTACAAGACTACCAAATAACGCTAAACAAGATAAGGTGAGTAATGAAATAACTAAAAGCTTATGAGTTATGAAATTGACCTAATATAGAGTGTTAAAGAGAGTGAGACAAGTTTCGCTTACACTTAAATGATTATGTCAAAAATACTCACATAAGAGGGTGTTAGAAACTGTGAGACAAGTCTCACTAGCACCATGAGGATAATGAAAGATTTAATTTCACATTCATCAAGTAAAGAAAGGGATGACCATTCATCCATTGTGATAAGTATACCTCATACTAGAAGCCAGCTTCCATAATGTTTGAGTCAACTATAAAAGTTGTAAAGTATAATAAATCTGAGCTAAGCACCGATAGACTAGGATTGAGTATGCGCCAGCACGTGTAAGACTCATGATACGAGACTACCACCAAGGTGGATCAGAGTCTCCATCGTCTCCTAGTCTTTGAACTATGTCGCCAGCATATGTTACTAGCTAGTTGATCCACCTAAGAAATCTAGGCAGTATTTAGTTTTACTTTGGCCGGTGAAACACCTCTTTTCAGTGTGGGGAACACACTGGATTTCATGTTAGCTCACATTATTTATGTCGGTTAAATGCTCAAGAAAGTATTCGGTTTCACTTTAGCCGTGAAACACCTCTTTTCGGTGTGGGGAAGACACTCGATTCGGTTTCACTTTAGTCGGTGAACCACCTCCTTTCAACGTGGGGAAGACAATGGATTCGGTTTCACTTTAACTGGTGAACCAACTCTTTTCAGTGTGGGGAAGACACCGGGTTCGGTTTCACCTTAGCCGATGAGCCACCTCTTTTCGGTGTGGGGAAGACACTGGATTTCATGTTAACTCACATGATCTATATCAGTTAATTGTAAAGATTTCTCTATAAAAGTAAGAAAGAAAGAAAGTAGCATGTTCAAAGTGAACAACAGATCAAAGAAGAAGAAATATAAGTTCAAAGTCAACTAAGCAAGCAAAAGCATAAGAATATCAATCATCAGTGTTTGATAAGAATGAAGTCTTAACAGTTAAACGCTTATGCCAATATGGGAGTATGAATATATGCCCCAAGATCTATTTATTATGCAAATAATCAAATAATGGGCATAGCCAATAAAGATTGGCTTATAAATACATTCATGCCCAATTTAACAAGAATGAAAAATCTAACTTGTGAGAAAGGTAGCCAAATCATTTCCTTAGTCTTTTGGATAACTTACTCGATTTATTGTAGGTATGGGACTACAATGAATCATTGCACTCGTAAGTAAAACATAGGATCAAAGGAGATCATAGAACTACACATCAGAAAGAAAAAAAGAATGAAAAATATACTAAGGCAGGGAAAGAGAGTTTCGCGGCCTAAGGGGAGCAAAATTATTAACTTTTGCTTGAGTTGTTCTAAAATTTTGTTCATGATTCCGAGTTCTTATGTTCATATAGAAAATGAGTTGTGTGCTTTAAATTCATGAAAGTATTTCATATTCATAGCATTATTCATAAAAAAACGAATTAGCAAAGTGTAGTGAAGTACTTTCCAGAAACGACATCTTACTATAGGAAGAGCTTGCCTTGATCATGCATATTCCTTATGTGTTTCTGTGCATACACCCATACTTAGTAAAAGTGTGTACTAACCCCTATACTATTACTATTTTTATAGGTGCAGGTCCTTGAGAGGATTGAAGATTCGTTTGAAGCCGTTTGGATTAGCATCTCCAGACTTTGGTAGGTCCTCTTGAGTTCGAGGATGCTATATTTTATATTCTAGATTTAGTACATTAGACATAGCTAGTGGATGTTGTCTTGTCAGGACCAGAATCTAGACTCCAGACGAGACCTGTAACAACCCTAAAAATGAATAAGATAAATACTTAAGGTGTCAAGAATGCTTGCGATTAGACCAAGGTTCACAGGGATTGCTACGCGTAGAACAAGACCTCAGAACCCTTACTACGGCCAAGACAACTAACTTGGGGAGTTATTTGAGCTTGGAAAGGTTGGAACCAACTATGTGAGGCTCTCGAAAACGAAGATTTAATCGAAAGAGTCTTTACTTGACTTAAAAGAGGAAATTTTAAGTTTTGAGGGTCCATGGGTAAAATGGTCTTTTCCAGGCCAAGGGTAATATTGTAATTAACCTAAGGAATTAATTAATTAATTAATTCAATTAAAATATAAATTCGGGGTGGGGCGACCCAAAATGACCCATTTTCGCAAATGGGGTGTCACTCGGGTTCGAGCCCCACTAGAAGCAATGAATTTATGATTTTATCATCAATTAAAAATCTGATTTTTGTAAGGGCAAAATGGTCCTTTCACGTATAATTAAATAAATCAATTTTTTGTTTATTAAGGAAAGTCCTAAATTGACTAAGTCATCATCTAATCCTAAACTACTTCACACGTTTCACTCTCTCACGTTTATCAACTCTTCACGCTAAAAAACTCTCATGTTCTCTCTGACAATTAACGTGAAGAACATAAACTTTAACAAAGGTTCTTCACACTTGAAGAACACACGAAAATTTCTAAGAAAAACAGAGTAAACCAAAACTTTAAGGCAAAGAAAAGTTGTCCGTCGAGTGGTGTGGACGTTCACGAAGCTTGGACTGATTTTGGAGAGGGTTTTGGGCAGCAAATTCACGTTTGAACAAGCAAATTAAGTTAGGGGTTTCTTTTCTCTTTGTCCCTTTCCCAAGAGGCCCCTTACGATTCAAGATATTCACTCCGAAACTAGGGTTGTCCCCCGTTGCATGTCCTTGTCACTAGCTCCCAATGATTTCGTAGGTTGGGTTTGTTTGCTGGTAGATTTAGGTATGTGTGATGTTTTTATGTTAAATGTGAATACGTTTATGTGAGTGAAATCACGAAAATGACAACCAATGTGTAATAAAAAAAAATGTGTTTGTGTGCACGTTGGCTGTGAGTTTTAGCCACTATTTTGGAGAAGTAAAAAGGCATGTTATTTCTTGTATTTTATGTGCTAAAGTTGTGCATAATGTTATATTCATATGGTGTGTGAAGTTACAAATTTTGAATGAAAACGCTTGACCAATGTAACCCCTAAACTACACCTAACTATACACTAAATGCTTGGTGAATTGCCCTAAGAAACTAGCATGAAAAGGTTGATGAAAGAAAGCTAAAGTTGGGATTAAATTTCCAGATTGTGTACTCTAGTTTCGGTCAACAATGAGGTTAAAATCTGGGTTTTAAAGTGAAAATAAAATAAGTGAGGTCAATGGGAATTGAACCCAAGACTTCACATGTTAACGAGGCTAAAAACGTGAAGGGGGTTAAGGGTAATCGAACCCTTTAGCTACTGGTTTTGCGAGAAAAGGACAAGAAAATGGGGCTGGGGGGAATCGAACTTGGCTACTGGAATTCGCGATAAAGAAAAAGAAAATAGGGCTGGGGGGAGTCGAACTCGCGACACTGAAGAAGAAAGAAGAGAAAAATAAATTAAATAAATAGATGGGAGGCGTGGGATTCGAACCTACGACCTCTAAGCAGCGAGTGAAAGAGGAGAAAATAAATAAAAGAAAACGTGAGGCATGGGAATCGAACCCACGACCTCAAGGCTGAAAAGGAGTAGGCGAAATTAACGAAAGAAATAAAGTGAGGCTATGGGGGTTCGATCCCACAACCTCACTGCCACTCGCCTAACTTAATTAAAAATAAAGTTAGGAGGCTGTGGGGGTTCGAACCCACCACCTCACAGCCTCAGCGAAATTAAAGTTTAAATAAGGAGGTTGTGGGGGTTCGAACCCACAACCTCCCTATTCCAGCAAATAAATAACATAAATAGAAGAGGTTGTGGGTGTTTGATCCCACAACCTCTTGGTTTGGACGAAAAGGGCAATGAGATGTTAATTAAAAATAAAAAGGGGTGTGGGGGTTCGAACCCACAACCTTTCGGCCAACTTAAGAGGAAAACTAAGTAGAAAATTAATGATACGATGTTAATTTTGGGATTTAATCTAGAGTTCTAATGTTATGAATATTAAAAATCAAATCAATGAAAATGTAAATGATATCCAAGTGATTCAAACTTGGGTTTCCTTGCCCAAATTTCCGTATTGACACATAAGTCATACGTGAACAAAATATCCAAGAATAATGGCACCTAATTAGATCAAAATCAAGATCTTGGCATATATACAAGATACATAAGTCTTGTACTACATAATCTTAGGAATGTATAAATCACTTAACGAATTAAGAATGAAGCCTCATGGCTTGTGTGTATAGACTCATAAGTCTAGCATACGTTTAAAAGTTAGTGAACCTAAGATGAATGTACTGAATGATGAAATGAACAATAAAATGATGATACCCTAGAAGGGTTAAGTAAGGGTATCAAACACACCAATGGCCAAGTATATTGGCATATGATGAAATGAACATTCACGTAAAATGAGGTGAGTAATTATGAAGAGTAAATGTGCTAATGACAATGAATGTGGTGACAACATGATATGAGGCTAATGCCAATGATGAGAGCAATCTCAAACGATCATAAGTAAATGTTACCAAAACGTACTCACCTATGAGAGTGTGAAGTTAATGAAGTGACCAGTCTCTATGAACACTCTACTGAAAGTATTGAGATTAACACACTTAATACTAATAATGAGATGAGAAATCATCTATTGAGCTATGATGTTCATACTAGAAGCCAGCTTACATGACGTATGAGTTGAATGTAATGGAACTTTATACTGAGCACCGATAGACTAGCTATGAGCGGTGATGCCTTCTTTTGAGAAGGGCGAAGGTGCACGTAACTCTCATGAGATGAGACTGTCCGTCTTATCGGGTCTGGGTCTCCTTATATCTCCTAGTCTTTGAACCTGTACTGCCAATATAGCGATCTGGCGGGGTTAAATTCCCATGTATGCTAGCATGTTTTGGGTCACCTTGGCCGGTGATTCCACCTCTTTTTGGCGTGGGGGAGACACTGGATTTCATGATGATCACATGATCTATGTCGGTTAAAGTTAAAGTGCCCAATGAATGAATGAGGCTAGCCTCAAATAAAACACATAATGAAATGAATGATACCAAAGGTGTTAGGGTAGGATGATCAAGAGGTGAACTAGACTCAAGTAATGACATTAGGTTATTCTTGATCATTGCACAGCAAACCCAATGAAAGTCTTAAACTACACCCTAGGTATAGCTGGTTTTCACACTGGCCTATGAACGAAATGAAATGAAGTACGTATGAATAAATGAAGTAGACTCTGTGTTTTCTAATGAAGACTCCCTAGTGGAGGTCCCATATGTTGAGCCCTCATTTTGGAAAGTCTTTATGTCAAGTCCATGATTCCAAGGTCTCATGGCATATGAATGAATGATATGAAAGAAGTTATGTGTTCTATGTTATGTGCTATGATATGTGCTATATGTAAGATGTTATGTGCTGTGTGCAATATGATATTTATGATGATACATGTTACTCTCATGGCATGACTTTTCTAATCCAAATTTGGAAAGCTCATTGACTTTCCTAATCTAAATTTTGGAAAGCTCACTGACTTTTCTAATCCAAATTTGGCAAGTCCTGACTTGACTTCCCATAATCATGTTGTTAGGGAAGAGCTATTCTTTCTCATGCATGTCCTTGGTGTGTGCTTGCATATACCCATACTTAGTACAGGTGTGTACTAACCCTATACAACTATACTATTTTAGGTGCAGGCACAGGTGGACGATAGAGCTACAGGATCATTGTTGCAGTTATCCGGACGTCCAGCATTCATCCGGAGTTGGTAGGTCCTCATGCTTTCGAGGATGCTACTGTTTTATATTCTAGCTTAGTTTTAGAGTTGAGCTAGTGGAGCATGTTCCACTAGCGTTTCATTCCTTTTTTTATTCAGACTTTGTATTGGTGCCATTTTGGTAATTATACACCTATTACTTATTGAACTATTTCTTTCAGTTGCTTATCTCTTAATGTTAGATGGTTGATGGTGAACAATTATGAAATGATAAGAATGTTTAACAAGTATGTTAAGATACAAAAAGTTTTAAATTTTCCGCTAAAATTAACCTAGATGAAGTAAGAATGACGTAAGTAGGCTTGTCTGCGACCTCTGAGAGGTCAACGACGCCAGTCTCGTCTGGGGTCTAGATTCTGGTCGTTACAAAGTTAGTATCAAAGCACTAGGTTAAATTCTGAGAATAGTGAGTTCACATCAACAACATTGACTAGTTTCTAAGTCATGGTAGTGAAGTGCACCACTATCCTGAATTAGAGACTGCATGATGCGTAGGAAAATTTCCCTTCTTTTGATTTTATCGTGCTTTTCCTAATGTCTGATTTCTTGGTCTTATGAGCGTGTCTAACATCAATTCTTATTGTTTTCAGAGAATGAATACTAGAAGGAACGTTGGTCAGAGGAGAGGAGGAGCAGCTTCTTGGGACAACCAAGCTCCAGCTGAAGGAGTGGCTATGCCGGTTAACCCAGCTGGGTTGACTGATGCAGAGGTACGGGCATCTCTGGACCATATGGCACATGCCATTACTATGCAGGCTCAAGCTATGACTACCAAGGCCAACCGGCAGGAGGTTCAGAGGGAGAACCCACCGGTTCGTAGCATGGCTGACAAGCTGAGAGACTTCACGAGGATGAATCTTCCTATTTTCACAGGGTCTAAGACTTCATAGGACCCCCAGGAGTTTGTGGATGAGGTGCATAAGATTCTGGTGGCTATGGGGGCCACAGATACTAAGAAGGCTGAGCTGGCTTCCTATCAGCTCAAGGATGTGGCACAGACTTGGTGCAAGATGTGACAGGATAGCCGAGCTTTGGGCAGAGGTCCAGTCACTTGGGAGCTGTTTAAGACAACCTTTCTGGAGAGATTCTTTCCCACAGAAATGAGGGAGGCCAAGGTTGAGGAGTTCATCAACCTTAAGCAGGGATCTATGACAGTCAGGGAGTATTCCGAAGTTTGTTAAGCTATCTAGGTATGCTAGTTTCCTTAGTATCTAACAATAAGGATAAGGTGAGTACTGAAGTTTGTTAAATTATCCAGGTATGCTATTTCCCTTGTGTCTAACAGCAGGGATCAGATGAGCCGGTTCCTCACAGAAATCAATGGAGATCTGGAGGAGGAGTGTCAGCCTGCGATGCTCCATGATAATATGGACCTCTCCAGGTTGATGGTGCATGTCCAGCAGGTAGAGGACAGCCGTAAAAAGAGGGGTATTCGTGATGCTAGGAGGCCTAAGCCTCAAGATCTGGCATGTCCCAGTCATGGAGGCCACATAAACAATTTAGTATTTGTGAGCAGCCTAGGTTCAAGAAGGACAACAGAGTTCTGGGAACTCTAATTTCAGAGAAGTAGAGCACCTAGAGGAGGCAGACCTGATCCCAAGAAGGGCAATGGAGGTGAGATGCAGCGTCCTAAAAAGAATTATGCTAAGTGTGGCCGAGCTCACAGTGGAGAGTGCAGACAGGGCACTAATGCCTGCTTCGGTTGCGGTAAGAGTGGGCACATGGTTAGAGACTGCCCACAGAGCAGAGGTCAGGCTGGAGGTAATTCTCAGCCTAGGCCTAATCCACAGGGTGCAGCAGTAGCCGAGCCTCCTAAGTGGAATAGGTTCTATGCCCTGAAGGGCAGGGAGGAGCAGGAAAAGTCCGCTGATGTGGTCACATGTATGCTGCAAGTATTCTCAAATTCTATTTATGCTTTACTTGATCCAGGGTCTACGCTTTCCTTTGTAACTCCTTTGCTCACTCTCACTTTTGAGATATTGCCTGAAGTTCTACATGATCCTATAGTGGTTAGTACACCTTTAGGAGAAAATGTAAGAACTGATAGAGTATACAAGGATTGCCCAATAGTTGAAAGTGGTAAGACTATGTGTGCAGACTTGGTTGAGTTGCCCATGCATGATTTTGATGTTATTCTTGGCATGGACTGGTTTCACAGTTGTTATGCTTTCTTGGACTGTCGTAGTAGAGTGGTGAGATTTCGTTTCCCTGATGAAGAGGAGCTAGTCTGGGAGGGGTACAACTGGAGTCATCCTATCCTCTTGATTTCGAACCTTAAGGCCAATAAAATGGTGTCCAAGGGGTTATTGTTTCATCTGGTGAGTGTTAATGATTTAGATCATGACATTCCTTCCATAGACTCAGTTTCTGTAGTGGATGAGTTACTAGATGTATTTCCTGATGATTTGCATGGAGTACCTCCCCCTCGAGAGATTGATTATGGTATCGACTTAGAACCCGATACTAAACAAATTTCAATTCCTCCTTACAGAATGGCTCCAGCTGAATTCAAAGAGTTGAAGCTGCAGTTAAAAGATCTCACTGACAAGAGTTTCATTCAGCCGAGCATATCCCCTTGGGGAGATCCAGTGTTCTTTGTGAAAAAGAAGGATGGAACCCTTAGAATGTGTATCTATTAGCGGCAGATCAACAAAGTCACTATAAAGAATAAGTATCCACTTCCCATAATAGATGATTTATTCGATCAGCTCCAAGGGTCTAGTTTCTTCTCTAAGATTGATCTTCGTTCAGGGTATCATCAGCTTAGGGTTAGGGATGGAGATATCCCAAAGACAACCTTTCGTACCCGTTATGGTCATTATGAGTTCTTAGTCATGTCATTTGGTCTTACGAATACACTTACTGCATTTATGGACCTCATGAACCGAGTCTTCCGTGAATACCTAGACTCTTTTGTCATAGTATTCATTGATGATATTATCATGTACTCTAGGACCAAGGAAGAGCATGAACAACATTTGAGACTAACCTTGCAGGTACTTAGACAACATCAGTTGTATGCCAAATTCAGCAAGGGTGAATTTCCTGGGTCATGTTGTGTCCGATCAGGGTGTGGAGGTGGATCCCAGGAAGACTGAGGCTATGAAGAACTGGCCAAAGCCTCTTACTCCCACTGACATCCGTAGCTTTTTGGGATTGGATGGTTTCTACCGCAGGTTTGTGGAGGGCTTTTCTTCCATTGTTGCCCCATTGACAGCTTTGACTAAGAAGAAAGCCAAGTTTGAGTGGATGGAGACTTGTGAGAGGAGTTTCCAGGAGCTCAAGGACAGACTCACTTCAGCCCCGATGCTTACTTTGCATAAGTGTGGTGATAATTACACTGTTTACTATGATGCATCTAGGGTTGGTTTTGGTTGTGTTCTTATACAGGTTGGTATGATGATAGCCTATGCGTCCAGAAAGCTCAAGGTTCATGAGAAGAATTATCCCACTCATGACCTGGAGTTGGCAGCTGTGGTGTTTGCACTGAAGCTGTGGAGGCACTAGTTGTATGGAGTGCATGTGGATGTATTCACAGACCACAAGAGTCTCCAGTACGTGTTCACACAGAGGGAGTTGAATCTACGTCAGCGGAGATGGTTGGAGTTGTTGAAGGATTATGACATGAATGTTCACTACCATCCAGGTAAGACTAATGTTGTAGCTAATGCTTTGAGCAGGATGAGCATGGTAAGTACATCCCACGTTGAGGATGATAAGAAGGAGCTGGTGAAAGATGTACACAGACTGGCAAGACTGGGTGTGCGATTGGTTGACTCTACTAGTGGGGATGTCTCATTTCATCCTAGTTCTCAATCATCCTTGGTAGTTGAAGTCAAGCAGGGTCAGCATCTAGATCCTGTGTTGATGGAGCTGAAGGACTCAGTGCTGATGAAGATGAATGAGTCTTTTGCTTTGGGAGGTGATGGCATACTTAGGTACCAGGACAGGCTGTGTGTACCAGATGTGGATGATTTGCGGACCAGGATTGTTGCAGAGGCCCATGGTTCTAGATATTCTGTACATCCAGGTTCCACCAAGATGTATCATGATCTTAAGCAGATTTATTGGTGGGATGGCATGAAGAAGGACATTGTAGAATATATGGCCAAGTGTCCTAATTATCAGGAGGTTCAGGCAGAGCATCTTAAGCCTGGCGATCTGACTCAGATTATTGAGGTTCCGACTTGGAAGTGGTATGCCATTAATATGGACTTCGTGGTTGGTCTTCCGAGGACTAGGAGGAGGCATGAATCCATATGGGTTATTGTGGACAGATTGACTAAGTCTACCCACTTCATCCCTGTGAAGTCTACTTACAGAGCCGAGGATTATGCGAGACTCTACATTGATGAGATTGTGAGATGGCATGGGATTCCTTTGTCTATCATTTCAGATAGAGGAGCTCAGTTTACTTCACATTTCTGGAGATCTTTCCAGAAGAGCTTGGGCACGCAGGTAAAGCTTAGCACTTTCTTTCATCCTCAGACAGATGGGTAAGCAGAGCGCACCATTCAGACATTGGAGGACATGTTGAGAGCGTGTGTGATTGACTTCAGATGTAGCTGGGATGACCATGTGCCCTTGATAGAGTTCTCATATAATAATAACTATCACTCCAGCATTGGGATGGCACCGTTTGAGGCACTGTATGGTAGGAGGTGTAGATCTCCAGTTGGGTGGTTCGAGGTTGGAGAGTCATCCATTTTGGGTCCAGAGATCATTCATGAGGCCTTAGAGAAGGTCAGAGTGATTAGGGATAGGTTTGCTACTACTTACAGTCGGCATAAGTCATATGCAGATAACAGGAAACGGCCCTTAGAGTTTGATGTTGGTGACCAGGTCTATCTGAAGATATCACCTATGAAAGGGGTGATGAGATTTGGTAGAAAAGGGAAGCTAAGTCCGAGGTATTTTGGGCCATATGAGATCCTACAGCGTGTGGGTGAGGTGGCCTATGAGTTAGCATTGCCTGCGGAGCTAGCTTCTGTTCATCCAGTCTTTCATGTCTCTATGTTGAAGAAGTGACTTGGTGATCCAGTATCGATTCTACCTGTTGAAGGTTTGGGGGTTGGTGAAGACTTGTCTTATGAGGATGTACCTGTTGAGATCTTCGACGGATAGGTCAAGCGGCTGAAGAACAAGGAGATTGCCACAGTGAAGGTATTGTGGAGAAATCATCTTGTTGAGGGTGCTACGTTGGAGGCTGAGGCCGACATGAGATCCCGCTACCCTCATCTTTTCAGCTCTTGAGGTTAGACTTCCTATTCTTAAGTCTATGTTTCCTTATCTCTCCTTATTTTGTTGTTATTGCTTGACTGTGAATAGTGATTTTGTTATGATCTGACTGGCATTACGATATGTAGTGGTAGTGTCAATCGGGGACGAATGTTTCTAAGGGGGGGATAATGTAACAACCCTAAAAATGAATAAGATAAATACTTAAGGTGTCAAGAATGCTTGCGATTAGACCAAGGTTCATACGGATTGATACGCGTAGAACAAGACCTCAGAACCCTTACTAAGGCCAAGCCAACTAACTTGGGGAGTTATTTGAGCTTGGAAAGGTTGGAACCAACCATGTGTGGCTCTCGAAAATGAAGATTTAATCGAAAGAGTCTTTACCGGACTTAAAAAAGGAAATTTTAAGTTTTGAGGGTCCAGGGGTAAAACGGTCTTTTCCAAGCCAAGGGTAATATTGTAATTATCCTAAGGAATTAATTAATTAATTAATTAATTTAATTAAAAGATAAATTCGGGTTGGGGTGACCCGAAGTGACCCATTTTCGCAAATAGGGTGTCACTCAGGTTCGAGCCCCACTAGAAGCAATGAACTTATGATTTTATCATCAATTAAAAATCTGATTTTTGTAAGGGCAAAATGGTCCTTTCACGTATAATTAAATATCAGATTTTTGTTTATTAAGGAGAGTCCTAAATTGACTAAGTCATCATCTAATCCTAAACTACTTCACACGTTTCACTCTCTCACGTTTATCACCTCTTCACGCTCAAAAACTCTCATGTTCTCTCTGCCAATTAACGTGAAGAACAGAAACTTTGACTAAGGTTCTTCACACTTGAAGAACGCATGAAAATTTCTAAGAAAAACAAAGTAAACTAAAACGTTAAGGCAAAGAGATGTTGTCTGTCTAGTGGTGTGGACGTTGAGGAAGCTTGGACTGATTTTGGAGAGGGTTTTGGGCAGCAAATTCATGTTTGAACAAGCAAATTAAGGTATGGGTTTCTTCTCTCTTGGTATCTTTCCCAAGAGGCCCCTTACGATTCAAGATATTCACTCCGAAACTGGGGTTGTTCCCCGTTGCATGTCCTTGTCACTAGCTCCCAATGATATCGTAGGTTGGGTTTGTTTGCTGGTAGAGTTAGGTATGTGTGATGTTTTTATTATGAATGTGAATATGTTTATGTGAGTGAAATCACGAAAATGACAACCAATGTGTAATCGAAAAAAAATGTGTCTGTGTGTGCACGTTGGCAGTGAGTTTTAGCCATTGTTTTGAAGAAGTAAAAAGGCATGTTATTTCTTGTATTTTATGTCCTAAAGTTGTGCATAATGTGATGTTCATATGGTGCGTGAAGTTACAAATTTTGAGGGAAAACGCTTGACTAATGTAAACCCTAAACTACACCTAACTATACACTAAATGCTTGGTGAATTGCGTAAGAAACTAGCATGAAAAGGTTGATGAAAGGAAGCTAAAGTTAGGACTAAATTTCCAGATTGTGTACTCTAGTTTTGGTCAACAATGAGGTTAAAATCTGGGTTTTAAAGTGAAAATAAAATAAGTGAGGTCAACGGGAATTGAACCCAAGACCTCACATGTTAAAGAGGCTAAAAACGTGAAGGGGGTTAAGGGGAATCGAACCCTTTAGCTACTGGTTTCGCGAGAAAAGGAAAAGAAAATAGGTCTAGGGGGAATCGAACCTGGCTAGTGGAATTCACGACAAAGAAAAAGAAAATAGGGCTGGGGGGAATCGAACTCGCGACACTGGAGGAAAAAGAAGAGAAAAATAAAAATAAATAGATGGAAGGCATGGGATTCGAACCCACGACCTCCAGGCAGCGAGTGAAAGAGGAGAAAATAAATAATAGAAAAATTGAGGCGTGGGAATCGAACCCACGACCTCAAGGCTGAAAAGGAGAAGGCGAAATTAACTAAAGAAATAAAGTGAGGCTGTGGGGGTTGGATCCCACAACCTCACTGCCACTCGCCTAACTTAATTAAAAATAAAGTTAGGAGGCTGTGGGGGTTCGAACCCACCACCTCACAGCCTCAGCGAAATTAAAGTTTAAATAAGGGGTTTGTGGGGGTTCGAACCCACAACCTCCCTATTCCAGCGAATAAATAACAAAAATAGAAGAGGCTATGGGGGTTTGATCCCACAACTTCTTGGTTTGGGCAAAAAGGGCAATGAGATGTTAATTAAAAATAAAAAGGGGTTGTGGGGGTTCGAACCCACAACCCTTCCGCCAACTTAAGAGGAAAACTAAGTAGAAAATTAATGATACGATGTTAATGTTGGGATTTAATCTAGAGTTCTAATGTTATGAATATTAAAAATAAAATCAATGAAAAATGTAAATGATATCCAAGTGATTCAAAATTGGGTTTCCTTGCCCAAGTTGTCGTATTGACACATTAGTCATACGTGAACAAAATATCCAAGAATAATGCCACCTAATTAGATGGAAATCAAGATCTTGGCATATATAGAAGATGCATAAGTCTTGTACTACATAATCTTAGGAATGTATGTATCACTTAACGAATTATGAATGAAGCCTCATGACTTGTGTGTATAGACTCATAAGTCTAGCATACGTTTAAAAGTATGTGAACCTAAGATGAATGTACTGAATGATGAAATGAACAATGAAATGATGAAACCTTAGAAGGGTTAAGTAAGGGTATGAAACACACCAATGGCCAAGTATATTGGCATATGATGAATGAACATTCACGTAAAATGAGGTGAGTAATTATGAAGAGTAAATGTGCTAATGACAATGAATGTGGTGACAACATAATATGAGGCTAATGCCAATGATGAGAGCAATCTCAAACGAGCATAAGTAAATGTTACCAAAACGCACTCACCTATGAGAGTGTGAAGTTAATGAAGAGATCAGTCTCTATGAACACTCTAATGAAAGTATTGAGATTAACACGCTTAATACTAATGATGAGATGAGAAATCATCTATTGAGCTATGATGTCCTCATACTAGAAGCCAGCTTCCATGAAGTATGAGTTGAATGTAATGGAACTTTATACTGAGCACCGATAGACTAGCTATGAGCAGGGATGCCTTCTTTCGGGAAGGATAGAGGTTCACATAACTCTCATGAGATGAGACTGTCCGGCTTGTCGGGTATGGGTCTCCTTATATCTCCTAGTCTTTGAACCTATACTGCCAATATAGGGATCTGGCGGGGATAAATTCCCATGTACGCTAGCATGTTTTGGGTCACTTTGGCCGGTGATTCCACCTCTTTTCGTTGTGGGGAGACACTGGATTTCATGATGCTCACATGATCTATGTCGGTTAAAGTTAAAGTTCTCAATGAATGAATGAGGCCAGCCTCAAATGAAGCACATAATGAAATGAATGATACCAAAGGTGTTAGGATAGGATGATCAAGAGGTGAGCTAGACTCAGGTAATGACATTAGGTTATTCTTGATCATTGCACAGCAAACCCGATGAAAGTCTTAAACTACAGCCTAGGTATAGCTCGTGTTCACACTGGCCTATGAACGAAATGAAATGAAGTACGTATGAATGAATGAAGTAGACTCTGTGTTTGCTAATGAAGACTCTCTAGTTGAGGTCCCATATGTTGAGCCCTCATTTGGGAAAGTCTTTATGTCAAGTCCATGATTCCAAGGTCTCATGGCATATGAATGAATGATGTAAAAGAAGCTATGTGTTGTATGTTATGTGCTATTATATGTGCTATATGTAAGATGTTATGTGCTGTGTGCAATATGATATTTATGATGATACATGTTACTCTCATGGCATAACTTTCCAAATCCAAATTTGGAAAGCTCATTGACTTTCCTAATCCAATTTGGAAAGCTCACTAACTTTCCTAATCCAAATTTGGCAAGTCCACTGACTTGACTTCCCATAATCATGTTGTTAGGGAAGAGCTATTCTTTCTCATGCATGTCCTTGGTGTGTGCTTGCATATACCCATACTTAGTACAAGTATGTACTAACCCTATACAACTATACTATTTTAGGTGCAGGCACAGGTGGACGATAGAGCTACAGGATCATTGTTGCAGTTATCAGACGTCCAGCATTCATCCGGAGTTGGTAGGTCCTCATGCTTTCGAGGATGCTACTGTTTTATATTCTAGCTTAGTTTTAGAGTTGAGCTAGTGGAGCATGTTCCACTAGTGTTTCTTTCCTGTTTTTATTCAGACTTTGTATTGGTGCCATTTTGGCAATTATACACCTATTACTTATTAAACTATTTTTTTCAGTTGCTTATCTCTTAAAGTTAGATGGTTGATGGTGAACAATTATGAAATGATAAGAATGTTTAACAAGTATGTTAAGAAACAAAAAAATTTAAATTTTCCGCTAAAATGAACCTAGATGAAGTAAGAATGACGTAAGTAGGCTTGTCTGCGACCTCTGAGAGGTCAACGACGCCGGTCTCGTCTGGGGTCTAGATTCCGGTCGTGACAAGACCGGCGTCGTTGACCTCTTAGAGGTCGCAGACAATCCTACATACGTTGTCGTTACTTCATCTAGGTTAATTTTAGCAGAAAATTTGAACTTTTGTTTACTTAAAGTTTATATTGGAAAACATTGATCTCGCATAATACTATCTACGTAAACTCATAAGCGTTCACAACAACCATCTAAATCAAGATAATCAAATGAAGAATATAGTCATAAATATAGAGTTGCCAAATGGCACCAATACAACATCTGAAAGTAAATACAAAATTAACGCTAGTGGGACATACTCCACTAGCTCATGCCTACATCTACGCTAGAATAACTCCACTTTCGAATAATTTCTGCGTCGACTCGTAAGCTTTAACGTCCAGCTGCACCTGCACCTAAAAGTAGATAAATGTATGGAATTAGTACACTTGTACTAAGTATGGGTATATGCAAGCACACACCACGGACATGCATGATTTAAAATAGATCTCTCCTAATGATATGAGTTATAGAAAGTCAAGTCAGTGGAATTGCCAAAATCGGATTAGAAAAGTCATGCCATGATAGTAACATGCATCATCATACGTATCATATTGCACACAACACACAACATATTGCATATAGCACATAACATATTGCATATATCACATATCATATTTCATTTCATTAGTTCATATGCCATGAGACCCTGGAATCATGGACTTAACATTAGGACTTCCCAAAATGAGGGCTCAACATATGGGACCTCAACTAGGGAGCCTTTTTTAGCAAACACAGAGTCAGCTTCATTCATTCATACATACTTCATTTCATTTCATTCATACGCTAGTTTAAACACCAGTTATATCTAGGATGTAGTTTAAGACTCTCATTGGTTTCACTGTGCAATGACTAAGAATGACCTAGTGTCATTACATATGTCTAGTTCACCTCTTGATTATCCTACCCAAACACCTTTGGTATCGTTTATTTCATTGTGTGCATTACATGAGGCAGGCCTCATTCTTTCTTTGGGAACTTTAACTTTAAACGACATAGATCATGTGAGCTCCATGAAATCCTGTGTCTACCCCACACCGAAAAGAGGTAGAGTCACCGGCCAAAGTGAAACCAAAACATGCTAGCGTATATAGGAAATTGAACCCTGGTAGATCCCTATGTTGGCTGTATAGGTTCAAATATTAGGAGATATAAGGAGACCCATACCCGTCTGGACGGACAGTCTCATCTCATGAGAATTACACGAACCTCTGCCTTCCCGAAAGAACGAATCGCCACTCATAGCTAGCCTATTGCTGCTCAGTATAAAGTCCCATTACATTCATCTCATACATCATAGAAGTTGGCTTCTAGCATGAGGACATCATCGATCATTAGATGATTTCTCATCTCATCATTAGTATTAAGTATATATTAACTTTAATACTTCCATTAGAGTGTTCATAGAGATTGATCTCTTCATTAACTTTACACTTTCATGGGTGAGTACGTTTTGGTAACATTTACTTAGGCTCATTTGAGATTGCTCTCATATTTCACATTAGCCTCTTATCATTTTGTCACCACATTCATTAGCCTTAGCACATTTTCCCATCATAATTAATCACCCCTTTTTACGTGAATGTTCATTTCATCATATGCTAAAGCACTTGGACTTTTAGTGTGTTTCACACTCTTACTTAACCCTTCTAGGGTCACATCATTCATTACATAACATCTTAGGTTCACTTACTTTTAAACGTATGCTGGACTTATGGATCCATACATACAAGCCATGAGGCTTCATTCGTAATTCATCTAAGTGATTCATACTTACCCAAGGTTATGTGGTACAAGACTTATGCATCTTGTAAGTATGCCAAGATCTCAGTTTTGATCCTTAAAGGCAGCATTCATTTAATCATTTATTCACATACGACTTATGTGTCAATACGGAATTAGGCAAGGGAACCCAATTTCGAATCCCTTGAACAACACTTACATTTTTTTTTCTGATTTCTTATTCTCGGCTAGGGGACCCAATTTCGAATCCCCTCACCCACACTTTCTTTTGTTTCCTTTTTCCCAAATTCCCCTTAGACGTCTAAGCTTAGGAGATCCGAGATCGAACCCCCACACCTACGTTTATTTATTTTCCTTTTTCCTTAAACTCTTTTCGTGTTGACCGAGAGAGTGTGGGATCGAACCCCCACAGGCCCATTTTATTTTTCTCCTTAATTCTTTTCATTCGGCCGAGAGATTGTGGGTTCGATTCCCACATACCTCATATTTATTTTCTTTTAATTCTTCCTCATGTTTGACCGAGAGGTTGTGGGTTCGAACCCCACACGCCTCATTTCATTTTTCTTTCATTTTTCTTCTAACTCTTCACTTGAACCTTACCCCATTTCGAATCCCCCTTACCTCATTTTTATTATTCAATTTTTATATAACTTGTATATGGTGAGGCCTTGGGTTCAATCCCCAATGACCTCATGCATTTTAAATTTTTTTTAAAAACTCAAATTTTTTTACAGTAAGTGGCCGAACCAAATTTCCAGAATATTGGAAATTTGTTCACCTTTTTGCAGTCCATTTATCACCCTCTTTCACGTTAAACATTAAGACATTTAAAGTAGTTCTTAGGGAGATCTTTAGATGCATTTTCAAGGTTACTTTCAATCAAGAATTATCATTCAATTCAGCAACTTTGAACTCATATGAACATCACGTTTTTAACATATTCGCACACACATAATTCATAACATTGTAACATGTCAATATCAAGCTTCAAACCGTGGCTAATTCACGGCACACACATGCATAAATAAGTTAACGAACTTCACATTTTTGGAACACCTCTTTCATTTCTATATAATTCCGAATACACATTCAAACACGTAATCACAACCAGCCCTAAAATCATCTACCAGAAGTCATACCAACGCATACTTGAATCTTTCAAAGGATCTAATGACAAGGGCATGCAACGGGGACAACCTTAGTTTTCTATTGGGAATAGACTGAACCTTAGGGGTCTCTTGGAAAAGGGACCTAGAGGGAAGAAAACCCATACTTGAAGTCATTAAAAGATGTTCTTACGTGCTGCAAACCCCCCCCCCACAAAGCCGACGTCTCACCACCGAAATCACAAGCACAAACCGTCGAGAATTTAGTTTTTGCTTTTTGTTTTGAAGCTTATTTTGCTTTTGAGTTTGAGCATTCAAGTTCTTGAGTGTGGATGAACTCTTTATATTTTTGTTCTGTTCTTTTCTTATACTGAAGAATAATCGTGCAAGTGAGGTGAGAGTAGAGAGAGACGTGAGTTAGTGTTAGCTTAGGATTAGGAGATTAGGTGGAGACTTAGTCAAATTAGGACTTCTCTTAATTGTTTAAAAATCTAAATTTTTTTCAAAGGCTACATGAAATGACCACAAGGCCCCTACAAAATCAGGTATGAACATCAATTAAATCCACCTAAACGTCGCTTCCACCATAGCTCGAACCCGGGTGAAGCCTCCCTCGCGAAACGGGTCATTTCGGGTTGACCCAACCCAAACAGTTCCTCAAATTAATTAATTAATTAATTAATTAGTTAATTAGGGTAATGACAATACCACCCCTAGCTTGGAAAAGACCATTTTACCCCTAGACCCTCCAAACCTAAGATTACCCATTTTAAGTCCGGTAAAACTCATCCGGGTGAATCTCTTTAATTCGCGTGCCCTACATGGTTGGTTCTCTCCTTGCCTAGCTCAACTAACTCACCAAGTTGGTTGGCTTGGCTAGTGCATAGGTTCGGAGGTCTGGTTCTATGCGCAACAGGTCGTGTGAACCCTGTCTAATCTAGGCATTCTAGGTACGTTTAAGCATTACTTAGCATAGTCATTTTCAGGTTGTTACATTATCCCCACTTAGGAGAATTCATCCCCGAATGACACTTTTAATTATCTCGTACAATGCCAGTCATATCATAACATAAGTACCTTACACAGTCAAGCAATATCAACAAAGAATAGAGGAGACAAGGAAACTTAGACTTAAGAGTAAGGAGTCTAACCTCAAGAGCTGAAAAGATGAGGATAGCGGGATCTCATATCGCCCTCGGCCTCCCATGTAGCACCCTCAACAAGATGGTTCCTCCACAATACCTTTAATGTGGCAACCTCCTTGTTTCTCAGCCACTTTACTTGCCGGTCTAAAATCTCAACAGGAACCTTCTCATAGGACAAGTCTTCATCAACCCCAAACCTTCAACGGGCAGAATCGATGCTGGATCACCAAGGCACTTCTTTAACATAGAGACATGAAAGACTGGATGAACATAAGCTAGATCCGCAGGCAACGCCGACTTATAGTCCGCCTCACCCACACGCTGTAGAATCTCGTATGGCCCAACGTACCTCGGACTCAACTTCCCCTTCCTGCCAAACCTCATCACCACCTTCATGGTTGATATCTTCAAGTAGAACTGGTCACCAACATCAAACTCTAAGGGCCGCCTCCTGTTATCTGCATAAGACTTTTACCGACTGTAAGAAGTAGCCAACATGTCCCTAATCATCCTGACCTTCTCTAAGGCCTTATGAATGATCTCTGGACCCAAAATGGATGACTCTCAAACCTCGAACCACCCAACTGGATACCTACACCTTCTACCATACAGTGCCTCAAACGGTGCCATCCCAATACTGGAGTGATAGCTGTTATTATATGAGAACTCTATCAATGGCAGATGGTCGTCCCAACTGCCTCTGAAGTCGATCACACACGCCCTCAACATTTCCTCCATTGTCTGAATGGTGCGCTCTGCCTGCCCATCTATCTGAGGATGGAAAGCAGTACTGAGCTTACCTACGTGCCTAAGCTCTTCTTGAAGGATTTCCAGAAATGCGAAGTGAACTAAGGTCCTCTATCTAAAATGATAGACAAAGGAATACCATGCCACCTCACAATCTCATCAATGTAGAGTCTCGCATAATCCTCGGCCCTGTAAGTAGACTTCACAGGGATAAAGTGGGCAGACTTAGTCATCCTGTCCACAATAACCCATATGGAGTCATGCTGTCTCCTAGTCCTCGGAAGACCAACCACCAAGTCAATGTTAATAGCCTTCCACTTCCAAGTCGGAACCTCAATCATCTGAGTGAGACCACCAGGCTTAAGGTGCTCCGCCTTAACCTGCTGTCAATTAGGACACTTGGCCACATACTCAACAATGTCCTTCTTCATGCCATCCCACCAATAGATTTGCTTGAGGTCATGATACATCTTGGTGGAACCTGGATGTATCGAATACCTGGAACCATGTGCCTCTGCAACAATCTTGGTCCACAAATCATCCACGTCTGGTACACACAACCTGTCCTGGTATCTAAGTATGCTGTCACCTCCCAAAGCAAAGGACTCATTCATCTTCATCAGCACTGAGTCCTTCAACTCCATCAGAACTGGATCAAGATGATGACCCTTCTTGACTTTAACTACTAAGGATGATTCAGAACTAGGATGAACTGAAACACCCCCGCTAGTAGAAGCCATCAACCGCACACCCAGTCTGTCCTGTCTGTGTACATCCTTCACCAACATCTTCTTCCAATCATCAACGTGGGCTATACTCCCCATGCTCAACCTGCTCAAAGCATCAGCTATAACATTTGCTTTCCCTGGATGGTAGTGGACACTCATATCATAGTCCTTCAACAGCTCCAACCATCTCCGCTGACATAGATTCAACTCTCTGTGTGTGAAAACGTACTGGAGACTCTTGTGGTCTGTGAACACATCCATGTACACTCCGTACAAGTAATGCCTCCACAAATTCAATGCAAACACCACAGCTGCCAGCTCCAGGTCATGAGTGGGATAATTCTTCTCATGAACCTTGAGTTGTCTGGACTCATAGGCTATCACCTTACCACCCTGCATAAGAACACAACCCAAACCAACCATAGATGCGTCACAATAAACAGTGTAATTCTCACCATATTAAGGTAACGTAAGCACTGGGGCTGAAGTGAGTCTGTCCTTGAGCTCCTGGAAACTCTTCTCACAAGTCTCTGTCCATTCAAACTTGGGTTTCTTCTTAATCAAAGGTGTCAGTGGGGCATCAATGGAAGAAAAACCCTCCACAAACCTGCGGTTGTAACCAACCAATCCCAGAAAGCTACGCATATTAGTAGGAGTAAGAGGTCTTGGCCAGTTATTAACACCCTCAGTCTTCCTGGGGTCCACCTCCACACCCTGATCGAACACAACATAACCCAGGAAGGTCACTGATCTAAGCCATAATTCACACTTGCTGAATTTGGCATACAACTGATATTGTCTAAGTACCTGCAAGGTTAGTCTCAAATGATGTTCATTCTATTCCTTGGTCTTAGAGTAGATGAGGATGTCATCAATGAATACTATGAGAAAAGAATCAAGGTATTCACGAAATACTCGGTTCATGAGGTCCATAAATGCAGCTGGTGCATTAGTGAGACTAAATGACATGACTAGGAACTCATAATGACCATAACGGGTACGAAAGGCTGTCTTTGGGATATCTTCATCCCTAACCCAAAGCTGATGATACCCGAATCGAAGATCAATCTTCGAGAAGAAACTAGACCCTTGGAGCTAATCGAATAAGTCATCTATTCTGGAAAGTGGATACATGTTCTTTATAGTAACTTTGTTGAGCTGCCGATAATCGATACACATCCTAAGGGTTCTATCCTTCTTTCTCACAAACAACACTGGAGCGCCCCAAGGGGATATGCTCGACTGGATGAAGCCCTTATCAGTGAGATGTTTCAACTGCAGCTGGAGTCATTATGTAGAGAGGAATTGAAACCGGTTTGGTATCAGGATCTAGGTCAATACCAAAATCAATCTCTCGAGGGGGAGGAACTCCAGGCAAATCATCTGGGAAAACATCTTGGAACTCATTCACTACAGGCACAGAGTCTATGGAAGGAATGTCATAATCTAGATCATTGACACTCACAAGATGACATAACAATCCTTGGACATCATTTTATTATCTTTTAGGTTCGAAATCAAGGGACTTGAACGACTCGAATTGTACCCCTCCCAGACCAGCTCTAATTCATTAGGGAAACGGAATCTCACAAACCCACTACGACAATCCATGAAGGCATAACATTTATGGAGCCAATCCATACAAAGTATAATATTGAAGTCATTCATGGGTAACTCAACAAGGTCTGCACACATAGTCTTACCACATACTACTATTGGGCAGTCTTTATGAACCCTATCAGCTCTCACATTTTCTCCCAAGGGAGCACTAACGACAATAGGATCATGCAAAACCTCAGGTAGTGTTTCAAAAGTAAGAGCAATCAAGGGAGTCACAAAAGAAAGCGTAGACCCTGGATCTCGTAAAGCATAAACAGAGGTTGAGAAAACTTGCAGCATACCTGTGACCACATCAACAGACTTCTCCTGCTCCTCCCTGCCCTTCAAGGCGTAGAATATGTTCCTCTTAGGAGGCTCGGTTGCAATAGCATTCTGGGGATTAGGCCTAGGCTGAGCATTACCTCCAGCCTGACCCCTATTCTGTGGGCAGTCCCTGACCATGTGTTCACTCTTTCCGCAACCGAAGCAGGCATTTGTGCCTAGTCTGCTCTCTCCACTGTGAATACAGCCACACTTTCCACATTTCTTTCTGGGACGCTGCACATCACCTCCATTGGCCTTCCTTGTCTTGGGTCTGCCTCCTCTAGGTGTTGTACTCCTCTAAGAGTTAGAGTTCCCTGAACTCTGATGCCCATTCTTAAATCTGGGCTGATCACGAACTCCAAAATTCCTTCTACCACCATCTCTGCTGGAACCTGCTTGGTCAGATGAGTTAGGCCTCTTGACCTCACGAACTCTCCTCTTCTTTCGGCTGTCCTCAACCTGCTGGACATGTACCATAAGCCTGGACAAGTCCATGCTATCATGGAGCATCGCAGCCGGACACTCCTCCTCCAATTCCTCTGAGATGCCTGTAAGGAACTTGCTCATCTCATCCTTGTTGTTCGACACAAGAGAAGTGGTATACCTGGACAATTTAATGAATTTCAGGGAATACTCCCTGATAGTTATCGAGCCCTGCTTAAGGTTGATGAACTCCTCAACCTTAGCCTCTCTCATCTCTCTGGGGAAGAACCTCTCAAGAAAAGTTGTCTTAAATAGATCCCATGTGATCGGACCCCTGCCCCACGCCCTGCTATCCAGCCACATCTTTCCCCAAGCCTGTGCACCATCATTCAACTGGTACAAGGCCAACTCAGCTTTCTAAATCTCCGTGTCCCCCATCACCACCAAAATTTTCTGGACCTCCTCCACTATCTCCTGAGGGTCCTCTGCAGTCTTAGATCCTGTAAAGATTAGAGGATTCATCCTCGTAAAATCTTGCAACCTGTTTGCCATGTTGTGGGCTGGTGGGTTCTCCCGTTGAACCTCCTGTCTATTGGCCTTGGCCGTCATAGCCTGAGCCTGCACAGTGATGGCTTGAGCCATCTATGCCAGAGCTTTCCGCACCTCAGCATCAGTCAACCCAGCTGGGTTAACTGGCATGGCCACTCTTGCAGCTGGAGACTGGGATGGTACTTGGTTGTCCCCAGCAGCTGATCCTACTCTTCCCCGACCAGCGTTCCCCCTTGTGTTCATTTTCTTGAAAAAAATAAGAATTGATGTTAGATGCTCATAAAACCAAGAAATCAAACATTAAGGAAGGCACGATAAGATCAGAAGAAGGGAATTTTCCTATGCATCATGCAGTCTCTAATTCATGTTAGTGGTGAACTTCACTACCATATCTTAGAAACTACTCGATGTGGTTGATGTAAACTTATTATCCTTGGAATTTAACCTAATGTTCTGATACCAACTTTGTCACGATCGAAATCTAGACTGCAGACGAGATCGGTGTCGTTGACCTCTCACTAGTCGCAGACAAGCCTACATACATTGTCGTTACTTCATCTAGGTTAATTTTAGGGGAAAATTTGAACTTTTGTTTACTTAAAGTTTATATTGGAAAACATTGATCTCGCATAATACTATCTACGTAAACTCATGAGCGTTCACAACAAAAATCTAAATCAAGATAATCAAATGAAAGATATATTCATAAATATAGAGTTGACAAAATGGCACCAATACAACGTCTGAAAGTAAATACGAAAGAAACGCTAGTGGAACATACTCCACTAGGTCATGCCTGCGTCTACGCTAGAATAAATCAGTAAGCATCCTCGAAAGAATGAGGGCCTACCAAATCCGAATGAAAGCTCCATGTCCGAATAATTTCTGCGTCGACACGTAAGCTCGAACGTCCAGCTGCACCTGCACCTAAAAGTAGATAAATGTATGGAATTAGTACACACTTGTACTAAGTATGGGTATATGCAAGAACACCACGGACATATTGACTACATTATTTAGAATAGCTGTCTCCTAACGATATGAGTTATGGAAAATCAAGTCAGTTGACTTGCCAAAATCGGATAGGAAAGTCATGCCATGATAGTAACATGCATCATCATACGTATCATATTGCACACATCACATAACATATTGCATATAACACATAACATATTGCATATAGCACATATCATAATTCATTTCATTAGTTCATATGCCATGAGACCCTGGAATCATGGACTTAACATTAGGACTTCCCAAAATGAGGGCTCAACATATGGGACCTCAACTAGGGAGCCTTCTTTAGCAAACACAGAGTCTGCTTCATTCATTCATACGTACTTCATTTCATTTCGTTCATACGCTAGTGTAAACACCAGTTATAGCTAGGATGTAGTTTAAGACTCTCATTGGGTTCACTGTGCAATGACTAAGAATGACCTAGTGTCATTACATAAGTCTAGCTCACCTCTTGATTATCCTACCCAAACACCTTTGGTATCGTTCATTTCAGTGTGTGCATTACATGATGCTGGCCTCATTCTTTCTTTGGGAACTTTAACTTTAATCGACATAGATCATGTGAGCTCCATGAAATCCTGTGTCTACCTAACACCAAAAAGAGGTGAAATCACCGGCCAAAGTGGAACGAAAACATGCTAGCGTATATAGGGAATTGAACCCTGCTAGATCCCTATGTTGGCTGCATAGGTTCAAAGACTAGGAGATATAAGGAGACCCATACCCGTCTGGACGGACAGGCTCATCTCATGAGAATTACACAAACCTCTTCCTTCCTGAAAGAACGAATCGCCACTCATAGCTAGCCTATCGGTGCTCAGTATAAAGTTTTATTACATTCATCTCATACATCATAAAAGTTGGCTTCTAGCAAGAGGACATCATAGCTCATTAGATGATTTCTCATCTCATCATTAGTATTAAGTATATATTAACTTTAATACTTTCATTAGAGTGTTCATTGAGACTGGTCTCTTCATTAACTTTACACTCTCATAGGTGAGTACATTTTGGTAACATTTACTTAGGCTCATTTGAGATTGCTCTCATATTTCACATTAGCCTCTTATCATGTTGTAACCACATTCATTAGCCTTAGCACATTTGCCCTTCATAATTACTCACCCCTTTTTACGTGAATGTTCATTTCATCATATGCCAAAGCACTTGGCCTTTTAGTGTGTTTCACAGTATTCCTTAACCCTTCTGGGGTCACATCATTCATTACATAACATCTTAGGTTCCCTTACTTTTAAACCTATGCTGGACTTATGGATCAGTACATACAAGCCATGAGGCTTCATTCATAATTAGTCTAAGTGATTCATACTTACCCAAGGTTATGTGGTACAAGACTTATGCATCTTGTAAGTATGCCAAGATCTCAGTTTCGATCCATAACGGCAACATTCATTTAATCATTTATTCACGTGCGACTTATGTGTCAATACGGAATTGGGCAAGGGAAGCGGATTTTGAATACCTTGAACAACACTTACGTTTTTATTTATTTTTTTCTAATTTCTTATTCTCGGCTAGGGGACCCAATTTCGAATCCCCTCACCTACACTTTCTTATGTTTCCTTTTTCCCCAATTCCCCTTAGACATCTTGGCTTAGGAAATCCGAGATCGAACCCCCACACATACGTTAATTTATTTTCCTTTTTCCTTAAACTCTTTTCGTGTTGACCAAGAGAGTGTGGGATCGAACCTCCACAGCCCCACTTTATTTTTCTCCTTAATTCTTTACATTCGGCCGAGAGGTTGTGGGTTCGGTTCCCACATACCTCATTTTAATTTTCTTTTAATTCTTCCTCATGTTTGACCAAGAGGTTGTGTGTTCGAACCCTACATGCCTCATTTCATTTTTCTTTCATTTTCTCCTAACTCTTCACGTGAGCCTTACCCCATTTCGAATCCCCCTTACCTCATTTTTATTATTGAATTTTTATATAACTTGTATATGGTGAGGTCTTGGGTTCAATCCCCAATGACCTCATGCATTTTAATTTTTTTTTTAACTCAAATTTTTTACAGTAAGTGGCCGAACCAAATTTCTAGAATGCTGGAAATTTGTTCACCTTTTTGCAGCAATTTTCTCACCCTCTTTCACGTTAAACATTAAGACATTTCGAGTAGTTTTTAAGGAGATGTTTAGGTGCATTTTCAAGGTTAATTTCAGTCAAGAATTATCATTCAATTCAGCAACTTTGAACTCATATGAACATCACATTTTTAACATATTCGTACACACATAATTCATAACATTTTAACATGTCAATATCAAGCTTCAAACCGTAGCTAATTCACGGCACACATATGCACAAACAAGTTAACGAACTTCACATTTTTGGAACACCTCTTTCATTTCTACATAATTCTGAATACACATTCAAACATGTAATCACAACCAACACTAAAATTGTCACAACTGAAACCATACCCTAGAAGATAGGGTGGAATCTCGGATTGCGAACGGCGTCGTCGAATCTCAGAGTTTTAAGACAAGCCTCATTCATATCATTCATTGCATATACATAGTGAAAAGTAGTGCGGAATTAAAAATTTTCACAAAAATTTAATACAGTCTTTAAAAACCTCTTTCATATAAAAGTAATAGAAATGCTAAGTCTCAATCTCATCATCTTAAGACACAAGAGTACTTTGGGACACGGGCCATACTTCAATACAAAAATAGAAATACTAAGTCTATTACAATACTTCATAGAAGAAAGATAAAATGACATATATATGCCCTCGAGTCAAATGAGGACATACTTCAACTCTTCTACTTGGACGATCCTTCTAAGCCCAAGTCTTCTTCTCCAAAAGCTCCTTACCTACCAAGGACTATAGATAGAAAATAAAGCATGGAATTAGTACAACCACATGTACTAAGTATGGCTATATGCATAAAATCATGAAAACAGACTTTATTGGAAATATGCATCTTTTCATTTGGAAATCATAGTTTAAACATAAGATCATCATTTAGCAATTAGGAAACACATAAGATAACAATTAACCAAAGATAACATTTAACGAACTCACTTTATAGTGAGCTATATTCACTGTACAGTGAATTAATTCACTGTTACAGTGAATCACTCCATCCTTCACCCTAAGTCTTCCTAGCATGTAATTCCCTCACTTAAAGTCATCCTAAGATTCACTTAAGTCACATAAAGAGAGACCTCCCATACACCCTCTCTAGATGTGCCTAAACGACCCTTAAGATTACCAACAATGAGTCACATACATACTTAGAAAACAATCATAAACATCTATGTAAGATTCTTCTACCAAAGGTGAATTCCAAGGTTCACTTGAGTGAGTGTGGAGCGACCGCCCATACAATCTCTAACACACACACACAAGAGATCCTATAGACTACCTCACATAGAATCATTCTCACTAAAACACCAAAATTTAAAATTAGAAGACATTCTCTTTCCAAAGCCTATCAAAAGACCTACTTAAGTAAATCAAGAAGATATGTCCATAGTGCAATGACCTCTCCAAGATTACCTAACTAGTCCTTAAGACTTTCTAAGGTTTAGATCATGTCAACAAGATTAACCAACCTCCCTAACTAGAGTCATTCTCAAGACTTCCAAAGATAAGACATGAAGAGACCATCCTTTCATGCCCTCCTCATACTTTAGCTAAGGAATGCTTAAGTCACTTTGGATTAGGTACTCAACCATTCACATAGTTACTAACTTAGGTCATTAGTTCATTAGTTCATTAAGACTCATACATCACATAAGACACTTACATAAAGCATCACATAAGACACTCACATAATGGTCTTGGACAAGACCTAGGAACTCCACATAATACCTTCAAAGTCTATTGTGCAATGTCTAGATAGCGTCCCATACCACCACCTAAACCTCATAAACTTATCTAATGCTAATAGGTATTCCACGTGATGAGAATAGGCAATAACCGACATAGACCATGGTAGCAAGACATGGAATCCGAAGTTCTATCCTACTTCGATGAGGTTGTTCTACTTGCCAATGGTAGAACTTGGACACATCCCATGTAGGCACATGGTTAAGGAATATGAAGGGCGTAAGAAGCATTTAATCTCTTCTTTAACTGATACTCACTCGGTGCTAGCCTTAGTTCTCATAGATTAATTCACATTAAGGTTCATATAAATAGGTCCTTATCTAGTTCATGACCCCCTTTACATTCACCCTACCAAAGCAAGCTCCACTAGAGCATATCTCACTTTGGTGACAAGAAGCTCATAGCAACTTCCCTAAGATATGATATGATGCCATTCTAGCAAATCAACCTTAAGTCCATCACTCATCACATGAAGGATACCATTACGGCTAACTACTTCACAATTCATAACCTCTCCACTAAGTTCAAGGTTCCACATAAATTGACCTTCTTATCATTAAGGCCTCACTTATATTTATTTATTCAAGACTAAGTGTTATGACACCCTATATCAAGACATCACATATCCATAATCATATATACATCAAGCAAGAGATACAAGTCAACCAAGACAAAACATCACATACTTCACTTTTAACACATAATACAAGCCATTCTAGAAACACCTCTAAAACAACCTAACATCTTCAAGTCATCCTATATATCATCATAATATCATTAATATACTCCACATAGACTCATAAAGTCAAGTAGGAATAACCAAGACTTAACCTAACACTACATTCATAATATCAAGTCAAAGTCTAACATGATCACTTAAGGCAACATAACTAGAAGAACACATACATAACTATATAACTTCACATGTAGATAAGTAATGACATACTCACATCATCAACCACACAAATAGCCACATAACTTCATGTGATTGCCAATAAGGCATGCTCATAATATTGCATAAAGTAACGCCGACAAGGTCATATAAATTGCAAGTAAAATACATAACACCGCCGCCATAAGTGGACCATACCAATCACAATAGAATCGAAGTATAATTAATATAAAATTAAGGAAAACGGGGCAGCATACCTTCATACCCATATCCACACTTCAATTCAATGCCAAATCAACCAATTCAACATCATAAGGCCCTTACCCATGGCCATGAACAACAATTCAAAGCAATAATCATAAAACTCAATGAATCTACATCAATGCAATCTAGGTTTAACAATCTAAGATCAATTATATATCAATTGAACACAATTCTTATATCATTAGAAAGCCCATAAGAAACTACACAACAATTCATCAACATAAACATAATATCAGGTAACCCAAAAAGTAGTCAAAACTAGGGTTCATCAATTCACATGGGTTCATAGGTAATTTATGTTGAAATCATCAATACAATATCAATTAGATCATAATTCAATGTTCAGAAATCATTTATGCAAGAACCCATGGTAGAATCCCGAAATTGGACAATTCACATTAGAAAAATTTGTAAAACACTTTGAGGATTGGGCTCCTTGATGAAATAAATTTCAAGGATCAAAATCCATACCTCAAGGATGATAATTCTTCACTTTGATGAAGAATTTCCACTCAAGAACCCCTCACCAAGCTGCCTCTTCAATGGAGGTTTTGGGAAATATTTCTAAGAGTTTTGGGTTTTCAATTTGGAAGAATGAAGTCTTTAGGGTGTTAATTACTTATATAGTTAATTAAAATACCCATAAGACCCTAAACAAACTGCCTAAACTCTTATTTAGATGTGAAGTCTGCGCAGGAGACATTGGCTGCGACGACCTGCTTGTGACGGGGCGTCACGGGTGCAATGGCCCGTCATGGCCATCCGTTGCAAGCTCCAGTAGCTTGCCAAGGGTCCCCTCTACATCCTTGGACAAATCCCCCACGACGGAACCTTGTGACGGGGCGTCACAGCCATGACTGGCCGTCGACTGCTCCGTCGCCAAGGCTGCCTGGGACAGCCTGCTCACCAGGTTTTGGATCCTTCCTCAAGGACTCTTTGATGGTCCTTGGGGATGATTTCCCGGAAATTTCCAACCCAAATATGATCATCTATAAGTTTAACACCTCTCACATGAATTTCATCCAAAACGAACACATAAAACTCCTCGCGTAGATGTACAAGGTCGACTCAAGGCACATCTTTCGAATGCCTTGGATGTTCTTAGTCGTTTGACCTCCAAACTTCACGGAACTTTAACCACTGCCTATACATGCTATATTAACTCAATTAAGAACCTTAAAACACCATGAAACACACATAAACACATAAAACCACAAAAGAGACAATTAGGTGACTTAGTCGTCAAACGTCTTAGTCGTCCCTTGACGTTTGACTTCCAACACCTCTAATACTTTAGCTACTGCCTCTATACAACATATTAAACATATTTAGGACCTTAGAACAGTAAGACCAACATGTTAGACTCTAGTTAACCTATGTCATTTTCGAGGTCTTACAATCTCCCCCACTTGGACAACATTCGTCCTCGAATGACACTTGCCACTCTCCGAACACTTCCAAGATTAGAGATTCAACTAGCAGCATATAACCCAACCATAAAAAAAATTATAAAGAAGAAATCATTAATTACACGTAATCAAGAGATTCACAACACAACAAGAAAAAAGAAAACAATTCTATAACTTATTATGCTACCAAGCTCACATGCTTCAATCCAAATAGCAAAAACTCATTTTATATTCAACATCATACTCATATACATCAGTTCTAACCACATAACAATATTTTTAGACCAAAGGATCAAATAGTCATTTTTACAAAAACTTTACAGTGAACAGTATATCAAGCAACAGTGATTTCAGCAATTTTTTTCCAATAATGAAATTTTTAGGCAATTCTTTATATAGACATGCTAATATGCAAGATAACATCATGTAAACACATCATACAACATGCTCAAAGCTTCATAAAACACACAATGCAAGAAGTAAATGAAATTCAATTTCAACCAAACTGCTAAACATCATGCACATGCAACAAATCAAGGAATTCTATCCCATCTACAAATCATACTCCCCCACTTAGAAGGAACTCATACTATCAAAAGAGAAACAAGAACTTACCGACATCATCATCACCATCACCCGTCTTCTCAATTCTAGTACGGAGTGCATAAAAAACGCCTCTTAGTTGGAGCATCTTCCTTTGGAACACTAGTCTCAACTTTCTTACCCTCTCTACCTCTAGAAGCAATCATAGGACAATCTCTAGCCTTATGTCCTCCCTTACCACAACCAAAGCAATTCCCGGTACCCAGAAGACACTCACCATAGTGTTTCTTGCCACACTTGGCACAAGTAGGCTTGCCATCCTTAGAACCACCTCCTTTCTCAAACTTCTTCTTAGGAACACTAGGTACATCTTGAGTTTGAACCCTCTTTTTGGACCTAGGTTGCACTTGGTCACTAGCAACGCTCCTCTTCAAGCTACTTGACATCCTCACAAGATTGGATTCTTCACATGATTGTGCATACATCATGTGTCTAGATAAGGCCACATTATCATGTAGTATAGTCGCATAGAATTCTTCCCTCACTAAGTCTCTCAATCTAGAAGTCATAGTGCTTTCCATAACCCTAGGCACCATACTCAAATTGATTTGAGTAGTTACGGCTTGAGCTAAAGCCGTCAAAGCCTCTCCAATCACCCTATTAGACAACTCCGGTACCTCATCACCTCCTCCTACATTAGGAACATGATCACCTTGGGTAGGCACTTGAGCACCTTGCCCACCTTGGACACCTTGCTTACCTTGAGCACCTTGTTCAACATGAGCAACTTGGGGAAGAACTTCCTCATTCACCCTCTCCTCTTCCAACCTTCTAGCGGCCATCCTCCTAGTAAACACAAGGAAACTCATAAGAAGGATAATCATAACATTTACTCTACCGCACGATATAGGAGTAGAAATGAAGGGAAACACTATCGTCCAATAGCGTATCGCCCATAGATGTGTCGCGATTCACACCGATGGTCAAGACTCTACTAGACGTGACTTGATGAGACTTTTTGATACCTAATACTACTTTCACCAACCTATGCTCTGATACCGACTTTGTCAAAACCCGAAACCATACCCTAGAAGATATGGTGCAATCTCGTATTGCGACCGCCGTCGTCGAACTCTCAGAGTTCTAAGACAAGCCTCATTCATATCATTCATTGCATATACATAGTGAAAAGTAGTGCGGAATTAAAACTTTTCACAAAAACATAATATAGTCTTTAAAAACCTCTTTCATATAAAAGTAATAGAAATGCTAAGTCTCAATCTCATCATCTTAAGACACAAGAATACTTTGGGACACGGACCATACTTCAATACGAAAATAGAAATACTAAGTCTATTACAATACTTCATAAAAAAAAAGATAAAATGACATATATATTCCCTCGAGTCAAATGAGGACATACTTCAACTCTTCTACTCAGACGATCCTTCTAAGCCCAAGTCTTCTTCTCCAAAAGCTCCTTACCTACCAAGGGCTATAGATAGAAAATAAAGCATGGAATTAGTACAACCACATGTACTAAGTATGGCTATATGCATAAAATCATGAAAACGAACTTTATTGGAAATATGCATCTTTTCATTTGGAAATCATAGTTTAAACATATGAACATCATTTAGAAATTAGGAAACACATATGATAACAACTAACCAAAGATAACATTTAACGAACTCACTTTACAGTGAGCTATATTCACTGTACAGTGAATTAATTCACTGTTACAGTGAATCACTCCATCCTTCACCCTAAGTCTTCCTAGCATGTAATTCCCTCACTTAAAGTCATCCTAAGATTCACTTAAGCCTCACAAAGAGAGACCTCCCATACACCCTCTCTAGATGTGCATAAACGACCCTTAAGATTACCTACGATAAGTCACATACATACTTAGAAAACAATCATAAACATCTATGTAAGATTCTTCTACCAAAGGTGAATTCCAAGGTTCACTTGAGTGAGTGTGGAGCGACCGCCCATACAATATCTATCACACACACACAAGAGATCCTATAGACTACCTCACATAGAATCATTCTCACTAAACACACCAACATTTACAATTAGAACACATTCTCTTTTCAAAGCCTATCAAACACCTACTTAAGTAAATCAAGAAGATATGTCCATAGTGCAATGAACTCTCCAAGATTACCTAACTAGTCCTTAAGACTTCCTAAGGTTTAGATCATGTCAACAAGATAACCAACCTCCCTAACTAGAGTCATTCTCAAGACTTTCAAAGATAAGACATGAAGAGACCATCCTTTCATGCCCTCCTCATACTTTAGCTAAGGAATGCTTAAGTCACTTTAGATTAGGTACTCAACCATTCACATAGTTACTAACATAGGTCATTAATTCATTAGTTCATTAAGACTCATACATCACATAAGATACTTACATAAAGCATCACATAAGACACTCACATAATGGTCTTGGACAAGACCTAGGAACTCCACATAACACCTTCAAAGTCTATTGTGCAATGTCTAGATAGCGTCCCATACCACCACCTAAACCTCATAAACTTATCTAATGCTAATAGGTATTCCACATGATGAGAATAGGCAATAATCGACATAGACCATGGTAGCAAGATATGGAATCCGAAGTTCTATCCTACTTCGATGAGGTTGCTCTACTTGCCAATGGTAGAAGTTGGACACATCCCATGTAGGCACATGGTTAAGGAATATGAATGGCGTAATAAGCATTCAATCAATTCTTTGACTGAATCCACTTAACCCTACTCATACTCACTCGGTGCTAGCCTTAGTTATCATAGATTAATTCACATTAAGGTTCATATAAATAGGTCCTTATCTAGTTCATGACCCCCTTTACATTCACCCTACCAAAGCAAGCTCCACTAGGGCATATCTCACTTTGGCGACAAGAAGCTCATAGCGAATTCCCTAAGATATGATATGATGTCGTTCCAGCCAATCAACCTTAAGCCCATCACTCATCACATGAAGGATACCATTACGGCTAACTACTTCACAATTCATAACCTCTCCACTAAGTTCAAGGTTCCACATAAATTGACCTTCTTATCATTAAGGCCTCACTTATATATATTTATTCAAGACTAAGAGTTATGACACCCTATATCAAGACATCACATATCCATAATCATATATATATTAAGCAAGAGATACAAGTCAACCAAGACAAAACATCACATACTTCACTTTTAACATATAATACAAGCCATTCTAGAAACACCTCTAAAACAACCTAACATCTTCAAGTCATCCTATATATCATCATAACATCATTAATATACTCCAGATAGACTCATAAATTCAAGTAGGAATAACCAAGACTTAACCTAACACTACATTCATAATATCAAGTCAAAGTCTAACATGATCTCTTAAGGCAACATAACTAGAAGAACACATACATGACTATATAACTTCACATGTAGATAAGTAATGACATACTCACATCATCAACTACACAAATAGCCACATACTTCAAGTAATTGCCAATAAGGCCATGCTCATAATATTGCATAAAGTAACGCCGACAAGACCATATCAATTGCATGTAAAACACATAACACCGCCACCATAAGTGGACCATACCAATCACAATAGAATCGAAGTATAATTACTATCAAATTAAGGAAAATGGGGAAGCATACCTTCATACCCATATCCACACTTCAATTCAATGCCAAATCAACCAATTCAACATCACAAGGCCCTTACCCATGGCCATGAACAACAATTCAAAGCAATAACTATAAAACTCAATGAATCTACATCAATTCAATATAGGTTTGACAATCTAACATCAATTAGATATCAATTGAATACAATTCTTATATCATTAGAAAGCCCATAAGAAACTACATAAGAATTCAACAATATTAGATTAATATCAAGTAACACAATAAGTAGTCAAAACTAGGGTTCGTCAATTTACATGGGTTCATAGGTAATTTATACTGAAATAATCAATACAATATCAATTAGATCATAATTCAATGTTTAGAAATCATTTATGCAAGAACCCATGGTAGAATCCCGAAATTGGACAATTCACTTTAGAAAACTTTGTAAAACACTTTGAGGATTGGGCTCCTTGATGAAATAAGTTTCAAAGATCAAAAGACATACTTCAAGGATGATAAATCTTCACTTTGATGAAGAATTTCCACTCAAGAACCCCTCACCAAGATGCCTCTACAATGGAGTCTTCAATGGAGGTTTTGGCAAATATTTCTAAGAGTTTTGGGTTTTCAATTTGGAAGAATGAAGTCTTTAGGGTGTTAACTACTTATATAGTTAATTAAAATACCCATAAGACCCTAAAAAAACTGCCTAAACTCTTATTTAGATGTGGGGTGAATTTACCAATTAACCCATGACTTGGCAGAGAGTCTGCGTAGGAGACATTGGCTGCGACGACCTGTTTGTGATGGGGCATCACGGGTGCAACGGCCTGTCATGGCCATCCGTTCCAAGCTCCAATAGCTTGACAAGGTTCCCCTATACACACTTGGGCAATTCCCCCACGACGGAACCTTGTGACGGGGCGTCACAGCCATGACTGGCCATCGACTACTCCGTCGCCAAGGCTGCCTGGGACAGCCTGCTCACCAGGTTTTGGGTCCTTCCTCAAGGACCCTTTGATGGTCCTTGGGGATGATTTCCCGGACGTTTCCAACTCAAATATTATAATCTATAAGTTTAACACCTCTCATATGAATTTCATCCAAAACGAACACATAAAACTCAACGAAACTCACCTAGACGTACAAGGTCGACTCGAGGCACATCTTTCGAATGCCTTGTACGTTCTTAGTCGTTTGACCTCCAAACTTCACGAAACTTTAACCACTGCCTATACATGCTATATTAACTCTATTAAGAACCTTAAAACACCATGAAACACACATAAACAGATAAAACCACATAAGAGACAATTAGGTGACTTAGTCGTCAAACGTCTTAGTCGTCCCTTGATGTTTGACTTCCAACACCTCTAATACTTTAGCTACTGCCTCTATACAACATATTAAACATATTTAGGACCTTAGAACACTAAGACCAACATGTTAGGCTCTTGTTAACCTATGTCATTTTCGAGGTCTTACAATCTCCCCCACTTGGACAACATTCGTCCTCGAATTACACTTGCCACTCTCCGAACACTTCCAAGATGAGAGATTCAACTAGCAGCATATAAACCAATCATAAAACACATTATCAAGAATAAATCATCAATTACATTTAATCAAGAGATTCACAACACAACAACAAACTAGAAAACAATTCTATAACTCATTATGCTACCAAGCTCACATGCTTCAATCCAAATAGCAAAAACTCATTTTATATTCAACATCATACTCATATACATCAGTTCTAACCACATAACAAGATTTTTAGACCAAAGGATCATAGCCATTTTTACAAAAACTTTACAGTGAACAGTATATCAAGCAACAGTGATTTCAGCAATTTTTTTCCAAAAATGAAATTTTTAGGCAATTCTTTATGTAGACATGCTAATATGCAAGATAAAATCATGTAAACACATCATACAACATGCTCAAAGCTTAATAAAACACACAATGCAAGAAGTAAATGAAATTCAATTTCAACCAAACTCCTAAACATCATGCACATGCAACAAATCAAGGAATTCTATCCCATCTACAAATCATACTCCCCCACTTAGAAGGAACTCATACTATCAAAAGAGAAACAAGAACTTACCGACATCATCATCACCATCACCTGGCTTCTCAATTCTAGTACGGAGTGCATAAAAAACGCCTCTTAGTTGGAGCATCTTCCTTTGGAACACTAGGCTCAACTTTCTTACCCTCTCTACCTCTAGAAGCAATCATAGGACAATCTCTAGCCCTATGTCCTCCCTTACCACAACCAAAGAAATTCCCGGTACCCACAAGACACTCACCATAGTGTTTCTTGCCACACTTGGCACAAGTAGACTTGCCATCCTTAGAACCACCTCCTTTCTCAAACTTCTTCTTAGGAACACTAGGTACATCTTGAGTTTGAACCCTCTATTTGGACCTAGGTTGCACTTGGTCACTAGCAACGCTCCTCTTCAAGCTACTTGACATCCTCACAAGATTGGATTCTTCACATGATTGTGCATACATCATGTGTCTAGATAAGGCCACATTATCATGTAGTATAGTCGCATAGAATTCTTCCCTCACTAAGTCTCTCAATCTAGAAGTCATAGTGCTTTCCATACCCCAAGGCACCATACTCAAATTGATTTGAGTAGTTACGGCTTGAGCTAAAGCCGTCAAAGCCTCTCCAATCACCCTATTAGACAAATCCGGTACCTCGTCACCTCCTCCTACATTGACATGATCACCTTGGGGAGGCACTTGAGCACCTTGACCACCTTGCTCACCTTGAGCACCTTGTTCAACTTGAGCAACTTGGGGAAGAACTTCCTCATTCACCCTCTCCTCTTCCAACCTTCTAGCGGCCATCCTCCTAGTAAACATAAGGAAACTCATAAGAAGGATAATCATAACATTTACTCTATCGTACGATATAGGAGTAGAAATGAAGGGAAACACTATCGTCCTATAGCCTCTCGCCTATAGATGTGTCGCGATTCACACCGATGGTCAAGACTGTATTAGACGTGACTTGATGAGACTTTTTGATACCTAATACTACTTTTACCAACCTATGCTCTGATACCGACTTTGTCACAACCCGAAACCATACCCTTGAATATAGGGTGAAATCTCGGATTGCGATCGGCGTCGTCGAACTCTCGCAGTTCTAAGACAAGCCTCATTCATATCATTCATTGCATATACATAGTGAAAAGTAGTGTGGAATTAAAACTTTTCACAAAAATATAATATAGTCTTTGAAAACCTCTTTCATATAAAAGTAATAGAAATGCTAAATCTCAATCTCATCATCTTAAGACACAAGAGTACTTTGGGACACGGCCCATACTTCAATAGGAAAATAGAAATACTAAGTCTATTACAATACTTCATAAAAGAAAGATAAAATGACATATATATGCCCTCGAGTCAAATGTGGACATACTTCAACTCTTCTACTCGGACGATCCTTCTAAGCCCAAGTCTTCTTCTCCAAGAGCTCCTTACCTACCAAGGACTATAGATAGAAAATAAAGCATGGAATTAGTATAACCACATGTACTAAGTATGGCTATATGCATAAAATCATGAAAACGGACTTTATTGGAAATATGCATCTTTTCATTTGGAAATCATAGTTTAAACATAAGAACATCATTTAGCAATTAGGAAACACATAAGATAACAACTAACCAAAGATAACATTTAACGAACTCACTTTACAGTGAGCTATATGCACTGTACAGTGAATTAATTCAATGTTACACTGAATCACTCCATCCTTCACCCTAAGTCTTCCTAGCATGTAATTCCCTCACTTAAAGTCATCCTAAGATTCACTTAAGTCACACGAAGAGAGACCGCCCATACACCCTCTCTAGATGTGCATAAACGACCCTTAAGATTACCTACGATGAGTCACATACATACTTAGAAAACAATCATAAGCATCTATGTAAGATTCTTCTACCAAAGGTGAATTCCAAGGTTCACTTGAGTGAGTGTGGAGCGACCGCCCATACAATCTCTATGACACACACACAAGAGATCCTATAGACTACCTCACATAAAATCATTCTCACTAAACACACCAACATTTAAAATTAGAAGCTTTCTCTTTTCAAAGCCTACCAAAAGACCTACTTGAGTAAATCAAGAAGATATGTCCATAGTAAAATGAACTCTCCAAGATTACCTAACTAGTCCTTAAGACTTCCTAAGGTTTAGATCATGTCAACAAGATTAACCAACCTCCCTAACTAGAGTCATTCTCAAGACTTCCAAAGATTAGACATGAAGAGACCATCCTTTCATGCCCTCCTCATACTTTAGCTAAGGAATGCTTAAGTCACTTTAGATTAGTTACTCAACCATTCACATAGTTACTAACATAGGTCATTAGTTCATTAGTTCATTAAGACTCATACATCACATAAGACACATACATAAAGCATCACATAAGACACTCACATAATGGTCTTGGACAAGACCTAGGAACTCCACATAAAACCTTCAAAATCTACTATGCAATGTCTAAATCGCGTCCCATACCACCACCTAAACCTCATCAACTTATCTAATGCTAATAGGTATTCCACATGATGAGAATAGGCAATAACCTACATAGACCATGGTAGCAAGATATGGAATCTGGAGTTCTATCCTACTTCGATGAGGTTGTTTTACTTGCCAATGGTAGAATTTGGACACATCCCATGTAGGCACATGGTTAAGGAATATGAATGGCGTAGTAAGCATTCAAACAATTCTTTGAATGAATCCACTTAACCCTACTCATACTCACTCGGTGCTAGCCTTAGTTATCATAGATTAATTCACATTAAGGTTCATATAAATAGGTCCTTATCTAGTTCATGACCCCCTTTACATTCACCCTACCAAAGCAAGCTCCACTAGGGCATATCTCACTTTGGCGACAAGAAGCTCATAGCGACTTCCCTAAGATATGATATGATGCCGTTCCAGCCAATCAACCTTGAGTCCATCACTCATCACATGAAGGATACCATTACGGCTAACTACTTCACAATTCATAACCTCTCCACTAAGTTCAAGGTTCCACATAAATTGACCTTCTTATCATTAAGGCCTCACTTATATTTACTTATTCAAGACTAAGAGTTATGACACCCTATATCAAGACATCACATATCCATAATCATATATACATCAAGCAAGAGATACAAGTCAACCAAGACAAAACATCACATACTTCACTTTTAACACATAATACAAGCCATTCTAGAAACACCTCTAAAACAACCAAACATCTTCAAGTCATCCTATATATCATCATAACATCATTAATATACTCCACATAGACTCATAAAGTCAAGTAGGAATAACCAAGACTTAACCTAACACTACATTCATAATATCAAGTAAAAGCCTAACATGATCACTTAAGGCAACATAACTAGAAGAACACATACATGACTATATAACTTCACATGTAGATAAGTAATGACATACTCACATCATCAACTACACAAATAGCCACATAACTTCAAGTAATTGCCAATGAGGCCATGCTCATAATATTGCATAAAGTAACGCCGACAAGGCCATATCAATTGAGAGTAAAACACATAACACCGCCACCATAAGTGGACCATACCAATCACAATAGAATCAAAGTATAATTAATATCAAATTAAGGAAAACGGGGAAGCATACCTTCATACCCATATCCACACTTCAATTCAATGCCAAATCAACCAATTCAACATCACAAGGCCCTTACCCATGGCCATGAACAACAATGCAAAGAAATAACCATAAAACTCAATGAATCTACATCAAATCAATCTAGGTTTAACAATCTAAGATCAATTATATATCAATTGAACACAATTCTTATATCATTAGAAAGTGCATAAGAAGCTACACAATAATTCATCAACATAAACATAATATCAAGTAACCCAAAAAGTAGTCAAAAATAGGGTTCATCAATTAAACTGGGTTCATAGGTAATTTATGTTGAAATCATCAATACAATATCAATTAGATCATAATTCAATGTTTACAAATCATTTATGCAAGAACCCATGGTAGAATCCCGAAATTGGACAATTCACTTTAGAAAAAATTGTAAAACACTTCGAGGATTGGGCTCCTTGATGAAATAAGTTTCAAGGATCAAAAACCATACCTCAAGGATGATAATTGTTCACATTGATGAAGAATTTCCACTCAAGAACCCTCACCAAGCTGAATCTTCAATGGAGTCTTCAATGGAGGTTTTGGGAAATATTTCTAAGAGTTTTGGGTTTTCAATTTGGAAGAATGAAGTCTTTAGGGTGTTAATTACTTATATAGTTAATTAAAATACCCATAAGACCCTAAAAAAACTGCCTAAACTCGTATTTAGACGTGGGGTGAATTTTCCAATTTACCCCTGACTCGGCAGAAAGTCTGCGCAGGAGACATTGGCTGCGACGACCTGCTTGTGACGAGGTGTCACGGGTGCAACGGCCCATCATGGCCATACGTTGCAAGCTCCAGTAGATTGCCAAGGGTCCCTCTACATCCTTGGAAAAGTCCCCCACGACGGAACCTTGTGATGGGGCGTCACATCCATGACTGGCCGTCGACTGCTCCGTCGCCAAGGCTGCCTGGGACAGCCTGCTCACCAGGTTTTGGGTCCTTCCTCAAGGACCCTTTGACGTCCTTGGGGATGATTTCCCGGACGATTCCAACCCAAATATGATCATCTATAAGTTTAACACCTATCACATGAATTTTATCCAAAACTAACACATAAAGCTCAACGAAACTAGCCTAGACGTACAAGGTCGACTCAAGGCACATCTTTCGAATGCCTTGGACGTTCTTAGTCGTTTGACCTCCAAACTTCATGAAACTTTAACCACTGCCTATACATGCTATATTAACTCTATTAAGAACCTTAAAAAACCATGAAACACACATAAACACATAAAACCACATAAGAGACAATTAGGTGACTTAGTCGTCAAACGTCTTAGTCGTCCCTTAACGTTTGACTTCCAACACCTCTAATACTTTAGCTACTGCCTCTATACCACATATTAAACATATTTAGGACCTTAGAACACTAATACCAACATGTTAGGCTCTAGTTAACCTATGTCATATTGGAGGTCTTACAATAATCATCTACGAAAAGTCATACCAACGCATACTTGAATCTTTCAAAGGATCTAATGACAGGGGCATGCAACGGGGACAACCTTGGTTTTCGATTGTTAATAGACTGAACCTTAGGGTTCTCTTGGGAAAGGGACCAAGAGGGAAGAAAACCCATACCTCAAGTCGTTCAAAGATGTTCTTACGTGCTGCCAACCCCCCCCACACACACACTAAGCTGACGTCTCACCACCAAAATCACAAGCACAATCCGTCAAGAATTTGGTTTTTGCTTTTCGTTGTGAATCTAATTTTGCTTTTGAGTTTGAGCGTTCAAGTTATTGAGTGTGGATGAACTCTTTATTTTTTTGTTCTGTTATTTTCTTATACTGAAGAATAATCGTGCAAGTAAGGTGGGTGTAGAGAGAGACGTGAATTAGTGTTAGCTTAGGATTAGGAGATTAGGTGGAGACTTAGTCAAATTAGGACTTCTATTAATTGTTTAAACATCTGATTTTTTTTCAAAGGCTACGTGAAATGACCACCAAGCCCCTACAAAATCAGGTAAAGAACATCAATTAAATCCACCTAAACGTCGCTTCCACCAAGGCTCGAACCCGGGTGAAGCCTCCCTCGCAAAATGGGTCATTCCGGGTCGACCCAACCCAAACTGTTCCTCTAATTAAATTAATTAATTAATTTATTAATTACTTAGGGTAATTACAATACTACCCCTATCTTGGAAAAGACCATTTTACCCCTAGACCCTCCAAACCTAAGATTACCCCTTTCAAGTTCGGTAAAACTCATCCGGGTGAATCTCTTCAATTCGGGTGCCCTACATGGTTGGTTCTCACCTTGACTAGCTCAACTAACTCACCAAGTTGGTTGGCTTGGCTAGTACATAGGTTCTGAGGTATGGTTCTACGCGCAACAAGCCGTGTGAACCCGGTCTAATCCAGGCATTCTAGGTACGTTTAAGCATTACTTAGCATAGTCATTTTCAGGTTATTACATGTCCCTAGCGTTTCATTTCAAACATTTTTTCAAGCGTTTGTATTAGGGCCAATTAGGCAAACTATTATTATTATTATGAATTCTTCATTTCAATTGTTTAATCTATTGATAGATGGTTGCTTGAGTTTGAGCTATTAGAATATCACTCTTATGCAGTATAATAATAAGTCTGAGTACACTTCAATAAATATTAAAAAGTTTTAAATTTTCCGCAAAGTTAACTGTATGATTGTGATGAAAGCTAAGAAGAGGCTTGTCTGCGACCTCTGAGAGCTTAACGACGTCGGTCTCATCTAGGATATAGGATCCAAGTGTGACACGTGATCATCCCAACTTCCCTTGAAATCAATGACAGAAGATCTTAACATGTCGTCAAGGGTCTGAATGGTATGCTCTGATTGATCATCTGTCTGAGGATGAAAAGTGGTACTAAGTTTCACTTTGAGTACCTAAACCCTTTAAAAAAGTATTCCAAAAATGAGAAGTGAATTGGGCACCTTTATTCGAAATGATGGACAAAGGAATCCCATGAAGACTCATAATCTCATTAATGTAGATTTATGCATAATCTTTGGCAGTGTATGTATACTTAACACGAATAAAATGCACAGATTTGGTCAACCTATCCACAATAACCCTATATAATTATTTTAACTTCGTGTTCGAGGAAACCCAACAACAAAATCCATATTGATGGCTTCCCACTTCCATGTAGGAATATCCATGCACTACACCAATTTAGGCCTACGGCCACCCCACTAAAGTGTAGCCTAAACTAGCAAAAAGTGTTGCCTTTGACAAAAGGCTACACTTTTGGACTTTAAACAACGCTTTTTAGGGGGTGGCCTAAAGAAGCGTAACCTTTGACATTAGGCAACACTTTTTAAATGTCGCCATCTTTGGCTACGCTAAGAGGTATAAGGGCATGATTTGTTGTGATGCATTAGAGACACCTATTTTTTTATTATACTACACTTATAAGCGTTGACTTTGAAGTGTTATTGGTCACACTTCAAAAGTGTTGCCTTTTATATGTCATCTACAGCAACACTTATAAAGTGTAACTTTATATGCCACATAGAGCAACACTTATTAAGTGTAACTTTATATATGGTCTAGAGCAACACTTATGAAGCGTAACTTTAACATTGTACGTCCTACAACAACACTTTCGAATTTCATATATTAAATATATAATCACATAATTAAATATACAAGGATTCTAAAGAACAAAATTAAGTAATAATTGAATTGAAGTTATATATTCCAAATAAACTTCGAGAAACATGTCTTGTACAACCAATATTTAGAAAGTGATTGTTTAAAGATCTCTAATATCAATAAATTTCAGAAAACTAAATGCATTCAAACGTATATGACAATAGTACAAAAATACTTCATCGTTCACTACAATAGATCAAGTTTAGTTCGCTACAATAGATCAAGTTTACTTCTGACCACAATTCAAATTCAATTACCAGCATTTTCCTGCAATTTCAAAATAAAATTAGAAGTTAGTTAGATAAATGTGGAAGTGCATAATTAGAGAGTATTCATTTTGAGGCAACCAATCCAAATATTGTGAAAATCATATAGAACATGCATCTGGGAAGGAATCGTAATTTATTTCACACACGAATATGTTTTGCAACACTTGTTCATTGTGATAAACCACATAGGTATAAAAATAAACTTAACAAAAAAAAGAAGGAACTTCTCACTTGACGCCACATCCCTATATCTCACAATCAGAAGTAGCACAAAGTGCTATGCAGTAAAAACTCTACATCAAAAGTCAAACAACTTCCGAGAACTCTCCTACACCATCCGACCCATATTTGATCTAGTAAGCAAGATATTTACTAGTGTTGCTACCTTGAGTGTTCGACAAACACTTACAGACGCCCACAAGTAGACCATACTACAAATATCAAAGATCATTAGACCTAAGCTCAAAGCTAATGGAGTGAAAGTGCCTTTAATCAGGTGATAATGATATAACATATCCATCTATTGTAGAACTCAGAATATCTAATCTTTATCCAAAAATGCTTACTTACAGAATAGGCTCACAATCATAGGACAGAAAAAAAAAAGCAAAAGACTATCAGCTGAAATGAGCTCAAGAGCAATGAAGTTCAAGTTGGGGTTTGAAATTTTTAAGCAAACAATACCAGGAACTAATTTCACATAATAACAAACTAACCTCCATTTCCAGCCCAACCACCACCTACTGGATGTGCTGCAGCATCTGCAGTCCATTGCGCCTCAGGGATTTGGCTACTAGTTCAGTTACCACTCACCACCAAGGGCAGCACTAGCAGAGTAGTCTGCATAATCTGCAATTGCTGGCACTTCCTCTTCTTGCTCCTTTTCCTCTTTAGGCGCTCTATAAAAGAAGAGATCAACCTGCAAAAATAGAAATAAACAAATGCAAAAGAAAAATCTATATTCAGTGACTGTAAAAATGGCATTATATCATCTATTAAATTTCAGAAGAGCACACAACCACCAGCAGCAGAATGTAACAATGGAGTTCGAGCTATACAAAATAAAAAGAATAAAGATTGTCTTTACCATAACATCCCATTTAGGTCCTTGATTAAATGCCTTCTTTGTATAAAGCTTTATTCTCGTATGATGTTCCATATCTTTCTTTGAAATTCTTCAAGGCGTGTGTAGGGTGCAAAAAAGCACCTCCACAACCATTGACAAGTAAATGCTAGACATAAACATGCTTATTTGATGGAACATATGAATGTCACATATAGTGATGCAAATATCCAGCAATCCTTAGTCTACACCATTCTTTCAAATAGTCGCGTATCAAGTAGGTAACATTCTTTCCAGTCTCATTTTCATCGTCTCTAAACATATGTTAAGCAAAATAATATTAAAAATTCTCAATGTTTCTCAAGAATGTTTTTGCAGCGAAATTCTATCTGATTCAATAATTTGGATGAGAAATAAGGATACTTCAGAAATAAAAATAATTAAATTGAAGAAGTTAACCTGGCCTGACTCTGTGGCACGTGAAAGGACTCCAATTCTGACTTTTTTGCACGTGATTGTACCATTTATGTTCTGCTACAATGAAGGTATTAGAGTCTACAAAACCAACAGTAAGAGCAGAGAATTGGTCGATCTTCCAGGTGTGCTTATAGCTAATGGGGTCTTTTACCATGGAGAGACAGTCTTGTCTACCTCGGAACTTTTCTTGACGGATATATACCTCTTCTTCTAAGACACAAGTGTCATCTACAGAATACCATTTTCTGGATTACTGAAAGCTCCTTGACTTAAGAAATGATCAAATCCCGTTCCAGCTTCAAAGCATGGAATCACCTTCCCTTTCCAGTAGATGTATCTATTGTTGTAATAAAGAATACTTGATTATTTCTTCTTTGTAATAAAGAAGACTTGATTCTTTCTCCTTTGTGTAAAAAGAGAAATTAGGTAGATGTAAGAGCACAAACCTTGGAGGACCAAGTAGTTGTCATTGTTGTGATCAAGCATAAACTGTCGAAAACCAACATGGACCTCTCAACCTGCAGGTGCTAGTGAGGATACATCCGCCACAATCAGATACACAAATTCATGCTTCCCTACTTTATTCTTGCTTTTGTTTCCATTTGGCTGAAACACCAATATCCTGCACAACTTACAATACTTAAACATGAAGAGGCCAGTTATATTAATTAGATTACAGTAGCTAGGATAAATTTTCTGCACCATTTATATCTGCAAGCTTCAAAATAAGGAGAGGTGTATTTCTAAATATTGATCTTCTTTAGAAGAGAAGTGACTGAATTTTTATTGTTCAATGAGTAGTGGCATTTCTGAAATGGATGTTGAAACTCCTGCAACAAAATATTAGTAGGAACCAGCATTAGAACGTATCTTTCTATATATACATATATAAACTGAATGACTTGAATTATGTTGTCCAGTAGCTTTAAATCCATAAGATCCCACCATCTTCTTTGTAGATATCAGCCATGACAAAGTATTTGTTATTATCTTCAAGTCTGAAGTGTATAATCATTAGCCTATTAAAAAATTTAATTGCCTCTCCCAAAATTCTATCCTTAACTTAAGCGGGGTTCTGTATGTATCTTCTGGTAGCATAACAATCATAAGTTCAAAATGGAGGTTTCGAATTTATATTCACGCTACAATGTTTCGGTCTTTTGTTGCTTATAACCAGACTAGCTGGCCTATAAACCTTGATCGATACAAACAAAAAAAGCACATTTAAACATACCCCAATTAGTAAACTCTTAAGTTCACCAAAAAAATACAAAAAATGAATTAATGGATTTTATGTTATTTGAATACCATCTTACACAATCATTGTAGTCCCTAATATTTTTTTTTTGACAAGGAAAACCTGCAACCGATACCATTAGGTTGTAGTAGCTCTTATTCTCTTACCAACATTGAAAGAATCCAATAATGGAGGTTTTGGATGGCATGCGAGTCCTTACAACTAATATTAGTCCCACAAGAAGAATGACACCCCATTAATAAAGGGTTGTCCCTTTTTACACACTATAAATCTAATTAAAGAACCAAACTCAAATATAACAGAACCACCAGACAACATGTCCAAAATTACGTAATATGTTAGTCACAAATGCCTTAGACAGTAGAGTTGCTGAAAAGCAGCTATCAAACAGGCAATATGAGTTGAGTGGCTGAATCTATCTCCATCACCACAACCCATATCAACTTCAGTAGACTCCCAAACTCCTCTAAATGATGTAGGAATTCGTTGAACTGTTTCTCCAGTTTCCCAAACAAAGGCGTAGAAGAAGTAGGAAAATTACCATCGGTCATCAAAGAAGAGTTGAATGTAAAGTGACCAATTTCTTGTCCCACTCAAAGATATAGCTCATAAAAGCCTAACTTACTTTAAATTCCATCATAATGAAAACAAATTCATCCCATAAATAAAGGCAAATTTACTATGATTCTATAATTTCCAAGCACATTAGACATGTATTCTCAGTTCACATTTCAAATCTTAAATTAAGATCATAACAACCCTAACAAACTTCAAATTCCATCAAAAAGGCAAAATAACAAGAAAATCAAAAGACCCATGAGGCAAAAAATTGAAGAAAAGGGTTTGCAACAACGAGTACCTGCATATAGAAATCATTTGGAGAAGCCGTCGAGAAAGTTTACGAACCCACCTACCTCCTTTCAACCTACTCACCCCCTTCTCCTCTTCTTCAGCTCCCACATACTCCCTCTCTAGTCTCCACAGATCGGAACTTTCATTACTCAAAGATTTAAAGATTCTTGAAATTCTTGAAGAAAAATGTAAACTTTAGCACCCCATTTTCGTACAGTAATGGTGAACTCACTTCCCTTAGAAGTTCTTGAACACATCTTATCCGATAACTTCAGATAAGGACAGGAACTGAATATCCTTGGTTAGTAAATCTTTGTATAAAGCTTAGAGCTTTTGTAGGAAAAGTGTGTTCATTGGAAACTGTAATGCTGTTAGCCCTTCAATCTTGACAAGAAGTTTCCCATATCTCAGATCTGTAACGATTTAAGGGAAGCCACATTTTGCTGATTTCGATCTTGTACCTAAAGGTTGGGGTGCATATTTCTATCCATGGGTTGTTTCAATAGCGAAAGCTTATCCATTTCGGCATTCCGCAGTTTCTCAGTGCATTAATTTTGGCTAAGAGGAGCTCCTACGAGAGATCTCTAATTTGTAGTAGAAGTAATCCCTTTTTGATTTAGGGCAAAACAACATCTTTTATGAGTTTTGTTTTTTGGCCAATTAGATTGGAGGGAGAGTAAAATATTTAGGAGGGAATATAATAATTTAGTGAAAAATTGGAAATATTTTAGGAATTATATAAGGTGACACTTATAAAGTGTTCTTTTAAGAACTACAAAAATAGCACACTTAAAATTATAGTCATATATGTAAATAGGTGTTGTTAATTATATCATAATTTGACAACATTTATAAAGTGTAGCATATACTACTAAAGAGCATGTTTTATAAGTGTTGCTAATAAAAGTGTTTTCAAAAGGTAAAAACTAAAGCTACACTTGAAAAGTGTGCCCAAAAATATTCTTGGCAACACTTTATGAGTGTTGTCAAGATTTAGTGTTGCCTTAGGGCTAAAATAGTGTAGTGTTGATTTGGGTTAAACCACCCGATTTAAGATGCTCAGCTTTAACTTGTTGGTAGTTTGGACACTTAGCAACAAACTCTGCTATGTACCTCTTTAAACCATCCCAGCAATAGACCTCTTTAAGGTCATGATAGATTTTGGTGGCACCGAGATGTATAGAATAGCGAGAACCATGGGCTTCTTTAAGAATCTGATTTCTCAACTTCTCAACATTGGGTACACATAATCTCCCTTGTTACCTAAGAACACCATCCCCCCCCCTTGGGAGAATGACTCATTGAGCTTACTACGTACCAATTCCTTCAACTTTATCAATAGATGATCAAGACGTTTCTTAAATTTCACATCAACCACTAATGATGAGTCGGAGTTATGGTGGACCATAAAACCACCATTTGGAGAATTTTCTAACCGCAGACCTAAGTGAGCCAACCTATGAACATCTTTCACAAGTTTTTTCTTCTCTTCTTCCACATGAGACACACTATACATAGTCATATGACTCAAAGCATACGCACCCACATTGGACTTGCCAGGGTGGTAAAGGACACTTATGTCATAATCTTTCAACAATTCTAACCACCTTTTCTGTGAGAGGTTCAACTCCTTTTGTGTAAACACATATTGAAGACTTTTATGGTCAGTAAACACATCAACATGAACACCATAAAAGTAATGCCTCAATATTTTTAAGGCAAAAACTACACCGGCTAACTCGAGTTCATGAGTAGGGTAATTCTTCTGATGAACTTTGAGTTGCCTAGAAGCATAAGCAATCACCTTGCCATGTTGCATGAGTAAACATCCCAAGCCCACTCAGAAAGCATCAAAGTACACTACAAAGCCTTCATTACCCTCCGGTAATGTCAACATCCGTAGCGGAGGAAAGCTTATCTTTCAACTCATGAAAACCTTTCTCACAAGCTTCCGACAACTCAAACTTCACCTTCATTTGAGTCAAGGCTGTCAAAGGAGAAGCAAAGGACAAAAATCCATCAACAAATATTTTATAATAGCCGGCTAGACCCAAGAAACTCCTTATGTCTGTGGGAGTAAAAGGTCTACGCCAATCTTTAACCGCATCTGTCTTCTTCTGATCAACCTCTACACCTTCACCAGAGATAATATGGACAAGAAAAACGACTGACCTCAACCAAAATTCACACTTGCTAAATTTGGCATAAAGTTGGTTTTCCTTCAAGACTTGCAAGGCCAACCTCAAGTGATTCTCAAGTTCATCTTCATTCTTCGAGTATATTAAAAAATCATCAATGAACACAATAACAAATAAGTCAAGGTAATCTCGGAAAACTCTATTCATTAGGTCCGCAAATGCCGCATGGTATTTGTTAACCCAAAAGACATAAATAGAAATTCATAGTGACCATACCTAGTTCAGAAAGCTGTTTTGGGAACATCTTCACCTCTCACCCTATGTTTGTGATATCCCGACCTTAAATCAATTTTGGAAAAGTAACTAGCATGTTTTTTATTGATAAAATAGATCATCAATCCAAGGGAGAGGATACTTGTTCTTTATGGTGACCTTATTAAGTTTGCGATAATCAATGCACATTCTGAAGGACCCATCCTTCTTCTTAACAAACAAGACCGGAGAACCCCATGGAGAAATACTAAGTTTAATGAAGCCCTTTTATAGTAAATCTTTGAGTTAGAGATTCAACTCTTTCAATTCAGCCGGATCAATTCTATATGAAGGAATTGAAATGGGATTCGTATCCGGTAATAAGTCAATGCCAAAGTCGATTTCCCATTCGGGAGGAACTCTTGGAAGGTCATTAGGAAAAACCTCTGGGAATTCTCTCACTATAGGGACTGACTCAATAGAAGGAGTTTCACATAATAGGTGCTTAACCCTCACCACATGGTATAAACAACCCTTGGCTATCATCTTATCAGACTTAAAACAAGAAATGATTTGAACCCTTGGAATAGAATTCCCCCCCCCCTTCCACTCTAAAATGGGTTCATTAAGGAATTGAAACTTCACTTCCCTTGATCTACAATGTATGGAAGCAAAACAATCATGAAGCCAGTATATACCCAAGATGATATCAAAATCAAACATGTCAAGTTCTACCAAATCAACAAGAGTAACTCTATTGGGTAACATTACAGGAAATTTCCTATAGACTCTTTTTGCAACTACAGATTCACCCATTGGGGTACAAACCCAAAAGGGTTCATCAAAACATTGGGAAGTACATCAAACTTCCTAGCTATAAAAGGTATAACAAAAGAAAGGGTAGCACATGGGTCAAGAAAAGCATAAACATTAAAAGAAAACTTGTAACATACCCGTTGAAACGTCGGGAAAGCTTTCTTATTCACCCCTAGCCTTGAGTGCATAGAAACGGTTCCTTTTTGGAGCTTCAGAATTACGACCGCTTGATTGAGTTTGGATATTCCCCTTATCTTGACTTCTCACATTAGGACAATCTTTCACAATATGACCACCTTTGCCACAACCATAGCAACTATTAGTTCCAACAAGGCAGTCAACCACATGTTTCTTACCACACATACCACAAGTTGGTCTTTCTCTCGGAGGATAAACATTTATCCTGTTTTGAGGTTTAGAATAAGAACCTCTATCACTGCGATTCTTGGAGAAATTTGAGGGAACCTGGTTTGAAAACCTCTTCTTAAATTTAGTCTTGTCTTGCACATGAAACCTACTCTTAGAAGAACCACTTTCAAAAGACTTTGCCTTCTTAGCTTCCCTATTCCTTTTCCTTAGATGACTCTCCTCAACCTCAACCTGTTGAGCATGAACCATCAACCTAGAAAGATCCATATTGTCATGAAGCATGGATGCATGACATTCTTCTTCAAGATCTTCGCATACGCCTGTTACATAATGTCTCATTTCATCCATAGCATTAGAAACCAAAGATGAAGCATATTTGGAAAGCTTAATGAATTTTAAGGAGTATTCCTTGACACTCATACCTCCCTGACGAAGTTTGATGAATTCTTCTACCTTAGCTTCTTTTTGTTACCTTGGAAAGAATCTATTAAGAAAGGACTTTTTGAAGATCTCCTAGTCACGATACCATCTCCTAAACCCCAATTATCCTTCCACTTGTTGTACCATGTTTGAGCCATGCCCTTGAGTTAATACGCAGCAAGTTTAGCCTTCTCAGTAGTACTCAGCCCCATAAAAACAAAATCTTGTAGAACTCATCAAGGAAATCTTGGGGGTCTTTATCAACTTTAGATCCAAATAACATGGGAGGATTCATCCTCGTAAAATCTCTCAAACGGCTAGCCATAGTACTAGAATGTTGGTTCTCTCGAGGTGCAACCTCTCTGTTAGCTTGTGCCATAAATGCCTGAGCTTGGGTGGTGATGGCTTGGGCCATTTGGAACAGGGCTGCCCTCACCTCACCATCCGTCATAGGCGGAGGATTCACCGGAACTTGATCATTTGCAGCAGCTTGCACTTGAGGAGGAACTTGATTGCCTTGGGTAGTATCTCCCGCATTCGCAATCTCTTCTCCTACACTTCTCGCGGCTGTCCTTCTTGTGTTCATCGTCTATATCCATAAGAAAGGGATTAGATGCTAAATAACACATAGTGTCAATACTCTAAAGGCACGACATAGGATTACCCAGAAAAGAGAAGTTTCCTAATCATCACATAACATTTTGTCCATAATTGTGGTGCGCTTCAAGACCATGAACAAGACACAAGGTATTGAGGCTTAGTAAGACATTGATCCTAATTATATTTAACCTCATGCTCTGATACCATGTTTGTCACAGCCGGAGAGTATACCCCAGATGCGACTGGCGTCGTTGTCCTCTCAGAGGACTCAAACAAGCCCTTAGCATTCATCAGAACATGTGATCATTGAAAAATTGCGTAAAATTAAAACTTTTATGTACTATGTGAAGTATACTTAGACTTCATACTTAACATTCATGATGACATACGATATTCTAAAACTTTGTCTCACATATATAAAACTATCTATAGAGTACAAATCTGGACTTAGCCAATATATTGTAAATATGTCATATAGGCCTTACTACAAAAGAATCCAAAGAACATAAATGGAAATAGAATATTCTTAAAACTACTAAGTCTTCATAAGCTGGAATATGAAAGATAACAAATCCAAACATGAGAACCTACAAAGACTTGGAGAAAGATTTCCAAGCTTCTTCAATCAACCTTCTAAATCTTCAATGGTTGGACCCTACATTTGCAGTACTATAAAGTAATGTGGTTAGTATGCCACATGTACTAAGTATTGGTATATGCACATTACATTTAAGGACATGCGTGAAAAAGGACCATTAATCATTTCTTTTGAAATTATGCTAAGTCATGTGAATGTCTTCAATGCACATACAATAGAACATGTACAAGTTATGAATTTCATCAACGTACAATATAATTTTAATCAAAGACATATTATCATAGAGTGATGTCAACATTTCATATTCAATAGATCATATAAACATAACATACAGAACACTTACCAATGATCCCATCCTCAACCTACAAGTGCAATGGTCATGTGAAGCCCCATAACCCCACACAACAAAGTAGATAAGATAGGAGACCATAAGTAAAGCTTTGCTTCATATAACTTGGAACATAAGTAGTCATCACTTCATATAACAATATAAACCAATAACATATTCATTATATTGTCCAACATCATATAGGAGTAACATCATATATCATAAACATATATCTTTCATGTTATCATATTGCATGAGAACAATCTCCTAGGACTTCCCTAAGAGTCAACTTGTGCAATGTGTAGGTAGAGTCTCATAACCCTACCTATACTAAGTAGACACTTCAAGTTACCCTAGTCAATGTCCATTTAATTATCTTTCATTTTACATGATGGAACATTTTCCTTAACCAACATAGACCATATGAGGTAAACATGGAATCCCTTGTCATAAAACCCCACAAAGAAAGAAGGTGGTCTACCAACCAAAGTATAACATAACATGACATAGCTTTCTAGGTGGATCCACTAGCTAGTAGCCGATCGTGGCAACATAGTTCAAGAACTAGTAGAGGTATTAGAGGCCCATAGTTCCACATTCAATGGCAGCCTCTATCTCATGAGAGTTATTGTGACCTACCTTCCAACTAGGGAAGGGACACCTCTCATATCTTGTTCATCGGTGCTTAGCTTAAGTCCCTTTCTTGAATAACCTTTAAGTGGTCTTTTATCATAAACTTATCATAGGTCATACGAGATTAACACCTTGTATAAACTTTATCATGAGCTCTTTAGGATTCGATGAGAATTTCCTTTCATCATAACCATTCATATATGAGATTAACATATCATAATCACATTGTGTAAAGCATACAAGAGAATATCGTAACTGGCTTTATTCGCGTTCTTATCATGATCTCACAAGTAACATGTTCATAGCCCAACATATACACATAGCAACATCATACATACTTCCATATCATAGCATTATGATTTATAGGTTAACATAAACATTGTAGAATAATCACAACTTTAGAAGACTTACCTCTTGCTCCCAAGAACCTTATTCAAGAACTTAGTTCAACTTACAACATTTATAACAATAACATAGTGAAATAATCAATAGCATCATCAAGAACAACTTTTCAAATCATATACTAAATCAATACATAATGTAGAATAAGGGAAATGGTCATTTAAGAGGTTGTTCTAGTCTTAGTTCCAATCCCTATGTTTACATGTCATAGACAACCATACGTAACCATCATCTATATAAGAACATGAATCACATGAGATTCAAACATTAATAACCCAATAGTCAACAAATCGTGTGAAATTAACCATAGAAAACAATTACTTTTCATCGAAAATCAAGAATTTAGAGTTAGGAAGAAAATCCGTTTTGTAGAGAAAAAAACCTAGAATTGAATGTCTTGAAAACTTATCTTTTAAAGGAACTCTTGTGGAAAGGAATCACAGGAGTGAAAAACCCATACCTAATAGATGAAGAATCAATGAAAAATTGGATGTAATCTTGAAGTCTTCCTCTTCTTCCTTAAGCTCTTCTTGTTCTTCAATGGGGTTTGGAAAAGAGAACGTTCTTGAGACAGATGAGAGAAAACTTGTTTGATCTGATTTGGAACATATAAAAGGGGTCTAAAACTGACCTAATATCCATATATAGTCGTCCTATGAATTACCCAAAATACCCTCCACTTAAATGGATCTTTTTATGAAGTTAAATTACCAAAAATAAGATTGTAACGATTCAAGGAAATGGATTGTTAAAGTTGTCTAAATTCTTGAGGCAGTGGCCTGCGTGCTGCTTGTGCGTCGCGCACCATCCCTCCTATTCTTCCTATCTGGAAGCCTGCTCACCCATGTATGGGTCCTCCCCAAGGACCCTTCGGGTGGTCCTTGGGGTGTAGTTACCGGACGTTTGGACACTTTGTACTACACACTACCTATCCAAGGTATTTTTACAAGTTTTGAACCTCATTTGACACTTTGAAACCTTCACCAAACATAGGGACGTCAACTACTTCAAATTAGTTAGTTTTCGAACGTCAAGGTCTTTCTTTGTCTTTTTGGCTCTGTTCTTTTCTAAATGAACTTATTATAATAATATAGGTATGGAAACATAATTTTAAACAATATTTTAATATATTAAACTGTAGTCTAAGTCATGGCATTTCTGGAGTATTACAAAAAGGTATAGTTATCCTTCATCCATAGAGAATCATTCATCTATGGAGTCCTTTTAAAGCTTTTTCCAAACATGATTCTAAATAAAAAATCCTATATTTCAATCTAGCCATGGGTTCATTGTTAAAGTGATTTCAAAAGCATTGTAATGATGAATATTTGTTTAGCTACTTATTTTATGATGAATTTCTATCCAATTTAATGAAGAACTCATGATCCTCCTAATTTCTAAAATTGGCTTATAATGTGGGTCTTATGATCTTGATTTCATGTTTATAGAATTGTGATAATATTGTATAGAATTGCTTATTGCTATTAATAATTATATCAATTAAATATGAATTGTGGAGGAATGATCAAAGATGATCATTAGCTTGGAGATTTGGTAAGTTGACATATTTCCTCTAATTATCTTAGACTGTATATTGAATTGTGTTGATTGGTATGGTCCACTTATGGTGGTGGTGTTTATATTCTTGTACATGTTTATATGTTATGATCATGGCCTTTAAGGCATTATATGCAAGACGAATAATGATTTCAATGTTTAGGAAGTTGAAGGATTTAGCCTTGATTCTAATATCATGTTCTAAGTGAATTGATGAATGTGAGGTATATGTATAAACTTCAACACTAGTTATATGATGTAGGTGTGGATGATGTTATATGTATATGTGTGATAATCATTTAGGTTTAGGTGGTCTATATGGATAGTCATTAAAAATATCTTTGTATCATGACCCCTACCTATATGAACCCTATATGAATGTGTGGTCAAAGTGTGCTAGGATTCTTATATTCTATTGTTAAATATGTTCATACCTCCTAAAATGTCAGAGTGTGTGTAGTCTATAGTCTTAAATACTCTACACATGTTGGACTCAAAGAATTCAAAGTATGTTGTAAATGTGTTGTCATCTTTAGAGGATGGCTTCCTTAATATTTGGTGATAGCCATTATGTGATAATGTTTATCAATGTACACATGCACACTTCATGCATGTCTATGAATAGGATAGATTTTTAGTGATTAAGGAAAATATAGTGCTCCTATGCATTATTACCTATTTCTATGCATGTGAAGTATATGATTAATGAATTTATGAAAATGTATGACTAGAGGTGTTATGTGAAGGTAGATCTCACATTGTATGCACACACAGATTATGTATGATTGTATGGATATGTGAAAGGATATTCTCACATGAATTAGGGTTTATGATGAAAGGACATTCTCATCTTAGTATCCTTTGAGATATATGAAGTATAAAGGAGCAAGCTCCTAAGGCCTTCTTATGACTTAATGCATTGAATGATATAATATACATTAAAAAGGGAGTTAGAGCCTAGCACCAAGTGAACATGACAAATGAGAGTGTGAGATTCACGTTAGTATGTCCGTCTTCCCACAAGAGAACATACACGTTTAGCAAGTCCGGGTTCCCAACATAGATGTTGTTTTGTGATATAGAAACCTCCACGTTAGCAAGTCAAGGTTTCTAGAAGAAATCTCCATGTTACATAACTATGTTCCCCATAGGTTATAGCTTGTGGAACCACTTATATAGATATGTACGATTTGTTACACCTTAGGCAAGTGTTAACACATGATTCCATGTAGGTCACATGGTCTATGTTAGTTAGGGCAAAATCTCCCAAAGTAAAAAATGAACTAAGATAAGATTTTGTACTCTAATCACAACCCGTTGAGAGGATTACTTTGTATAGGTATGATTATGGTCCCTACCCATGCATTGCACAAGTGAACTTCAAGAAAGGATAAGATTAGTACACATATACAAGTAAGACTTATGTGATGTTATGTATGAATTTTATGAATGCATTGTTAAGTGACTTTACTAAGACATGAATTATGTGTGTGTGTGTGAATTACACTTATGGATTCAAAATGGGTTTACTTGGTATATGTGGGGGTATGGGACTCCATGTGTACATTGCACAAGTAAGCTTGTGAAGGGGTTATGAGGGTGGTTTACTTAGTATATAAACTAAGTGAGTTTATGACTAAACTGTAGAAGGTTTGTTGATATCTTTCTATGATGTTATATGAAGTATGATGAGTTCCTATATTATGCCTAATCTAAGGTGACTATTTAGGTACACTTGGTGGAAGTAGTATTATGGGATGCTACCTACATATTGTACTAGTGTGACTTAGGAGTGGTCTTAGGTGATGGTCCTTAGTTGAAGTTGATGTCTATGAGGTACTTAAGACTTATGAATATATGTGGTTGTGTTATGAATCATATCTATGAAATACTATTATGAGATGACCTAAAGGTGATACATTGTACTATGTACACTTAAGGGTTACTTAAGGAAAGAAGTAAGATAAAAGGGAGGTGATGTATTGTGTGTATTTACTATGCATCAAAGTATGTTAAATGGATTTATGTGCTATTATGAGTAGTATCCAAGTATATCTGATGTATGTGAACTATATTGAGCTTATATGTGCCTATGTTCATGGAGTTTCATAAAAAGACATGTTGCATGATTTCTAAACTAAATGTCCTCTTTAAATGCATATTTTTTCATGGTTGTCATACTTAGTGCATTTTTGTACTAATATCATTCTTCTTCATCTTTTTACACAAAGTGTAGGTGGTGATGGCTAGAGGATGTCTCCTAAGTGAAGGTCTTGGATAGATCTCCCAAGGTCAAGTAAAGGAGACCTTATGATTCAAGGGTTGACTATGTTAAGATGTTCTTTAAATTGATATAACAGATTAGACATATATTTTATGTTGTTAAGGTCGTGTCCCTATTCTATTCTCTTGATTTGTGTCTTTAGATGGCAAAGAGACATAGAGTCTACTTATGTACTTGTGTTATTTTATATATATGTGAAGTGATGATTCTAGCATATAATGTGGTATGAAATGTTTTACTTTTTTTGCTATTTTTTATTATGATTATGCAATGATAGATTTATAAGGGATTGTCTTAGACCTTCGAGAGGTCGACAACGCCGTGTGGCGATCTAAGAGTACTCTAACTTCTTGGGGGTACTTTGGGTCATTACAAACTTGGTATCAGAGTATAAGGTTTTGTGGTTTGTCTTTAGGTTTTAAAATCTCGTATTGCCACGTCTAGAAGAGTATCGTTCATCGGTGGTTAGTCGGACACATCTATGTGCGAGAGGCTATAGGACGATCGAGTTTCCTTTCTTCACTCTTCTTATATCGTGCCACAGAACTTAACTCTATAAGATCTCTCCCTTATGTTTTCTTGTCCGGTGGTCTTTTAGATGTGATTGCTTGGATTTGGATGATGTCTCAATACTTGAGGGAGAAAAAGGTGAGGTCATATGTTTACTTTAGTTTATGGTTTAACGACAATATGTGAAGGTGAATTTTAGTATATGTGGATGTGATGCCATTTATGGTTCTAAGTGGTTTATGACGAAGGAGATGTTATGTTGAGAAGTTTTGATATGCTATGGTTATAGTTTGTTGGTAGTTGTTATAGTTGAATGGAGTTCATCTAGGGGTGATAGAATATTTTATGATTATGTAGGATGGTAACATGATGTTATGATATAGGCTTGAAATGTCGGAGAATGTGATAAATTTGAGAAAGATGAATGTTACCTTTGTATATGGGAAATGCTTCATAATTGTCATTTTGTTGATTGGAATCACTTGTAAAGGCTTGCTCCTAAAGAGGGGAGATGAGTGTTAGACTTTGAAAGGTGATTATTAAGTATGATAGTTAATGGGAGAACCTTTATGTCTAGTTAATGATTCCCTCTATGAACCTATTTTAAGAGTGGGAAAAAGGGGAAAAAGGGTTTTATTCCATGAGTTGGATGTAGATTACCATAAAGTTACTTAGGGTTATATATGGTATGTGCACCTTAGTTTTTCAATAGAAGGAGAGAATTGAGGTTGACCTACTTTGAAGTAGTTAGTTGTCTTTTAAGCTTGAATTTGAGCATGTTAAATTGAGGAAGTGCTTAGATTGTACCTAGGCATGGTTGGTTGGAAAGTTCCACCAAAAGTGATGAACCTTGTAGGTTGGTTTTCATTGCCTTGACCTTGGTGTTTAAGGGAATGATGTGATTAGGCATACCCCAAGTGGGACATAATTTGCATAGATAGAAAGATTTTGAGTGCCCTCGATGTCCCTATGTTGAGATCCCTTGAACTTCTCTAGATTAAAAATCACTTTGTAGTGATGGTAAGAAGGTTGTTCATGAGCTTCGATCCCAAGAGTGGAATAATGGGCTTAGTCAATAAGGTTAGTAAGCTAAAGTTCCCCTAGAGTTGAGATGAGTTACTCTTAAATGTGTTTATCCTAAGTGGGGAGGATGATTGGAGTAGTAAGGTTGTAAATATCCCTATCTTTTCCTTCTATTCTTACTCAATCTTGAAACCAAAGAGTTCCTAAGTAGCTTGTTCATGATTGGATTCTTGCATAAAAGGATAAGTTGCATGTTCTCCATATAATATGCATGTCAATATGTTATGCATGTTATGAAAGGTCATTATTGCATGGAAAAGGAATTTTTTGATAAATTGCATGTTGCTCATGTTGTTGTGCATCTTTATATGATAAATATGCAATTTGATCTCACGAGATAGTTTAGTGAGCATGCTTTATGGCACTTTAATGTGTGGTTCCTTAGCCTCACAATGAGAAATTGAATGTACTTCAATTGAAATAAGATGCGTCTAAAAAAAGTGTGACTTTTGAGATTTGGGAAGTGTTACTATAGGCTCAAACTTGAGAAGTGATGGTTTGTCTAGACTATGTCTTTTGGTTTGCCTATGAAGTATAGTAAATTTCCCTAAAGGATGCATGTTTATGAAAGCTAGTCATGTACTAAGAATAGAAATCTGCAAATTTACTTCCTAATGCCTTGATGTGCTTGGTGTGACCTACCATGTTCATTTCATAAGGAATAAAGTATAACCATAATGTTGTTCGGAGTAAAGAAATCCTCCTTAATATGAATTAACCTCTATGCATTACTTTTATATGTACTCTATGATGTTATGTGTATATGTTGTGAATAGGAGAAGGTAATTCCTCCTTGAACAAAGCTAAGCGTGGTGATATTATGTCTAGACTATAAAATTGTAGTTGATCTACATTATTCATGATTCTTGTGTAACTAAAGGAATTGTTCAAATTTTCTCATGAGTTGAAGTGTGTATTATGCCTAAGTGTGCAATTGAAATCCATGGTATGTTTAACCTTGTGATGAAATAATGAACATTCCTAAAGTTGGAGAAGGTAGTTCCTCCAAATGGAAATAATTATGAAGAAGTAAGTATGCATAGCAATAATTGTGTGAGCAGTCCATGTTTGATTATGTTGCTTTGGTTGCATGATAGTATGACGTTGGTTCTCCTTGTATGGTTGGTGCACTAATTAATATGTTATACCTTGTTGAGTGTTGTGAGCTGCTTTATGGGTCTTTGAGTCCTTGAAAGTGTTTATAATATTTCAAGTGTCATTCTAGGACGAATGTTTCCCAAGTGGGGGAAATTATGAAAACCCTCAAAATTAACTAGCTAGAGCCTCACATGTTCCTAAAAAGGTTAATAACATGTTAATAAAGTGTTTTACAGCTTGTATAATTGATTTGTAGTCATTTGGAGGTCAAACGTCCAAGAACGTCCAAGACATTTTAAAGTTGGACTTTAGACATGATACTGAGTCCTTGTATGTTTACCTTGTTTTATTTGTTGTTTGGAGTTGAAAAACAGTATAGTGGACGCTAGTATCTTAATACACATGTTAAGGGTCAAACGTCCGGGTACGACTCCTCGGGGACAACCCTAAAGGCCCCAAGGAGGACCCAAATGTTGGACAAAGAGGCTGCCCAAGGCAACAAGCAGAACCATGATTTGGACCTGCCTGTGCGACATGCGCCCAGCATGCAGCTCACAGCCTTAAAAATAATTTGGGGCAAAATCAGAGGCTGCCCCGCGACGCGCAGCCACTTCCAAGATTCGGTTGCGTCGTTTTTAAGTCAATTTTGACATGTCTAAAAGTCCCAATGAGCATGGGGGTATTTTGGTAACCTAGGGGGGCTTTTATTAACTATTTTAGGACCTTTTTAAACCCTTTCCCAAGCCAAAATCCCACCTCCCATTAAGAAATCAAAATCTCCAAAGCTCTCTTCTCTTTCAAAAACCCCAAAACCCCTATTGAAGACCAAACTCAAGAACAAGCTATAGAGGTGGATTCTTGGAGCTTTCTTCTCAGATTTTCATGGGCTTTTTAATGTTTAAGGTATTGTGATCCTTTATTCCTAGATAACCATTCATCTATGGAGTCACTTCAAAGGTTTTCCCAAATATGATTCTAAGTCAAAAATCTAGCCATGTGTTCATTGTTCAAGTGATTTCAAAAGCATTCTAATGATGAATATATGATTAGATACTGATTATATGATGAATTTATATCCAATTTTATAAAGAAATCATACCCTCCGAATTTGTCAAAGTTAGCCTTTAATGTGGGTCTTGTGATCTTGATTTCATGTTTATAGAATTGTGATTACATTGTACTGAATTGTTTATTGCTATTACTATCTATATCAATTGAATATGAATTGTGGAGGAATGATCAAATATGATCATTAGCTTGAAGATTAGGTAAGTTGACCTATTTGTACATGTTTATGTATTATGATTATAGCCTTAAGGGAATTGGATGCATGATGAATTAATATGATGATTTCCATGTTTAGGAAGTTGAAGGATTTAGCCTTGATTTTAATTATAATGTTCTAAGTGAATTGATGTTATGTTAAAAATATGAATAGCCCTCCAAACTAATTATATGATCTAGGTTTGTATGATGTTATATGTATATGTGTGATGATCATGTTAGGGTTAGGTGGTATATATGGCTACTTATGAAGAATATCCTTGTAGCATGACCCTACCTATATGAACCCTATATGATGTGTGATCGAAGTATTCTAGGAGTCTTCTATTCAATGTTGAATATGGTCTTGCCTCCTATGATGTAATGTGAGTGTGTCTGGTCTATAGTGTTAAATACTCTAGATTTGTTTGACTCAAGACTTGAAAGAATGTTGTACATGTGTTGAGATCTTTAGAGGGGGGCTTCCTCAATAGTAGGTGATAGCCATTAGGTGATCATGTTGATCAATGTACAGAAGCACAGTTCATGCATATATATGAGTAGGGTAGATTCATGATGACTATGGAAAGGGTAGTTCTCCTATGCATTATTACCTATTTCTATGCATGCAAAGTAGATGATTAATGAAGTTATGAACATGTGTTCCGAAAGGTGTTTATGTGATGGTAGATCTCACATATATATACACACATGCTTGTATGAATGAATTATGTTAATGGTAGTCTAATGGATAAGTGAGTCTCTTGAAAGTTATTACTCAATTGTACTCTAAACTAGACTATATTATTAATACGATAGGATTATGTGAAAGTACATTCTCACATAATGTAGGGTCTATGATAAAAGGACATTCTCATCTTAGAATCCTTTGAGTTATATGAAGTATAAAGGAGCAAGCTCCTAAGGCCTAATTTTTATGACTTCATGCACTAAAGGCTTAAATATATTAAAAAGGGAGTTATAGTTTAGAACTGAGTGAACATGACAAATGAATGTGGGAGCTCCACGTTGGTAAGTCCTGCTTCGCACAAAGTGGACCTTCACATTAGTAAGTCCGAGATCCGAACATATATGTTGTCTCATGAGATGGAAACCTCCACGTTAGAAAGTCAAGCTTTCTAAAAGCAATCTCCTTGTCCCATAACTATGTACACCCGTAGGTTATAGCTTGTGGATTCCACTCAAATAGCTAATTTCTATGAAGGTCCTACCTTGTCAAGTACTACCCTCTGTTTTCGCTGTGGGAGTAGAACACTGGATTCCATATAGGTCATATGGTCTATGTGGGTTATGGCTATATCTCCCAAAAGTAAGAAATGAACTAAGATAAGATTATGGACTCTAATCACCACTCCTTGAGGATATTACTTAGTATAGGTAGGACTATGGACCCTACCCATGCATTGTAGTAGTGAACTCCAAGAAAGGATAAGATTAGTACTTTTAAATAATTAAGACTTATGATAGGTATGTAAGAATTGTATGAATGTATTGTTAAGTTACTTGTCTATGATTAAGACATTTATTATGCGTATGTGTGTGAATTACACTTATGGATTCTAAATGGGTTTACTTAGTATATGTGGTGGTATGGGACTCCATGTGTACATTGCACAAGTAAGCTTGTGAAGGGGGTTGTGAGAATGGTTTACTTATTATATGAACTAAATGAGTTTATGACTAAAGTGTAGGAGGTATGATGATGTCTTCCTATGATGTCATGAAGTATGATGAGTCCTTATATGATGATATGAAGTATGTGGCTTTATGTATATTATAAATGCAAGGGTAATGACTTGTTAAGTATTATATGCCTAGTCTAGGTTGTCTTCATAGGTACACTTGGTAGAAGTAGTATTATGGGATGCTACCTACACACTGCACTAGTGTGACTTAGAAGTTGTCTTAGGTGATGGTCCTTTTGTGAAGTTTATGTCTATGAGGTGTTTAAAGTTTTATGAATATATGTGGTTGGGTTATGAATCATATTATGAAAGACTATTGTAAGGTGACCTGAAGGTAATACATTGTACTAAGTACACTTGAGGGTTACTTAAGGAAAGGAGTAAGCTAAAAGAGAGGTAATGTATGTATGTATTGAATATACTTCAAAGTATGATAAATGGATTTATGTGTTATTATGAGTATTATCCATGTCTATATGATGTATGTGAAATATATCGAGCTTAGATGTGCCTATGTTCTTGAAGTTTACTAAAAATACATGTTGCATGATTTCAAATAAAATGTCCTCTTTAAACGCATGGTTATGCATGGTTGTCGTACTTAGTGCATTCTTGTACTAATACAGTTCTTCTTCATCATTTTATACCAAGTGTAGGTGGTGATGGCTAGAGGATGTCTCCTAGGTGAAGAGCTTGGATATATCTTTCAAGTTCAATAAAAGGGACCCTTATGATTCAAGGGTTGCCTATGTCAATATGTTTATTTAAGTTGATATAATAACTTAGACTTATATTTTATGTTGTTAAGGTTGTGTCCCTATTCTACTCTATTGGTGTTGAATCTAAGATGGCAAAGAGACTTAGAGTCTACTTATGTACTTATGATTTTATATATATAAATAAAGTGTTGTTCTAGCAAATGATGTGCTATGAAAAAGTTTAAATTTATCCTATTTTTACTATTATGCAATGAATGATGTCTAAGGGCTTGTCTTAGACCTCCAAGAGGTCGACGACTCCGTGCGATGACTCAAGAGTGCTCCTTTCTCCTACGGTGTACTTGTGGGTCGTAACACCTAGCATACAAGGCCTTAAAAGGAGCCATAGATATAGTTGAATGGTAACTATTGTTATAAGAAAACTCAACCAAAGGCAAGTGTTTATCCGAATTTCCCTTAAAATCAATTATGCAAGCTGTATGAACATCCTCAAGGGTTTGAATAGTACACTCCGCTTGACTATTCGTTTGGGGGTGAAAAGTGGTGCTTAGCTTCACCTTTGTACCCAACCCTTTTTGGAAAATGACCTCCAAAACCTAGATGTGAATTGTACACACTTATCTGTTATGATGGATAACGGAATACCATGGTGACACACAATCTCATCAATGAAGATCCTTGCATAATCCTCTACCTAGTAAGTAGACTTAAAGGGAATTAAATGAGCGGATTTGGTCAACCTATCCACAACCACCCATATAGAGTCATGTTGCTTTTGTGTCTGAGCAAAGTACCACGAAGTCCATGTTAATGTCTTCCCACTTCCAAGTTGGAGCTTGTATTTCTTGAAGTAAACCACTTGGATTTTGGTGCTCGGCTTTCACTTGTTGGGAATTGGTACATTTTGCAACAAATTCTGCTATGTCCCTTTTTAAGCCTTCCAATCAAAACACTTCTCTAAGGTCATGATACATCTTTGTAGAACTCTGATGAATGGAATAATGGGAACCATGAGCTTAAGCAAGAATTCGGTTTCTCAAATCATCAACATTGGGAACACACAACCTTTCTTGGTGCCTCAAAACACCATCTCCCCTCTATGGAGATTGTTACGACCAGAGAGTACCCCTTAGAAGTTAGGGCATTCTCTAATCAGAATACAACATACTTGACAACTCGGAGATCTTGTACAAGCACTTTAGTACCATTCATTGCATAAAACATATATGAAAAGTAGTGCGGAATTAAAACATTTCAGAACATATCTAAAATCTCATTAATAGAAACAATAGAAACGCTAGTCTCCAAGTAGCTAACTTAGACTCATGAACCATCTTTGGGTCACAGCCCATACTACAATCGAATACGAATTAACAAAGTCTATTACAATGTCTATAACTAGAAAAGCAAAACATATTGGTGTCCTTGAATCAATTGAGGACATACCATAACTCTTGCTTGAATGATTTCTAGTATCCAAGCTTCACTTCCCGAACACCTCTCAAGAGCCACCTACACCTTTAGAAGTACACAACATATGGAATTAGCATATTGTATGTACTAAGTAGGTGATATGCAATAAAAACCATGCTAAACTGACATTTGTGTGAAACATGCTCTCTTTTGAGAAAACGTCATAAGACAAGTAAAGAGTGACTTTCAAGTCAACATATATACATATAAGTCACATTCCACAATATAGTATTCATCATCACTTCAAACCATATAAACGTATGCACCTCCCATCAAAGGTTATCCTAAGACTTACTTAAGTAACACAAGAAGAGACCACCCATACACCCTCTTCAAGCCTCACAAGACCTAAGGACGTCTACTAGTTAAATTTTACACATTTCAGGACGTCATGGTCGTCCCTTGACGTTTGCATCTAATACTCTTAGATTAATTTAGTTACACTTATATAGGTTTCAAATCATCAATATTCATTCAGTGAGACTCTATTCTAGGTCATAGAATTTCTAGGGCGTTACAGTATCCCCCCCGAGAAACATTCCTCCCCGAACGGCACCTTTAACCGTCTATAGGGAAAAAGAACGAGACTCAAGACTAGAATCCCAACAACAAGCAATATCATAATGAGGCCAACTCATAGGAGAAATACTTATGTTCATAGTTCATTTGGTTAGGGCATGTGGGACTTGTCCCAATGATTGGAATACCTTTGGTTATGGATTCACTGAATCATCTTAGATGTGCATTGAGTTGTCATTTCAATACTTTGGCTATATGTCGTTGGCATAAAATTAGTATTGGCGTGGAAATATTGGAAATGGCTTCATAGCCAATTTATTGGCACAAGCAAAACATTCATTCAATTATAATTTCATGAAATCATTATTAGCCAATTTTATATCATAGATTAGGCATAACATTATTAGCCATTTTGGATAGCCTCATATGAAAACTTTAATGAACATATCATCTCCAACAAGTCACATTTCACAGTAAACAAGCTGCCTAACCGAAACATATCATACTCCACTTTCTCGGAAACAATTAGGTCATACAACGTTCTTTATTTTGTGTGACAAATGCTTAAATCATGGAAATCAGTCTATATACTTCATTCGACATTTACAAATCATGAAAACCTAACATTAAGATAAGCCAGCACCACATACCAACAACATGATCAAGATTACATCTACATATATATTAGAATCAAAATCACAGATAACAAGGGGAAAGGACGTTCAACAATATCGTTGGGAAACAACCCTAGTTTTGAGATTTATAGATTCAAGACAATTGAAAATTCACTTGGAGAAAGAATTCCAGGAGAGAAACACATACCTTATGTAGAATTTAATCTACGAAGATCACCTTGCACGAAACCTTGAAGAAAACCTTGAAATCACCAAAGAGAATCAATAGAACTTTCTGTTTTTCTTTTGCTCGCTTCACTGTTTTGAGTCATGAGATTTCTAGTGTTTGAACATGAGTATAAGTCTTAGTAAATGATCTTGACTCATTCAACTTAGGATAATTATGTTAATTAAATAAATTAATTAGTTAATTACTAAAACACCCCGCCTAAGTTGACTAGACATAGGAGGACTATTGACTTAGCCAATTTCAATTTTGACTAAGTGTCTCAGCTGGTCAAGGCTCAATTAATTAATTTGATGGCTCAATTAATTAAATAAGGGATCTAGGGAAATTACCAAAATACTCCTAAGTCACTAGGACCACAACTAACAACTTTGGACCATACTAGGATAGGTACTAGGTTGTCCCTAAGTTAGTTAAGTTAGTTAGGTGTCAACCGACCAAGTTCTAGGTTGTCGGGTCAATTGGCCGGTCCATTTTGATTGATCCTAGGTTATCTAGCTAGTTATTTAGGTTATTTAGAGTCTAGAGTTTGTTAGGGAGTTAGGCTCCACACTGAAGGACCCTTGCACATGCCTGCCCCCTAACTACCCTAACCAAATTTGGTTAGGGTGGTCCCTTCCCTTGGCCGCTTCTTCACATATGCTTGCACATGTGTTACTTGTACTTTTCTAACTAACTATTCATAATGGTTCATTTGAAATGTTTACTTATTGTACCAAGGATCCTCACTATGTCCTTGGGAACTTCTTAATCTACATGATCATTTTAATTGATCATGTGCTATGGTATCTAGAATTGACCCTTGAATGCCTCATACCCAAAGTGTTGATATGGTTGATATGGTTGAATATATAATTTTTGCTTAGGGTCTTCTTTGTAGGTAAATCCCATGGACATGCTCATTAATGTTAGGAAAATGGCTAACACCCTTTAAGCCAATATTTTCTAATATGCCCAATATTTTGCTTATTTGGGTATTATATAGAAATTGGCTAATACCCTTAGCCAATTTTTCTATACTATGCCCAATATTTCTCAATATTGGGCATTGGGATGCCTATGTACCCCCAATACACTTTCTTAAAGACCTATTGGGCTCTTCACTAGACATGTAATTTTCCGGAACATTACATTATCCCCCCCCCCCTTAGGAACATTCATTCCCGAATGATACTACACATCATTTTAAAATAAAGAGGGTAATTTTCGAAAACACTTTAGCATACTTGAAACTTTATTCTCTGTGAATATATGATTCACACTTACTCCGGATGATGCATATTACTCAAAGCTCATCTGAAGCTTTAAATTTGAGATTGAGGAACTTCCTTCTCAATCACACTTAAATTAATGCACACCACAACCCATGCAACACAAAAATCATGTCTACGCTATACAAAAACAGCAACATAAATGCAAACATGAACTCATTTTAACTCATATAGTGCAAGTATAAAACACACGATTATGGACTTACAACACCAAATCGACTAATGCACTAAAACTTAGAGTTTCTTAACAAAAACCAGACTTAGGAAGAGTATATCTAACCTCAAGAACTGAAGAAGTGAGGGTAACGGGATCTCATATAGGACTCCGCCTACAATGTTGCTCCCTCAACAAGGTGGTTCCTCCATAATACTTTAATGGTGGAAACCTCCTTGTTCCACAGCCGCTTCACTTGACGATCTAAACTCTCAACAGGAACCTCTTCATAGGAAAGGTTCTCATCAACTTCTAACCCCTTAACATGCAGGATGGATGCTGGATCGGCTAGACACTTCTTAAGCATCGAAACGTGAAACATTGGATGAACACAAGCCAAGTCTTGTGGTAACCTCAGTTCGTAGACAACATTTCCTCTCTCTGCAAGATCTCATAAGGACTTATATACCTCAGACTCAACTTCCCTTTCTTACCAAACCTCATCACCCCTTCATGGGTGATATCTTCAGGTAGACTTGATCACCCACCTCAAATTCAAGATATCTCTTTCTGTTATCTGCATAGGATTTTTGATGACTGTAAATAGTAGCCAATCTATCCCTGATCATTCTCACCTTTTCCACCGCCTCATGTATGATCTCAAGGCCAAGGATGGAAGACTCTCCTACCTCAAACCACCCAACTGGAGACCAACATCTCCTGTCATATAGTGCTTCAAAAGGTGTCATCCCAATACTGGAATGGTAGCTATTATTATAAGAGAACTCAATCAGCGGCAAGTGATCATCCCAACTCCACTTGAAGTCAATAACACATGCTCTCAACATGTCTTCAAGGGTCAGAATAGTACGTTCTTCTTGTCCATCCATCTGCGAATGAAAAGCAGTACTAAGCTTCACCTGTGTACCCAAGCTCTTTTGGAAAGATCTCCAAATGAGAGAAGTGAACTGGGCTCCCTATCTGAAATGATATATAAAGGAATCCCATGCCACCTCACTATCTCATCAACATACAGCTTGGCATAATCTTCGGTCATGTAAGCAGACTTCACAGGAATAAAGTGAGCAGACTTAGTCATCCTGTCAACAATAACCCAAATGGAATCATGTAGTTTCCTGGTCTTTGGCAGACCAACCATAAAATCCATATTGATAGCCTCCCACTTCCAAGTTGGGATCTCAATCGACTGAGTCAGACCCCAGGCTTAAGGTGTTCGGCCTTAACCAGTTGGTAATTGGGGCACTCCTCCACAAAACATCGAAATATCTCTCTACATACCTTTCCACCAATAGACCTCTTTAAGGTCATGGTACATTTTGGTAGAACCTGTATGAATAGAAAACCTGGAGCCATGGGCCTCTGCAATAATATTAGGCCTCAAATTATCAATATTGGGCACACATAATCTATTCTGGTACCTGAGTACACCATCCCCTCCTAGGGAAAATAATTCATTCAACTTACTCAACACTGAGTCTTTCAACTCCATGAGTACTGGGTCGAGATGCTTTTTAGCTTTGATATCTACAACAAATGAGGATTCAGAACTGGAATGAACTGAAACACCCCCACTTGGTGTATCGATTAGTCGTACACCCAATCTAGCCAATTGGTGTACCTCTTTAACTAGTTGCTTCTTCTCATCATAAACATGAGACATGCTGCCCATGCTCAATCTACTCAACGCATCGGCCACTACATTGGCCTTACCTAGGTGATTGTGTACACTCATATCATAGTCCTTGAGCATTTTTAGCCATCTTCTCTGACGAAGGTTCAATTATCTCTACGTAAAAACATACTGAAGACTTTTATGGTCAGTATAAACATCAATATGTACATCATATAAATAATGTCTCCACAGCCTCAACGTAAAGACAACCGCAGCTAACTCAAGATCATGAGTAGGGTAATTCTTCTCGTGGACTTTCAACTGTCTTGATGCATATGCTATAACCTTGCCATCTTGCATAAGAACACATCCCAAACCTACTCGGGAAGCATCACAGTATACCACGTATCCTTCACCACTCCTCGGCAATATGAGAACTGGGGCTGAAGTGAGCCGGTCTTTGAGCTCTTAGAAGATCTTCTCACATTTTTCAGACCACTCAAACTTCACCTTCTTCTTCATCAAGGCTGTCAACGGAGCATTTATAGTGGAAAAACCCTCCACAAACCTGCGATAGTAATTACCCAAACCCAAGAAACTCCAAATATTTGTAGGAGTAAGGGGTCTTGGCCAATTCTTCACTGCTTCAACCTTTTTCGGATCAACTTCAACACCCTGGTCGGTAACAACATGACCAAGAAAGGTCACTGATCTCAACCAGAATTCACATTTACTGAACTTTGCATACAGCTGATGTTCTCTGAGTACTTGCAATGTCTTTCATAAGTGTACTTCATGCTCTTCTATAGACTTAGAGTATATGAGGATGTCATCTATGAATACTATGACCAAAGAATCAAGATATTCACGGAAACCCTATTCATAAGGTCCATGAACGCGACTGGTGCATTAGTGAGACCAAATGACATGACAAGAAACTCATAATGGTCATATCTAGTTCGAAAAGATGTCTTAGGAATGTCTTCTTGTCTTACTCTCAATTGGTGATACCCATACCGAGGATATCTTTTTGAAAAGAAACTTGAACCTTGAAGTTGATCAAAGAGATCATCGATTCTGGGAAGAGGATACTTGTTCTTTATAGTGACTTTGTTGAGTTTTCGATAATCGATACACATTCTAAGGGTTCCATCATTTTTCTTAACGAACAATATGGAGCACCACATGGGGATATGCTCGGCTGGATGAAGCCCTTATCAAGTAGAGCTTTTAACTGCAACTTCAACTCTTTGAGTTTGGCTGGTGCCATCCTATATGAGGGAATAGAAATTGGTTTGGTGTTGGGATCTAAGTCAACACCAAAATCAATCACACGTTCAGGAGGGATTCTTAGTAAATCCTCCGGAAATACATCTTGAAACTCATTCACTATTGACACAGAGTCATGGAAGGGACTTCTTGCTCTATGTCATTGACTCTAACTAAGTGGTATAAATATGTCACGACTAGAATCTACACTCCAGACGAGACCAGCATCGTTGACCTCTCGGAGGTCGCAGACAAGCCTACATACGTCATTCTTACTTCATCTAGGTTAATTTTAGCGGAAAATTTGAACTTTTTATTTTCTTATTTCATGCTAAACATTTTAAACTTAACATCATAGGCGTTCACAAATCAACCATCTAATATAGATATAATCAAATGAAAGAAACAATTCATAATTGCATTAAACATATTTTTGCCAAAATGGCACCAATACAAAGTATGAAATGAAAGTGGAAAAGAAACACTAGTGAACATGCTCCACTAGCTAAAGCCTACATCTAAGCTAGATAATAACGGTAGACATCCTCAAAAGCATAAGGGCCTACCAAGTCCGGATGAAAGCTCCACGTCCGGATAACTGCAAAGTCAACCTGTAAACTCTAGCGTCCACCTGTGCCTGCACCTAAAAATATAGAGTTGTATGGATTAGTACACACTTGTATTAAGTATAGGTATATGCAAGCACACACCAAGGACATGCATGAGTAAGAATAGCTCTTTCCTAACAACATGATTATGGAAAGTCAAGTCAGTGGACTTGCCAAATTGGGATTAGGAAAGTTAGTGAGCTTTCCAAATTTGGATTAGGAAAGTCATTGAGCTTTCCAAATTTGGATTAGGAAAGTCAGTGAGCTTTCCAAATTTGGATTAGGAAAGTCATGCCATGAGAGTAACATGCATCATCATACTTATCATATTGCACAACACATATCATCTTACACATAGCACATATCATATTGCATATAGCACATAACATCTTTCATATCATTCATTCATATGCCATGAGACCTTGGAATCATGGACTTGACATTAAGACTTCCCAAAATGAGGGCTCAACATATGAGACCTCAAAAAGGGAGCCTTCTTTAACAAACACAGAGTCTGCTTCATTCATTCATATGTACTTCATTTCATTCATTCATAAGCTAGTGTAAACACCAGCTATACCTAGGATGTAGTTTAATACTCTCATCGGGTTTGCTGTGCAATGATAAAGAATAACCTAGTGTCATTACTTGAGTCTAGCTCACCTCTTGATTATCCTATCCTAACACCTTTGGTATCGTTCATTTCATTATGTGCATCATTTGAGGCTGGCCTCATTCATTCATTGGGAACTTTAACTTTAACTGACATAGATCATGTGAGCATCATGAAATCCAGTGTCTCCCCCACACCGAAAAGAGGTGGAATCACCGACCAGAGTGAACCAAAACATGCTAGCATACATGGGAATTTAACCCCGCCGGATCCCTATATTGGCAGTATAGGTTCGAAGACTAGGAGATATAAGCAGACCCATACCCGGCAAGCCGGACAGTCTCATCTCATGATAGTTACGTGAACCTTCGCCCTTCCCGAAAGAAGGATCACCGCTCATAGCTAGTCTATCGGTGCTCAGTATAAAGTTCCATTACATTCATCTCATACGTCAAGGAAGCTATCTTCTAGAATGAGGACATCATAGCTCAGTATAAGATTTCTCATCTCATCATTAGTATTAAGTGTGTTAATCTCAATACTTTTATTAGAGTGTTCATAGAGACTGGTCTCTTCATTAACTTTACACTCTCATAGGTGAGTACGTTTTGGTAACATTTACTTAGGCTCATTGAGATTGTTCTCATCTTTTACATTAGCCTCATATCATGTTGTCACCACATTAATTAACATTAGCACATTTGCTCTTCATAATTTCTCACCCCTTTTTTACGTGAATGTTCATTTCATCATATGCCAATGCACTTGGCCATTTGTGTGTTTCACACTCTTACTTAACCCTTCTAGGGTTTCATCATTTTATTACATAATAATCATTTCATCGTATGCCAATGCACTTGGCCATTTAGTGTGTTTTACACTCGTACTTAACCCTTCTAGGGTTACATTATTTCATTAAATACATCATAGGTTCACTTATTTTTAAATGTATGCTAGACTTATGGGTCTATACATAGAAGCCATGAGTCTTCATTCATAGTTCGTTTAAGTGATTCATATCTTCCTAAGATTATGTAGTATAAGACTTATGCATCTTGTATGTATGCCAAGATCTCGATTTTGATCTAAGTAGGCGGCATTATTCTTGAACATTTAATTCACGTATTACTTATGTATTAGTACGGAATTTGGGGCAAGGGAACCCGGTTTCGAATCCCTCGGACAACACTTACATTTTTCATTTATTTTATTTTTGGTCCACATGACATTGGGACCCTAGATCGAGCCCCAACATCAACATTCCCTCTTTATTTTTCTCCTTGGAATCTCCTCCTACTTGGCCGAAGGGTTGTCGGATCAAACCCCCACAGCCCCTTTTATTTTTTTTCATTTAATTCTCCTTGTCTAATTTGAATAGACCATGAGGTTGTGGGATCAAACCCCCACAGCCTCTCTTTATTTTTCTTTTATTTCGCAGCTCCTACCTTGAGGTCGTGGGTTCAATTCCCACGCCTCTCAATTCTTTTATCTTCATTTTCCTCTTAGGGTGTGTTTGGTATGGAGGATGTTTTCCATGGAAAATATTTTCCTAGAAAATGTTTTCATGGAAAACAAGTAGATTTTGGACTTATTTTCTCATGTTTAGTTGGTGAGTAGAAAATATTTTTCGAAAATGATTTTTAGTGTTTGATTTATGAATGAAAAATGTTTTTGAGAGACATCTTTTATTTTTACTAGAGTAAAAAATAATTTATGAAATTGAAAATATTTTTTAAAAACAAATTATTATTTTTTTTGGGGGGGGCATAGTGGGTGGGGGCAGGGGGAGGGGGTAGGAGTGAAAAAATGAAATTTGAAGTTGATAGTATTTTTAGAAAACAAAATTAATTTTTGGGGGGTTTGGGGGTGGTGGGTGGTGGGGGGGGTGGTGGGGTAGGAGTTCAAAAATAAAAATTGAAGTTGAAATATTTTGAAAAGCAAAATTAATTCTTTGGTGAGGGGTGGGGGTGGGGGTTTGGGTGGGGGGCTGGCCGGTGGTGGTTGGGTGGGGGGGTCAGGGATCGGGTGAAAAATAAAATTTTGAAATTGAAAATATTTTTTTAAAATTGATATTTTTTCAAAAAAAAATGTAATTTGAAATAGGGGGGAGTTTTGGAAAATGTTTTCCTTAATTTTTGAAGGGAAGTCATTTTCCTTAATTTTGAGGAAAATGAGCTGATTTGGAAAATATTTTCCAAAACTTTTGTCCCAACCAAACATGGGAAAATTGGAAAACATTTTCCAGAAAATATTCTCCTTCATACCAAACACACTTTTAACTCCTTTCACTACCTTGAGGTCGTGGGTTTGATTCCCACGCCTCACATTCCTTTTCTTTTATTTTTCCTTTACTTCCAATCGCTGCCTGGTGGTCGTGGGTTCGATTCCCACGCCTCCCATTTTATTTTAATAATTTTTGTACTTTACCTTTCAGCTAGCACACCCAAGATCAATTCCCCTTGACCCTATTTCCCTTTTCACGTTTTTAAGGCAGTTCACGGGTGAGGTCACAGGTTCAAATCCTGGTGGCCTCATCCCTTTACACTCAAATAATTTCCAGATTTATTCATCATTATTTTGCCTAAACCAAACTTGTAAGTTTGCTGGAAATTTAGTCATTTTTCAACTCATTTTCACCAACACTTTCACTTGGACTCATAGGGAAATTCATAGATCATATATTACGTTTTGGGGTGCATTTTTCATAAATTCGTTTAGCCAAAAGAGTGGTACTCAAATCAGCCACACTTTCATTTTAATGAACCTCACGATTTACATAGGTTTATGCACGTAAAATGACAACCATAACATTATCAAATTTGGAGCCTTAACCCGAGGACCTTAGTCACTGTAACATGCTTGCACACACACACTTGCACATAATTTCGAACACATGGTTGTCTTTCATATGATTTCAAGTACACAAACATAATCATATTCATCACGAAATCATAACATACACCTAAATCTACCAGTAATCATACCCAACCTACGATTCATTGGGAGCTAGTGACAGGGGCATGCAAAGGGGGAACAATCCTAGTTTTCGGACTGAATAATCTGAACCTTAAGGGGTCTCTTGGTAAAGGGACCAAGAGAGAAGAGAACCCATACCTTTTTGACGTTAAACCCTTGACTTGCTGCCTAAAAACTTCACCCAAGATCACGTCTAAGCCTCCTCAATGTCAACTCCACTCGACGGACAACCTTCCTTAGCCTAGTGTGCGATTAACATTTGTTTTCTTGTAATTTCGTGTGAGTTCTTCAAGTGTGAAGAACTTGGTTTATTTTTCTGCTTTTGAATCTTATTTTGGCAGAGAGAAAACGTGAGAAAGAAGAAGAGAGATTGAGCGTGAGAGTTGAGAGATAAACGTGAGTGAGTGGGAGTTGTAGGAGTCTTAGGAGTCTAGTTTTAGGACTTAGTCAATAAGGTTTTGTTGATTTAATAAAAATCTGATTTCTATTTTATTTTAAATCAGCTAATGAATAATTATTATTAATTAATTATATTAATTCAATAGCTTAAATAAAAATCACTTTAATTCATTGCTTCCACCTAGGTTCGAACCCGGGTGGAGCAAGACTTCACTTCAAGAGCCCATTTTCGGCCCTCTCTCCCCAAATTGCCCCTCCACCTTATAAATTAAATAATTAATTATATATTTAGGGTAATTACGATATTAACCTTAGCCAGGAAAAAGACCATATTACCCCTAGACCCTTCAAACCTAAGATTTCCCCTTTTTAAGTCCGGTAAAGACTCCTTCGAGTAAATCTTCGTATTCGAGAGCCCTACATGGTTGGACCCAAACTTTCCAAGCTCAAATAACTCCCCAAGTTAGTTGGCTTGGCTGTAGCAAGGGTTCCGAGGTCTGGTTCTACGCGCATCTATCCATGTGAACCCTGGTCTAATCATAGGCATTCTTGACACATTAAGCATTACTTATCTTATCCATTTTTAGGGTTGGTACATTATTCCCCCCTTAGGAACATTCATCCCCGAATGACACTACTAGTATCTAGCGTAATGCCAGTCAGATCATAACATAATCACTATGCACAATCACGCAATAGCAACAAAAATGGAGAGATTAGGAACTTAGACTTAAGAGTAGGAAGTCTAACCTCAAGAGCTGAAAAGATGAGGGTAGCGGGATATCATATCGGCCTCGGCCTCGGCCTCCCATGTAGCACCCTCAACAACATAATTCCTCCACAATACCTTCACCGTGGCAATCTCCTTGTTCCTCAGCCGCTTGATCTGTTTGTCTAAAATCTCAACAGGTACCTCCTCATAGGACAAGTCTTCATCGACCCCCAAACCTTTCACAGGTAGAATCGATGCTGGATCACCTAGGCACTTCTTTAACATGGATACATGAAAGACTAGATGGACAGAAGCTAGCTCCGCAGGTAATGCCAACTCATAGGCCACCTCACCCACACGCTGTAGGATCTCGTATGGCCCAACAGAAAGACTAGAAGAAAATATATTTGCAGGAGTAAGTACTAAAGTGATATTAGTACAAAGAAAGGTTTTATTTAAGTTAGAAATACAAATAAATTGCCTAGAATATAAATTACAACATGATATAGGTTACAACATAAATCATAATGAATAAAGAAGAATTTGCAGTAGACGAAAAAACATATGAAAAACAAGATGGATTAATAATAAAAATAATATTTTCAAATTTAGGAAGAAGATATAAAAAAAATAGGAAATAATTTGTATTTAATGTTAGAAAAAGAAACAGCAAAATTAGAAGATAGTTTAACCGCTATGATAAGAATAACAAAGGAAAATAAAGAAATAGATAAATTAAAAGAGATTAAAAAAATAAAAATACAAGCAAAACAGGAAGTACAACATATAGAAGAATTAAAAAATACAAAAATAAGTGAATTAGAAAAAGAATTAGCTAAGTTAAAATTACTATACGAAACTAAACAAAAAGAGAAACAAATAGAAAAAGAAAAAGAAAAAGAATTCGAATTGACACAAGAAATAAATAAAATGAAACAAATATTAAATGAAAATCTTGAAATAGACGAAATAAATGAAATAAATGAATCAGATAATGAAATGGATGAAACAGATACAATGAATGAACAAAAATCAGAAATAAGTGATATAAGTGAAACATACACAGAAATTCTAGAACAAGTAAATAAGCCCAAAAAATTAGAAATAAATACAGGAGATATAAATCAACCTAGTACATCAAGAGTTAAAACCCCGGATAATAGTCCTAGAGTAATCCTAGAAGGACAACACCAACCTATTATACAGAAAGTTATGAAAGATCAGATAGAACAAATGCGATATCGAATAGTAGACTAAATAAAAAATGGACACCTAGACCAATAATTGAACAATATAACTTTTTAGATTTAGATTGTGTTATAGATATAAATAAATTAATCTTACTATGGGTAGGAAATATATCTAAACAATTAATTGATAATAAAATAGCAACAAAAGAAACACCAGGATATATAGAAAGAACATTTGTTGGAACAACAAAATTATGGATAGAAAATTTACCCCTAGAAAGTTTAGAAACACTTAGGAGTGATACCAATGTAGGGGTGGAAGCGGAAAAGCAGAAAAGAGAGTGAAGAGAGAGTTGGTTGGAAATAGCTTGTTTATTACTGAGGGAGAAGCCCTCTATTTATACAATAATTTTACAAACTTGGCCAATAGAAATGGCCGACAATATACTTTACACTTGGCCTTATATTATTTGGCCGACACAAAACAACAAAATACATTAATAATGGCCTTTTTCTTTTACTTATGGCCGACACAATTTTTTACATATGGCCTTCTTATCTTTGGCCGACACAAAACAACAAAATACTTTAATAATAATGGCCTTTTACTTTTACTTATGGCCGACACAACTTTTTACATAATTACTCCAGCTGTACATCCGGAATATAATTATCTTCTCCTTCGCATTTTGAACATAGATGATCGGGCTATTTTTGTCCTATTATTTTACAATATCTTGTCATTAAATTAGGAGAAATAAAATTTTTCCTGATTGCTCTTGTTGTAGGTGTTTGCTCTGGTATTAATAGGCTTAATATCCACTGCCTTAAGTCTTCCATATCTGCTGCTCGGATTTCTCTGCAGTTGGAGTATATAATTGTCTGGTCTCTGTTATAGTAGCTCCAGATTGCATTTTCGTTCAAATAGTTGTTTGTTATTTCACTTAATATAGTAGCTATTCCAATAGTTCGCTTGTTTGCATAAAATTCTGGAATATCTACCTTTTGTATTTCTTCTTGTGTATCTATCTTTTCAGGGATTATCATTTCCCTCGTTAATCCGATCTTTATAGCTTGTATCGTAGGTTTTATCTCATCATATAATATTTCTGCTGTAGCTTAATAGAAATTTATATAAAATAGAGTTCCTTTAGTTATTCTCTTGTATTGTAAAAATGCCTTATATAATTCTGGTATCTTGGATACTTCGTCTCCTGTTATTGTATATACAGTACTTAATAATCCATAGTTGTAGCAGGTTGCTACTAAGTTTGGATTTATTCCGGGTTGTGCTATTAGCTTGTTATAGCCTTGTAAATATTGGGTTATGTAGTCTTCATTTGGATTTTTTGTATTTTTTGCTCTGGGATTCTGATTTAGGAAAGTTTGTATCTTGTATATGATTTCTACATATGTTCTAGTGATGTGGTTGTATGCCTGTTTTTGTGTATCTAAGCTGGCTTTATAAGTATTTATCTGTGGAGGTATGAATATGTCTTTTTGGGTATTTTGAGGAGTATATGGTTTAGAAAATAATTTGTTCATGTTTGTATTTGTGTATTTTACCTTAGCTTTCTCCTTTTTTGTAGATACTCCTGGTGTAGATGTACTTCCTGCTGTAGCTGAGCTTCCTGCAAGTGTATATAATTTTTTGTTTTGTGTTTTTAGGTGTTTCCCATCGTCACCTTCTAGCTCTGATACCAATGTAGGGGTGGAAGCGGAAAAGCAGAAAAGAGAGTGAAGAGAGAGTTGGTTGGAAATAGCTTGTTTATTACTGAGGGAGAAGCCCTCTATTTATACAATAATTTTACAAACTTGGCCAATAGAAATGGCCGACAATATACTTTACACTTGGCCTTATATTATTTGGCAGACACAAAACAACAAAATACATTAATAATGGCCTTTTTCTTTTACTTATGGCCGACACAATTTTTTACATATGGCCTTCTTATCTTTGGCCGACACAAAACAACAAAATACTTTAATAATAATGGCCTTTTACTTTTACTTATGGCCGACACAACTTTTTACATAATTACTCCAGCTGTACATCCGGAATATAATTATCTTCTCCTTCGCATTTTGAACATAGATGATCGGGCTATTTTTGTCCTATTATTTTACAATATCTTGTCATTAAATTAGGAGAAATAAAATTTTTCCTGATTGCTCTTGTTGTAGGTGTTTGCTCTGGTTTTAATAGGCTTAATATCCACTGCCTTAAGTCTTCCATATCTGCTGCTCGGATTTCTCTGCAGTTGGAGTATATAATTGTCTGGTCTCTGTTATAGTAGCTCCAGATTGCATTTTCGTTCAAATAGTTGTTTGTTATTTCACTTAATATAGTAGTTATTCCAATAGTTTGCTTGTTTGCATAAAATTCTGGAATATCTACCTTTTGTATTTCTTCTTGTGTATCTATCTTTTCAGGGATTATCATTTCCCTCGTTAATCCGATCTTTATAGCTTGTATCGTAGGTTTTATCTCATCATATAATATTTCTGCTGTAGCTTAATAGAAATTTATATAAAATAGAGTTCCTTTAGTTATTCTCTTGTATTGTAAAAACGCCTTATATAATTCTGGTATCTTGGATACTTCGTCTCCTGTTATTGTATATACAGTACTTAATAATCCATAGTTGTAGCAGGTTGCTACTAAGTTTGGATTTATTCCGGGTTGTGCTATTAGCTTGTTATAGCCTTGTAAATATTGGGTTATGTAGTCTTCATTTGGATTTTTTGTATTTTTTGCTCTGGGATTCTGATTTAGGAAAGTTTGTATCTTGTATATGTTTTCTATATATGTTCTAGTGATGTGGTTGTATGCCTGTTTTTGTGTATCTAAGCTGGCTTTATAAGTATTTATCTGTGGAGGTACGAATATGTCTTTTTGGGTATTTTGAGGAGTATATGGTTTAGAAAATAATTTGTTCATGTTTGTATTTGTGTATTTTACCTTAGCTTCCTCCTTTTTTGTAGATACTCCTGGTGTAGATGTACTTCCTGCTGTAGCTGAGCTTCCTGCAAGTGTATATAATTTTTTGTTTTGTGTTTTTAGGTGTTTCCCATCGTCACCTTCTAGCTCTGATACCAATGTAGGGGTGGAAGCGGAAAAGCAGAAAAGAGAGTGAAGAGAGAGTTGGTTGGAAATAGCTTGTTTATTACTGAGGGAGAAGCCCTCTATTTATACAATAATTTTACAAACTTGGCCAATAGAAATGGCCGACAATATACTTTACACTTGGCCTTATATTATTTGGCCGACACAAAACAACAAAATACATTAATAATGGCCTTTTTCTTTTACTTATGGCCGACACAATTTTTTACATATGGCCTTCTTATCTTTGGCCGACACAAAACAACAAAATACTTTAATAATAATGGCCTTTTACTTTTACTTATGGCCGACACAACTTTTTACATAATTACTCCAGCTGTACATCCGGAATATAATTATCTTCTCCTTCGCATTTTGAACACAGATTATCGGGATATTTTTGTCCTATTATTTTACAATATCTTGTCATTAAATTAGGAGAAATAAAATTTTTCCTGATTGCTCTTGTTGTAGGTGTTTGCTCTGGTTTTAATAAGCTTAATATCCACTGCCTTAAGTCTTCCATATCTGCTGCTCGGATTTCTCTGCAGTTGGAGTATATAATTGTCTGGTCTCTGTTATAGTAGCTCCAGATTGCATTTTCGTTCAAATAGTTGTTTGTTATTTCACTTAATATAGTAGCTATTCCAATAGTTCGCTTGTTTGCATAAAATTCTGGAATATCTACCTTTTGTATTTCTTCTTGTGTATCTATCTTTTCAGGGATTATCATTTCCCTCGTTAATCCGATCTTTATAGCTTGTATCGTAGGTTTTATCTCATCATATAATATTTCTGCTGTAGCTTAATAGAAATTTATATAAAATAGAGTTCCTTTAGTTATTCTCTTGTATTGTAAAAACGCCTTATATAATTCTGGTATCTTGGATACTTCGTCTCCTGTTATTGTATATACAGTACTTAATAATCCATAGTTGTAGCAGGTTGCTACTAAGTTTGGATTTATTCCGGGTTGTGCTATTAGCTTGTTATAGCCTTGTAAATATTGGGTTATGTAGTCTTCATTTGGATTTTTTGTATTTTTTGCTCTGGGATTCTGATTTAGGAAAGTTTGTATCTTGTATATGATTTCTATATATGTTCTAGTGATGTGGTTGTATGCCTGTTTTTGTGTATCTAAGCTGGCTTTATAAGTATTTATCTGTGGAGGTACGAATATGTCTTTTTGGGTATTTTGAGGAGTATATGGTTTAGAAAATAATTTGTTCATGTTTGTATTTGTGTATTTTACCTTAGCTTCCTCCTTTTTTGTAGATACTCCTGGTGTAGATGTACTTCCTGCTGTAGCTGAGCTTCCTGCAAGTGTATATAATTTTTTGTTTTGGGTTTTTAGGTGTTTCCCATCGTCACCTTCTAGCTCTGATACCAATGTAGGGGTGGAAGCGGAAAAGCAGAAAAGAGAGTGAAGAGAGAGTTGGTTGGAAATAGCTTGTTTATTACTGAGGGAGAAGCCCTCTATTTATACAATAATTTTACAAACTTGGCCAATAGAAATGGCCGACAATATACTTTACACTTGGCCTTATATTATTTGGCCGACACAAAACAACAAAATACATTAATAATGGCCTTTTTCTTTTACTTATGGCCGACACAATTTTTTACATATGGCCTTCTTATCTTTGGCCGACACAAAACAACAAAATACTTTAATAATAATGGCCTTTTACTTTTACTTATGGCCGACACAACTTTTTACATAATTACTCCAGCTGTACATCCGGAATATAATTATCTTCTCCTTCGCATTTTGAACACAGATTATCGGGATATTTTTGTCCTATTATTTTACAATATCTTGTCATTAAATTAGGAGAAATAAAATTTTTCCTGATTGCTCTTGTTGTAGGTGTTTGCTCTGGTTTTAATAAGCTTAATATCCACTGCCTTAAGTCTTCCATATCTGCTGCTCGGATTTCTCTGCAGTTGGAGTATATAATTGTCTGGTCTCTGTTATAGTAGCTCCAGATTGCATTTTCGTTCAAATAGTTGTTTGTTATTTCACTTAATATAGTAGCTATTCCAATAGTTCGCTTGTTTGCATAAAATTCTGGAATATCTACCTTTTGTATTTCTTCTTGTGTATCTATCTTTTCAGGGATTATCATTTCCCTCGTTAATCCGATCTTTATAGCTTGTATCGTAGGTTTTATCTCATCATATAATATTTCTGCTGTAGCTTAATAGAAATTTATATAAAATAGAGTTCCTTTAGTTATTCTCTTGTATTGTAAAAACGCCTTATATAATTCTGGTATCTTGGATACTTCGTCTCCTGTTATTGTATATACAGTACTTAATAATCCATAGTTGTAGCAGGTTGCTACTAAGTTTGGATTTATTCCGGGTTGTGCTATTAGCTTGTTATAGCCTTGTAAATATTGGGTTATGTAGTCTTCATTTGGATTTTTTGTATTTTTTGCTCTGGGATTCTGATTTAGGAAAGTTTGTATCTTGTATATGATTTCTATATATGTTCTAGTGATGTGGTTGTATGCCTGTTTTTGTGTATCTAAGCTGGCTTTATAAGTATTTATCTGTGGAGGTACGAATATGTCTTTTTGGGTATTTTGAGGAGTATATGGTTTAGAAAATAATTTGTTCATGTTTGTATTTGTGTATTTTACCTTAGCTTCCTCCTTTTTTGTAGATACTCCTAGTGTAGATGTACTTCCTGCTGTAGCTGAGCTTCCTGCAAGTGTATATAATTTTTTGTTTTGGGTTTTTAGGTGTTTCCCATCGTCACCTTCTAGCTCCGCATTTTTTAAGTCATGCTGCTGACTTAGTTCCGCATTTTTTAAGTCATGCTGCTGACTGCTAACTGTTTCTTTTAGTATCTGTACTTCATTTTCTATTTTTTCCATCTTTTGACATAATGTTGTCATTGTAGTTAATATCTTCGCCATTATAGCTTCCTCTGGAGAGGTAGTCTGCAATAAGATTTTTGTCAGTCTTGATTACTTCAATTGTAAATGTAAAGTTTAATATATTTACTACTAATCTCCTTATTTCTTTTGTTGTAACTGAATCTTGTACCTTTTTAGTTATCCACCACTTTACCTGTGTATTATCTGTTCTTACAATAAATTTATTGTAAACAATATATGGTTCAAATGCTAATAAACATTTATATAGTGCAAGCAATTCTTTTCTATTTATTTCCCATTTTATTTGTGCTTCTGTATAAGATCCTGAATGATATCTGCAGTGATGTTCTATTTTTTCTTTGTCATATTTATATTTTAAAACTCCTCCATAACTATGATTACTTGAATCTGTTTCAACAATATAAGTAAATAATTTGTTTTCATCAGGAAAATATAGTTTTGGTAGTTTTTTACATAAGTTTTTGATATTTCTTATATGTTTGTTATCTTTATTGTCAAAATGATATTCAACATCTTTCTTAAGTTTTTTGTGTAATGATTTTAAATGTTCTGCTAATTTTGGTATATATTCTCTTACTTGGTTTACTAATCCTAGAAAGGATTGTAATTTCTTCTTTGTATTTATATTTTCATCGATAGTGATTATTTTTTGTACTATATGAGTCTGCATCTTTATTCCATTTTTATCTATTTGTATTCCTAGAAATTCTATCTGGATTTCATAATTTCTGCTTTCTTTTTACTTAGGCTTATACCAGAATGTTTAATTATATTTATAAATTTTTCTAATAACCTAATATGTTCATCTTGTGTTTTTGAATATGATAATATATCATCTATATAGACAATGCAATTTTCTAATTGATTAAAATAGTTATCCATAAGATGTTGATATCTACCTAGTGCATTTTTATATCCAAATGGTAAAACATTCCATTCATAAAATCCTTGTGGTACAGTAAATGATGTTAGCTGTTTAGATTCTTCTTCTAGTTTTAAGTGATAAAATCGTGATTTACAATCAAATTTACTGAAATAATTATATCCTTGTATTTGTCTTATTTTTAGTATCTTGTTTGGTATTGGGTAATTATATGTTTTAGTTTTAGCATTTAAGTTGCGATAATCTATAACCATTCTACTTTTACCTCGTTTTTGTTCACTATGTTTATTAACTATAAATGTTGGACTTGTATGTTTACTATTGCTTTCCTGTATATAATTATTCTTCAATAGTTCATCTATATGCATTTTAAATTCTTTTAAATCATCAAAATTATATTTTAATGGTTTTTGTGTTATTATACTATTTTCATCTATTAATTCAATCTTTACTTTTGTCTTATGATTTTCCCATCCTTGTAATGGATTTTCACTATATAATAATTCTAATTGTTCGTTAATTATTTTAACTTTATCTATTGTAAATATGATAATTTCTAATTGTGTTATTTGGGTTTTACTTATATTTTCCATTTCCTGGTTTATTTTTTCACTTCCTTTTATCCATTCTTTGGATTTTCTTTGTTTGTTATTTACTCTTTTTGCTCCTATTTTATTTCAACATGGCGTAGTAAACCACCAATGTGTTTTTGTTATAATATGAGGGTATAATTTTTCTAAAAAAGGCATTCCTAATAACATATCTTTTGTTGTAAATTCAAAATTATTCATTTCTTCTATTGTTAATATTTTATCCCATATTTGTATTTTTATATTTCTTGCTTTATATGTAATCATACTACCTTCATTATTAAATCCTGTCACTGCCATAGGTGTTTTTAATTTTTCCCATTTATCTTCGGGTAAACAATTATATTTACATATATTTGCTTCTGCTCCTGTATCTATCATAGGGGTATAATATCTGTTGTGATATCCTTCTACAATAATTTTCGCAAGTATATATATCTTCATTATTCATTTTGTTCTTTTAATAATTATTTTCTTATTTTGGTAAGTTGTTATTAATTGTTCATTTTCTATACTATATGGTTTAACCATGTCTAACCATTTTATTCCTAGAGTAATATTTTGGCTTTCTTGGTATATTTTAAATGATATTACTATTGGTATTCCTCCTATAATTATTTCTTTTTCTGTTATTTCTTCACTTGTGTTTACTATCGCACTTGGTAATCCAGGGCATAAATGTCCTATTTTAATAATTTCTGTTTCTAATACTAATTCTCTTGTTATATTATTCTCTTCTTGTCCTGTATTTACCAAAATTTTATATTTTCTTTGGTCTATTATTCCTGTTATAATGGTAATCCAGGGCATAAATGTCCTGTTTTTATAATTTCTGTTTCTAATACTAATTCTCTTGTTATATGATTCTCTTCTTGTCCTGTATTTATCAAAATTTTATATTTTCTTTGGTCCATTATTCCTGTTATAAAATAATGGTGTAATGTTGTTGCTTCTATATTTAATAAATTTTTCGAAACTTCATAGTTCCTTTTAGATGTGCTTGCTTTTGATGAGGTAGTTCTAGCTAATGCATTTGGTATATTTAAAGTACTCAATCTTTCTTTTACAATTTCTAAATCTTCTTCTATGTCAATTTCTTCATAGCTATAATCATTATTATCTATTATAGTAATTATTCTTTCAAAAGGATTTTCTATTTTTATTTTATCAATTTTATTTCTTGCCGTTACTTTATGTTTTTGTTGTTAGTATATATAGGTTTTAGCGTCTTGCTGTAAATATTTTACTGCCTGGTGCTAATTCTATTCCAGACATTTTCCAATATAGAACTAATGATTTATCTATGTTTCTATCTGTTAACGCTACTGAGTAGTTGGCACTTATTATAAATTTAAATTTTTGATATATTAAATTTCCTCTTACTGCGCTTATTACACTTTTTTCTATAGGATGTATAATTCTATCATCTGCTAAATATATTTCAATAGGTGTATCTATTCCTTCTCTAAAACAAGCTTTTATCAATATTTCTGTTCCTCCTAAATGTACATACTTTATGGGTGTTTTTGCTTTTATATCTTGTATTTCTTTATTTATTATTCTCTTATTTAATATAGGAATTTGTGCTTTTCCTTTTGTATATTTGCAATCTATGATATGTTCTTTTTGACTAACTACGTAGTATTCATCTTTTTGTCTTTTAAACCAATTTCTTATTGTAGGTATTTCAAGTACTTTTTCAACACTTAAATCTAATTCTTTTCCTTTTATTTGTTCAAAAATTGTATTATCAAATATAATTTTTTGTTCTAATGATTCTTCATTTTGATATTCTTCTTTAGATATTATTTTTATGTCCTCTTCAGACATTAGATTTCTTCGTTCATTTCATCATTATCTAAATCAATTTCTATTTCATTTTCTAATTCAGGTTCTATATCCGATACTTCATATATACTATCATTTTCACTTAATTCATAGTCTATGTAATCTATCTGCATGTATTCTTCATTATCTATAATTACTTCTGCTATTTGTTTTCCTCTTGGATTTTTAGGTAACTTACAATTTCTAGCTAAATGTCCTAGCTTTCCACAATTATAACAAGTACAATCTGATAATTTTCTTTTTGGTCTATAAGGTCTTTTTATTTTATAATTTTTTACATAATATCTTTGTCTTGGTTTTTTATATTTATATCTAGTTTTAATTTTTCTATACTTATTATATTGTTTAGGTTTTTTATAATATTTATCTGTGCATCTAAACTGTGGTGCTGTTTTATCTTTACAACATGCCAAATTTTTAAGTAGTACTTTCTCCATTTTTCTTTTTTCTTTTTGGTTTTCACATAATTGTACAAACTATTGATGTAGAAATTTTATTCTAGCTCCTAAAGTATCTGTTAATCCTTCATTATTCGAGTCTTTTATTATTTTTGTACTAAATGGTTCTGGTAATTTTGTAAAATATTGCTGTCTTATTTCTTTTGCTTCATTTATATCATATCTTTCTTTATAATAATATTCTTTAAATACACAAGTATATTCTTCTATATAACACATTTTACATATGCTTAATTTTGTCATAAGTTGTCTATTTATTATTTTTTCTCTATTTTGTTCTTTTATTTCTGTAGTCATACCACCAAATTCATTTCTTATTGCTAATTCATATTTATCTAATATATCTATATTTGTTCTTGATGGAGAACCATCTATTTTCTTATCACTCCTAAGTGTTTCTAAACTTTCTAGGGGTAAATTTTCTATCCATAATTTTGTTGTTCCAACAAATGTTCTTTCTATATATCCTGGTGTTTCTTTTGTTGCTATTTTATTATCAATTAATTATTTAGATATATTTCCTACCCATAGTAAGATTACTTTATGTATATCTATAACACAATCTAAATCTAAAAAGTTATATTGTTCAATTATTGGTCTAGGTGTCCATTTTTTATTTAGTCTACTATTCCATATCGCATTTGTTCTATTTGATCTTTCATAACTTTCTGTATAATAGGTTGGTGTTGTCCTTCTAGGATTACTCCTAGGACTATTATCCGGGGTTTTAACTCTTGCTGTACTAGGTTTATTTATATCTCCTGTATTTATTTCTAATTTTTTCGGCTTATTTACTTGTTCTAGAATTTCTGTGTATGTTTCACTTATATCACTTATTTCTGATTTTTGTTCATTCATTGTATCTGTTTCATCCATTTCATTATCTGATTCATTTATTTCATTTATTTCGTCTATTTCAAGATTTTCATTTAATATTTGTTTCATTTTATTTATTTCTTGTGTCAATTCGAATTCTTTTTCTTTTTCTTTTTCTTTTTCTATTTGTTTCTCTTTTTGTTTAGTTTCGTATAGTAATTTTAACTTAGCTAATTCTTTTTCTAATTCACTTATTTTTGTATTTTTTAATTCTTCTATATGTTGTACTTCCTGTTTTGCTTGTATTTTTATTTTTTTAATCTCTTTTAATTTATCTATTTCTTTATTTTCCTTTGTTATTCTTATCATAGCGGTTAAACTATCTTCTAATTTTGCTGTTTCTTTTTCTAACATTAAATACAAATTATTTCCTATTTTTTTATATCTTCTTCCTAAATTTGAAAATATTATTTTTATTATTAATCCATCTTGATTTTCATATGTTTTTTCGTCTATTGCAAATTCTTCTTTATTCATTATGATTTATGTTGTAACCTATATCATGTTGTAATTTATATTCTAGGCAATTTATTTGTATTTCTAATTTAAATAAAACCTTTCTTTGTACTAATATCACTTTAGTACTTACTCCTGCAAATGTATTTTCTTCTAGTCTTTCTTTTTTATATTCTAATTCTTGTCTTTTTTCAATTATTTTTTGTATCAATTGTTGCTTATATATTCCTCTGTTCATATTGTTTTTTCAGATAACAAACATATTTATATTCTGTTTTAGAAATTATATCTATTAAAAAGTCTATTTTGCAAGTATCCTTTTTAGTAGGTTGTAATAGTTCATATTCCATATATAAATTTTTTAACTTTTTCTGTGTCTTTCGTACTTTTCTTTCTATCTTAGTTTTTATTATAGTAACCATTTTATTTGAATGATTCTTCATATTTTTAGGAAAATATTTTTTCATAATATTCTTTTTTAATTAGATTTAACCTTTGTATTTCATTAACGTTGTTTTCTATATATTCTAAATATTCTTCCTCTCTAAAACAGAAATATCTATTTATATTTTCAATTAATAATTTTTCTAGTAGATCTATTTCTTCTTTAGTTTTCCTCCAAAGTTCTAAGTATAAATAATCTATCATTGGTCTCTGAATAATTCTAGATCATCATATAAATAATCTATATCAAAATCATCTGGTATAATTAATTCTGCCCAATCATGAATTGTTTTTTCAATTATCTCGTATGTCACTAATTTATCATAAATTATTCTTTTTATGTCAATATTAAGATCTTTTAATATATAGAATATTAATATCTTGTAGTTAACATCATCATCTAATAAGTAAGAAGTCATTTTAACATATGTTTTTACTAAAATTTTATTCCTTCTAACCTCTTAATGCATTATACTTATTTATTATGTAATAATAACAATTTAATAATCATCTCGTCTAGTCACTACTACGGTTTTCTTCTTTGATTAGTTACCCTAACAGCGCCTCAACTTGTTTACTCCCCTAATCGGCCTTCTTGCCTAACGGTTTCAACCTTAGGATGGCATAGTCTGGGCATACTGACTCTTAGAATATTTTCGTAGCAAACCTTCTAAAAATGATTATTATAACATTATTAAAACATAATAAACAATTATAATTAACAAGAGATTATCAGGAATAAAGCAATTTAGTTACTCATGAATAAAAATGAGTATACCTGTTTTTGTAGATTTACCATATCTGATTTGTTTTCCATAGTTTTTTAAGTCATGCTGCTGACTGCTAACTGTTTCTTTTAGTATCTGTACTTCATTTTCTATTTTTTCCATCTTTTGACATAATGTTGTCATTGTAGTTAATATCTTCGCCATTATAGCTTCCTCTGGAGAGGTAGTCTGCAATAAGATTTTTGTCAGTCTTGATTACTTCAATTGTAAATGTAAAGTTTAATATATTTAATACTAATCTCCTTATTTCTTTTGTTGTAACTGAATCTTGTACCTTTTTAGTTATCCACCACTTTACCTGTGTATTATCTGTTCTTATAATAAATTTATTGTAAACAATATATGGTTCAAATGCTAATAAACATTTATATAGTGCAAGCAATTCTTTTCTATTTATTTCCCATTTTATTTGTGCTTCTGTATAAGATCCTGAATGATATCTGCAGTGATGTTCTATTTTTTCTTTGTCATATTTATATTTTAAAACTCCTCCATAACTATGATTACTTTGAATCTGTTTCAACAATATAAGTAAATAATTTGTTTTCATCAGGAAAATATAGTTTTGGTAGTTTTTTACATAAGTTTTTGATATTTCTTATATGTTCTTTATCTTTATTGTCAAAATGATATTCAACATCTTTCTTAAGTTTTTTGTGTAATGGTTTTAAATGTTCTGCTAATTTTGGTATATATTCTCTTACTTGGTTTACTAATCCTAGGAAGGATTGTAATTTCTTCTTTGTATCTATATTTTCATCAATAGTGATTATTTTTTGTACTATATGAGTCTGCATCTTTATTCCATTTTTATCTATTTGTATTCCTAGAAATTCTATCTGGGGTTTCATAATTTCTGCTTTCTTTTTACTTAGGCTTATACCAGAATGTTTAATTATATGTATAAATTTTTCTAATAACCTAATATGTTCATCTTGTGTTTTTGAAAATAATAATATATCATCTATATAGACAATGCAATTTTCTAATTGATTAAAATAGTTATCCATAAAATGTTGATATCTACCTGGTGCATTTTTATATTCAAATGGTAAAACATTCCATTCATAAAATCCTTGTGGTACAGTAAATGCTGTTAGCTGTTTAGATTCTTCTTCTAGTTTTAAGTGATAAAATCCTGATTTACAATCAAATTTACTGAAATAATTATATCCTTATATTTGTCTTATTTTTAGTATCTTGTTTGGTATTGGGTAATTATATGTTTTAGTTTTAGCATTTAAGTTGCGATAATCTATAACCATTTTACTTTTACCTCGTTTTTGTTCACTATGTTTATTAACTATAAATGTTGGACTTGTATGTTTACTATTGCTTTCCTGTATATAATTATTCTTCAATAGTTCATCTATATGCATTTTAAATTCTTTTAAATCATCAAAATTATATTTTAATGGTTTTTGTGTTATTATACTATTTTCATCTATTAATTCAATCTTTACTTTTGTCTTATGATTTTCCCATCCTAGTAATGGATTTTCACTATATAATAATTCTAATTGTTCGTTAATTATTTTAACTTTATCTATTGTAAATATGATAATTTCTAATTGTATTATTTGGGTTTTACTTATATTTTCCATTTCCTGGTTTATTTTTTCACTTCCTTTTATCCATTCTTTGGATTTTCTTTGTTTGTTATTTACTCTTTTTGCTCCTATTTTATTTCAACATGGCGTAGTAAACCACCAATGTGTTTTTGTTATAATATGAGGGTATAATTTTTCTAAAAAAGGCATTCCTAATAACATATCTTTTGTTGTAAATTCAAAATTATACATTTCTTCTATTGTTAATATTTTATCCCATATTTGTATTTTTATATTTCTTGCTTTATATGTAATCGTACTACCTTCATTATTAAATCCTGTCACTACCATAGGTGTTTTTAATTTTTCCCATTTATCTTCGGGTAAACAATTATATTTACATATATTTGCTTCTGCTCCTGTATCTATCATAGGGGTATAATATCTGTTGTGATATCCTTCTACAATAATTTTCGCAAGTATATATATCTTCATTATTCATTTTGTTCTTTTAATAATTATTTTCTTATTTTGGTAAGTTATTATTAATTGTTCATTTTCTATACTATATGGTTTAACCATGTCTAACCATTTTATTCCTAGAGTAATATTTTGGCTTTCTTGGTATATTTTAAATGATATTACTATTGTTATTCCTCCTATAATTATTTCTTTTTCTGTTATTTCTTCACTTGTGTTTACTATCGCACTTGGTAATCCAGGGCATAAATGTCCTGTTTTTATAATTTCTGTTTCTAATACTAATTCTCTTGTTATATAATTCTCTTCTTGTCCTGTATTTATCAAAATTTTATATTTTCTTTGGTCTATTATTCCTGTTATAATGGTAATCCAGGGCATAAATGTCCTGTTTTTATAATTTCTGTTTCTAATACTAATTCTCTTGTTATATAATTCTCTTCTTGTCCTGTATTTATCAAAATTTTATATTTTCTTTGGTCTATTATTCCTGTTATAAAATAATGGTGTAATGTTGTTGCTTCTATATTTAATAAATTTTTTGAAACTTCATAGTTCCTTTTAGATGTGCTTGCTCTTGATGAGGTAGTTCTAGCTAATGCATTTGGTATATTTGAAGTACTCAATCTTTCTTTTACAATTTCTAAATCTTCTTCTATGTCAATTTCTTCATAGCTATAATCATTATTATCTATTATAGTAATTATTCTTTCAAAAGGATTTTCTATTTTTATTTTATCAATTTTATTTCTTGCCGTTACTTTATGTTTTGTTGTTAGTATATATAGGTTTTTGCGTCTTGCTGTAAATATTTTACTGCCTGGTGCTAATTCTATTCCAGACATTTTCCAATATAGAACTAATGATTTATCTATGTTTCTATCTGTTAACACTACTGAGTAGTTGGCACTTATTATAAATTTAAATTTTTGATATATTAAATTTCCTCTTACTGCGCTTATTACACTTTTTTCTATAGGATGTATAATTCTATCATCTGCTAAATATATTTCAATAGGTGTATCTATTCCTTCTCTAAAACAAGCTTTTATCAATATTTCTGTTCCTCCTAAATGTACATACTTTATGGGTGTTTTTGCTTTTATATCTTGTATTTCTTTATTTATTATTCTCTTATTTAATATAGGTTTGTGCTTTTCCTTTTGTATATTTGCAATCTATGATATGTTCTTTTTGACTAACTACGTAGTATTCATCTTTTTGTCTTTTAAACCAATTTCTTATTGTAGGTATTTCAAGTACTTTTTCAACACTTAAATCTAATTCTTTTCCTTTTATTTGTTCAAAAATTGTATTATCAAATATAATTTTTTGTTCTAATGATTCTTCATTTGATATTCTTCTTTAGATAATATTTTTATGTCCTCTTCAGACATTAGATTTCTTCGTTCATTTCATCATTATCTAAATCAATTTCTATTTCATTTTCTAATTCAGGTTCTATATCCGATACTTCACATATACTATCATTTTCACTTAATTCATAGTCTATGTAATCTATCTGCATGTATTCTTCATTATCTATAATTACTTCTGCTATTTGTTTTCCTATTGGATTTTTAGGTAACTTACAATTTCTAGCTAAATGACCTAACTTTCCACAATTATAACAAGTACAAATGCAGCAGGTGCATTCGTGAGACCAAATGACATAACTAAGAACTCATAATGACCATAACGGGTACGAAAGGCTATCTTTGGGATATCTCCATCCCTAACCCTAAGCTGATGATACCTGAACGAAGATCAATCTTAGAGAAGAAACTAGGCCCTTGGAGCTGATCGAACAAATCATCTATTCTGGGAAGTGGATACTTATTCTTTATAGTGACTTTGTTGAGCTGCCGATAATCAATACACATTCTAAGGGTTCCATCCTTCTTTTTCACAAACAACACTGGAGCGCCCCAAGGGGATATGCTCGACTGAATGAAACCCTTATCAGTGAGATCTTTTAACTGCAGCTTCAACTCCTTGAGTTCAGCTGGAGCCATCCTGTAGGGAGGAATTGAAATTGGTTTAGTAGCGGGTTCTAAGTCGATACCAAAGTCAATCTCTCGAGGGGAAGGGACTCCAGGCAAATCATTAGGAAATTCATCTAGGAACTCATTCACTACAGGCACTGAGTCTATTGAAGGAATGTCATGATCTAAATCATTAACACTCACAAGATGACACAATAACCCCTTGGACATCATTTTATTGGCCTTAAGGTTCGAAATCAAGGGATTAGGATGACTCTAGTTGTACCCCTCCAGACTAGCTCCTCTTCATTAGGGAAATGAAATCTCACCACTCTACTACGACAATCCAAACAAGCATAACAACTGTGAAGCCAGTCCATGCCAAGAATAACATCGAAATCATGCATGGGTAACTCAACCAAGTCTGCACACATAGTCTTACCACTCACAACTATTGGGCAATCCTTGTATACTCTATCAGTTCTTACATTTTATCCTCAAGGTGTACTAACCACTATAGGATCATGCAGAACTTCAGGCAATATCTCAAAAGTGAGAGCAAGCAAAGGAGTTACAAAGGAAAGCGTAGACCCTGGATCAAGTAAAGCATAAACAGAAGTTGAGAAAATTTGCAGCATACCTGTGACCACATCAACGGACTTCTTCAGCTCCACCCTGCCCTTCAGGGCATATAATCTGTTCCTCTTAGGAGGCTCGGCTGCTGGTGCACCTTGTGGATTAGGCCTAGGCTGAGAATTACCTCCAGCCTGACCTCTGTTCTCAGGGCAGTATCTAACCATGTGCCCACTCTTACCGCAACCGAAGCAAGCATTAGTGCCCTGTCTTCACTCTCCACTGTGAGCACGGCCACACTTAGCACAGTTCTTTTTGGGACGCTGCGTCTCACTTCCATTGCCGTTCTTGGGCTCAGGTCGGCCTCCTCTAGGTGTTGTACTCCTCTGAGAAATAGAGTTCCCAAAACTCTGCTGCCCCTTCTTGAACTTGGGCTGCTCACGGATGCCAAAATTGTTTCTGTGGCCTCCATGGCTGGGACCTGCCTGATCTTGAGGCTTAGGCCTCCTAGTATCAGGAACGCCCCTCTTTATGCAGTTGTCCTCTACCTGCTGGACATGCACCATCAACCTGGAGAGGTCCATGTTATCATGGAGCATCATAGACCAATACTCCTCCTCCAGATCTCCGTTGATTCCTGTGAGGAACCTGCTCATCTCATCCCTGCTGTTAGATACAAGGGAAGTAGCATACCTGGATAATTTAACAAACTTCAGTACTCATTTTATTCTTGCTATTAAATACTAATGAAAGTAGCATACCTGGATAGCTTAACAAACTTCAGGGAATACTCCCTGACTGTCATTGATACCTGCTTAAGGTTGATAAACTCCTCAACCTTTGCCTCCCTCATCTCCCTGGCAAAGAATCTCTCAAGAAGGATGTCTTAAATAGCTCCCAAGTGACCGGAACTCCGCCCAAGGCTCGGCTATCCTGCCACATCTTGCACCAAGTTTGTGCAACATCCTTGAGCTTATAGGAAGCCAGCTCAGCCTTCTCAATATCTGTGGCCCCCATAGCCACCAAAATATTATGCACCTCATCCACAGACTCCTGGGGGTCCTCTGAAGTCTTAGACCCTGTGAAAATAGTAGGACTCATCCTCATGAAGTCCCTCAACCTGTCAGCCATGCTACGAACCGGTGGGTTCTCCCTCTAAACATTTTGTCAGTTGACCTGGGCAGTCATAGCCTGGGCCTGCATAGTGATGGCCTGTGCCATCTGGGCCAGAGATGCCCGCACCTCCGCATCAGTCAACCCAGCTGGGTTAACCGGCATAGCCACTCCTTCAGCTGGAGCCTGGGGTAGAACCCGATTACCCCCAGCAGCTGCACCTCCTCTCATCTGACCAATGGTTCTCCTAGTATTCATTATCTGAAAAACAACAAAGATTGATGTTAGACACGCTCATAACACCAAGAAATTAAATATTAGGAAAAGCACGATAAGATCAGAAGAAGGGAAATTTTCCTACGCATCATGCAGTCTCTAATTCAGGATATGGTGCACTTCACTACCATGACTTAGAAACTACTCATTGTGGTTGATGTGAACTCATTATTCTCGGAATTTAACCTAGTGCTCTGATACCAACTTTGTCATGACTGGAATCTAGACCCCAGACGAGACCAGCGTCGTTGACCTCTCTAAGGTCGCAGACAAGCCTACATACGTCATTCTTACTTCAGCTAGGTTAATTTTAGCGGAAAATTTGAACTTTTTATTTTCTTATTTCATGCTAAACATTTTAAACTTAACATCATCGGCGTTCACAAATCAACCAAATAATATAGAGATAATCAAATGAAAGAAATAGTTCATAATTGTATTAAACGTATTTTTGCCAAAATGGCACCAATACAAAGTTTGAAATGAAAGTGGGAAAGAAACACTAGTGGAACATGCTCCACTAGCTAAAGCCTACATCTAATCTAGATAATAACGGTAGACATCCTCGAAAGAATGAGGTCCTACCAAGTCCGGATGAAAGCTCCACGTCCAGATAGCTGCAACGTCAAACTATAAACTCTAGCGTCCACTTGTGCCTGCACCTAAAAATATAGAGTTGTATGGAATTACTACACACTTGTACTAATTATGGGTATATGCAAGCACACACCAAGAACATGCATGAGTAAGAATAGCTCTTTCCTAACAACATGATTATGGAAAGTCAAGTTAGTGGACTTGCCAAATTGGGATTAGGAAAGTTAGTGAGCTTTCCAAATTTGGATTAGAAAAGTCAGTGAGCTTTCCAAATTTGTATTAGGAAAGTCAGTGAGCTTTCCAAATTTGTATTAGGAAAGTCATGCCATGAGAGTAACATGCATCACCATACTTATCATATTGCACACAGCACATAACATCTTACACATAGCACATACCATATTGCATATAGCACATAACATCTTTCATATCATTCATTTATATGCCATGAGACCTTGGAATCATGGACTTGACATTAAGACTTCCCAAAATGAGGGTTCAACATATGAGAACTCAACTAGGGAGCCTTCTTTAACAAACACAGAGTCTGCTTCATTCATTCATACGTACTTTATTTCATTCATTCATAAGCTAGTGTAAACACCAGCTATACCTAGGATGTAGTTTAAGACTCTCATCGGGTTTGCTGTGCAATGATCAAGAATAACCTAGTGTCGTTACTTGAGTCTAGCTCACCTCTTGATTATCCTATCCTAACACCTTTGGTATCGTTCATTTCATTATGTGCATCATTTGAGGCTGACCTCATTCATTCATTGGGAACTTTAACTTTAACCGACATAGATCATGTGAGCATCATGAAATCCAGTGTCTCCCCCACACCAAAAAGAGGTGGAATCACCGGCCAAAGTTACACAAAACATGCTAGCGTACATGGAAATTTAACCCCGCCAGATCCCTATATTGGCAGTATAGGTTCGAAGACTAGGAGATATACGGAGACCCATACCCGGCAAGACGGACAGTCTCATCTCATGAGAGTTACGTGAACCTCCGCCCTTCTCAAAAGAAGGCATCACCGCTCATAGCTAGTCTATCGGTGCTCAGTATAAAGTTCCATTACATTAAACTCATACGTCATGGAAGCTAGCTTCTAGTATGAGGACATCATAGCTCAGTAGATGATTTGTCATCTCATCATTAGTATTAAGTGTGTTAATCTCAATACTTTCATTAGAGTGTTCATAGAGACTGGTCTTTTTTCATTAACTTTACACTCTCATAGGTGAGTACGTTTTGGTAACATTTACTTAGGCTCATTGAGATTGTTCTCATCTTTTACATTAGCCTCATATCATATTGTCACCACATTCATTAACATTAGCACATTTGCTCTTCATAATTACTCACCCCTTTTTTTACGTGAATGTTCGTTTTATCATATGTCAATGCACATGGCCATTTGTGTGTTTCACACTCTTACTTAACCCTTCTAGGGTTTCATCATTTCTTTACATAATAATCATTTCATCGTATGCCAATGCACTTGGCCTTTTAGTGTGTTTTACACTCGTACTTAACCCTTCTAGGGTTACATCATTTCATTACATACATCTTAGGTTCACTTATTTTTAAACGTATGCTAGACTTATGGGTCTATATATACAAGCCATGAGGCTTCATTCATAGTTCGTTTAAGTGATTCATATCTTCCTAAGATTATGTAATACAAGACTTATGCATCTTGTATGTATGCCAAGATCTCGATTTTGATCTAAGTAGGTGGCATTATTCTTGAACATTTAATTCACGTATGACTTATGTATCAATACGGAATTTGGGGCAAGGGAACCCGATTGCGAATCCCTTGGACAACACTTACATCTTTCATTTATTTTATTTTTGGTCCACATGACATTGGGACCCTAGATCGATCCCCAACATCAACATTCCCTCTTTATTTTTCTCCTTGGAATCTCCTCCTACTTGGCCGAAGGGTTGTGGGATCGAACCCCCACAAGCCCTTTTATTTTTTTTCATTTAATTCTCCTTGTCTAATTCGAATAGACCATGAGGTTGTGGGATCAAACCCCCACAGCCTCTCTTTATTTTTCTTTTATTTCGCAGCTCCTACCTTGAGGTCGTGGGTTCAATTCCCAAGCCTCTCAATTCTTTTATCTTCATTTTCCTCTTAACTCCTTTCACTGCCTTGAGGTCATGGGTTCGATTCCCACGCCTCACATTCCTTTTCTTTTATTTTTCCTTTACTCCTTTACTCTTCTTTACTGCCTTGAGGTCGTGGGTTTGACTCCCACGCCTCACATTCCTTTTCTTTTATTCTTCCTTTACTTCCACTCTCTACCTGGAGGTCATGGGTTCGATTCCCACGCCTCCCATTTTATTTTATTAATTTTTGTACTTTACCTTTCAGCCAGCACATCCAAGATCAATTCCCCTTGACCCCATTTCTCTTTTCACGTTTTTAAGGCAGTTCACGGGTGAGGTCACAGGTTCGAATCCTGGTGGCCTCATCCCTTTACACTCAAATAATTTCCAGATTTATTCATTATTATTCAGCCTAAACCAAACTTGTAAGTTTACTGCAAATTTAGTCATTTTTCAACTCATTTTCACCAACACTTTCACTTGAACTCTTAGGGAAATTCATAGAACATATATTACGTTTTGGGGTGCATTTTTTATAAATTCGTTTAGCCAAAAGATTGGTACTCAAATCAGCCACACTTTCATTTTAATGAACCTCACGATTTACATAGGTTTATGCACGTAAAATGACAACCATAACATTATCAAATTTGGAGCCTTAACCCGAGGACCTTAGTCACTGTAACATGCTTGCACACACACACTTGCACATAATTTCGAAAACATGGTTGTCTTTCATACGATTTCAAGTACACAAACATAATCATATTCATCACGAAAACTGTAACAACCCTAAAAAATGAATAAGATAAATGCTTAAAGTGTCCAGAATGCTTGCGATTAGATCAAGGTTCACATGGATTGATACACGTAGAACTAGAGCTTAGAACCCTTACTACGGCCAAGACAAGTCACTTGGGGAGTTAATTGAGCTTGGAAAGGTTGGAACCAACCATGTGAGGCACTCGAAAAAGAAGATTTATTCGAAGGAGTCTTTACCGGAATTAAAAAGAAGAAATCTTGAGTTTTGAGGGTTTAGGGGTAAAATGGTCTTTTCCAGGCCAAGGGTAATATTGTAATTACCCTAAGGAATTAATTAATTAATTAATTAATTTAATTAAAGAATCAATTTGGGTTGGGTCGACCCAAAATGATCCATGTCGCAAAGGGGCACTCTACCCGAGTTCGAACCCCATTGGAAGCATCAAATTAATGATTTAATTGTTGATTAAAATCTTATTTTTTTTCAAGGGTATAATGGTCCTTTCACTAAGCTAATTAAATCAGGTTTTTATTTAAATTAATAAGGAGTCCTAGTTTGACTAATTCCCAAACTAAAACTCCTATTATTTGACTACTCTCTCACGATCTCTCTGTCACATTTCATCATTCTCTCTCACGTTGGTTTCTGCCAAAAACAACAAAGAACTGAAAATACATCAATAGTTCTTCACACTTGAAGAACTCACATGAAATTTTAAGAAAAACAAAGTAACCAAAAACGTCAAGGCAAAGAGAGGTTGTCCGTCGAGTGGTGTGTACGTTGAGGAGGCTTGGACTGATTTTGGAGAGGGTTTTGGGCAGTAAATGCACGTTTGAACAAGGAAATTAAGGTATGGGTTTCTTCTTTCTTGGTCTCTTTCCCAAGAGACCCCTTACGATTCAAGATATTCACTCCGAAAATAGGGTTGTTTCCCCATTGTATGTCCTTGTCACTAGCTGCCAATGATTTCGTAGGTTGGGTTTGTTTGCTGGTACATTTAGGTATGTGTGATGTTTTTATGTTGAATGTGAATATGTTTATGTGCGTGAAATCACGAAAATGACAACCAATGTGTGATCGAAAAAAATGATGTGTGTGTGTACGTTTGGCAGTGAGTTTAGCCACTGTTTTAAGACGTGTAAAGCATGCTATTTCTTGTATTTTATGTGTTAAACTTGTGCATAATGTGATGTTCATATGGTGTGTGAAGTTACAAATTTTGAGTGAAAACGCTTGACTAAATGTAACCCCTAAACTACACCTAATTACATACTAAGTGCTTGGTGAAATTCCCTAAGAAACTAACATGAAAAGTTGATTAAAGGATGCTAAAAACTATGAATGAATTTCCAGATTTGTGTACTCTAGTTTCGGACAACAATGGGGTTAATAATCTTGGTTTTTAAAATGAAAATAAAATAAGTGAGGTCAATGGGAATTGAACCCAAGACCTGACATGTTAAGGAGGCTAAAAACGTGAAGGGGGTTAAGGGGAATCGAACCCTTTAGCTACTAGTTTTCGTGAGAAAGGAAAAGAAAAAGGGGGCTGGGGGATTCGAACTCGCGACACTGGAGGAGAAAGAGGGGAAAAATAAATTAATTAAATAAATGGCAGACGTGGGATTCTAAACCACAACCTCCAGGCAGCGAGTGAAAGAGGATAAAATAAATAAAAGAAAACGTGAGGCGTAGGAATCGAACCCACGACCTCAAGGCTGAAAAGGAGAAGGCGAAATTAACTAAAGTAATAAAAAGAGGCTGTGAGGGTTCGATCCCACAACCTCACTGCCACACGCCTAACTTAATGAATTTTTAATTAAAAATAAACATAGGAGGCTGTGGGGGTTCGAACCCACCATCTCACAGCCTCAGCGAAATTAAAGTTTAAATAAGGAGGCTGTGGGGGTTCGAACCCACAACCTCCCTATTCCAGCGTATAAATAACAAAAATAGAAGAGGCTGTGGGGGTTTGATCCCACAACCTCTTGGTTTGGGCGAAAAGCGCAATGAGATGTTAATTAAAAATAAAAAGGGGTTGTGGGGGTTCGACCCCACAACCCTTCGGCCAATTTAAGAGGAAAACTAAATAGAAAATTAATGATACGATGTTAATGTTGGGATTTAATCTAGAGTTCTAATGTTATGAATATTAAAAATAAAATCAACGAAAAATGTAAATGATATCCAAGTGATTCAAACTTGGGTTTCCTTGCCCAAACTTCCGTATTGATACATAAGTCATACGTGAACAAAATATCCAAGAATAAGGCCACCCAATTAGATCGAAATCAAGATCTTGGCATATATACAAGATACATAAGTCTTGTACTACATAATCTTAGGAATGTATGAATCACTTAACGAATTATGAATGAAGTCTCATGGCTTGTGTTTATAGACTCATAAGTCTAGCATACGTTTAAAAGTAAGTGAAGCTAAGATGTATGTACTGAATGATGAAATGAACAATGAAATGATGAAACCCTAGAAGGATTAACTAAGGGTATGAAACACACCAATGGCCAAGTATATTGTCATATGATGAAATGAACATTCACGTAAAATGGGGTGAGTAATTATGAAGAGTAAATGTGCTAATGATAATGAATGTGGTGACAACATGATATGAGGCTAATGCAAATGATAAGAGCAATCTCAAATGCGCCTAAGTAAGTATTACCAAAACGTACTCACCTATGAGAGTGTAAGATAATGAAGAGACAATCTCTATGAACACTCTAATGAAAGTATTGAGATTAACACACTTAATACTAATGATGAGATGAGAAATCATCTAATGAGCTATGATGTCCTCATACTAGAAGCTAGCTTCCATGACGTATGAGTTGAATGTAATGGAACTTTATACTGAGCACCGATAGGATTGATATGAGCGGTGATGCCTTCTTTCGGGAAGGATGGAGGTTCACGCAACTCTCATGAGATGAGACTGTCTGGCTTGCCGGGTATGGGTCTCCTTATATCTCCTAGTCTTCGAACCTATACTGCCAATATAGTGATCTCGCGAGGTTAAATTCCCATGTACGCTAGCATGTTTTTGAGTCACCTTGGCCGGTGATTCCACCTCTTTTCGGTGTGTGGGAGACAGTGGATTTCTGATGCTCAAATGATCTATGTCAGTTAAAGTTAAAGTTCCCAATGAATTAATGAGGCCAGCCTCAAATAAAGTACATAATTAAATGAATGATACCAAAGGTGTTAGGATAGGATGATCAAGAGGTGAGATAGAATCATGTAATGACATTAGGTTATTCTTGATCATTGCACAGCAAACCCGATGAAAGTCTGAAACTACATCCTAGGTATAGCTGGTGTTCACACTAGACTATGAAATAAATGAAATAAAGTACGTATGAATGAATGAAGCAGACTCTGTGTTTGCTATTTAAGACTCCCTAGTTGAGGTCCCATATGTTGAGCCCTCATTTTGGAAAGTCTTAATGTCAAGTCCATGATTCCAAGGTCTCATGGCATATGAATGAATGATATGAAAGAAGCTATGTGCTATATGTTATGTGCTATGATATGTGCTATATGTATGATGTTATGTGTTGTGTGCAATTTGATAACTATGATGATGCATGTTACTCTCATGGCATGACTTTTCCAATCCAAATTTGGAAGGTTCACTAACTTTCCTAATCTCAATTTGGCAAGTCCACTTACTTGACTTTCCATAATCATGTTGCTGGGAAAGAGCTATCTTTTCTCATGCATGTCCTTGGTGTGTGCTTGCATATACCCATACTTAGTACAAGTGTGTACTAACCCTATACAAACTCTACTATTTTAGGTGCAGGCATAGGTGGACGATAGAGCTACAGGATCATTGTTGCAGTTATCCGGACGTCCAGCATTCATCCGGAGTTGGTAGGTCCTCCTGCTTTCGAGGATGCTACTATTTTATATTCTAGCTTTGTTTTAGAGTTGAGCTAGTGGAGCATGTTCCACTAGCATTTCTTTCCTGTTTTTATTCAGACTATGTATTGGTGCCATTTTGGCAATTATACACTTTATAAGAATTGAACTATTTCTTTCAGTTGCTTATCTCTTAATGTTAGATGGTTGATGGTGAATAATTATGAAATGATGAGAATGTTTAATAAGTTAGTTAAGAAACAAAAAGTTTCAAATTTTTCGCTAAAATTAACCTAGGTAAAGTAAGAATGACGTAAGTAGGCTTGTCTGCGACCTATGAGAGGTCAACGACGCCGGTCTCGTCTGGGGTCTAGATTACTGTCGTGACAAAGTTGGTATCAGAGCACTAGGCTAAATTCAGATAATAATGAGTTCACATCAACCACATTGAGTAGTTTCTAAGTCATGGTAGTGAAGTGCACCACTATCTTAGATTAGAAACTGCATGATGCATAGGAAAACTTCCCTTTTTTTGATCTTATCGTGCGTTTCCTAATGTCTAATTTCTTTGTATTATGAGCGTGTCTAACATCAATTCTTATTGTTTTCAGAGAATGAATACTAGGAGGAACGTTGGTCAGAGGAGAGGAGGAGCAGCTGCTGGGGGCAATCAGGTTCCACCCCAGGCTCCATCTGAAGGAGTGGCTATGCCAGTTAACCCAGCTGGGTTGACTGATGCTGAGGTGAGGGCATCTCTGGCCCAGATTGCATATGCCATCACAATGCAGGCCCAGGCCTTGACTGCCCAGGTCAACCGGTAGGATGTTCAGAGGGAGAACCCATCGGTTCGTAGCATGGCTGACAGGCTAAGAGACTTCACGAGGATGAATCTTCCTATTTTCACATGGTCCAAGACTTCAGAGGATCCCCAGGAGTGTGTGGATGAGGTGCATAAGATTATGGTGGCTATGGGGACCACAGATACTGAGAAGGCTGAGCTGGCTTCCTATAAGCTCAAGGATGTTGCACAGACTTCATGCAAGATGTGGCAGGATAGTCGAGCTTTGGGTGGAGTTCCAGTCACTTGGGAGCTGTTTAAGACAGCCTTTCTAGAGAGATTCTTTCCCAGAGAAATGAGGGAGGCAAAGGTTGATGAGTTCATCAACCTTAAGCAGGGATCTATGACAATCAGGGAGTATTCCCTGAAGTTTGTTAAGCTATCCAGGTATGCTACTTTCCTTCGTATCTAACAGCAAGGGTAAGGTGAATACTGAAGTTTGTTCAATTATCCAGGTATGTTACTTCCCTTGTGTCTAACAATAGGGATGAGATGAGCAGGTTCCTCACAGGAATCAATAGAGATCTGAAGGAGGAGTGTCGGTCTGCGATGCTCAATGATATTGTGGACCTCTCCAGGTTGATGGTGCATGTCCAGCAGGTACAGGACAGCCGCAAAAAGAGGGGTATTCGTGATGCTAGGAGGCTTAAGCCTCAAGATCAGGCAGGTCCCAGCCATGGAGGCCACATAAACAATTTTGGCGTCCGTGAGCAGCCCAGGTTCAAGAAGGGGCAACAGAGTTCTGGGAACTCTAACTTTCAGAGGAGTACAACACCTAGAGGAGACAGACCTGAGCCCAAGAGGGGCAATGGAGGTGAGATGCAGCGTCCTAAAAAGAATTGTGCTAAGTGTGGCCGAGCTCACAGTGGAGAGTGCAGACAGGGCACTAATGCCTGCTTTGGTTGCGGTAAGAGTGGGAACATGGTTAGAGACTGCCCACAGAGCAGAGGTCAGGCTGGAGGTAATGCTCAGCCTAGGCCTAATCCACAGGGTGCAGCAGCAGCCGAGCCTCCTAAGAGGAATAGGTTCTATGCCCTGAAGGGCAGGGAGGAGCAGGAGAAGTCCGCTGATGTGGTCACAGGTATGCTGCAAGTATTCTCAACTTCTGTTTATGCTTTACTTGATCCAGGGTCTACGCTTTCCTTTGTAACTCCTTTGCTTGCTCTCACTTTTGAGATATTGCCTGAAGTTTTGCATGATCCTATAGTGGTTAGTACACCTTTGGGAGAAAATGTAAGAAATGATAGAGTATACAAGGGTTGCCCAATAGTGATAAGTGGTAAGACTATGTGTGCAGACTTGGTTGAGTTACCCATGCATGATTTTGATGTTATTCTTGGCATGGATTGGCTTCACAGTTGTTATGCTTGCTTTGACTGTTGTAGTAGAGTGGTGAGATTTCGTTTCCCTAATGAAGAGGAGCTAGTCTGGGAGGGGTACAACTCGAGTCGTCCAAACCTCTTGATTTCGAACCTTAAGGCCAATAAAATGATGTCCAAGGGGTTATTGTGTCATCTTGTGAGTGTTAATGATCTAGATCATGACATTCCTTCCATAGACTCAGTGCCTGTAGTGAATGAGTTCCTAGATGTATTTCCAGATGATTTTCCTGGAGTCCCTCCCCCTCGGGAGATTGATTTTGGTATCGACTTAGAACCCGATACTAAACCAATTTCAATTCCTCCTTACAGAATTGCTCCTGCTGAACTCAAAGAGTTGAAGCTGCAGTTAAAAGATCTCATTGACAAGGGTTTCATTCAGCCGAGCATATCCCCTTGGGGCGCTCCATTGTTGTTTGTGAAAAAGAAAGATGGAACCCTTAGAATGTGTATCGATTATCGGCAGCTCAACAAAGTCACTATATAGAATAAGTATCCACTTCCCAGAATAGATGATTTGTTTGATCAGATCCAAGGGTCTAGTTTCTTCTCTAAGATTTATCTTCGTTCAGGGTATCATCAGCTTAGGGTTAGGGATGGAGATATCCGAAAGATAGCTTTTCGTACCCGCTATGGTCACTATGAGTTTCTACTCATGTCATTTGGTCTCACGAATGCACCTACTGCATTTATGGATCTCATGAACATGGTCTTCCGTGAATACCTTGACTCTTTCGTCATAGTATTCATTGATGACATTCTTATCTACTCTAAGACCAAGGAAGAGCATGAACAGCATTTGAGACTAACCTTGCAGGTACTTAGACAACATCAGCTGTATGCCAAATTTCGCAAGTGTGAATTTTGGCTTAGATCAGTGACCTTCCTGGGTCATGTTGTGTCCGATCAGGGCATGGAGGTGGATCCCAGGAAGACTGAGGCTGTGAAGAACTGGCCAAAGCCTCTTACTCCCACTGATATCCGTAACTTTTTGGGATTGGCTGATTACTACCGCAGGATTGTGGAGGGCTTTTCTTCCATTGCTGTCTCATTGACAGCTTTGACTAAGAAGAAAGCCAAGTTTGAATGGACGGAGATGTGTGAGAAGAGTTTCCAGGAGCTCAAGGACAGACTCACTTCAGCTTCGGTGCTTACTTTGCCTAAGTGTGGTGAGAATTACACTGTTTACTGTGATGTATCTAGGGTTGGTTTAGGTTGTGTTCTTATGCAGGTTGGTAAGGTCATAGCCTATGCGTCCAGACAACTCAAGGTTCATGAGAAGAATTATACCACTCATGACGTGGAGTTGGCAGCTGTGGTGTTTGCACTGAAGATGTGGAGGCACTACTTGTATGGAGTGCATGTGGATGTATTCACAGACCACAAGAGTCTCCAGTACGTGTTCACACAGAGGGAGTTGAATCTACGTCAGCGGAGATGGTTGAAGCTGTTGAAGGACTATGATATGAATGTCCACTATCATCCAGGTAAGGCTAATGTTGTGGCTGATGCTTTGAGCAGGATGAGCATGGGAAGTACAACCCACATTGAGGTTGAGAAGAAGGAGCTGGTGAAAGATGTACACAGATTGGCCAAACTGGGTGTGCGATTGGTTGACTTTACTAGTGGGGATGTTTCAGTTCATCCTAGTTCTGAATCATCTTTGGTAGTTGAAGTCAAGCAGGGTTAGCATCTAGATCCTGTGTTGATGGAGCTGAAGGACTCAGTGTTGATGAAGATAAATGAGTCTTTCGCTTTGGGAGGTAATGGCATACTTAGGTACCAGGACAGGCTGTGTGTACCATATATGGATGATTTGCGGACCAGGATTGTTGCAGAGGCCCATGGTTCCAGATATTCCATACATCCAGATTTCACCAAGATGTATCATGATCTTAAGCAGATTTATTGGTGGGATGGCATGAAGAAGGACATTGCAGAATATGTGACCAAGTGTCCTAATTGTCAGAAGGTTAAGGCAAAGCATCTTAAGCCTGGCGGTATGACTCAGATTATTGAGGATCCGACTTGGAAGTGGGAGGCAACTAATATGGACTTCGTGGTTGGTCTTCCGAGAACTAGGAGGCAGCATGACTCCATATGGGTTATTGTGGACAGATTGACTAAGTCTGCCCACTTTATCCCTGTGAAGTCTACTTACAGAGTCGAGGATTATGCGAGACTCTACATTGATGAGATTGTGAGATGGCATGGATTCCTTTGTCTATCATTTCAGATAGAGGAGCTCAGTTTACTTCACATTTATGGAGATCTTTCCAGAAGAGCTTGGGCACGCAGGTAAAGCTTAGCACTGCCTTTCATCCTCAGGCAGATGGGCAGGAGGAGCACACCATTCAGACATTGGAGGACATGTTGATAGCGTGTGTGATTGACTTCAGAGGTAGCTAGGATGACCACCTGCCCTTGATAGAGTTCTCGTATAATAATAGCTATCACTCCAGTATTGGGATGGCACCGTTTAAGGCACTGTATGGTAGGAGGTGTAGATCTCCAGTTGGGTGGTTCGAGGTTGAAAAGTCATCCATTTTGGGTCCAGAGATCATTCATGAGGCCTTAGAGAAGGTTATAGTGATTAGGGACAGGTTGACTACTGCTTACAGTCGGCAGAAGTCATATGCAGATTATACAAAACGGCCCTTAGAGTTTGATGTTGGTGATCAAGTTTACTTAAAGATATCACCTATGAAAGGTGTGATGAGATTTGGTAGAAAAGGGAAGCTGAGTCTGAGGTATGTTGGGCCATATGAGATCCTGCAGCGTGTGGGTGAGGTGGCCTATGGGTTAGCATTGCCTGCGGAGCTAGCTTCTGTTTATCCACTCTTTCATGTCTCTATGTTGAAGAAGTGCCTAGGTGATCCAGCATCGATTCAACCTATTGAAGGTTTGGGGGTTGGTGAAGACTTGACTTATGAGGAGGTACCTGTTGAGATCTTAGACAGACAGGTCAAGCGGCTGAGGAACAAGCAGATTGCCACAGTGAAGGTATTATGGAGAAATAATCTTATTGAGGGTGCTACGTGGGAGGCTGAGGCCGACATGAGGTCCCGCTACCCTCATCTTTTCAGCTCTTGAGGTTTGACTTCCTACTCTTAAGTCTATGTTTCCTTATCTCTCCGTATTTTGTTATTGTTGCTTGATTGTGCATAGTAATTTTGTTATGATCTGAATGGCATTACGATATGTAGTGGTAGTGTTATTCGGGGATGAATGTTCCTAAGGGGGGATAATGTAACAACCCTAAAAAAAATGAATAAGATAAATGCTTTAAGTGTCAAGAATGCTTGCGATTAGATCAAGGTTCACACGGATTGATACGCGTAGAACCAGACCTCAGAGCCCTTACTACGGCCAATACAACTAACTTGGGAAGTTAATTGAGCTTGGAAAGGTTGGAACCAACCATGTGAGGCTCTCGAAAACAAAGATTTATTCGAAGGAGTCTTTAACGGAATTAAAAAGAAGAAATCTTGAGTTTTGAGGGTTTAGGGGTAAAATGGTCTTTTCCAGGCCAAGGGTAATATTGTAATTACCCTAACGAATTAATTAATCAATTAATTAATTTAATTAAAGAATCAATCCGGGTTGGGTCGACCCGAAATGATCCATCTCGCAAAAGGGCACTCTACCCGAGTTCGAACCCCATTGGAAGCATCAAATTAATGATTTAATTGTTGATTAAAATCTGATTTTTTTCAAGGGCATAATGGTCCTTTCACTAAAATAATTAAATCAGGTTTTTATTTAAATTAATAAGGAGTCCTAGTTTGACTAATTCCCAAACTAAAACTCCTATTAATTGACTACTCTCTCACGATCTCTCTCTCACGTTTCATCATTCTCTCTCACGTTGGTTTCTGCCAAAAACAACAAAGAACTGAAAATACATCAATAGTTCTTCACACTTGAAGAACTCACATGAAATTTTAAGAAAAACAAAGTAACCAAAAACGTCAAGGCAAAGAGAGGTTGTCCGTCGAGTGGTGTGTACGTCGAGGAGGCTTGGACTGATTTTGGAGAGGGTTTTGGGAAGTAAATTCACGTTTGAACAAGCAAATTAAGGTACGGGTTTCTTCTCTCTTGGTCCCTTTCCCAAGAGACCCATTACGATTTAAGATATTCACTCCGAAACTAGGGTTGTTTCCCCGTTGCATGTCCTTGTCACTAGCTCCCAATGATTTCGTAGGTTGGGTTTGTTTGCTGGTAGATTTAGGTATGTGTGATGTTTTTATGTTGAATGTGAATATGTTTATGTGCGTGAAATCACGAAAATGACAACCAATGTGTGATCGAAAAAAATGATGTGTGTGTGCGCGTTTGGCAGTGATTTTAGCCACTGTTTTGAAGACGTGTAAAGCATGCTATTTCTTGTATTTTATGTGTTAAAGTTTTGCATAATGTGATGTTCATATGGTGTGTGAAGTTACAAATTTTGAGTGAAAACGCTTGACTAAATGTAACCCCTAAACTACACCTAATTACATACTAAGTGCTTGGTGAAATTCCCTAAGAAACTAACATGAAAAGTTGATTAAAGGAAGCTAAAAACTATGAATGAATTTCCAGATTAGTGTACTCTAGTTTCGGTCAACAATGGGGTTAAAAATCTGGGTTTTTAAAATGAAAATAAAATAAGTGAGGTCAATGGGAATTGAACCCAAGACCTCACATGTTAAGGAGGCTAAAACCGTGAAGGGGGTTAAGGGGAATCGAACCCTTTAGCTACTGGTTTTCGCGAGAAAGGAAAAGAAAAAGGGGGCTGGGGGATTCGAACTCGCGACAATGGAGGAGAAAAAGGAGAAAATTAAATTAAATAAATAAATGGGAGGCGTGGGATTCGAACCCACGAACTCCAGGCAGCGAGTGAAAGAGGATAAAGTAAATAAAAGAAAACATGAGGCGTGGGAATCGAACCCACGACCTCAAGGCTGAAAAGGAGAAGGCGAAATTAACTAAAGAAATAAAGTGGGGCTATGGGGGTTCGATCCCACAACCTCACTGCCACACGCCTAACTTAATGAATTTTTATTTAAAAATAAAGATAGGAGGCTGTGGTGGTTCGAACCCACCACCTCACAGCCTCAGCGAAATTAAAGTTTAAATTAGGAGGCTGTGGGGGTTCGAACGCACAACCTCCCTATTCCAGCGAATAAATAACAAAAATAGAAGAGGTTGTGGGGGTTTGATCCCACAACCTCTTGGTTTGGGCGAAAAGGGCAATGAGATGTTAATTAAAAATAAAAAGGGGTTGTGGGGGTTCGAACCCACAACCCTTCGGCCAATTTAAGAGGAAAACTAAGTAGAAAATTAATGATACGATGTTAATTTTGGGATTTAATCTAGAGTTCTAATGTTATGAATATTAAAAATAAAATCAACGAAAAATGTAAATGATATCCAAGTGATTCAAACTTGGGTTTCCTTGCCCAAACTTCCGTATTGATACATATGTCATACGTGAACAAAATATCCAAGAATAAGGCCACCCAATTAGATCGAAATCAAGATCTTGGCATATATACAAGATACATAAGTCTTGTACTATATAATCTTAGGAATGTATGAATCACTTAACGAATTATGAATGAAGCCTCATGGCTTGTGTGTATAGACTCACAAGTCTAGCATACGTTTAAAAGTAAGTGAACCTAAGATGTATGTACTGAATTATGAAATGAACAATGAAATGAAGAAACCCTAGAAGGGTTAAGTAAGGGTATGAAACACACCAATGGCCAAGTATATTGTCATATGATGAAATGAACATTCACGTAAAATGGGGTGAGTAATTATGAAGAGTAAATGTGCTAATGATAATGAATGTGGTGACAACATGATATGACGCTAATGCAAATGATGAGAGCAATCTCAAATGAGCCTAAGTATATGTTACCAAAACGTACTCACCTGTGAGAGTGTAAGATAATGAAGAGACCAGTCTCTATGAACACTCTAATGAAAGTATTGAGATTAACACACTTAATACTGATGATGAGATGAGAAATCATCTAATGAGCTATGATGTCCTCATACTAGAAGCCAGCTTCCATGACGTATGAGTTGAATGTAATGTAACTTTATACTGAGCACCGATAGGATTGATATGAGTGGTTATGCCTTCTTTCGGGAAGGACGGAGGTTCACGTAACTCTTATGAGATGAGACTGTCCGGCTTTCCGGGTATGGGTCTTCTTATATCTCCTAGTCTTCGAACCTATACTGCCAATATAGGGATCTGGCGGGGTTAAATTCCCATGTACGCTAGCATGTTTTTGAGTCACCTTGGCCGGTGATTCCACCTCTTTTTGGTGTGGGGGAGACACTGGATTTCATGATTCTCACATGATCTATGTCGGTTAAAGTTAAAGTTCCCAATGAATGAATAAGGCCAGCCTCAAATGAAGTACATAATGAAATGAATGATACCAAAGGTGTTAGGATAGGATGATCAAGAGGTGAGCTAGACTCATGTAATGACATTAGGATATTCTTGATTATTGCACAATAAAACCGATGAAAGTCTGAAACTACATCCTAGGTATAGCTGGTGTTCACACTAGCCTATGAAAGAAATGAAATGAAGTACGTATGAATGAATGAATAAGACTCTGTGTTTGCTAATGAAGACTCCCTAGTTGAGGTCCCATATGTTGAGCCCTCATGTTGGAAAGTCTTAATGTCAAGTCCATGATTCCAAGGTCTCATGGCATATGAATGAATGATATGAAAGAAGCTATGTGCTATATGTTATCTGCTATGATATGTGCTATATGTATGATGTTATGTGTTGTGTGCAATTTGATAACTATGATCATACATGTTACTCTCATGGCATGACTTTCCCAATCCAAATTTGGAAGGTTCACTAACTTTCCTAATCTCTATTTGGCAAGTCCACTGACTTGACATTCCATAATCATGTTGCTAGGAAAGAGCTATCTTTTCTCATACATGTCCTTGGTGTGTGCTTGCATCTACCCATACTTAGTACAAGTGTGTACTAACCCTATACAAACTCTACTATTTTAGGTGCAGGCACAAGTGGACGATAGAGCTACATGATCATTGTTGTAGTTATGCGGACGTCCAACATTCATCCGGAGTTGGTAGGTCCTCATGCTTTCGAGGATGCTACTGTCTTATATTCTAGCTTAGTTTTAGAGTTGAGCTAGTGGATCATGTTCCACTAGCGTTTCTTTCCTGTTTTTATTCAGACTATGTATTGGTGACATTTTGGCAATTATACACTTTATAAGAATTGAACTATTTCTTTCAGTTGCTTATCTCTTAATGTTAGATGGTTGATGGTGAACAATTATGAAATGATGAGAATGTTTAATAAGTTTGTTAAGAAACAAAAAGTTTCAAATTTTCCGCTAAAATTAACCTAGGTAAAGTAAGAATGATGTAAGTAGGCTTGTCTGCGACCTCTGAGAGGTCAATGATGCTGGTATCGTCTGGGGTCTAGATTCCAGTCGTGACAAAAACATAACATACACCTAAATCTACCAGCAATCATACCCAACATACGATTCATTGGGAGCTAGTGACAGGGGCATGCAAAGGTGGAACAATCCTAATTTTCGGACTTAATAATCTGAACCTTAAGGGGTCTCTTGGGAAAGGGACCAAGAGAGAAGAGAACCCATACCTTTTTGACGTTAAACCCTTGACTTTCTGCCCAAAAACTTCACCCAAGATCACGTCTAAGCCTCCTCAATGTCAACTCCACTCGACGGACAACCTCCCTTAGCCTAGTGTGCAATTAATGTTTGTTTTCTTGTGATTTCGTGTGAGTTCTTCAAGTGTGAAGAACTTGGTTTATTTTTCTGCTCTTGAATCTTATTTTGGCAGAGAGAATACGTGAGAAAGAAGAAGAGATATTGAGCGTGACAGTTGAGAGATAAACGTGAGAGAGTGGGAGTTGTAGGAGGCTTAGGAGTCTAGTTTTAGGACTTAGTCAATAAGGTTTTGTTTATTTAATAAAAATCTGATTTCTATTTTATTTTAAATCAGCTAATGAATAATCATTATTAATTAATTACATTAATTCAATAGCTTAAATAAAAATCACTTTAATTCATTGCTTCCACCTAGGTTCGAACCCGGGTGGAGCAAGACTTTACTTCAAGAGCCCATTTTCGGCCCTCTCTCCCCAAATTGCCCCTCTACCTTATTAATTAAATAATTAATTATATATTTAGGGTAATTACGATACTACCCTTATCTAGGAAAAAGACCATATTACCCCTAGACCCTTCAAACCTAAGATTTCCCCTTTTTAAGTCCGGTAAAGACTCCTTCTAGTAAATCTTCGTATTCGACAGCCCTACATGGTTGGACCCAACCTTTCCAAGCTCAACTAACTCCCCAAGTTAGTTGGCTTGGCTGTAGCAAGGGTTCCGAGGTCTGGTTCTACGCGCATCAATCCGTGTGAACCCTGGTCTAATCATAGGCATTCTTGACACATTAAGCATTACTTATCTTATCCATTTTTAGGGTTGTTACAAAATACCCCTTATCTATCATCTTATTGGCTTTTAAATGTAAAACGATTTGGCCTACTGGATTTGAACCACGCCCTTCCCATTCCAGCTCTAACTCATTCGGAAACTGAAACCTCACTACCCTGTTTCGACAATCTATTGTAGTATAACACTTATGGAGCCAATCCATACCCAAGATTATTTCAAAATCGAGTATGGCTAACTCCACTAGGTCATCGTGAGTGATTCTATCAAGAATGTTAATTGGACAATTTTATACACTCTTTCTGCTCTAATGTCATCCCATATGGGAGTACTAACTAGAATCGGCTCATGCAAGATCTCAGGAAGCACATCAAATCTACTAGCTATCAAAGGAGTAACAAATGATAAGGTGGATCCTAGATCAAACAATGAATACACAAGGAAATAAAAGACATGCAACATACCCATGACCACATCAACTGACTTGTCTTGCACTTTTCTACCTTTCAGAGCATAAAATTTGTTCCTCTTGGGAGGTTCGGCTGCAACATTTGGATTAGGCCGAGGCTGAGCATCTACCTTGGCCTGATTCCTCATTTGAGGACAATCTCTGACCATATGTCCAATCTTGCTGCACCCAAAGCAGGCGTTCGTACCTACCAAACATTCACCTCCATGCAAACGCCCACACTTACCACACGGCTTGTTGTTTCGCTGGGCACTCCTATCATTGCCCTTTTTGGAGCCAGACTTGTCCACTTTGGCATTCAAATTTCTGGAAGGAGTAGAATTACCTGAGTGCTTCTTGAACTTAGGCCTTTTATGGACTCCAAATGAACCCCTACCAGAGCTAGAACCAGTCTGATCCACTGGCTTAGGCTTCTGGCTTTCCTGAACTCTCATTTTTCGACGGCTCTCCTCCACTTGCTGAGCATGCACCATCAATCTTCCCAGATCCATGTTATCATGAAACATGGCTGCCCAAAAATCTTCCAGTAGATCCTCCGACATGCCAGTCACAAACCTGCTCATTTCATCCCTGCTATTTGCCACTTGAGAAGAAGCATACTTTCAAAGTTTAACGAAGTTCAAGGAATACTCCTTGACCAACATACCTCCCTGTCTCAAGTTGATTAAATATTCAACCTTGGTTTCTCGTTGCTCTGTGGGAAAGAATCTCTCCAGAAATGCAGTCTTGAGAATGTCCCAAGTGATGGGGACATCTCCTGGTGCTCGACCATCTTCCCACATCTGTACCACACCTGTGCCACATCTTTGAGCTGATATGCAGTCAACTCAGCCTTTGCCTTTTCATCAACTCCCATGGCACAAAGATTTTTGTAGACCTCATCCACAAACTCCTGGGGATCATCATTAGTCTTGGACCCATTGTAGACTGGAGGATTCATTCTGGTGAAGTCCCTCAGTCTGCTAGCCATGGTGCTAGCTTGCGGGTTCTCCCTGAGAGCACCTTCTATGTTGTCTTGAGCCGTGATGGCCTGTGCCTGAGTAGTGATGGCCTGTGCCATCTGCATTAAATCTTCCCTCACCTCTCCATCTGTTCAACGCAGCTAGGTTGACAGGCACTTGAGCTCCAGCAACTGCGGCTTGAGGAGGAACTTGGTTTACTCCAGCAGCTGATTCTTCAACTCTCCTTGCGGCATTTATCCTTGTGTTCATACTCCTACATGCATACATTAGAAGGAAGTTAGATTCTCAAATGACACAAAATGTTATAATTCTACATATCACGATAAAGAGTAGAAGAAGGGAAAATTCCTAAAATCATATAATCTCTAAGTCATGATTGTGGCGCGCTTCACAACCATAAGTTAGAAACTACCTAACGTGGTTGTTTTGAGCTTTAGTTCCTAGGTTATTTAACCTCATATTCTGATACCAAGTTTTTCATGACTCGAATTCTGGAATCAAGATTGCAACCGGCGCCGTTAACCTCTGAGAGGTCGCAGACAAGCCTCTTCTTAGCTTTCATCACATTCATATAGTTAAATTTGCGGAAAAATTTAAAACTTTTAAAACTTAATGAAGTGTACATAGACTTTATATAATCTTTACATGAATTCATATACTATAAGCTCAAAACAACCATCTAAAATCGATTACGCAATTCAAAAGGAAGAATTAATATATCATAATAAGTTTGCCAAAACGGCCTTAATACAAAAGCTTCGAAATGAAAACATCTGAAAGAAATGCTAGGTACAACATCATCTAGCTATGTCTAAATACTAGGCTATGAAAATACACGTAGCATCCTCGAAACTCGAGAGGACCTACCAAATGGTCTTGAGATCGCTGAGTCCAAACAGCTGCAATGAATCTTCAACCCGCTCTCTGACCTGCACCTATAAAATAGTAATAGTATAGGGTTAGTACACACTTATAGTAAGTATGGGTGTATGCACACATACACATAAGGACAATGCATGAACAAGGAAGTCTCTTCCTAACAACATGCCATTTCTCGAAAGTAATATCACTAGACTTTCCTAATTCGTTATTTGTGAATTGTGGTATGAATATGGAGTATTTTAATGCATTCAAAGAACACAACTCATTTTCTATATGAACACAAGACCTTAGAATCATCAACACAATTTTAGAAAAACTTGAGCAAAAATTTTGAAATTTTATACCACCAAACCCGAGAGCTCTTCCTTTGACCATTAGTTTTTTTTTTTTGTTCTTTTCTTCTTTTTGTTGTCTAGTTCAATTATCTTCTTTGGTCTTATGTTTTACTTGAAAGTGCAATGATTCATTGTAGTCTCATACCCACAATGAATCAAGTAAGTAATCTAAAAGACTAAGGAAATGATTTAACTACGATTTAGGGCATGGAATCTTTGTACGCCAATCTTTATTGGTTAAATCTATTATCCGATGTTGGCCTAATACAAGAACTCATTATAAGCCAATCTTATTTGGCTAGTGTCATTTGCCAATTATATAAGGTCATTATAAGCCAATCTTATTTGGCTTTAATCATTTTCATAATATGAGATGTCATTATTGGCTATGCTCCTTACATATAGAAAACTTCATTCTTATCAAACTTTGGCATTGATAAACTCTTGCTTTCTCAGTTCACTTTGAACTTACATCTCTTCTTCCTTCTTACTCTCTTAAAGAAATCCGTAGCATTAAGATCATGTGAAGTTACATGAAATCCAGTATCTTCCCCACACCGAAAAGAGGTTATTCACTGATCAAAGTGAATCCTAGATCATGCGAGTTAACATGAAATCTAGTGTCTGCCCCACACCGAAAATGGGTGATACACCGACTAAAGTGAATCCATATCAAGTGTTTACCCCACACCAAAAAGGGGTGGTCCACGGCTAAAGTGAAACCAGGAACATTATTTTGAGCATTAACCGACACAGATCATGTGAGCTAAACATGAAATCCAGTGTCTACCCCACACCAAAAAGGTGGAATCACTGGCCAAGGTGAAACCGAAACATACCTAGCTCTCTTAGGTGGAATCCACACGCTAGATCCCATGTTGTCTAGACATAGTTCGAAGACTAGGAGATATTCGGAGAATCTTATCCACCGTAGTGAATCCTCATCTCATGAGACTTACATGTGCAGGCACAAGCTCATAGCTAGTCTATCAGTGCTTTGCTCACCTTCTTTTATCTTCTTCGCTTTTATAGTTGACTCAAACATTATGGAAGCTTGCTTCTAGATTGAGGTTTACTTACTCTATTGATGACTTTTCATCCCTTTATTTACATTGATGAAATGTGAATTTATCCTTACATAACTCATTTGGTGTTAATGATACTTGTCTCACATGTTCTAACACCCTTTTTCGTGAATATCTTAACATAGTAGTCTTAGGTGTAAGTAAGACTTGTCTCACTTCCTTTAACACCTAATTCTGGTCACTTTCTTAACTTAGACACTTTTAATTATGTTAATACTCACTTTACTTGCTTACGTTCATTTGGTAGCTTCATATGATCGTTTATGGACGTTGAGAACTTCATTCAGCGAAATACTTATGTTCATAGTTCATTTGTTTAGGGCATGTTGGGACTTGTCCCAATGATTGTCATACCCCGGTTATGGATTCATTGAATCATCTTAGATGTGCATTGAGTTGTCATTTCAATACTTTGGCTATATGTGGTTGGGATAAAATAAGTATTGGCCTAGAAAATTTGGAAATGACTTCATAGCCAATTTATTGGCACAAGCCAAACATTCATTCAAGTATAATTTCATGAAATCATTATTAGCCAATTTTATATCATAGCTTAGGTATAACATTATTAGATATTTCGGATAGCCTCATATGAATACTTTAATGAACATATCATCTCAAACAAGTCACATTTAACAGTAAACAAGCTGCCTAACCGAAACATATCATACTCCATTTTCTCGGACACAATTAGGTCATACAACGTTCTTTATTTCGTGTGACAAATGCTTAGATCATGGAACTCAGTCTACGTACTTCATTCAACATTTACAAATCATGAAAACCTAACATTAAGATCAGCCAGCACAACATACCAACAACATGATCAAGATTACATCTACATATATATTAGAATAGAAATCACGGATAACTAGGGGAAAGGACGTTCAACAATATCGTTGGGAAACAACCCTAGGTTCAAGATTTATAGATTCAAGACAATTGAATATCCTCTTGGAGAAAGAATTCCAGGAGATAAACTCATACCTTATGTAGAATTTAATCTACAGAGATCACCTTGCACGAAACCTTGAAGAAACCTTGAAAGCGCCTAAGAGAATCAATAGAACTTCATGTTTTTCTTTCGTTCGCTTCACTGTTTTAAGTCGTGAGATTTATAGTGTTTGAAAGTAAGTCTAAGTCTTAGGAACTGATCTTGACTCATTCTACTTATTCTAATTAAGTTAATTAAATAAATTAATTAGTTAATTACTGAAACACCCTTCTAAGTTGACTAGACATAGGAGGACCATTGACTTAGCCAATTTTGATTTTGACTAAGTGTCTCGGCTGGTCAAAGCTCAATTTAATTAATTTGATGGCTTAATTAATTAAATAAGGGACCTAGGGAAATTACAAAAATACCCCTAAGTCACTAGGAACACAACTAACAACTTTGGACCATCCTAGGTTATGTACTAGGTTGTCCCTAAGTTAGTTAAGTTAGTTAGGTGTCAACCGACAAAATCCTAGGTTGTCGGGTCAATTGGCCATTCTATTTTGATTGATACTAGGTTAGCTAGATATTTAGTTAGGTTAGTTAGAGTCTAGATTTTGTTAGGGAGTTAGTCCCCACATGGAAGGACCCTTGCACACACCTGCCTTTAACTACCCTAATCGAATTTGGTTAGGGTGGTCCCTCCCTTGGCCGCTTCTTCACATTTGCTTGCACATGTGTTGCTTGTACTTTCCTAACTAAATGTTCATAATGGTTCATTTGGAATGTTTACTTATTGGCCCAAGGATCCCCACTATGTCCTTGGGCACTGCTTAATCTACATGATCATTTTAATTGATCACGTGCTATGGTATCTAAGCTTGACAATTGGATGCCTCATACCCAAAGTGTTGATATGGTTGAATACATAATTTTAGCTTAGGGTCTTATTTGCAGGTACATTCCTTGGACAAGCTCATTAATGTTAGAAAATTGGTTAACACCCTTTAAGCCAATATTTTCTAATATGCACAATATTTTGCTTATTTGGGTATTATATAGAAATTGGCTAATACCCTTAGCCAATTTTTCTATACTATGCCCAATATTTCTCAATATTGGGCATTGGGATGCCTATGTACCCCCAATACACATTCTTAAAGACCTATTGGGCTCTTCACTAGACATGTAATTTTCCGGAACGTTACAGCTGCATGGAATCTGGTGTTCTACTTCCACACCAAAAAGAGAGGGTTAACACTAGTCTAAGGTGTAACCTTTCGTACATAGCTATCTATATGGATCAACTAAGATAGAGTGTATGTTGTCACATAATTTAAGGGTCAAAGAGATTTTTACTTCAATACCTATCTTGCTAAATGTTGGACTTTCAATTGCATGAGACAACACATATATAAGGAATCCGGACTTACTCAATGTGAGGAACCTATATGGGAAGCCGAACATACTAATTGTGAGAGTTCCATCTCATTTACATGCACTTTCATTGCGAAAAATCTATTCCCTTTAGCAATCATCTTTAGTCATCGCATAAATTCACATTATCCTCCTCTAGACCCTGATGTATACATCTTATCATAATATCTTATGGGTGATCATAAGTGAGAACAATCCTTTCACTTTAGAGACCCCGGGCAAGTGAGTAAGCCTTTAACTTTGATAATTCATTGTAATAATTAGAAATACCTTTCAATCATACAACAATAATACCATAACATACATACATGCTTCATAGTCAATTCAAGTATATAGGGTTTAGGATGAGGGATACCTGTCATCAACACCACCACAACACATTAGACATAGCATCATTACTATCTAAGTAATTAATCTTTCATAATTGAATCCAAGGAAAATATTATCAAAAATCCTCACAATGTACCATCTAGTCATCATGGAGTAGAAACTAGGGTCTTATCCCATACATCATTGAGAGTGTCTCGAAATATGAAATACAATAATATTATCTTTTAAACATATTAGAACTACAAATCTGGAATGTGGGTCTCGTTCTCGGACTTGAGGACTACCAACTTGGAGAAGTAAGTTCCAAGTATCCTTGAAAAGAGACCTTGATTCCTTAACGGCCCGAAACTGCATTGTTTGGGGGAAAAGGGGAATAAAATATGGGTTAGTACATCACACGTACTAAGTATGGCTTTTGTGCACAAAAGTCATCAATGCATGTAAAAAGGGATATTTTAGTCAAAACAAGCTTTGATCAAGTAAATCCAATATACACATTCAAGTAAGCATCATAAACCAACCCAATATTATATCATCCTAATATGTAGACAATTCAAGCAATACTTGTGCAATGCAAAGAATATAATCTCATAACCCTATCCACAACTAAGTATCACATTAAGCAACCTACTTTAAACATACATTTATAATCTCATATTTCATCATAACATACTTTATTCATAAATATCTCACATAGCTTATTGACATTAGTCATAGTCAACATAATAATAAAAGAACACTACTAGAACCATCTCCTAGGATCCCACAAGTGCAATGTCTAAGAGAAGTCCCATACCTTATCTCACACTATGTAGAAGCCCTTAAGAAGTCCATAGAAAGAGTTCATACATTTGCTTTATTCATTTACTTTTACATTAGGGAATGAGATCAAAATAACCAACATGAGACCAAGAGAGCTATATGGAATCCGGTGTGCTACTCCCACATCGAAAAGAGAGGGTTAACACTTGCCTAAGGTGTAACCTTTTGTACATAGCTATCTATATGGTTCCACTAAGATAGAGTTCTATGTGGGCACATAGTTAAGGGTCAAAGAAATTTTTACTTCAATACCAATCTTGCTAAACATTGGAGTTTCAATCTAAAGAGACAACACATATGTAGGGAATCTAGTCTTACTTAATGTGAGGAACTTATGTGGGAAGCCGGACATACTAATTGTGAGAGTTCCATCTCATTTACATGGCCTTTCGTTGTGAAGAATCTATTCACTTTACTAACCATCTTTAGTCATAACATAAATTCACATTATCCTCCTCTAGACCCTTATGTAAACATCTTATCATAATAGCTTATGGGTGATCATAATTGAGAACAATCCTTTCACTTTAGAGACCTCTAGCAATGTAGTAAGCCTTTAAATTTGACAATTCAGTATAATCATGAGAACTACCTTTCAATCATACAACAATCATACCATCACATACATACATGCTTCATAGTTAATTCAAGTATATAGGGTTTAGGATGAGGGATACTTGTCATCAGCACCACAACAATATATTAGACATAACATCATTACTATTTAAGTAATTCATCTATCATAATTTGATCCAAGGAAAAACAAATAATCATAACTTCTTTCCGTCCATGGGAATGCATACTTGAATCACCCAATAATACATAACCAATACATAAAACAAGGAAATTCATGATGTAACATCATAAATAACATCAAAGTAAATAATTGATATGTTTATCACCTTCAACAATTCACCTTATTTAATCCAAGATTTTAGGAAAGTTGCGGAAGGACATGGGTCTAGGGAAATCCCAAAAGAAATAACAATTACCCTTTAATATATAGTTAAACAACATTAATTGATCATAATTCATCAAAATTGATTCATAATTTTGTTTTTCAAAAGAAGACCCATGTGTAGAGAAAAACCCTATATTTGGGGGAATTTTGAAAACATCTCGGAGGGACCTCTTGGGGAAAGGAATTCCAGGTGTGAAATAAACGATACCTTAAAGATGAATTATCCTTGAATTTCAGTTGAAAACTTGATGAGTTGACCTTCTTCTTGAAGCTCCAATGGTCTTCAATGGAGGTTTGAAGAGAGAGAAACTAGAGAGAAGTGAGACTGAACTGTGGAGTTGATTTTGGTGGGTAACAAATATGTAAAACTGACTTAAAATAACTATATGCCCCTACCCTAAAATAGAAAAAATATCCCTCACTTAATTAGGTCTTTTTTGAAGTCAATTTGACATTAAAACGACGCGACGAAATATTGAAACTGGCTGCACGTTGCGGGGTCACTTCAAAATCTTATTTCTTGAATTTGATTCAAGACATAGATGCTCGCGACAGAAAAATTTTCCCCTTTACGTGGGACCACCTCCAAATAGAGGCAGTCCGCTCGCTGCCTTGGAATCCCCCTTGCCAATGCTTGGGCCCCCCCTCAAGAAACCCTAGGGTGGTCCTTTGGGGCGTAACTGGATGTTCTGAACCTTTAATCATAGTATTACCTATTTAAAGTATTATTACAAGTTTTACTTGGCATATAAAACTCCCAGACCTTCAGAAGACCTAAGGACGTTTGCTAGTTCAATTCTACAAATTTCCGGACGTCATGATCGTCCCTTGACGTTTTGGCTCTAATACTCTTAGATAAAGTTAATTACACTTATGGAGGTTTAGAATCATCATTATTAATTTTGTGAGACTCTAGTCAATGTCATAGAATTTCTGAGGCATTACAAAATTATGTTTATATGACGACAAATATGATTTTTTCATGTTGTTTCCTTGATGAATTTTACTAATTTTTTCATGTTGGTTTAGATTGATTTTCTTAATTCAATTGTCTTGCATGCTAACTGAACATAGTTAGGATCATCTACATGTTGATTGAGCTAGACCTTATTGATCTAGATTGATCTTGACATGTTATGTTTGAATCGAACCTTTAGAGATGAACTTTGGATAGATTCACCTAGTAATGAATAATGTGAGAAGAATACTTATACTAGAAGATCCTATAATCTACTTATGAATGAAGATAGAATGAAGTAAAGAATAATGAATCATAGGTTTTTATGTTGGTTGTAGATTTAGAAATTTGATGAATGAAAGTAATAAATTCACTTGAGCATGGAGAGATTATCTGCCACATCCGGAGATCACCCCTAGACTTAACTGGCGTCGTTGTCCTCGGAGAGGACTATGACTAGACTTTTAGCATTCGTCATTACATATCATAGGTTTAAAAGTGCGGAAAATGTGAATGTAACAACCCTAAGAATGGATATGCTATGTAATGCTTAATGTGTCTAGAATGCCTACGATTAGACCGGGTTCACACGGATTGATGCGCGTAGAACCAGACCTCTGAACCCTTTCTACAGCCAAGCAAACTAACTTGGGGAGTTAGTTGAGCTAGGAAAGGTTGGGTCCAGCAATGTAGGGTTCTCGAATACGAAGATTTACTCGAATGAGTCTTTACCTAACTTAAAAAGGGAAAATTTTAGGTTTGGAGTGTCTAGGGTTAAAATGGTCTTTTTCTAGGCTAAGGGTAGTATCATAATTACCCTAAATATTTAATTAATTATTTAATTAATAATGTGGAGGGGTATTTTGGGGAGAGAGCGCCGAAAATTGGCCTTTGAGTGAAGTCTTGCTCCACCCGGGTTCGAACCTAGGTGGAAGCAATGATTTAAATTGTTTTTATTTAAATTGATAAATTAATTTAATTAATTAATATTTATTGGCTGATTTAAAAGAAAAGGAAAATCACTTCTTTTTTAAGGTTTGAAAGAGTCCTAGTTTGACTAAGCCATTACCTAAGCCTAAACTACCTATTCACGATCATCTCTCTCTCTCACGTCTCTCTCATTCTCTTTTCTTTTCACGTTCTCTCTGCCTATACTCAAGAACTGACCAGCAACTAAAAGTTCTTCACACTTGAAGAACTTTCATGTTAAAAACTTAAGAAAAACATAACCAAAAACGTTAGGCAAAAAGGGAAGTTTCTCCGTCGAGTTGGTGTTGAAATTTCGAGACTTGAACATGATTTGGAGAGGGTGTTGGACAGCAGGTCGTGGGTGAATAAATGTCAAATAAGGTATGGGTTTTCTTACTCTTGGTCCCTTTCCCAAGAGACCCCTAGGATTCAGTCGATTCTAATCCGAAAACTAGGATTGTTTCCCCGTTGCATGTCCCTGTCACTAGCTCCCATTGATTCGTAGGTTGGTTATGTTTGCTGGTAGAATTTAGGGATGTAACGTGTTTTCGTGATGATTATGTGTTTGTATGTATGTTCGTAATTATGTGATTAATGAAAGATGTTTTCCGGAAATGTGTGATACGGTTATGTGGGTGCATTGTTATGACTATTAGTCACGGATTAGAGCATGAAATGGCATGTTTAAATTCTTGTATTTTATGTGCAAGAACGTGTGTAAATCGTGAGGTTCATATGATGTATAATGTGGCTGGTTTGAGTGAAAACTATTAGCTAAATGAATCCATGAAAATGCACCTAAAGATGTACTAAATGATCCATGAATTATCCTAAGAACTAATGTGAAAATGTTGACGAAAAGGAGCTGAAAATCATGACCAAATTTCCAGCATTGTGTTAGCTTGGTTTCGGCCAAAACAAGGAGAACAATATGAAATTTTAAATGAATGTAAAATAGGTGAGGTTACTAGGGATTGAATCCGAGACCTCACGCGTGAAAAAGCACCAAAAAACGAAAATAAAGAAATGGGATTAAGGGGGATCGAACCTGGGTGCCCTTGACTGAAAAATTGGTAAATTTCACTAAAGGCTTATTATAACTAATTAAAGTTAAAAACGAGTGAGGCACACGAGATTCGAACCCCAGTGCCCTTAGCCGATTTCCCTAAGCTAAAAACGGAAATAAAGAAATGAGAGGAGTGAGGTTCGAACCCACAACCTCTCAGTCAGACATAAGGAGGAATTAAAAGAAAAATAAAAGTTGAGGTGTGTGGGAATCGAACCCACGACCTCTAGGCAGAATAAAAGGGAATTTAAGGAGAAGATTAAAGTGGGGTTGTGAGGGTTCGAACCCACACCCCCTCGGCCAAAAGGAGAGAAATTAAAGAAAAGGAAATAAAAAGAAAATGAGGTTGTGGGGGTTCGATCCCACATCCTCTCAGTCCGAATGAACGAAAAATGAAGAGAGAAATTAAGGAAAAATAAAATGAAGGCGTTGGGGATCAATCATGGGTCCCCAAGCCATGTGAATCAAACCAAAATAAATAAAAATGTAAGTGTTGTCCAAGGGATTCGAAATTGGGTTCCCTTGCCCAAATTCCATATTGATAAGTCATACGTGAATAATTTTTAAAAATAATGTTGCCTACATAGATCGAAATCGAGATCTTGGCATTACTTACAAGATGCATAAGTCTTGTACCACATAATCTTAGAAAGATATGAATCACTTAAACGAACTACGAATGAAGCCTCATTTCTTGTATGTATAGACCCATAAGTTTAGCATACGTTTAAAGTAAGTGAACCTAAGATGTATGTAACAAAATAATGAAACCCTAGAAGGGTCAAATAAGAGTGTGAAACACACTAAATGGCCAAGTGCATTGGCATACGATGAAATGAACATTCACGTAAAAAGGGGTGAGTAAATATGAAGAGCAAATGTGCTAAAGCTAATGAATGTGGTGAAAACATGATAAGAGGCTCATGTGAAAGATGAGAGCAATCTCAAATGAGCCTAAGTAAATGTTACCAAAACGTACTCACCTATGAGAGTGTAAAGTTAATGAAGAGACCAGTCTCTATAAACACTCTAATGAAAGTATTGAGATTAATGTGTACTTAATACTAATGGTGAGATGAGAAATTATCTAATGAGCTATGATGTCCTCATACTAGAAGCCAGCTTCCATGACGTATGAGTTGAATGTAATGGAACTTTATACTGAGCACCGATAGGCTAGCTATGAGCGGTGATGCCTTCTTTTGGGAAGGGAGGAGGTTCATGTAACTCTCATGAGATGAGACTGTCCGGCATTCCGGGTATGGGTCTCCTTATATCTCCTAGTCTTTGAACATATACTGCCAATATAGGGATTTAGTAGGGTTCAATCCCCTATGTACGCTAGCATGTTTTAGGTCACTCTGGCTAGTGATTCCACCTCTTTTTGGTGTGGGGCAGAAACTGGATTTCATGATGCTCACATGATCTATGTCGATTAAAGTTAAAGTTCCTAAAGAATGAATGAGGCTAGCCTCTAATGATGCACATAATGAAATGAACGATACGAAAGGTATTAGGATAGGATAATCAAGAGGTTAGATACACTCAAGTAATGACACTAGGTTATTCTTGATCATTGCACAGCAAACCCGATGAGAGTCTTAAACTACATCCTAGGTATGGCTATTGTTTACACTAGCTTATGAATGAATGAAATGAAGTACGTATGAATGAATGAAGCAGAATCTGTGTTTGCTAAAGAAGGCTCCCTAGTTGAGGTCTCATATGTTGAGCCCTCATTTTGGGAAGTCTTAATGTTAAGTCCATGATTCCGAGGTCCCATGGCATATGAACGAATGATATGAAAGATGTTATGTGCTATATGCAATATGTTATGTGCTATGTGTAAGATGTTATGTGCTGTGTGCAATATGATACCTATGATGATGCATGTTACTCTCATGGCATGACTTTTCTAATCCAATTTGGCAAGTCCACTGACTTTCCTAATCCAAATTTGGTAGGTCCACTAACTTTCTTAATCCAAATTTGGCAATTCTACTGACTTGACTTTCCATAATAATGTTATTAGGAAAGACCTATCCTTACTCATGCATGTCCCTGGTGTGTGCTTGCATATACCCATACTTAGTAAAAGTGTGTACTAATCCCATTCAACTCGACATTTTTAGGTACAGGCACAGGTGGACGTTAGAGGTTACAGTACGACGTTGCAGCTATCCGAACGTGGAGCTTTCATCCGGATTTGGTAGGCCCTCATGCTTTCGAGGATGTCTACTGTTATTATCTAGATTGGATGTAGGATTTAGCTAGTGGATCATGTTGCACTAGTGTTTCTTTTCTGTTTTATTTCAGACATTGTAATGGTGCCATTTTGGCAAGTATATACTTAATTCAGTATTGAACTATTTCTTTCAGTTGATGATCTTAATGTTAGATGGTTGATTGTGAACGTATATGAATTTAAGTAGAATGATATACATGCATGTTAAGGAACAAAAAGTTCAAATTTTCCTTTAAAATTAACCTAGATGAAGTAAGGATGACATATGTAGGCTTGTCTGCGACCTCTGAGAGGTCAACGACGCCGGTCTCGTCTGGGGTCTAAACTTCGGTCATGACAAAGTTGGTATCAGAGCAATAGGTTAAATTACGAGGATAATAAGTTCACATCAACCACATTGAGTAGTTTCTAAGTCATGGTAGTGAAGTGCACCACTATCGTGAATTAGAGACTGCATGATGCGTTGGAAAATTTCCCTTCTTCTACTCTTTATCATGCTATCTAAAGCTTTGACACTTTGTGTCATTCTAAGTATCTAACTTCCTTCTTGTGTGCGCAAGTAGAACAATACACACAAGAATTAGGATGGCCAAGTTGTCTAAGGAGCCAGACTCAATATCTGGCCTTGCCAAGAAGGGGCAGTGATAGAAATGCCCAGCGTGAACGAAAGACGTTTGATAAGAGTGGTTGTTCGCATAGAGGTGAGTGCATGGTAGGTTCTAAAGCCTGCTATGAGTATTGATGAAGAGGAGAAGGCTAAGTTGGCTGCTTACTAGCTCAAGGAGATGGCGTAGGTATGGATTACTTCATAAATGCTAGACTACCATAGACTATCGAAACAGGTTAGTAAGGTTAAGTTTCCGAATAAGTTAGAGTTAAAATGAATTCATGTTTGCATATCATGTTGCTGTTTTGTATAGCGTGGACATGATTTTTGTGTTGCATGAGTTGTGAGGTGCATCTAGTTAAGTGCGATTGACAAGGAAGTTCCTCAATCTCAAATATGAAGCTTCAGATAAGCTTGAGTAATATGCATTATCCAGAGTAAATGTCAAACAGAAATTCACAAAGTGTAAAGTCTCAAGTATGTTAAGATTGATCTTCGTTTAGGGTATCATCAGCTTAGGGTTAGGGATGGAGATATCACAAAGACAGCATTTCGTACCCGTTATGGTCATTATGAGTTCTTAGTCATGTCATTTGGTCTCACTAATGCACCAGCTGTATTTATGGACCTCATGAATCGAGTCTTCCGTGAATACCTTGATTCTTTCGTCATAGTATTCATTGATGACATCCTCATCTACTCTAGGACCAAGGAAGAGCATGAACAACATTTGAGACTAACCTTACAGGTACTTAGACAACATTAGTTGTACGCCAAATTCAGCAAGTGTGAATTCTGGCTTAGATCAGTGACCTTCCTGGGTTATGTTGTGTCTGATTTGGGTGTGGAGGTAGACCCCAGAAAGACTAAGGCTGTGAAGAACTGGCTAAAAACCTCTTACTCCGATCAATATTCGTAGCTTTCTGGGATTGGCTGGCTACTACCGCAGATTCGTGGAGGTTTTTTCTTCCATTTCTGCCCCACTGACAGCTTTGAGTAAGAAGAAAGCCAAGTTCGAATGGACGGAGACTTGTGAGAAGAGTTTCCAGGAGCTCAAAGACAGACTCACTTCAGCCTCGGTGCTTACTTTGCCTAAGTGTGGTAAGAATTACACTGTTTATTGTGATGCATCTAGGGTTGTTTTGGGTTGTGTTCTTATGCAGGGTGGTAAGGTGATAGCATATGCGTCCAGACAGCTCAAGGTTCATGAGAAGAATTACCCCACTCATGACTTGGAGTTAGCAGCTGTGGTGTTTGCACTGAAGCTGTGGAGGCACTACTTGTATGGAGTGCATGTGGATGTGTTCACAGACAACAAGAGTCTCCAGTACGTGTTCACGCAGAGGGAGTTAAATCTACGTCAGCGAAGATGGTTGGAGTTGTTGAAGGACTATGATATGAATGTCCACTACCATCCAGGTAAGGCTAATGTTGTAGCTGATGCTTTGAGAAGGATGAGCATGGGAAGTACAACCTACGTTGAGGATGCGAAGAAGGAGTTGGTGAAAGATGTACACAGACTGGCCAGACTACGTGTGCGGTTGGTGGACTCTACTAGTGGGGGTGTTTCAGTTCATCCTAGTTCTGAATCATCCTTGGTAGTTGAAGTCAAACAGGGTCAGCATCTCGATCCTGTGTTGACGGAGCTGAAAGACTCAGTGTTGATAAAGATGAATGAGTCCTTTGCTTTGGGAGGTGACAGCGTAATTAGGTACCAGGACAGGCTGTGTGTACCAGATGTGGATGATTTGAGGACCAGGATTGTTGCAGAGGCCCATGGTTCCAGATATTCCATACATCCAGGTTCCACCAAGATGTATCATGATCTTAAGCAGATTTATTAGTGGGATGGCATGAAGAAGGACATTGCAGAATATGTGGCAAAGTGTCCTAATTGTCAGCAGGTTAAGGCAGAACATCTTAAGACTGGCGGTCTTACTTAGATTATTGAGGTTCTGACATTGAAGTGGGGGGACATTAATATGGACTTCGTGGTTGGTCTTCCGAGGACTACGCGACAGCATGACTCCATATGGGTTATTGTGGACAGGATGACTAAGTCTGCCCACTTTATCCTTGTGAAGACTACTTACAGAGCCGAGGATTATGCGAGACTCTACATTGATGAGATTGTGAGATGGAATGGGATACCTTTGTCTATCATTTCAGATAGAGGAGCTTAGTTCACTTTATTTTATCCGAAAAATTAAGGATTTATACGTTTTCGAGAATTTTTGACTCTTTTAGAGTCGCCACTTAATTTTTAAGAAAAATCAAGAAAACTAGCATTTTCAAAAGACTTAAACAGATAAAATCATTTGAAAATATTTCAAGGGGTTCGGGATTCCTATTAACGTTTTAGGAAGGTTTTAAGCACCTAAAATATCCGCTTAAGTGCGGTTATCCAGCAACTAATGTAGTTTGGCTAAAATCGCTTAACTTTGATTTTCAAAAATTACCTGGAAGGGTATAAAATATCGATTTTATTATCTAAACGAGTTATTTGAAGAATTATTGGTTTTATGTTAATAAAACTTTTAAGGCGTTTGCGGGGAATTCGGAGTCTTCTTAACTTAAAACTAACTAACACATAAAGCAAGTAAATAAACAAGAAATAAGAGAGAAGGAAAGAGATTTGGGTCCAAATCCGGGTTCTGTTCGCCTTGACCGGTTTTTGGACCCACCTGTTTTGGGTTTTGACCCATTTGTTTTGTACTTGTCCTATTCTAGTGAAAATAATAAAGGAAATTTACAAGGCTTAGGCCCAAAATAAATACACAATATAAATAAAAAAGGGAAAATAAATTTAGGGCTATTTGCCCCAATATCTTCAACTCTTCCGACTTCTTGACTTGCTTTGGTTTCTCCAATTCTGGGATCTTTACATCGGTATTATGGGTTGACTCGATAAAGAGATTAAGCCTTCGAGGCTCAACCGAAATGCCAAGGGAGAGGTGAGAAGTCTTGTTGAACTCGGACGAAATTCACATGCAAAGACACAGGAGAGATAAATAAATGATTAATCCAGCATAAGGATAGATAAATAAATGATTTAGACCATATTATGTTCATTGAGTAAACCAAGAGGTAAATAAATGAGGAACTGATCACTTCGGTAATTAATACCCTCACTTAGTCGTCCACAACAGGTGGCAAATAACACCATTTGATGAAACAAGCACTGTAGAACTATATGAGAATAAAACCACTGATTTTAAGTAATCATTTTTTTTAAAAAAAATAAAATAAAATAAAATAAAATAAAATAAAAAAAATAAATAAAAAGGGACACGAACATTCACGCGACCTACATTCATGAGGATACGAAAGGACCAAGATTAAAGAGTAAGGCATTAAGCAAATCACGATAACAAAGGTTGCACAAAATAGCACATATGATTTTACTTACAAGCACGCTAAATTCCAGGGATATGCAACTGTTAGCAAAGAGGGATCAAAACACTAAGGGAACAGTTGTCGGATAGTGAGAAAATAGGACAAACACATATTTTAGTTTTAACAACCTTATTTAAGGAAGTCTAATGACACCAAATTAAATGACACTCCAAAGGAGACTGGAAATTGGGGGGAATAAGCATACATAACCATTTTTTTTGAAATATGCCATTGACTAAAAACAATTTTTTTTTAGGACAAGTAAATAGACCATCGATTTTAACACCATAGATAGATTATGAGATCATTAATAATACACACTCAATCCCTCAAATCGCTTATTTTAACAAGAAGAATAGAGAGAGAAGGTGATAATGTTATATAAGAATTGACAGCAATGAACAAATGGTTTCCAACATAGCCAACTTTAGCAAGGAAAATAGGATATCTTAAGATAAATAATAACTGGCATACAAAACTCAATCACTGTAGCTTTAACAGTCTTCAAAATGCATAAACAAATTTCAAGCTATCTAAAAATGACGTACAAAAGGGTTTGAGGGGATCGGAACCAAACAAACTCGAACGACCTACCTCATATGAAGGTCGAAACAACCTATGCCACACTTTGTCACAATCATGAAGAGGGGACGGGGGAAAGAAATTTTTTAAAAAAAAAGCAATGAAATCAATATATATACGAAAAATAGCATTATTGCACGAGGACACCCAATCTCAGAAAACCAAATTAACTAAGATACACTAAATAGTAAGTAACCTTCCTACGATCAAATTCGAAAGGGGAAGTAAGAAAAAACACCAAGGGAAATGCAAAGAAACAGCGAAGTCAAACAAAGAACGACCAAATCAATTAAACAGCAGCCAAACACGATCGAAACAATCCGAGTAACTAACAAATCAAAATGGACAGGAGTGGTGATTACCTTCTTTTATGCAGCGAACCGAATACAACACAAGCTTGGAGAGACTATCTGCCAACCACGACTTCGAGATTCGAGCAAACTCGGAAGGTACGATGTCAACAGAATGGGAACGTGGTTCTCCAAGCAAAGCTAATACAGGTTGTTGTTTTAACTGTATCACTATGACCCTTACCTAATGTTTTTCTTGACGCTACTACTAATCCTTTCCGCACTATTTCTCCTTCTTTGCTTAAACTACTGCTAGTGTTCTACTTCTTTTGCTAAAAAATTTTATCTTAAAATTTTTTTTTCCCACCCCTCTGAATAAAGGAAAGCGAGCTTATATAGTTAAGGAATTAGGGTTCGTAAAAGAGGGGAAAAGGGTCCAAAACTGGGTTCGAGGCCCATCGCAAAAATTCGAGGAAAAAAAAAACCTTTCTCCGAAACGGCCAAACATCCTCTTCTGAATTTTCTGCCTTATTCCGAAAGAGAAAAAAGGAGAAATCGATGGATCGATCTCCTCGCTCGTCCTTGATGGAGCTACGTGGCTCCAATCTAAATCCACAAGGACGGATTCGCGTGCTATAGGGCCTGCTGCGAAGGTACGGAGAAAATGGACGTTGCAGAAGAGACGAAGAAATCACAGTGCCTGCGTTCTTGGCTTTCTTTCCGTCAATTTCCGTTGGACGCCGTGACTCGTCATTTCTGGCGTGAGGGCGGTGAGGCGCGTAAGATTCGCTTGGTGTCGTTCACGCGTCCTTCCCTCTGTTGATTGTGAAGACGGCGTCTAAGCGCCGCTTGGGGTATAACGTTTCTCTGGGACCTCTCATGCTGAAGGAAAAAGAAAACGGGTCGGTATTGGGGGAATGGGTCTTTAAAGGTGGGCTGCTGTACCGATAAGACTTAACAAAGGGAATGAATTTGATCTGAAAATAAAAGGGATAATTAATTTCTGGGAGTGGTCTCTTTTGGGTTCTCTTTGGAAGTAATAAGAAGGGATGTGGGCCAATTTGGATTAAAATAAAATGGAGTTGGGCCTGGGTCGGCTGGAAAAAAAAAGTATTGGTTCAAATTGTATTTAGAGATGACCCAAATTGATTTGTCCAAATGAATTAAAATATTTGGGTGGCTAGACAAAAGGATTAATATCAATTAATTAAACAAGCTTCTTAACTTTAACAAAATAAAATAATTGACTTAATTATAAAAATAAATAAATCATTATATAACTAAACTGATTAGTAAAAAACAAAATAAAATCTTTTGGGATGAATTTCAAATAATCATAAAATATATTAGTCGTAGATATAGTTACGCAAATCATATATTATCTAAATTATAAAAGTAGTAATATTAACTTGGAAAAATTCGAGAACCGTTTCATAAATATATTCAAAACTTTATAAAATCTAATTATTTCAAATCGTTTAGAACTAAGAAGCTCATTAATTAATTCCTATCAGGGAGGGTCAAAATTGGGTGTCAACAACTGTCCCTCATTTTACTTGGATCGATGCAAGAAATTTGAGGAAAATGAAATTGACCAAACCAATTTTGACCGACCTCAATTTCTTTTTTTTTTTAGGAAAGGATCTGGTATGGATTTTAGGAATTATGGCCGAACCCTGAAAATGAGTTTCCTACATATCTCAATCGATATGAGAATTCAGGACACTTGTAGTTCCATACGCTCGATTTAACGCACGATTATGGAAGAATTCAAAAGTCATCTCGACACTGGATTATGAGGGGACCGAAATGCTTGAGTGTAAGATTTAATATAGATTGTTGGAATACAGCCGAGTTTTTGAAATTAAGCCCGCCTACATATCCTTAAACCTTAGGAATCAGGCTGCTTGTAGTTCGACTCAATCGGTTGAAAAGAAAATCTATTATGCTAGATAACCTTTGATTCTGGAAGAGCGACAAATTAAATGAGTATGAAAAAGAGGCTTGCAACCTCTTAGCCATGAAGGTGGAGCTCTTCACATCCATAGGTAAGAACTTACACGGACATAATTTTCAGAACTCTTGGTGTATCGTCACTCAGATTGGAAACTTGCCTCCGGCGGGCCGAAAAATCCGTATGCGAAACCAAAACTGATAAAGCTAAGGAAAAGCCCACATGCCTTCAGATATGGGTGTGGTTTGATTGTGGTGGAAGTCGCTCCTCTGCTCGCGTCCTAAGAGTTTGACACTCCTCTTTGGACTATGTCCCACTTCGCTGCTAAGAAAAAGTTCCACGTTGTGCTGCATCCCTTTTGATGTCATCCGCACCTGTGGTTTGTTTTGGAGAATTCATCCTTTCGGATGCTCTCGACAAAGACTGAGATAAAACCCGTCAGCTTAAAAAATGCAATTCAAATGGAGATAGTGTCTTTTACCGTGTCGACACTTAATTGTTCTCCTCCTTAATTTGACGTCAACTCGATCGGTTTGACGTAAAGCAAATAAAGCTTATGTCTTGTGTTTGCAATGTAATCTCCAATGTACTCTTCACTTGATATCAAAAATAAATAAATGATGATGCAATGATGATATTTCTTTTCATGTCAATGTACTCTTCATGCTGATGTCAACATAAAATGAAATATGATGTAGTGTTGATGCTTCTCTTGATGTCGATGTACTCTTCATGTTGTTTACTCTTATCATAAATAAAAGAGTGCAGTTGATGCCAATAAGTGAATATTCTTCTTGAAATGCACGACTTCTACTCTGGTAGTGCATGATTACTTGCGGGGTATGAATATCTTCCCGCGATGCGTAAATTTTGCGAGGGATGGAATCTTCTCGCGATGCGTAAATTCCGCAAGGTATGACATCTTCTTGCGAGATATAAACTTTTGCGAGGGATGGAATCTTCTCGCGATGCATAAATTCCGCAAGGTATGAAATGTTCTTGCGATATATAAACTTTTGCGAGGGATGAAATCTTCTCGCGATGTATAAATTCAGCACGGTATGAAATATCCTTGCGATGTATAAATTTCTGCGAGGGATGAAATCTTCTCGCGATGCATAAATTTTGCAAGGTATGAAATCTTCTTGCGATGTGTAAATTTCTACGAGGCATGAAATCTTCTCGCGATGCATAAATATTAACTCGCAATGCATGATCTTCCACGATGCATGATTATTAACTCGCGATGCATGATCTTTCGTGATGCATGAGTATTGACTCGCGATGCATGATCTTCCGTGATGCATGAGCATTGACTCGCAATGCATGATCTTTCGCGATGCATGAATATTGACTCGCGATGCATGATCTTCCGCGATGCATGAATATTGACTCGCGATGCATGAGTATTGACTCGCGATGCATGATCTTCCGCGATGCATGAATATTAACTCTCGATGCATGTTCTTCCGCGATGCATGAATATTGACTCGCGATGCATGATCTTCTGCAATGCATAAATATCCTCTTGTGATTAAATCTTGATGTCATCCTTGGTACCAAATGAAGATAGTGCTTAAATCGAGCAACGTAGCGATCTTCTGAGTATCTTCTGGATAATCATGTCGTCTTAATTGACGATAATGGTAAAATGGCTTCCGGATAGTATATCGTCTTGATCGGCAACAATATAAGTGACCCCTCGGGGTAATGTAACATCTCTATCGACAATAAAGTAAATAAACCTTCCGGGTAATGTATATATCATATCTGACATTGTGATGCGAATGACGTCTTTTACGGCAGCCGTAAACTCTTTCTCGCTTGATTCACCTTCGAATCTAGCTTTACGTTCCTTATAAACTTCATGTTGTTGGGAATTGACTGAAATAAACAAATCATATTCCCAACTCTTCGACGTCAGCAATATAACATGGTTCCTGCAATCCAAGAAAACTATTAATTTTGGGAGAGTTTTCTCCTCCCTTGACTTCTCCGTATTTATCGATCGGAGGAATCTGCTGATCTCAAAGCAACAATATAAACCTACGTCCACAGAAAAATTGTTAGTTTTAAAAACGAACTGATCTGTGTTGATTCTTCAATCGCCCGCTCCTCGTCCTGCTATTTCTGGTTGTTTTCCAGATCTCCCGACTCTTGATAGACAAGACAGAATATTTATGCCAAAACAAATAAAACATAAAAAGAAAATCTTTAAGAAAATAAACTTTTGAGAAGTGAATTTTGAAAAAGGTCACTGCCAAGTGTCATGTCACGTCAGGCTCATCGAACTCTTCTGAGCTTGATGATTGGGAGGTATATATGATTATGCGATGAGGAGTATTCAGAGTCACTCTAGATTGTCGATAAACCCATGTTTGAAATTTTGAGGCCATCCTCAAAATTTCTGTCCCAGTTGCAAATCTCCAAATACCTTCAGTCTTGGCTTGTTGAGGAAAAATCTTCTTCTAGAGAATTTTTGAGTCCCTCTCAAAAATTCTGTCCCAGTTTCTATTATAAAGAGGAATAGAAATCTTATGGGAACATGATCGAACCCTTGTGGCGCCTACGTATCCCGTTGAGGCAGGAATCAGGTCAAACGTAGTTCCCCTCAAGGCTAACAAAAATAAGAACTTTACAAAGGAAACTGACCGAGGCCGACATAGGCCGCCTACGTTTCTCATTCTTGAGAATTAAGGTCGAACGTAGTTCAAATACAAAGAAAATATTTAAAGGGGATAAAGGGGTGATCGAGGCCGACATAGGCCGCCTACGTATCTCATTCTTGAGAATTCAGGTCATACGTAGTTCATTGCAAGAGGGATAAAAATTTAAAACAAAGCAAATACAACCAAATGAACATTTACAAGAAAATAGTAAAAACGCAAACCGAATCTTCACACGTAGTATCTCTTGACAGCATCTGAGTTGATCGATTTTGGCCACGCGGTACCATCCATCTCTGACAGGACCAATGCACCTCTAGATAATACTTTACGAACCACGTAGGGTCCTTGCCAATTTGGTGCGAATTTTCCTTTGTACTCGTCTTGATGAGGAAAAATGCGCTTAAAGACCCATTGACCGATTTCAAAAATTCTGGCTCTGACTCTCTTGTGGAAAGCATGAATCATTCTTTGTCGATATAGTTTACTATGACAAACGGCAACCATTCTCTTTTCATCGATCAAAGTTAACTGATCAATTCTCTTGCTAACCCATTCAGCATTACTTAGCTCAGCCTCTTGGATAATTCTCAAGGAGGGTATCTCAAGTTCAGCAGGTATGACTGCTTCTGTTCCATACACTAGCAACTATGGAGTATCTCCAGTCGACATTCGGACAGTCGTCCGATAACCCAACAAAGCATATGGCAGCATCTCATGCCAACCCCGGTGATTATCAATCATTTTCCACAGAATCTTCTTGATATTCTTATTGGCAGCCTCTACAGCTCCATTCATTTGCGGACGATAAGCGGTTGAGTTTCGGTGAGTAATCTTAAACTGCTCACATATCTCCCTCATCAGGTGACTGTTGAGATTTGCACCGTTATCAGTAATGATGGATTATGGCACTCCAAATCTGCATATTAAATTGTTGCGAACAAAATCAGCTATGACTTTTTTGGTTACCGACTTGTAAGAAGCTGCTTCCACCCACTTGGTGAAGTAATCAATAGCAACCAAGATGAATCTATGTCCGTTAGAAGCGGCTGGCTCTATCGGACCGATGACATCCATACCCCAAGCTACGAACGGCCAAGGTGAACTCAAAGCATTGAGTTCGTGAGGCGGCACTCGAATCAAATTGCCATGTACTTGACACTTATGACACTTCTGCACAAACTTGCAACAATCATTCTCCATAGTCATCCAAAAATAACTGGCTCGAAGGATTTTCCTTGCCAAAGTGAGCCCATTCATATGCGTTCCACAAACTCCAGCATGTATTTGTTCAATAAGCTTCGCGGTTTCAACAGCATCGACACATCTTAGAAGACTCAAATCTGGAGTTCTGTTATAAAGGACTTCTCCACTTAGAAAGAAGTTGATATCCATGCGGCGTATCGACTTCTTTTGGTTGGATGTTGCATCTTCAGGATAAGTTCCAGACTCTAAATACTTCTTTATATCAAACTACCATGGCAAACCGTCTAGTTCTGCTTCAACATGCGAACAATAGATTGGATGTTCTTTCAACTCAATATTCAAAGGATCAATATAATCAGTATCTGGATGTTTGATCATTGATGCAATGGTGGCAAGAGCATCGGCCAACTCATTCTGTATTCTGGGAGTATGCCTGAACTCAATCTTGCAAAATCTCTTGCACAAATTCTATACATACTGTACGTACGGTATAATCTTCGGGTTCTTTACAGCCCATTCTCCTTGAACTTGATGAATCAAAAGATCTGAGTCTCCAATAACCAACAACTCGTAGACGTTCATGTCGATGGTCATTTTTAAGCCCAGAACACAAGCTTCATATTCGGCCATGTTGTTCGTGCAATTACATCGGAGCTTAGCTTCTATGGGGTAGTGCTGGCCAGATTCTGACACTAAGACTGCCCCAATACCTTTTCCCTGGTGATTTGCTGCTCCATCAAAGAATAATCTCCAACCAGGATATGCTTCAGAAATATCTTCACCCACAAATGACACTTCTTCATCATGAAAATAAGTCTTGAGCGGTTCATACTGTTCATCAACAGGATTTTCTGCAAGATGATCAGGCAAGGCCTGTGCCTTTATTTCCTTCTGAGTCACATACACAATATCAAATTCACTCAACAACATTTGCCATTTAGCTAACTTTCTTGTTGGCATCGCCTTCTGGAAGATATACTTCAACGGGTCCATTCTGGAAATGAGGTATGTAGTATAAGAAGACAAGTAATGCCTCAATTTCTGAGCAAGCCAAGTCAAAGCACAACATGTTCTCTCCAACAGAGTGTAACGAGACTCATATGGGGTAAACTTCTTGCTTATGTAATAGATAGCTCTTTCTTTCTTCCCTGTCTCGTCGTGTTGACCAAGCACGCATCCGAATGCACTATCTGACATGGACAAATATAGCAGCAGAGGACTCTCTTCTCGAGGAGGAACTAATACCGGTGGATTTGACAAATAGTTCTTGATAGCATCAAAAGCAGTCTGACACTCTTCAGTCCACTTTGTCGGGCGTCTTTCTTCAACAGCTTGAAGATAGGCTCACACACCACGGTTGATTGAGCTATGAATCGACTGATGTAATTCAACCTTCCTAAGAAACTCATCACCTCTTTTATCGTCTTCGGCGGAGGTAACTCTTGAATTGCTTTAATCTTAGAAGGATCGAGCTCAATACCCCTTCTGCTGACTATGAATCCCAACAACTTGCCGGCTGGAACTCCAAAAGCGCATTTGAAGGGGTTTAGCTTTAAGTTATAACGACGCAGACGATCAAAAAACTTCCTTAGGTGTGTCAAGTGGTCAGAACTCTCGCGGGACTTGATTATAACGTCATCCACATATACCTCAATCTCCTTATGAATCATGTCATGAAATATGGTCGTCATAGCCCTCATATAAGTAGCGCCAGCATTCTTGAGGCCAAACGGCATCACTCTGTAATGATATACACCCCAAGGTGTAATAAAAGCTGTCTTTTCTGCATTTTTCTCATCCATCAAAATCTGATGATAACCTGCGTAACAATCCACAAATGACTGCATTTCATGCTTAGCACAGTTATCAATCAAAATATGAATATTTGGCAATGGAAAATTATCCTTCAGGCTGGCTTTGTTGAGATCTCTATAGTCGACACAAATTCTGATTTCCCGTCTTTTTTGGCGACCGGAACAACATTTGCCAACCAAGTCGGGTATTGTGTCACCTCTACCAATCGAGACTCGATCTGCTTGGTGATCTCTTCTTTAATATTTAAACTCAACTCAGGCTTAAACTTCCGAGTTTTTTGCTTCACCGGCTCGAACCCTAGATTAATCGGTAATTTGTGAGACACAACATCGATACTCAGTCCCTGCATGTCACTGACTTCCCAAACGAACACATCAATGTACTCATCAAGCAAGTGAATCAGTCCTTTCCTTTGATCCTCACTCAAGTGAATACTGATTTTAACCTCTTTGACACACTCTTGGTTGCCCAGGTTTACCATTTCAGTTTCCTCTAAATTTGGTTTATACTGATTTTCAAACTGACGAAATTCCTTGGCAACATACTCTGGTTCCTCACTTTCCTCTCCATAATCATCAACCTCGTCATCACCTGCCTCATTTTGTTCATTCAGGTCATGACACGATATGACATTGGCAGGTTTTAAATTTACCTTACTGAAACCATAAATAAACGAAGTTAGAAAATCAAAGCATGACAGATGATTAAATAAACAAAATTAAAAAATAAAAGAGGCTTTCATAAAAGTTGAAAATCAATGCAAACTTTGGCCATGGCAGAGCCATATTGCCTTTTTGAACATCACGACGGGAATTTAAAGTTCAAATAGTTAAAATGCAAAATGGTGGGTCTTGGGCCTCTTCCGGACTACCACCGATTAAAATATGTATAAAATGGTGCCCTTCTACCAAGGAGTTCGGGAGACCAGTATGGGCGTGGAGGTCCAGTTCTGCAATGTCTCTCCGGGCTCAGCATCACGGAATCCTGTCAGCTCGACCTCTTCTTCAATGATAGCATCTATCTCTTCAAAAAGGCCACAGATTCCTTCCCCCAGGTTCTCCTCCTCTGGATGCTCACGAACTGGGAATGATTGATATAGATGAGGGATTGTTTAGCTAATGCTTGATCATTCTACTTTTTTATCTTCAAATCATCATCTGTGGGGATGTACCCCAAACCATATCTAGATCCTTTGACGGGGACCGGAACAGGCTCAATAATTCCTTGGGAATTTCTTCCCAATCCAACACCTGGTTCAAAACCATTCTGCAGCGTCACAGTGGCTATCATCTTATACACGGCAGACATATGAGGCTGTGGGGCCAAATCCTCACCAGTGGCATTTACCAGCTCCACTGTATAGAAATTGGTACCCCGAGACACTTCATCAATAGTTGGCGCCTGTCTACCAGAGCGATTCCCTTCACCATGAATAACCAACTCTTCATTTCTCCAAACGAGCTTCATCATCTGATGCAAAGTAGAAGGCACAGCTCCAGCCATATGAATGAAAGGCCTTCCCAGAAGAAGGTTGTAGCTTGTATCAATATCTAAGACTTGGAACTGCACGCTGAATTCTAGGACCCATTTGGATGACTAGATTTATCACTCCCAAGGTATCTCTTTGGACCCCATCAAAAGCCCTTACGTTGACTTGATTTTTCTCCAACTTCCCCAAGTCAAAACGTAACTGCTTCAGTGTCGACAATGGACAAATATTTAAGGCGGATCCGTCATCTACCAAGATGCGATTTATGACCTTCTCACGACATATCACAGTGATGTGTAGTGCCTTTTTATGTGACCTCCCTTCAACAGGCAGCTCATTGTCACAAAAGCTGAGTCGGTGCCCTCGAATAACCTGATGAATCATGGAAGCCATGTTATCACTACTTGTACCTGAGGGTACGTATGTATCATCGAGAGCTTTCATTAAGGCCCACCTGTGGGACTGAGAGCTCATCAGTAGGGCCCATACGGAGATCTGAGCCGGAGTCTTCTCTAAATGTTTGACGATGGAATAATCCTTTGTTTGCATCCTTCTCCAGAATTCTTCAGCTTCTCCTTCGCTTATCGGCCTTTTAGCCTGGTCCTTCTTCTGTCCTCCGAGAGAAAGCTCGTCAGGAGTGTAACACCTTCCAGACCTGGTCATGCATTGAGCAGCAGCGGTTTCAATAACAAACTTAGGCTTGACGAGAGTTTCTGACGGCACCAAGGCAACAACCTTTGTAGGTGTCAAAATAACAAATTCTCTCTTTTCTTTAACGCTTAAAGAAGCGATAGCCCTTTCCAAATCATCGTGAACGATGGGAGTAATAATCTTCGTTCCACACCAGTCTTCATCTGTCTCGATCATATTGACATTGCTGCCTCCATGATTCGGCAACGGGTTTGTGTTGACATTTGGTGCCGCCGGTTGGAGAGAAACTACGTCCTGATCGATCAGATCCTGGATTTTATGCTTAAGGTTGATACAATCTTCCGTGTCATGTCCAACACTGTTGGAATGTTAAGCACATCTTTGATCTGGCTTGTAGAACTTTGAATTGACATCCACGGGCTTGGGCCCCACAGGGTGGATGTATCCAGCCGTGGCTAGTCTCTCAAATAGTTTGGTCCGACTTTCAGCAAGCGCAGTAAAGTTCCTTGAAGGCCTTTTTTCAAATTTGGGTCGGGAAGGGTCATAACCACTTTGCTGAGAGGGAGGCACCTACTGATAATTTCGGGTATTCGGACGAGGAGCTTGGCTTCTAGGATAAGGGTTTGTTTCATAATTTGGCGATAGAGCTTGGTAATTCAGGAGGGTTTTTTGATATAATGGAGCTTGGACTTGATAAACGGGTAATGGTGCTCGGTAGCTCGACTGTACATTGGCACAGTTGGGAGCAATATTCTGATAAGGGGATGGAATCTGGTAAGGTTGAGGGTAATTTGGGTATATGGGGGAAAGATTTTGGAGATTAAGGGGTGGACTTTGGTATAATGGAACTTGAGCGTGTGGATAGGTGGGGGTAGTATTATGGTTATTGGGATGATTTGATTGCGGGTAGTAGGCTCGGTGAGACTTTGGGGAAGGCCTGGAACGATCTTGGGAATGTGACGAGTTCCTGAGGTTTTTTTCCTCCATACGAGACAGAGGCAACTTTCTCTCTTTTCTTCCTCATCAATCCTGAAGATCAAGGTGACGCGGATACATAGGCTATCTTCCCCGATTTTAAACCGTCTTCGATGGTCTCACCAATTTTGACTATCTCGGTGAATTTAGCTCCAACTAGCAACATGATTCTGTCGTAGTATTCTGGCTCCTGCACCCGCACAAACACTTCCACAATCTCTTTCTCTGTCATGGGCGGCCTTACTCTTGCTGCTTCCTTCCTCCATCTATAGGCAAACTCCCTATGGCTTTCAGTTGGTTTCTGCTTCATCTTCTCTAGAGAATACCGATCGGGAACTATCTCAATATTGTATGCAAATCGGTCAATGAAGTCTTTGGCCAGCGCATTCCAACTGGGCCACTGCCTGGTTTCGTGTGACGTAAACCACTTGAGGGCCTCCCCACATAGACTTCGGCTGAAAAGCCGCATCAATAAGGCCTCATCGCTGCCAACTTCCACGAGCTGGTCACAATACGCTCTCAGATGATCCATGGGGTTGCCTACTCCCCCGAAGGTGTCAAACTTTGGAATTTTGAACCCTTCGGGAAGGTTCAAATCTGGGTGGATGCACAACTCTTCGTAACTGAGTCCAACGACGTCTGGGATGCATTGTAGCTCTTTCATAGCCCTTTTGATTTCCTCTTTTATATCGATCTTCGCATCCTCCTTTGCCTTCCATTCTCTTTCCTGTTCTTCATAGTGATCCAACTCAGAACCGTGCACCTCGTGCTCGGTTGGAACGGGAACTTGGAAGGTGGATCTTTTTGGGAGGGGTGGAGCTATAGAGGGACATGGAACGCTTTGGGCGGTCAGGTAGTTCTGTGGGTAAGCCTGAGGATTGGTGTTCTAATTTAAATGGTGATGAGGTGTTTGGGGATTGAAGGATGTTTGATTTTGATTTTGGTTTTGATTCTGTGGCGGTGGGGCGGTTTGAGTATTCTGAGGATGCGGTGGCATTTGAGGGTGGTTATTTGGATGAGGCGATGGAGTTTGGTAAGATACAGAAGCGTATTGGGGGTTTTGGGTTGTTAGATCTATCACAGACGGATTATGCACAGGTGTAGAAGGCTGATTCTGAGTTGGATCCGTATTTAATGAAGGGAAGTAGATCAGAGGTCTTCCATCAGCAATATTAGGACCAAATCCAGGTGGAGGCATATCTTGTCTCCGTTGCATTTCAACTCTCATTTCAGTGACCTGTTGCATCATCTGCATGATCAGTTCATTCTGTTCTGCTACGGTGGGCTGAGCCACCACAACATCAGTAAGACTTACTTCGTCGTTGTTGTCTCCCATGACTGTCTTTTCTTTGTCTGAATTTTATCTAGGGAAGGAATCTGTAGGACCTTTCGATCTGGTGAAGTAAGGATGATCTGCCAGCTTTGATCGACACAGATCAGTTTAAAGGTACCTGAGAAGCGAAACAACTCAAAGGCAGATCTGTTAGTGCAGATTCAGAGTACAAAATGCATAATATCACACAGAGAGCATATAAACACACAAGTTGCTTTGTTTGAGGACATCTTTAACCCACGAGTGAGGACGGGAATACGTTTTTTAACAAGCAGGAATTTGCTTCTTTTTTTTTTTTTAGTTTTGACACTGTCTTGGGAAGGCTAAATCACGTTGAGCTACGATCTTCTTGCAGCTGCTTTTTGATATCTGTTGATCTGATCTTCGTATCTTTCGTAACATGAAGGAGAATGAAATTTTTTAAAGATAGGGGCCAGGCCGGGAGAGGCTGCCTACGTATCTCACAAGCAGAATTCAGGCCCAACGTAGTTCGAGTTCGGGATAAAATATTTTCATTCATTCTTTCATTACGGTTACAAGGAAATTGAAAGACAACATTGGAATTCTTAAAAGATAACAATGATGATGACACGTTAGTCATTTCTCTTCTTGTTGCAGCGTCACTCTCTTCCTTTCAGACGACCCAGAAATAGAGGCTTGTAGACGATTTCCTCACCGTCGTCCTCCTCAATCAATTCGGGGTGAGCCTTGTCAGGATCACTATTGGCCCCTTGCTCACGGATAGAGTATTTTCCGCGCATTTTCTGAAGTTTGTCTATCATGTCATGGTGGAACGCGTTGTTCTTCTTCCTTAATGCCGACATCCTTTCTTTCATAGCGATGAATTCCATCATTTCCGCTTTCAGTTCTTCATCTAGTGACACATTTTTGGCCAACAGACTCGCGGTTTCCGAATCTATCTCCGCTTCTCTTGCCTCTCTTTCTTGAATCTGTAATCGAAGCATGTCCAATTTTTGGCTTAGATCCTCTTTTTCTTCCCCAATAATTTTCTTCCTCTTTTCTTTTAACATCAATTCTTCGTCCAGTGTCGCAGTCGCAGCTTTGTAGACAGACGTGGCAACTTCAACCCTAAGCCCCTCCTCTCTGACCTCTTGAATCTTTCGTGTGATTTGTTCTATCTTTCTTTGTAACTCCTCTCCAGTGAGCCTCATCTGGATATTCTTACCCTTATCCATAGCAGTGATTTGCTTTTCCTGAGACAATAGAGTAATGTTTAGGATTTGTCGTATGAGAGATGTCTTTTGAGTGAGAAACTTAAGACTCGGAAAATTTTGGTCGGACATTTTGTAACAGTGGCTTCTATATATTTTTTTTTTGGAAAATTTCTGGATAGGAGTAAGTTTACGATATCCTCATTCATAGCAACATAACACATAAGCAGTTAAACACACATATATCGCGTCCTAAACATGCTTGTGACCCTTTTATGCCAAGGGTGGGCCTAACGAATTGAAGGATGCATATGCTTTTTTACACCCGATTTATTATCCGCAAAATACTTCATTAATAGCATCCAAAATGTCTGACAAACATAAAACAGAGAAATAGTCCTGAAAATAAATTACAAAACAAAGTACAAATAAAACAGTCCCACGCAGGGGATGGTAAAATTCAGGCCTCCTCTGATCGTTCGCCAAGTCTGGTCCTCTTGGCAATGTTGACCTCTTCCCACATGGCATATCTGTTTGCCCAGAGATGGTCCCTCGCCAATCGATCTCCTTCTTGATGTCTAAACCTCTCTATCGACTGAATCTGATGTTCCATGCTATCATCTAACTCTGTCATGCACTGTCTGGCTCTTCGTAGTTCTTGTTTCAATCGAGCTATGACTTTGGCGTCTCCTGAGTGACGACGTTGATGCTCTAATTCACTCCTATCAAACTTTTCTTGAAGGCGGTGGAGTCGGACTTGATGTTTGGCTCCAACATCGGCAATAATGTGAGAAACGTTTGGACTAGGCTCAATAGTTCCAGCGAGACTCTTTTTTAACCATTCTTTGTACTCCTCCGAACATTCTGGATGAAACCTATCTGGTACAGGCTCACCTTACACTCTTCGAGATCTCCACATCGTAAGCATGTCTTCAGCAAATGCAACTCGCCCATTCTCGTGGTCAGTTACGAACTTCATCATATTTGCAATCTGGGGTAACTCTTGTTTCCCTCCTAGTTGCCTTAGGACTCGACCAGGAGCATATGGTCTAGTCCCTCTTAACCTAGCAAATACCAAGTAAGGGACTTTTTCTGTTCGAACCACCATGTTTTTAGTTACCACCAATCTATCTATTGAGCACTGTACATCTTCTTCTCTCAACCCTCGAAGTCTCGGATACCAAAAACTTTCTTCTCCATTCTTATTGCAACGATTGTGGTACTACCACCAATCATGACCGTGTAGCTCATCTGACCACTTCAAAGGATCTGGTTCTTTCGAGTTATGAGTCTTGATCAAATGTCGCATCATCCACCATTGCAGTATCAAATTACACCCTTGAAAGAAGCGTCCTCCGCTTTGACATTTGTCTAAAGCCCTGTAGATGTCTGCCAAAATCATAGGCGCTAACGTGTAGTACTTTGTTGCTGATTTATAGTCCACTCCGTAGAAGATGGCATGAGTGACCATAAACACACTAGGATGAATGGTGTATTTTGGCCCTTGAGGAAAAACCATCGTTCCAAGTAAGCATATTGCAAAGGCAAGGGGACGCGTCTCTTTCCATTTTCTTTCGAAACGAACTCGTCTTTATATTTCTCATAAGCTCTTGCACGTTCGAACCGATAATATAGCTTTCTAAAAGGTATATTTGGGCCAGGGAGCTTGTCCATCCACTCGGTTTTAACCAATGACAATTTTTCTCTAATTTTGGCGAAATCCCATATTATGGGATTTAGGAGATCTGTATCTGGATGACATTTTCTCTTGTTGCACATGACGACACTTTCGTAGCTGATAAGGACTTCTTCAATAGTTGGCGTCAACTCTACTTCCCCGAACCGAAAAACCATGTTCTCGCTATCCCAGAATTTCACCATCGTTCCAATTAAGCCAGGCCAAGCATTTATCTCTAGCAGCGATGGAAGGTAACCTATGTGTTTCTGAATGATCATTTTGTCGTCGTTGTTCATGAACCTCCACCATACTTTGAGGAAGGGATCGGGAACGGTAACCATTCTTGTCTTCAAAGGCTCGTGTGTCGGATTCATCCTACAAAAATAGCAGACAAAAATTTGTCAACCCCCACCCCCATAGACAATAAATTGTTTTAAAAACACATATACATCCTTCAATCAACACGTAAGCATGATTATCTGTTTTTGGCAATTTAGGGCCAAGTAGACACAAGGTGGGCTTCTAATGGGCCCAACACGCCTTGGGTGTTGGGTCATCTTAGTTCAAATGCTCCTAAATTTGGGATTTGGCTCGGCTCTACGCTAGTTTACTATGAGTGGCTTTTGAAAAGACCGGGAACCCAAACGGACAATTTGGGCTGAAAGTCGCGACAACCATTGGACGCCTAACGAACCAATAAATTGCCGCTGATTTCGAAAAAGGGTGAGTATAAAAAGTCTGGCTTCGGTTCCGCAAACCATCCTTTAATATACTATACATATATATCGGAAATATGCCATGATATGCAACAGTTCAATAAAGCAATAAATAAACAGATAAACAGTTAACTCACATAGCCAAAACACGTTAGTTTTAAGGTTAGAATCCTCCTACATCCCCAGCAAAGTCGCCATTTCTGTTTTATCCGAAAAAATTAAGGATTTATAAGTTTTCGAGAATTTTCGACTTTTTTAGAGTCGCCACTTAATTTTTAAGAAAAATGAAGAAAACTGGCATTTTCAAAAGACTTAAACAGATAAAATCATTTGAAAATATTTCAAGGGGTTCGGGATTCCTATTAACGTTTTATGAAGGTTTTAAGCACCTAAAATATCCGCTTAAGTGCGGGTATCCAGCAACTAACGTAGTTTGGCTAAAATCGCTTAACTTTGATTTTCAAAAATTACCTAGAAGGGTAAAAATATCGACTTTATTATCTAAATGAGTTATTTGAAGAATTATTGGTTTATGTTAATAAAACTTTTAAGGCGTTTGCGGGGAATTCAGAGTCTTCTTAACTTAAAACTAACTAACACATAAAGCAAGTAAATAAACAAGAAATATGAGAGAAGGAAAGAGATTTGGGTCCAAATCCGGGTTCTGTTCGCCTTGACCGGTTTTTGGACCCACCTGTTTTGGGTTTTGACCCATTTGTTTTGTACCTGTCCTATTCTAGTCAAAATAATAAAGGAAATTTACAAGGCTTAGGCCCAAAATAAATACACAATATAAATAAAAAAGGGAAAATAAATTTAGGGCTATTTGCCCCAATATCTTTTACTCTTCCGACTTCTTGACTTGCTTTGGGTTCTCTAATTCTGGGATCTTTACATCGGTATTATGGGTTGACTTGATAAAGAGATTAAGCCTTCGAGGCTCAACCGAAATGCCAAGGGAGAGGTGAGAACTCTTGTTGAACTCGGACAAAATTCACATGCAAAGACACAAGTGAGATAAATAAATGATTAATCCAGCATAAGGATAGATAAATAAATGATTTAGACCATATTATGTTCATTGAGTAAACCAAGAGGTAAATAAATGAGGAACTGATCACTTCAGTAATTAATTCCCTCACTTAGTCGTCCACAACAGGTGGTAAATAACACCATTTGATGAAACAAGCACTGTAGAACTAAATGAGAATAAAACCACTGATTTTAAATAATCATTTTTTTTAAATAAAATAAAATAAAATAAAATAAAAAAAATAAATAAAAAGGAACACGAACATTCACGCGACCTACATTCATGAGGATACGAAAGGACCAAGATTAAAGGGTAAGGCATTAAGCAAATCACGATAACAAAGGTTGCACAAAATAGCACATATGATTTTACTTACAAGCACGCTAAATTCTAGGGAAATGCAACTGTTAACAAAGAGGGATCAAAACACTAAGGGAACAGTTGTCGAATAGTGAGCAAATAGGACAAACACATATTTTAGTTTTAACAACCTTATTTAAGGAAGTCTAATGACACCAAATGACACTCCAAAGGAGACTGAAAATTGGGGTGAATAAGCATACATAACCATATTTTATTGAAATATGCCATTGACTAAAAACATTTTTTTTTAGGACAAGTAAATAGACCATCGATGTTAACACCACAGATAGATTATGAGATCATTAATAATACACACTCAATCCCTCAAATCGCTGATTTTAACAAGAAGAACAGAGAGAGAAGGTGATAATGTTATATAAGAATTGACAGCAATGAACAAATGGTTTCCAACATAGCCAACTTTAGCAAGGAAAATAGGATATCTTAAGATAAATAATAACTGACATACAAAACTCAATCACTGTAGCTTTAACAGTCTTCAAAATGCATAAACAAATTTCAAGCTATCTAAAAATGACGTACAAAAGGGTTTGAGGGGATCGGAACCAAACAAACTCAAACGACCTACCTCATATGAAGGTCGAAACAACCTATGCCACACTTTGTCACAATCATGAAGAGGGGAAGGGGGAAAGAAATTTTAAAAAAATGCGATGAAATCAATATATATATGAGAAATAGCATTATTGCACGAGGACACCCAATCTCAGAAAACCAAATGAACTAAGATACACTAAATAGTAAGTAACCTTCCTACGATCAAACTCGAAAGGGGAAGTAAGAAAAAACACCAAGGGAAATGCAAAGAAACAGCGAAGTCAAACAAAGAACGACCAAATCAATTAAACAGCAGCCAAACACGATCGAAACAATCCGAGTAACTAACAAATCAAAATGGACAGAAGTGGTGATTACCTTCTTTTATGCAGCGAACCCAAGACAACACGAGCTTGGAGAGACTATCTGCCAAACACGACTTCGAGATTCGAGCAAACTCGGAAGGGACGATGTCAACAGAATGGGAACGTGGTTCTCCGAGCAAAGCTAATACAACTTGTTATTTTAACTGTATCACTATGACCCTTAGCTAATGTTTTTCTTGATGCTACTACTAATCCTCTCCGCACTATTTCTCCTTCTTTGCTTAAACTACTGCTAGTGTTCTACTTCTTTTGCTAAAAAAATTTATCTTAAAAATTTGTTTTCCCGCCCCTCTGAATAAAGGAAAGCGAGCTTATATAGTTAAGGAATTAGGGTTCGGAAAAGAGGGGAAAAGGGGCCAAAACTGGGTTCGAGGCCCATCCCAAAAATTTGAGGAAAAAAAAAAAAACTTTCTCCGAAACGGACAAACATCCTCTTCTGAATTTTCTGCCTTATTCCGAAAGAGGAAAAAGGAGAAATCGATGGCTTGATCTCCTCGCTCGTCCTTGATGGAGCTACGTGGCTCCAATCTAAATCCACAAGGACGGATTCGCGTGCTATAGGGCCTGCTGCGAAGTTACGGAGAAAATGGACGTTGCAGAAGAGACGAAGAAATCACAGTGCCTGCGTTCTTGGCTTTCTTTCCGTCAATCTCCGTTGGACGCTGTGACTCGTCATTTCTGGCGTGAGGGCGGTGAGGCGCGTAATATTCGCTTGGTGTCGTTCACGCGTCGTTCCCTCTGTTGATTGTGAAGACGGCGTCTAAGCGCCGCTTGGGGTATAACGTTTCTCTGGGACCTCTCATGCTGAAGGAAAAAGAAAACGGGTCGGGTATTGGGGGAATGGGTCTTTAAAGGTGGGCTGTTGTAGCGATAAGACTTAACAAAGAGAATGAATTGGATCTGAAAAAAAGGGATAATTAATTTCTGGGAGTGGTCTCTTTTGGGTTCTCTTTGGAAGTAATAAGAAGGGATGTGGGCCAATTTGGATTAAAATAAAATGGAGTTGGGCCTGGGTCGGTTGGAAAAAAAAAGTATTGGTTCAAATTGTATTTAGAGATGACCCAAATTGATTTGTCCAAATGAATTAAAATATTTGGGTGGCTAGACAAAAGGATTAATATCAATTAATTAAATAAGCTTCTTAACTTTAACAAAATAAAATAATTGACTTAATTATAAAAATAAATAAATCATTATATAACTAAACTAATTAGTAAAAAATAAAATAAAATCTTTTGGGATGAATTTCAAATAATCATAAAATATATTAGTCATAGATATAGTTACGCAAATCATATATTATCTAAATTATAAAAGTAGTAATATTAACTTGGAAAAATTTGAGAACCATTTCATAAATATATTCAAAACTTTATAAAATCTAATTATTTCAAATCGTTTAGAACTAAGAAGCTCATTAATTAATTTCTACCGGGGAGGGTCAAAATTGGGTGTCAACACACTTCACATTTCTGGAGATCCTTTTAGAAGAGCTTAGGAACGCAGGTAAAGCTCAGTACTGCCTTTCATCCTCAGACAGATGGGCAGGCAGAGCGCACCATTCAGACATTGGAGGACATGTTGAGAGCGTGTGTGATTTACTTCAGGGGTAGCTGGGATAATCATCTGCCTTTGATAGAGTTCTCGTATAATAATAGCTATCTCTCCAGCATTGGGATGGCACAGTTTGAGGCACTGTATGGTAGGAGGTGTAGATCTCCAGTTGGGTGGTTCAAGGCTGGAGAGTCATCCATTTTGGGTCTAGAGATCATTCATGAGGCCTTAGAGAAGGTCAGGGTGATTAGGGACAGGTTGGCTACTGCTTACAGTGGACAAAAGTCTTATGCAGACAACAAAAAACGACCCTTAGAGTTTGATGTTGGTGACCAAGTCTATTTGAAGATATCACCTATAAAGGGGGTGATGAGGTTTGGCAGGAGGGGGAAGTTGAGTCCGAGGTATGTTGGGCCAAATGATATCCTACATCGTGTGGGTGAGGTGGCCTATGAGTTGGCATTGCCTGCGGAGCTAGCTTCTGTCCATCCAGTCTTTCATGTATCCATGTTAAAGAAGCTCCTAGGTGGTCCAGCATCGATTCTACCTGTGAAAGGTTTGGGGGTTAATGAAGACTTGTCCTATAAGGAGGTACCTGTTGACATGTTAGACAAACAGGTCAAGCGGCTGAGAAACAAGGAGATTGCCACAGTGGAGGTATTGTGGAGGAATCATCTTGTTGAGGGTGCTACGTGGGAGGCCGAGGCCGACATGAGATCCCGCTACCCTCATCTTTTTAGCTCTTGATGTTAGACTTCCTACTCTTAAGTCTAAGTTTCCTTATCTCTCCATTTTTTTGTTGCTATTGCTTGATTGTGTATAGTAACTATGTTATGATCTAACTGGCATTACGCTAGATAGTTAGTAGTGTCATTCGGGGACGAATGTTCCTAAGGGGGGGATAATGTAACAACCCTAAAAATGGATATGCTAAGTAATGCTTAATGTGTCTAGAATGTCTACAATTAGACCGGGTTCACACGGATTGATACGCGTAGAACCAGACCTCTGAACCCTTGCTACAGCCAAGCCAACTAACTTAGGTATTTAGTTGAGCTAGGAAAGGTTGGGTCCAGCCATGTAGGGCACTCGAATACGAAGATTTACTCGAATGAGTCTTTACCGGACTTAGAAAGGGAAAATCTTAGGTTTGGAGGGTCTAGGGGTAAAATGGTCTTTTTCCAGGCTAAGGGTCGTATCATAATTACCCTAAATATGTAATTAATTATTTAATTAATAAGGTGGAGGGGTATTTTGGGGAGAGAGGGCCGAAAATTGGCCTTTTAGTGAAGTCTTGCTCCACCCGGGGTCGAACCTAGGTGGAAGCAATGATTTAAATTTTTTTTATTTAAATTGATAAATTAATTTAATTAATTAATATTTATTGGCTGATTTAAAATGAAAGGAAAATCAGATTTTTTTAAAGGTTTGAAAGAGTCCTAGTTTGACTAAGTCATTACCTAAGTCTAAACTACCTATTCACGATCATCTCCCTCTAAAGTCTCTCTCATTCTCTTTTGTTTTCACGTTCTCTCTGCCTAAACTTAAGAACTGACCAGAAACTAAAAGTTCTTCACACTTGAAGAACTTTCATGTTAAAAACTTAAGCAAAACATAACCAAAAATGTTAGGCAAAAAGGGAAGTTTCTCCGTCGAGTTGGTGTTGAAATTTCGAGACTTGGACGTGATTTGGAGAGGGTGTTGGATAGTAGGTCGTGGGTGAATAAAGGTCAGATAAGGTATGTTTTTTCTTACTCTTGGTCCCTTTCCCAAGAGACCCCTAGGATTCTGTCGATTCTAATAAGAAAACTAGGATTGTTTCCCTGTTGCATGTCCCTGTCACTAGCTCCCTTAGGTTCGTTGGTTGGTTAAGTTTGCTGGTAGAATTTAGGGATGTAACGTGTTTTCATGATGATTATGTGGATGTATGTATGTTCGGAATTATGTGAGTAATGAAAGATATTTTCCAGAAATGTGTGATACGGTTATGTGGGTGCATTGTTGTGACTATTGGTCACGGATTACACCATGAAATGGAATGTTTAAATTCTTGTATTTTATGTGCAAGAACGTGTGTAAATCGTGATGTTCATATGATGTATAATGTGGCTGGTTTGAGTGAAAACTACTAGCTAAATGAATCCATGATAATGCACCTAAAGATGTACTAAATGATCCATGAATTATCCTAAGAACTAATGTGAAAATGTTGATGAAAAGGAGCTGAAAATCATGACCAAATTTCCAGCATTGTGTTAGCTTGGTTTCGGCCAAAACAAGGAGAACAATATGAAATCTTAAATGAATGAAAAATAGGTGAGGTTACTAGGGATTGAATGTAACAACCCTAAAAATGAATAAGATAAATACTTAAGGTGTCAAGAATGCTTGCGATTGGACCAAGGTTCACACGGATTGATACGCGTAGAACCAGACCTCACAACCCTTACTACGACCAAGCCAACTAACTTGGGGATTAGTTGAGCTTGGAAAGGTTGGAACCAACCATGTGAGGCTCTCGAAAACAAAGATTTAATCGAAAGAGTCCTTACCGGACTTAAGAGAGGAAATTTTAAGTTTTGATGGTCCTGGGGTAAAATGGCCTTTTCCAGGCCAAGGGTAATATCGTAATTACCCTAGGGAACTAATTAATTAATTAATTAATTTAATTAAAGAGAGAAATTCGGGTTGGGACGACCTGAAGTGACCCATTTTTGCAAATGGGGTGTCACTCGGGTTCGAGCCCCACTAGAAGCAATGAATTGATGATTTAATCATCAATTAAAGTCTGATTCATTAAGGGTAAAATGGTCCTTTCACGTATTATTTAAAAATAAATCAAATTTGTATTAATTATATTAAATCCTATTTTGACAAAGTCTTGAACTAAGACTCCTAAACCTATGCTAACACTCTCCTAACACGTCTAACACACCCTCTCCACGTTCAAAAAGGAAAAAAAAACTCTCTTGTTCTCGCTTCAAATTAACGTAAAGAACAGAAACTTTGACTAAGGTTCTTCACACTTGAATAACACACGAAAATTTTTAAGAAAATCAAAGTAATCAAAAATGTCAAGGCAAAGAGAGGTTGTTCGTCGAGTGGTGTGTACGTTGAAGTGATTTGGGCGTGGTTTGGAGGAACATAAGGTCAGCAACTTCACGCTTGAACAACATCAAAAAAAAAGGTATGAATTTCTTCTCTCTTGGTACCTTTCCCATGAGGCCCCTTACGATTCAAACTATTCACTCCGAAACTAAGGTTGTTCCCCTTTGCATGTCCTTGTCACTAGCTCCCAAAAGAATTCGTAGGATGGGTATGTTGCGCTGGTAGATTTAGGCATGTATGATGTGTTTATATTACATGTGAATATGTTTGTGTGCGGGAAATCACGAAGATGACAATCAAAGTGTGATCGAAAAAGGAGGCGTGTGTGTGTGCACGTTGGTTGTGTCTTTGGCCACTGTTTTGGGGTCATGTAAGATATGTAACTCTTTTGTATTTTATGGGTGAAAGTGCGTATACAATGTGATGTTCATTTTAGTGAAATATGGTTGATTGAATAACATTCATTTTAGCTAAATGAATCTATGAAAGATACGCCTAAAAATGTGTTCAAATGACTTATGAATGCACCTTGAGAATCATGTGAAAACGTTGATGAAAATGAGTTGGGGAATGATAAAAATTTCCAGCAACTATGCCTTATTACTTTAGGCTAAAGTTTAACCCAGAAATCTAGAAATTTATGCATTATTAAAGAGGTGAGGCCACCAGGTTTCGAACCTGTGACCTCACTCCTTAGCCACTGATTTCGCGAGAAGGGAAAAAGGAAATGGGGCTAAGGGGATTCGAACCTGGCTATTGAGTTCGCAAAAAAGAAAAGAAACACAAAGGGGGGATGGGAGAATCGAACTCGCGATGTTGGGGGAGAAAGAAGAGGAAAATAAATCAAACAAATGAATGGGAGGCGTGGGATTCGAATCCACGACCTCCAGGCAGCGAGTGAAGAAGAGAAAATTTAAAAAGAAGAATGGGAGGCGTGGGAATCGAACCCAGGACCTCAAGGCTGGGAAGGGGAAAGAGATACATAAGTCATACGTGAACAAAATATCCAAGAATAATGCCACCTACTTAGATCGGAATCAAGATCTTGGCATATATACAAGACACATAAGTCTTGTGTCACATAATCTTAGGAAGATATGAATCACTTAGACGAAATACGAATGAAGTCTCATGGCTTGTATGTATAGACACATAAGTCTAGCATACGTTCCAAAGTAAGTGAACCTAAGATGTATGTAATGGAATGATGAACCTTGAAAGGTTAAATATGAGTGTAAGATACACTAGATGGCCAAGTGCATTGGCATATGATGAGACGAATAATGTAACGATGAGATGAACATTAACGTAACAAGAAGTGAGTAATTATGGAAACCAAATGTGCTAATGATAATAAATGTGGTGACAACATGATATGAGGTTAATGTAAATAATGAGCGTGATCTCAAAGTAGCCTAAGTAAATGTTACCAAAACGTACTCACCTATGAGAGTGTAAGATAATGAAGAGACCAGTCTCTATGAACACTCTAATGAAGGTATTGAGCTTAACATACTTAATACAAATGATGAGATGAGAAATCATCTAATGAGCTATGATATCCTCATACTAGAAGTCAGCTTACATGACGTATGAGATGAAAGAAATGGAACTTTATACTGAGCACCGATAGGCTAGCTATGAGCGGTGATGCCTTCTTTCAGGAAGGGCGAAGGTTCACGTAACTCTCATGAGATGAGACTGTCCGGCTTTCCGGGTATGGGTATCCTTATATCTCCTAGTCTTCGAACCTATACTGCCAATATAGGGATCTAGCGGGGTTAAATTCCCATGTACGCTAGCATGTTATTGGGTCACTTTGGCCGTTGATTTCACTTTTTTTCGGTGTAGGGGAGTCACTGGATTTCATAATGCTCACATGATCTGTGTCGGTTAAAGTTAAAGTTCCCAATGAATGAATGAGGCCAGCCTCAAATGAAGCACATAATTAAATGAATGATACCAAAGGTGTTAGGATAGGATAATCAAGAGGTGAGCTAGACTCAGGTAATGACATTAGGTTATTCTTGATCATTGCACAGCAAATCCGATAAAAGTCTTAAACTACACCCTACGTATAGCTGGTGTTCACACTGGCATATGAACGAAATAAAATGAAGTACGTATGAATGAATGAAGCAGACTCTGTGCTTGCTAATGAAGACTCCCTTGTTGAGGTCCCATATGTTGAGACCTCATTTTGGAAAGTCTTAATGTCAAGTCCATGATTCCAAGGTCTCATGGCATATGAATGAACGATTTGAAAGAAGCTATGTGTTATATGTTATGTGCTATGATATGTGCTATATATAAGATGTTATGTGTTGTATGTTGTATGATGTTTATGATGATGCATGTTACTCTCATGGCACGACTTTCCTAATCCAAATTTGGAAAGTTCACTAACTTTCCTAATCCAAATTTTGCAAGTCCAATGACTTGACTTTCCATAATCATGTTGTTAGGGAAGAGCTATTCTTTCTCATGCATGTCCTTGGTGTGTGCTTGCATATACCCATACTTAGTACAAGTTTGTACTAACCCTATACAACTATAATATTTTAGGTGCAGGCACAGGTGGACGAAAGAGCTACAAGATCATTGTTGCAGTTATCCGGACGTTAAATATTCATCCGGAGTTGGTAGGTTCTCATGCTTCCGAGGATGCTACTAGCTTAGTTTTGGAGTTGAGTTAGTGGAGCATGTTCCACTAGCGTTTCTTTCCTGTTTTTATTTAGACTTTGTATTGGTGCCATTTTGGCAATCATACACTTAATACTTATTGAACTATTTCTTTCAGTTGCTTATCTCTTAATGTTAGATGGTTGATGGTGAACAATTATGAAATGATATGAATGTTTAACAAGTATGTTAAGAAACAAAAATTTTCAAATTTTCCGCTAAAATTAACCTAGATGAAGTAAGAATGACGTAAGTAGGCATGTCTTTCACCTCTGAGAGGTCAACAACACCGGTCTCATCTGTGGTCTAGATTTCGGTCATGACATTGAACCCGAGACCTCACACGTGAAAAAGCACCAAAAAATAAAGAAATAGGGTTAAGGGGGATCGAACCTGGGTGCCCTTGACTGAAAAATTGTTAAATTTCACTAAGGATTATTATAATTAATTAAAGTTAAAAATGAGTGAGGCACATGAGATTTGAACCTGGGTGCCCTTAGCCGATTTCCCTAAGCTAAAAACAGAAATAAAGAAATGAGAGGGGTGGGGTTCGAACCCACAACCTATCAGTCAGACTTAAGGAGGAATTAAAAGAAAAATAAAAGTTGAGGTGTGTGGGAATCGAACCCATGACCTCTAGGCAGAATAAAAGGGAATTTAAGGAGAAAATTAAAGTGGGGCTGTGGGGGTTCGAACCCACACCGCCTTGGCCAAAAGGATAGAAATTAAACAAAAGGAAATAAAAAGAATTCGATCCCACATCCTCTCAGTACGAATGAACGAAAAATGAAGAGAGAAATTAAGGAAAAATAAAATGAAGGCGTTGGAGCTCGATCTTGGGTCCCCAAGCCGTGTGGATCAAACCAAAATAAATAAAAATGTAAGTGTTGTCCAAGGGATTCGAAATTGGGTTCCCTTTCCCAAATTCCGTATTGATACATAAGTCATACGTGAATAAATTTACAAAATAATGTTGCCTACAAAGATCGAAATCGAGATCATGGCATTACTTACAAGATGCATAAGTCTTATACCACATAATCTTAGGAAGATATGAATCACTTAAACGAACTATGAATGAAGCCTCATGGCTTGTATGTATAGACCAATAAGTTTAGCATACGTTTAAAGTAAGTGAACCTAAGATGTATGTAATGAAATGATGAAACCCAAGAAGGGTCAAGTCAGAGTGTGAAACACACTAAATGGCCAAGTGCATTGGCATACGATTAAATGAACATTCAAGTAAAAAGGGGTGAGTAAATATGAAGAGCAAATGTGCTAAAGCTAATGAATGTGGTGACAACATGATAAGAGGCTAATGTGAAAGATGAGAGCAATCTCAAATGAGCCTATGTAAATGTTACCAAAACGTACTCACCTATGAGAGTGTAAAGTTAATGAAGAGACCAGTGTCTATGAACACTCTAATGAAAGTATTGAGATTAATGTGTACTTAATACTAATGATGAGATGAGAAATCATCTAATGAGCTATGATGTCCTCATACTAGAAGCCAGCTTCCATGATGTATGTGTTGAATGTATTGGAACTTTATACTGAGCACCGATAGGCTAGCTATGAGCGGTGATGCCTTCTTTCGGGAAGGGCGGAGGTTCACGTAACTCTCATGAGATGAGACTGTCCGGCATGCCGGGTATGGGTCTCCTTATATCTCCTAGTCTTTGAACCTATACTGCAAATATAGGGATTTAGCAGGGTTCAATCCCCTATATACGCTAGCATGTTTTGGATCACTTTTGCCGGTGATTCCACCTCTTTTCGATGTGGGGCAGACACTGGATTTCATGATGCTCACATGATCTATGACGGTTAAAGTTTTAGTTCCCAAAGAATGAATGAGGCCAGCCTCTAATGATGCACATAATGAAATGAACGATACCAAAGGTGTTAGGATAGGATAATCAAAAGGTGAGCTAGACTCAAGTAATGACACTAGGTTTTTCTTGATCATTGCACAGCAAACCCGATGAGAGTCTTAAATTACATCCTAGGTATGGCTAGTATTTACACTAGCTTTTGAATGAATGAAATGAAGTACGTATGAATGAATGAAGCAGACTCTGTGTTTGCTAAAGAAGGCTCCCTAGTTGAGGTCCCATATGTTGAGCCCTCATTTAGGGAAGTCTTAATGTTAAGTCCATGATTCCGAGGTCTCATGTCATATGAACGAAGGATATGAAAGATGTTATGTGCTATATGCAATATGTTATGTGTTATGTGTAAGATGTTATGTGTTGTGTGCAATATGATACATATGATGATGCATGTTACTCTCATGGCATGACTTTCCTAATCCAATTTGGCAGGTCCACTAACTTTCCTAATCCAAATTTGGCAGGTCCACTCACTTTCCTAATCCAAATTTGGAAAGTCTACTGACTTGACTTTCCATAATCATATTGTTAGGAAAGAGCTATCCTTACTCATGCATGTCCTTGGTGTGTACTTGCATATACCCATACTTAGTACAAGTGTGTACTAATCCCAACCAACTCTACATTTTTAGGTGCAGGCAGAGGTGGACGTTAGAGCTTACAGTACAACGTTGCGGCTATCCGGACGTGGAGCTTTCATCCAGATTTGGTAGGCCCTCATGCTTTCGAGGATGTCTACTGTTATTATATAGCTTGGATGTAGGCTTTAGCTAGTGGAGCATGTTCCACTAGTGTTTCTTTCCCGTTTTATTTCAGACACTGTATTGGTGCCATTTTGTCAAGTATACACTTAACTCGGTGTTGAACTATTTCTTTGAATTGATGATCTTAATTTTAGATGATTGATTGTGAACGTATATGAAATTAAGTAGAATGATATACATGCATGTTAAGGAACAAAAAGTTCAAATTTTCCATTAAAATTAACCTAGATGAAGTAAGGATGACGTATGTAGGCTTGTCTGCGACCTCTGAGAGGTCAACGACGCCGGTCTCGTCTGGGGTCTAAACTTCTGTCATGACAGTGAACTTTTAATCTACATCTACTTCATGAGGTTTACATATAACTCTCCCTTACACATAATATATATACATAGGGAGTTTACTTAGACTCCTTTAATAGGAATCTTACATAGGCTTCTACATTTATGTCACATATACAATATACACAATTAGAGTCTAATAGAGATCTCTCATATAAAACCATCTAAGTCGAACTAGAACAATTCGAGAATGGCTCTTACACAAATGTATACTTGCCACTTAGGGCTTACAACAATGTCTTGAACAATAAGAGTGAAACGAATGTCATTATACTATAGTCAGTCACATAGGTAGAATGAGAAAAGGCATCATCCTTGGATCTTGAGGACATATCCACACTTGGAGACATGATCCAAACCTTCTTGCAAATTTGCCAAGAACCCTTCAACGACCGGAACCTAAAATGTTTTTAAAAAAAGTGGAGAAATAGGAGTTAGTACATCATTTGTAATATGTATGGAAACATGTGCACAGACAACTTAGAAATCATGCAAAAAGGGACATTTGTCCAAAACCTTGCCAAGTTCTTTTGAAAAAGCTTTATGCACAATCAAGAACACATATAAGACAATAATCATATATTTCTTAAGACAATAGCATATTCAACACAAGACCAACATCATCAAGTTAAGTCAATTAAACATGTGTATAGCATATTAGGTTTATAGCCAGTACAACAAAAATGATCATTAGCGGAAATTAATTATTTATTGCCGCTGGATATGCATTTTTAGCGACAATCGACACTATTTGTATATGTCCCTAAAGCTTTTAGCGATATTGGTTCTGATGTCAATTAACTAATGTCAGTAAAGACTTTAGCATTCTTTCTTAATGTCAATATTTAATGCCGCTAAAAGTTGATTTTGTTGTAGTGATCCAAAGCAACTCCAACATCATGTTATAACAACAACGTATGTTTAAGATTTCATAACATTACAACACAAGCAAAAACCTTACTCATAACCCCTTACGAAGCTTACTAGTGTAATGGCCAAGTGAAGCCCCGTAACCCCACTCAACAGAGTAAACCAATCAAAGGATCATAAATAATGTATATCTTCACATAACATAGTATCATGAGTATTCATCATCATATTTAGCAATATAGACCAATAACATGTTCATAAGTGAAACTAACATCATATAGTATCATCAACATGTAAAGTCAACATATGCATATCATTCACTTCATAAGAACATATGAACATAAGAACATCCTTCTAGGACTTCCCTAAGGTCAACTAGTGCAATACCTACACTAAGTCAAACCCCTTTAGTCCTTCTAGTTAGATTTAACTTTATTACTTCATCTTTCCATAACCGACATAGACCACATGATCTAATGTGGAATCCGGTGACATGAAACCCTACAGCAAAAGAAGGTGGAGTACTTTCCAAGGTAGTACCAAAACATTAACATTGATCTACGTGGATCCACTAGCTATTAACCCTATGGGGGCAACATAGTTCAAGAACTAGGAGACATTTTTTAGATCCTCTTTATGCCCTTGGAATTGTAATCTCTATCTCATTAGTAAAATAGTGAACCTAACTTCCCTACTTGTGAAGGGACACTCCTCACTACTAGTTCACTTGTTGCTAAGCTGGAGTCCCTTTCGAAATGCATCATAACTTAGTTTAGGTAATAGGGGACTAACTCCTTGTATAGTCGTATTCATTATCTCACTAGGAATTGCATGAGAATATATTTTCTATACAACCCTCATATGTGAGATTAACACATTAACATCATAATATCATAGTAAGGCACGCAGGTATTTTATAACAAACCGTATCATTACATCTTAATCATAATCTCATAATACACATAATCAAGACATTTTAAATTACATTATTATACAAACACCTACTTAATCCAAATATAAGATATACTGCAATTGAACTTCATCACCAAGTACAAGCAATCATAATTGAAGTAAAGGTTAGAGATCACAAAGACTTACCAAATCTCCTTAAAAAGTCATCATCCATGGTATTACCATCAACCAACAAATTTCATCCAATAATAGGTGTAATAGCATCATACAATAGTAATTAACACAATAACTAAGTCAATTGCATCAACACTAATCAATTTAACACTCGTTCATAACCTAGGGTTAGAAAATTGGGGTCAATTCATCAACTCTTCCACAATACTAGGTTTAGTATTAAGAACTACCATAATTGAACAATAATACATCATAATATAACAATAATAACCAATACAAATCAATAACAACACAATTGAAAAGATCAATCTCGGATTAGAAAGAAACCCAAATGAAACTCATCTTTTTGAAACCAATTTTTGAAGAACCCTTTGGAGAGAGGAGTCCCAAAGGTGAAGATTTCCAATACCTTGATATTACTTGAATATTGATGGAGAAAAAATGTGTTCTTGATGCCCTACAGTCCTTGACCCTGACCTCCTATGGAGTTCTTCCTTGGGAGAGAGATAATGTACAGAGAAGGAAGAGTAATTCGTGTTTGGGAATTAGGGGTGTTTAGTTTGATTTAGGCTTAGGGTAGTTTATATAGTCATTTAACTAACTTAATTAACCACCCCTTAACCCCTAATTGAACCCCTAACTAATTAACTGACTTCACTCAAAACCTTGGTAAGAGATTGTGCTTTTTGGCCATCTTTGAAAAATTAAGTCCTCAAGGACAGAGGAATCTAAGCCCCGTTGTACAGGCTACGCCTTGTCGCCTACAACCGTTGGTAGCTATTGCCTAGTGATAACTTTTTAGCCAAACTGGATGGGTCCTCCTCAAGGACACTTAGGGTGGTCCTTGGGGAGTCGTACCCGGACATTTTGACCTTAAACATCTTCTAATACGTTTTTAACACCTTCCCATCATAATTCATTGAACTCTTAAAACCTCGTGAAATTTGCTAAGGCACAGTAGCACCTCTTTCACTAGTCTTCGGACGTCATGGACGTTTCTTGACGTTGTGACTCTAAAACTTCCTAAATGACTTATAAACATTATTTTTGACCTTAAAACAGTGTTACAAACTTTAGACACTCATGTGAGGCTCTAGATTAGGTTTGTGAACTTTCAGAGTGTTACATTATCCCTCCCTTAGGAACATTCATCCCCGAATGACACTAAAATCTTTTGAAGGGAAATAATTGACTCAATACTTGCATCCCAACCAAACATCATACATAATCAACATGAGTTACAACTCAAAGTAGTACCCCACAACTCTATTCAACACATAATCATGACATTTATATATAGCAAATCAAAACATTAATTACAACACATAAGAGTTCAAAATCACATGAGAAACTACCTTCTCAATAACAACATGAGTTCAATATAACAATAAAGAGTCAATTATGCCAAGATTCCCTTCAAAACATATTAACTATCTGAATATCATTTCATGAAGTAACAATATATCAAATACAGAAACAAGTGCGAATCAAGCAAAATAGCTTTTTTCCATAAAAACTCGTTTTAGCATAAAACCTTAACCTTAAATATGCTTATCTTTGCAAAAAAAGTCAAATTCAAATAAAATCAATATTCTTATTATTAATCAGAACAACTAACCTTTATTATCAAAGAGATGAGGATATAACGGGACTTCATGTCGACCTCGGCCTCCCATGTTGCTCCCTAAAGTAGGTGATTTCTCCATAGAACTTTTACACAGACCACCTATTTTTTCCTCTTTTTATTTACTTGACGATCAAGGATTTCCACCAGAACCTCTTCATAGGAGAGGTTCTCATCCACACCTACACCCTCAATAGTAATGTAACAATTCAGAAATCCAAGACGTGTTCTAAAGCCTAACATAAGTGTCATAAGGTCGAGACACTGTTTTAAGGTCCATTTTAATGAATATAAGTCATTTAGGAATTCTAGAAACAAAAATGTTCAAGAACATCCATGACATTCGGAAACTAGTTCAAAGAGATAGTAGCGTACCTAAGCCTATTTGATTAGCTTTTAGGAGTCGGAAATTCATGAAAATTTGTGGAAGGGTGTCTAACCTGTGTTTAATTTGATTCACGGTCGAAACGTCTGGGTACTACTCCCCAAGGACCAAACAAGGTCCCTTGAGGAGGACCCTTGTAGTTTAGGTCAAGGACTGCCTGGGCAGTGTGCACCCACGAAAGGGAATGGACGGCCGGGGCGTGTGTGGATTGATGGGGTGTCGATGCCATCCGTCGACCAACACTTAGCCAAATCATGGAAGGGCCTCTTTTAAACAGTCTATGAATCAAACTACAGATGTGCAGCACGAAAGGGGGGGTGGCCGTCGAAGGTTAAATTTTCTGCACGTTTTAAGTTACCTTCAATTAATTAATTAAAGGTTTAGTTAATTAGTTGGGTGCTTAGAGAGGTCTAATTAACTTAGTTAACACCCTATATAAAGTCCTAACCTAATTAAGACTAACAAAACTCTCATAACACACAAACCTAAATTCTCTTCCTTTTCTCTTCTTTCTCTCTCTAGTGAAGAACTCCGTTGAAGACCAAGCTAGGGGAGGGTTTAAGGAATGAAAAGAGTCAAGTTTCTCAATCAATTCTTCATCAAAGATTAAGGTATGGGATCTAATTCACCTTTGAGAACTCTTTCCTCAATGGGCTCCATCAAAGTGATTTCAAAAGTAGAGTTTTTGTCATTACCGGAATGTAGAGCCCAGACGAGACCGGCGTCGTTGACCTCTCAGAGGTCGCAGACAAGCCTACATACGTCATTCTTACTTCACCAAGGTTAATTTTAGCGGAAAATTTGAACTTTTTATCTCTTAACATACTTACTAATCATTTCTAATACATTCATAATTTGTTCACCATCAACCATGTATCATTAAGATCATCAAATGAAAGAAATAGTTTAATATATCAATAACTGTATACTTGCCAATATGGCACCAATACAATGTCTGAAATAATACGGGAAAGAAACGCTAGTGGAGCATACTCCACTAGCTCAATCCTAAGACTAAGCTAGAATATAAATGGTCAAGCATCCTCGAAAGCATGAGGGACCACCAAGTCCGGATGAATGCTCGACGTCCGTATTGCTTCAGCGTCAACCTGTAGCTCTAGCGTCAACCTATGCCTGCACCTAAAATTGTAGAGTTGTATAGGGTTAGTACACACTTGTACTAAGCATGGGTATATGCAAGCACACACCAAGGACATGCATGAGTAAGAATAGCTCTTTCCTAACAACATGATTATGGAAAGTCAAATCAGTGGACTTGCCAAATTTTGATTAGGAAAGTTAGTGAACTTTCCAAATTTGGATTAGGAAAGTCAGTGAGCTTTCCAAATTTGGATTAGGAATGTCAGTGAGCTTTCCAAATTTATATTAGGAATATCATGCCATGATAATAACATGCATCATCATACTTATCATATTGCACACAGCACATAACATCTTACACATAGCACAAATCATATTGCATATAGCACATAACAACTTTTATAACGTTTTTTCATATGCCATGAGACCTTGGAATCATGGACTTGACAATAAGACTTTACAAAATGAGGGCTCAACATATGGGACCTCAACTAGAGAGTCTTCATTAGCAAACACAGAGTCTGTTTTATCATTCATATGTATTTTAGTTCATTTCGTTCATAGGCTAGTGTGAACACCAACTATACCTAGGATGTAGTTTAAGACTTTCATCGGGTTCGCTGTGCAATGATAAAGAATAACCTAGTGTCATTACTTGAGTCTAGCTCACCTCTTGATTATCCTATCCTAACACCTTTGGTATCGTTCATTTTATTATGTGCATCATTTGAGGCTGGTCTCATTCATTCATTTGGAACTTTAACTTTAACCGACATAGATCATGTGAGAATTATGAAATCCAGTGTCTCCCCCACACCGAAAAGAGGTGGAATCACTGGCCAAGGTGACCCAAAACGTGCTAGCGTACATGGGAATTTAACCCCGCCAGATCTCTATATTGGCTGTATATGTTCGAAGACCAGGATATATAAGGATACCCATACCCGGCAAGCCAGACAGTCTCATCTCATGAGAGTTACGTGAACCTCCGCCCTTCCAGAAAGAAGGCATCACCGCTCATAGCTAGTCTATCGGTGCTCAGCATAAAGTTCCATTACATTCAACTCATACGTCTTGGAAGCTGGCTTCTAGTATGAGGAAATCATAGCTCAATAGATGATTTCTCATCTCATCATTAGTATTAAGTGTGTTAATCTCAATACTTTCATTAGAGTGTTCATAGAGACTGGCCTCTTCATTAGCTTTACACTCTCATAGGTGAGTACGTTTTGGTAACCATTACTTAGGCTCATTTGAGATTGTTCTCATATTTTACATTAGCCTCATATCATGTTGTCACCACATTCATTAACATTAGCACAATTGCTCTTCATAATTACTCACCCCATTTTATGTGAATGTTCATTTCATCATATGACAATGCACTTGGCCATTTGTGTGTTTCACACTCTTACTTAACCCTTCTAGGGTTACTTCATTTCATTACATACATCTTAGGTTCACTTATTTTTAAATGTATGCTAGACTTATGGGTCTATACATACAAGCCATGAGGCTTCATTCATAGTTCGCTAAGTGACTCATATCTTCCTAAGATTATGCAGTACAAGACTTATGTATCTTGTATGTATGCCAAGATCTCGATTTCGATCTAAGTAGGTGGCATTATTCTTGAACATTTAATTTATGTATGACTTATGTATCAATACGGAAATTTGGGCAAGGGAACCCAAGTTCAAATCCCTTGCACAACACTTAGTTTTTCTCTTAATTTCGATTTATGTTTCGGTTTGGAGATCCGAGTTTGAATCCCCTTAGCCACATCATTATTCTTATTTTTTTCTACTTTAGTTATTCCACTCGGACGAGGGGTGGTGGGTTAGAATCCCACTCCCCACACTTTCATTATTATTGATTATTTTCATTTGTCTCCTCACGTGACCGAGAGGTCGTGGGATCGAACCCCCACACTTCTCATCTTTTTCTTATTTTATTTTTCCTTGGTTACACGTTAAGCCTAGAGGTGGTGGGTTCGAATCCCACTCCTCTCTTTTCCTTTATATTTATTTATTCGTAAGTCTAGGATAACTTGCCTACGTACCCAATTTCGATCCCCCTTAATCCTATTTATTTATTTTCATTTTTTTGTAACTAAGCAATGTGAGGTCTCGGGTTCTAACCCTGCTGACCTCACTGATTTTTCCTGCATTTTTACATAGTACGTGTTGCACCCTTTTTGACCAAAACCTCATCACCAAATGCTGGAAATTTAATTAAATTTTCCAGCCTTTACTTAACAACATTCATACATTCATTTTGAGGTACTTTCACGATTCGTTTAACATATTCTTAGGTGTTGATTCATTGTTGTTTCGCTTAGATTTTTCCACTTAATATCAGCCACCTTACACTTCATTTAAACATCACAACTTACACATATTATGCACAATAATTTCAATCATCAAACAAGCCATTTTAAGACATTAAAGCGGAGAACAACAACAAACATTTTACATATTGCACCACATCATTTTCGATTGACATCATTGAACATACTTGCTATTTCCAAACACAAGATCACAAAGAGCATCATATTTCACACTTAGCTACCAGCAACCATACCAACAACATGATTTCTAACCTAATTTAGATTGAAATCGGAAGGAGACTAGGGACAAGGAATTCAACAATAAAGGGGACAACCCTAGTTTCATACGTTGAATTTTGTAGAAAGAAATTTCTCTTGGAGAAAGGATTCCAAGAGAGAAAACCCATACCTTGTTGTAGCTTTCCAAACCTCCAAAGTGCTGCCCAAATACTCCCTTAAACCTTCAACACAATCCCGTCGAGAAGATGATGTAAAGTTTTCGTTTCTTAAGTTAGCTTGCTTGTTTGTATATTTTTTTTGTAAGTTCTTTGAGTGTAGAGAACTTTTGAGTGCTTTCTAATGTTGTATCTCCTGTTTTTCCATCCAGGAAAAACAGAATGGATGAGAGATATGGAGAGATTTAGGCGTGAGAGAGAGAGTTTGTGTGAGATAGTGTCTCTTAAAACTAGGATAGTTAGCAACACTTAGTCAATTTAAAAAAACATTAGTTAATAAATAAATAATAATTAATAATAAAAATCTGATTTTCCTTCTACTTAAATCAGCCATTAATTATTAATTTATTGAATTAATTCACCAATTAAAAAAAATCGCATTAAATCATTGCTCCTACCTAGGTTCGAACCGGGGTGGAGCAAGACTTCATTTCAAGGGATCAATTTTGCCCTCTCTCCCCAAATTGCCCCTCCACTTTATTAATTAAATAAGTAATTACATATTTAGGGTAATTACGATACTACCCTTAGCCAGGAAAAAGACCATTTTATCCCTAGACCCTTCAAACCTAAGATTTCTTCTTTTTAAGTCCGGTAAAGACTCCTTCGAGTAAATCTTCGTATTTGAGAGCCCTACATGGTTGGACCCAACCTTTCCAAGCTCAACTAACTCCCCAAGTTAGTTGGCTTGGCTGTAGCAAGGGTTCCGAGGTCTGGTTCTACGCGCATCAATCCGTGTGAACCCTGGTCTAATCGTAGGCATTCTTGACACATCAAGCGTTTCTTATCTTATTCATTTTTAGGGTTGTTACATTATCCCCCCCTTAGGAACATTCATCCCCGAATGACACTACTCTTTACTAACAATAAGTAAGTCATCCATAGAACGTACGCATACATAGGTAATTCAATACTCCCCATTGGTGAATATCTTATTCACATATTAACATGATGGTGTACATCCTTGAAACCTACTAGTAGCTTCACATTAATAGACTAAGGAATTCTTTCCTAAACTAGTCTTATCAAAGCATACAACATAAGTCAACATATAAGTCATACAAATCAGCAACCAACATGAAGACTCAAACATATTAACCTCATAGTAGTGCATAAATACCATACACATTCAAATATATGAAAGACTAATTAAGGCTACGCATCTGAGGCTTCACCAGAAGTGCTTTCCCCTGCACCCCTAGACTTGAGTACGAAGAATCGTTGCCTCCTTGGAGCCTCTTCACTTGGACCATTAGACTGAACTCTCTCCTTCCCTTGTTCTTGAATTATCCTATTCGAACAATCCTTCACCATGTGACCCGGTTTTCCACAACTGTAACAAGCATTAGTCCCCATCATACACTCTACTCCATGCAGTTTGCCACACTTCCTGCAAGGTGGCCTCTCCTGAGATGTATCTACTCCATTGTTTCTCTTAACTCTAGACTCGGAATCCCTATCATAGCGACCCTTGGATGAACTTGACTCCCCTTGGTGGGAGAGTCCCTTCTTAAACCTGGGCTTATCCCTGATTTCAATACTACTCTTCCTAGAAAAATTCTCCTCAGCTTGCCTTGACTTGTTCCCTGCTCTAGTTTGCTTCCTCTTCCTTCTTTCTTCCACTTGCTGGACATGGACCATAAGCCTGGAAAGTTCCATGATGTCATGCAACATAGCTTCCCTACACTACTCCTCGAGATCCTCAGCAATCCTTTTCAAGAATCTACTCATCTCGTCTCTGCTGTTAGACACAAGAGAAGTGGCATACCTGGATAATTTCACAAACTTCAAGGAACACTCCCTGACTGTCATAGATCCTTGCTTAAGGTTGATAAATTCCTCAACCTTGGCCTCCCTTATCTCCCTGGGGAAGAATCTCTCCACGAAGGCTATCTTAAACAGCTCCCAAGTGACCGGAGCTCCGCCCAAAACTCGGTTATCCTGCCACATCTTACACCAAGTCTGTGCAACATCCTTGAGCTGATAGGGAGCCAGCTCAGCCTTCTCAGTATCTATGGCCCCCATATCCACCAAAATCTTATGCACCTCGTCCACAAACTCCTGGAGGTCCTCTGAAGTCTTAGACCCTGTGAAAATAAGAGGATTCATCCTCGTGAAATCTCTCAGCCTCTCAGCCATGCTACGAACTGGTGGGTTCTCCATTTGAACATTCTGCCAGTTGACCTGGTCAGTCATGGCTTGGGCCTGCATATTGATGGCCTGTGCCATCTGGGCCAGAGATACCCGCACCTCCGCATCAGTCAACCCAGCTGGGTTAACCGGCATAGCCACTCCTTTAGCTGGAGCCTGGGGTGGAACATGATTGCCCCCAACAGCTGCTCCTCCTCTCCTCTGACCAACGTTCCTCCTAGTATTCATTATCTGAAAACAATAAGAATTGGTGTTAGACATGCTCATAACACCAAGAAATCAGACATCAGGAAAAGCACGATAAGATCAGAAAAAGGGAAATTTTCCTATGCATCTTGCAGTCTCTAATCCAGGATAGTGGTGCACTTCACTACCATGACGTAGAAACTACTCAATGTGGTTAATGTGAACTTATTATCCTCGGAATTTAACCTAGTACTCTGATACTAACTTTGTCACGAACGGAATCTAGACCACAGACGAGATCGGCGTCGTTGACCTCTCAGAGGTCGCAAACAAGCCTACAGATGTGATTCTTACTTCATCTAGGTTAATTTTAGCAGAAAATTTGAATTTTTTGTCTCTTAACATACTTACTAATCATTTCTAATACATTCATAATGTGTTCACCATCAACCATCTAACATTAAGATCATCAAATGAAATAAATAGTTTAATATAGCAATAATTATATACTTGCCAAAATGGTACCAATACAATGTCTGAAATAATACAGGAAAGAAACGCTAGTGGAACATACTCCACTAGCTCAATCCTAAGACTAAGCTAGAATATAAATGGGCAAGCATCCTAGAAAGCATGAGGGCCTACCAAGTCCGGATGAATGCTCGATGTCCGGATAGCTTCAGCGTCAACCTGTAGCTCTAGCGTCTACATGTGCCTGCACCTAAAATTGTAGAGTTGTATAGGGTTAGTACACACTTGTACTAAGTATGGGTATATGCAAGCACACACCAAGGACATGCATGAGTAAGAATAGCTCTTTCCTAACAACATGACAATGGAAAGTCAAATCAGTGGACTTGCCAAATTTGGATTAGGAAAGTTAGTGAACTTTCCAAATTTGGATTAGGAAAGTCAGTGAGCTTTCCAAATTTGGATTAGGAAAGTCAGTGAGCTTTCCAAATTTGGATTAGTAAAGTCATGCCATGATAATAACATGCATCATCATACTTATCATATTGCACACATCACATAACATCTTACACATAGCACATATCATATTGCATATAGCACATAACATCTTTTATAACGTTCATTCATATGCCATGAGACCTTGGAATCATGGACTTGACATTAAGACTTTCCAAAATGAGGGCTCAACATATGGGACCTCAATTAGGCAGTCTTCATTAGCAAACACAGAGTCTACTTCATTCATTCATACGTACTTTATTTCATTTCGTTCATAGGCTAGTGTGAACACCAGCTATACCTAGGATGTAGTTTAAGACTTTCATCGGGTTTGCTGTGCAATGATCAAGAATAACCTAGTGTCATTACTTGAGTCTAGCTCACCTCTTGATTATCCTATCCTAACATCTTTGGTATCGTTCAATTCATTATGTGCATCATTTGAGGCTGGCCTCATTCATTCATTGTGAACTTTAACTTTAACCGACATAGATAATGTGAGCATCATGAAATGCAGTGTCTCCCCCACACCGAAAAGAGGTGGAATCACCGGCCAAGGTAACCCAAAACATGCTAGCGTACATGCGAATTTAACCCCGCCAGATCCCTATATTGGCTGTATAGGTTCAAAGACCAGGATATATAAGGAGACCCATACCCAAAAAGCCGGACAGTCTCATCTCATTAGTATTACGTGAACCTCCGCCCTTCCAGAAAGAAGGCATCACAGCTCATAGCTAGTCTATCGGTGCTCAGCATAAAGTTCCATTACATTCAACTCATACGTCATGGAAGCTGGCTTCTAGTATGAGGATATCATAGCTCAATAGATGATTTCTCATCTCATCATTAGTATTAAGTGTGTTAATCTCAATACTTTCATTAGAGTGTTCATAGAGACTGGCCTCTTCATTAACTTTACACTCTCATAGGTCAGTACGTTTTGGTAACCATTACTTAGGCTCATTTGAGATTGTTCTCATCTTTTACATTAACCTCATATCATGTTGTCACCACATTCATTAACATTAGCAAAATTGCTCTTCATAATTACTCACCCCGTTTTACGTGAATGTTCATTTCATCATATGCCAATGCACTTGGCCATTGGTGTGTTTCATACTCTTACTTAACCCTTCTAGGGTTACTTCATTTCATTACATACATCTTAGGTTCACTTATTTTTAAACGTATGCTAGACTTATGGGTCTATACATACAAGCCATGAGGCTTCATTCATAGTTCGCTAAGTGACTCATATCTTCCTAAGATTATGTAGTACAAGACTTATGTATCATGTATGTATGCCAAGATCTCGATTTTGATCTAAGTAGGTGGCATTATTCTTGAACATTTATTTTACGTATGACTTATGTATCAATACGGAAATTTGGGCAAGGGAACCCAAGTTCAAATCCCTTGAACAACACTTAGTTTTTCTCTTAATTTTGATTTATGTTTCGGTTTGGAGATCCGAGTTCGAATCCCCTTAGCCACATCTTATTCCTATTTTTTTCTACTTTAGTTACTCCACTCGGACAAGGGGTGGTGGGTTCTAATCACACTCCCCTCACTTTCATTATTAATGATCATTTTCATTTGTCTCCTCACGTGACCGAGAGTTCGAACCCCCACACCTCTCATCTTTTTCGTTCTTTTATTTTTCCTTGGCTTCACATTAATCCTAGAGGTGGTGGGTTCGAATCCCACTCCTCTCTTTTCCTTTATTTTTATTTATTCTTAAGTCTAGGAGAATCAGCCTAGGTACCCAATTTCGATCCCCCTTAATCCCATTTCTTTATTTTCATTTTGTTTGTAACTTAGCAAGGTGAGGTCTCGGGTTCGAACCCTGCTGACCTCACAGATTTTTCTTGCATTTTTACATAGTACGTGGTGCACCCTATTTGAGAGGAACCTCAACACCAAATGCTGGAAATTTAGTTAAATTTTCCAGCCTTTACTTAACAACATTCATACATTCGTTTTGATGTTCTTTCACGATTCATTTAACACATTCTTAGGTGTTGATTCATTGTTATTTAGCTTAGATTTTTCCACTTAAGTTAAGCCACCTTACACTTCATTTAAACATCACAACTTACACATATTATGCACAATAATTCCAATCATCAAACAAGCCATTTTAAGACTTTAAAACGGAGAACAAGAACAAACATTTTACATGTTGCACCATATCATTTTCGGTTGACATCATTGAACATGCTTGCTATTTCCAAACACAGAATCACAAAGAGCATCATATTTCACACTTAGATACCAGCAACCATACCAAAAACATGATTTTTAACCTGATTTAGATTGAAATCGGAAGGAGACTAGGGACAAGGAATTCAACAATAAATGGGACATCCCTAGTTTCATACGTTGAATTTTGTAGAAACAAATTTCTCTTGGAGACAGGATTCTAAGATAGAAAACCCATTCCTTGTTGTAGCTTTCCACACCTCCAAAGTGCTGCCCAAATCATCCCCTAAACATTCAACACGATCCCGTCGAGAAGATGATTTAAAGTTTTCTTCTTAAGTTAGCTTGCTTGTTTGTATATTTTTTTTGGTAAGTTCTTTGAGTGTAGAGAACTTTTGATTGCTTTCTAATGTTTTATCTTCTGTTTTCGCAGCCAGGAAAAACAGAATGGACGAGAGATATAGAGAGATTTAGGCATGAGAGAGAGAGTTTGTGTGAGATAGTGCCTCTTAAAACTAGGATAGTTGGCAAGACTTAGTCAATTTAAAAAAACATTAGTTTATAAATAAATAATAATTAATAATAAAAATCTGATTTTCCTTCTTCTTAAATCAGCCATTAATTATTAATTTATTGAATTAATTCACCAATTAAAAAAAATCACATTAAATCATTGCTCCTACCTAGGTTCGAACATGGGTGGAGCAAGACTTCATTTCAAGGGCTCAATTTCGGCCCTCTCTCCCCAAATTGCCCCTACACTTTATTAATTAAATAAGTAATTACATATTTAGGATAAATACGATACTACCCTTAGCCAGGAAAAAGACCATTTTACCCCTAGACCCTTCAAACCTAAGATTTCTTCTTTTTAAGTCCGGTAAAGACTCCTTCGAGTAAATCTTCGTATTCGAGAGCCCTACATGACTGGACCCAACCTTTCCAAGCTCAACTAACTCCCCAAGTTAGTTGGGTTGGATTTAGCAAGGGTTTCGAGGTCTGGTTCTATGCGCATCAATCCGTGTGAACCCTGGTCTAATCGTAGGCATTCTTGACACATTAAGCATTTCTTATCTTATTCATATTTAGGGTTGTTATAGTTTTCAAGTGGGTTTCATCCAATCTCAAAATTCATGTTATGAATTGATTTGTTTATGATCTATTTTGGATATTATGAATATATTAACATATATTCTAACTTAATTATGATCTATCTTGATGGTTTGGTCTAGTTTGTAGAAGATGACCTTCACCCCTTTACCCTAGGTTATGATCTTGATATAAATTGTTTAATGTTGGTTCAATTGACTTGGTTATTGATTTAATTTCTACTAGATGATGTTATTCTGTCAGTCGTTGATATATTAGGATGAATTATAGTCCTATCATTCTAGTTTTTGAGAAGTAGATCTAGGGTATGAAGTATGTTGTGAATTGACCTAAGTATCTTGTCTTATACTATGAACTAGTGATGAATTGTGATGTAGTGATTCAATTAGCCTTGGTATTATGTTTGTTATTGTTTTATGATGAAACTATAACCTAATTGGGTTGAGTTTAGGGTTGATGGTAAGACCTTGATGTTGGATTGTGAACGAGACTTGGTAAGTCTTATTATCCCTATTATTTACTTCAAATTATGGTTAATTGTGATTACGTCATGATATTGTGTTGGAGTATGCGTTGTTTTAGGATTTTATAGGGTGGTATGATGTTGAATTTAAATGTCTTGACAATGTTGTGAGGTTGATTAAGATGTAAATTTTATAAGGATGGTGATGACTACCAATGTGCCTTGTCATGAATGAATATGTAAATGTGCTAACCTCACTTATATGAATTGTAATGAAAGGACTATACTTATACAATTCTTATTGAGCTATGATGATGATGATTATATAAGGGCTAGACCCTATGACCTAAACTAAGCTATGATTATTAATAAAGACATCAAAGACATTTCAAAAAAAATCTAGCTTAGCACCGAGTGATCTTGTACGTGAGGGGGTGACACCTCCCCAAATAGGGAAGGTAGGGTTCACTACTGTCCTCACGGGGTGGATAGCCTCATTACTCAAATAGGGTGTAGAGTGATATTTTCAAGAAGTCCCCAAGTTCCTTACACTATGTCGCCACCATAAGAATACTAGCTAGTGGATCCACCTAGATTCTATGTTCATGTTATGTTCTACCTTGGCCTGTAGACCACCTTCCATCGGTGTAAGGTTTCATAACACCGGATTCCACACTTAGCTCTTGTAGTCTATGTCAGTTAAGGCAAGTGTCCCCTAAACTAAAATGAAGTAATGAGGTATAAACCAACTAGGGTGACTTCAAAAGTTTGACTTAGCCTAGGTAGGGGTATGGGACTCTACCTATGCCTTTTGCTAGTTTTCCTTGAAGGGGTCCTTAGAAGGTTGATATTATGTATGCATACGATAATGAAAGCAAATGATGTTAATATGATGACTATACATGTAAATGATATTAAATGGTGATTGATATTCTTATGAACATGTATTTGGTCTATATTGCTAAAGTATGATGTTATATATCCTTAAAGGTTATGTTATGTGAAGTTGGATATTAGTCATGGTTCTTGTTGGGTCACTTGATTAAGTAGGGTTATGGGGATTTTCTTGGTCATTGCAATTGTTGACTTTATGAGAATTCATGAGTAGTTGTCTTGCTTTATTATGATATGATGACCTCTTATTCATACTTGTGATGTTATTACTTGATGATAGGGTTGTATTAGATTATGGATTCAAGTATGTTAATATGCATGTGACTTGCTTTGACATAATGAATATGTCTTGTTGATTGGTATCGTTTGCTTCATTTTGCATAAGGCTTTCAAAAGGTAATATAGCATGTTTCAAAGTAAATGTCCCTTTTTGCATGATTTGATCTTATATGTGCATATGATATCATACTTACTACAAGTTGTGTACTAACCCCATTTTCTCCCTTTTCCCCAACATTTTAGGATACGGTCGTTGAGGGATCTTTTAGATGACTTTGAAGAAGACTTGGAAATTCTCAATCATCCAAGTGGGTAGGTCCTCACTTTCCGAGGGCGCTGCCAATATCGAGCTTATGAAGTTGTTATAGTTTAAAGACTCTTATGTTCTTTCTCTTTTCATTTGAGTACGGATTGTATAGCCTGTATATGTCTCATTTACATTAATGTATGGTCTATGCCCAAAATGCTATAATCTTGTTATATTGTTATGAGATGAGATAATCTTTTGATGATTATGTTCTATCTTATATCTATACTTATGTGCAATAAAATTAGAAGACTATGTAATCTTCTTCTACGAAGGGTCTATATATACTTGATATGAATATATTATGTTTATGTAGAGGTCTATGTAAACCTCAATAGAGAAGTAATAAAAAGTTTTTAATTTTTCCGCATTTTTAACCTATGAATGTAATGATGTATGCTAAGAGTCTAATCTTAGTCCTCAAAGAGGACGAAAACACCGGTTACGTCTAGGGGGTGCTCCCCGGAAATGACAAGTAAGAAAGGACTTGGGATCACCGATGCACTTCTTAAGCATGGTGACACGGAACATCGGATGAACCGAAGCTAGTTCACTAGGTAATCACAACTCGTATTCAACCTTGCCAACCCTTTGCAAAATTTCATGAGGACCCACATAACAAGGACTCAACTTTCCTTTCTTTCTAAATCTCATCACCCCTTTCATTGGTTAAATTTTCAAATACACCTATCACCTTCTTCAAATTTAAGCTCTCTTCTCCTATTGTCGGCATAAGAATTTTGCCGACTATAGTCCACCATAAGCCTATCCCTTATGATAATAGCTCATGGGTGATCATAAGTGATAACCATCCTCTCACTTTGGAGACCCATAGCAAGTGAGTAAACCTTTCATTTTGAAAATTCATTATAATCATGATAACTACCTTTCAATCATACAACAATAATAACATAACATACATACATGTTTTATAGCAACTTTTCAAGTGTATAGGGTTAAGTATGAAGGATACTTGTCATCAAAACCACAACAACAAATTAGACATAGCATCATTACTATCTAAGTAACTCATATGTCATAATTTAATCCAAGGAAAAACCCTCTTGCCCTCCGTGGGACTTCATACTTCAATCACCCAAGAATACATAACCAATACATAAAACAAGGTAATTATGAAGTAACATCATAACTAACATCAAATTAAATAATTGACATGTTCATCACCTTCAATAATTCACCTTATTCAATCCATGATTTAAGGAAATTTGGGGAAGGACGTGGGTCTAGGGAAATCTTAAAAAAATAAAAAAATACCCATCAATATATTCTTAAACAACATTAATTGATCATAATTCATCACAATTAATTCATAATTTCCTTTTTCAAAGAAGACCCATGTGTAGAGAAAAGCCCTAGATTTTGGGGAATTTTGGAAACATCTTCGAGGGACCTATTTGGAATGTAATACAAAGAGTGAAAGAAACCATACCACAAAGATGATTTAGCCACGAATTTGAGTAGAAAACTTGAGTACTTGACCTTCTTCTTGAAGATCCAATGGTCTTCAAACGAGGTTTCAAGAGAGAGAATGAAACAACCCTAAAAATGGATATGATAAGTAATGCTTAATGTGGCTAGAATGCCTACGATTAGACCGGGTTCACACGGATTGATGCGCGTAGAACCAGACCTCGGAACCCTTTCTACAGCCAAGCCAACTAACTTGGGGAGTTATTTGAGCTAGGAAAGGTTGGGTCCATCCATGTAGGGCTCTCGAATATAAAGATTTACTCGAAGGAGTCTATACCGGACTTAAAAAGGGAAAATTTTAGGTTTGGAGGGTCTAGGGGTAAAATGGTCTTTTTCCAGGCTAAGGGTAGTATCGTAATTACCCTAAATATATAATTAATTATTTAATTAATAAGGTGGAGGGGCATTTTGGGGAGAGAGGGCCGAAAATGGGTTCTAAGAGTGAAGTCTTGCTCCACCCGGGTTCGAACCTAGGTGGAAGCAATGAATTAAATTTGGTTTTATTTAAGCCGGTAAATTAATGTAATTAATTAATATTTATTATTTATTGGCTGATTTAAAATAAAAGGAAATCAGATTTTTTTAATATTTTACTAAACCTTATTTGACTAAGTCCTAAACTAGAGTCCTAAGCCTAATAAAACTCTCACTCTCTCACGTTTATATCCTCAACATCCACGACCATTCTCTCTTCTTTATCACATGTTCTCTCTGCCAAAATAACATACAAGAACAGGAAATTTACTTAAGTTCTTCACACTTGAAGAACTCACAACGAAAAATAAAATCAAACGCTAAGCAAAAAACGTTAGGCAATGGGAGGGTTTTCCGTCGAATGTTTGGTGTTGAAACTTGGTTTTGGACGTGAGTGTTGGAGAAGGTTTTTGCAGAAACTTCAAGGTTTGAACGTCATAAAAAGTATGGGTTTTCTTACTCTTGGTCCCTTTCCCAAGAGACCCCTTAAGGTTCAGTATATTCTAATCCGAAAACTAGGGTTGTTCCCCGTTGCATGTCCCTGTCACTAGCTCCCAATGATTTGTAGGTTGGGCATGTTTGCTGGTAGATATTAGGCGTGTATTGTGTTTTCATGAAAGAATATATTCATGTATGTGTGTTACAAATCATATGAATGACAACCTATGTGTTCCGAAACTATGTGCATGTGTGTGCAAAAATGTGGCAGTGACTAGGTGTTCTCGGGTTAAGGCTCAAAAATTATGATGTTATGGTTGTTATCTTACGTGCATAAATTTATGTAAATCGTGATGTTCATATGAGTTGAAATGTGGCTGATTTGAATGATAATCTCTTGGCTAAACGAATCCATGAAAAATGCACCTAAGAATGTATTAAATGATCTACGAATTACCCTATGAATTTACGTGTAAATGTTGATGAAAGTATGCTGAAAAAATTCAAAAACAATTCCAGCTTCAAGTGATGAATTTCGGTCAAGTTAAGAGGGTTCAAAATGTTGTGAAAAATGAATTAAAACAAGTGAGGTCATGGAGGATTGAACCCGTGACCTCACCATATTAAAAACCATGAAAATAAAGAAGTAAAACGGAATGTGGTGAAGGGGATGCGAACCATGGTCTTGGCTGGAAAATAAGCTATGAAAATAAGAAATGAGAGGAGTGGGATTCGAACCCACAACCTCTCAGACAGCTTAAGGAAAAACAATCAAAAATAAAGAAATGTGAGGCGTGGGAATCGAACCCATGACCTCTAGGCAGTAAAGGAGAATTAAAAGAAAATATAAAAAGAAAGGAAATGTCAGGCGTGGGAATCGAACCCACGACCTCTAGGCAGTAAAGGAGAATTACAAGAAAAATAAAGTGAGGCTGTGGGGTTTTGATCCCACAACCTCATGGTCATTCGAAAAAAAAGTCAAGGAAAAAGGAATTTAAATACAAAGGGGTTGTGGGGGTTCGATCCCACAACCCCTCTGCCAAAGGAGAATATCTAAAGAAAAGAAATTAAAGGGAAATGAAGTTGTTGGGGCTCGACCTTGGGTCCCCAAGCCGTGTGGATTTCAACCAAAATAAATAAAAATGTAAGTGTGGTCCAAGGGATTCAAAACTGGGTTCCCTTGCCCTAATTCCATATTGATACATAAGTCATACGTGAATTAAATGTTCAAAAATAATGCCACCTACTTAGATCGAAATCGAGATCTTAGCATACATACAAGATGCATAAGTCTTGTACCACATAATCTTAGGAAGATATAAATCACTTAAACGAACTATGAATGAAGCCTCATGGCTTGTATGTATAGACCCATAAGTCTAGCATACATTTAAGAATAAGTGAACCTAAGATGTATGTAATGAAATGATGTAACCCTAGAAGGGTTAAGTAAGAGCGTAAAACACACTAAATGGACAAGTGCATTGGCATACGATGAAATGAATATTATGTAATGAAATGATGAAACCCTAGAAGGGTTAAGTAAGAGTGTGAAACACAGAAATGGCCAAGTGCATTGGTACATGATGAAATGAACATTCACGTAAAAAAGGGGTGAGTTATTATGAAGAGCAAATGTGCTAAGGTTAATGAATGTGGTAACAACATGATAAGACGCTAATGTGAAAGATGAGAGCAATCTCAAATGAGCCTAAGTATATGTTACCAAAACGTACTCACCTATGAGAGTGTAAAGTTAATGAAGAGACCAGTCTTTATGAACACTCTAATGAAAGTATTGAGAATAATGTTTACTTAATACTAATGATTAGATGAGAAATCATCTATTGAGCTATGATGTCCTATTTGTAGAAGCCAGCTTCCATGACGTATGAGTTGAATGTAATGGAACTTTATACTGAGCACCGATAGGCTAGCTATGAGCGGTGATGCCTTTTTTCGGGAAGGGAGGAGGTTCACGTAACTCTCATGAGATGAGACTGTCCGGCATGCCGGGTATGGGTCTCCTTATATCTCCTAGTCTTTGAACCTATACTGCCAATATAGGGATCTGGCGGGGTTCAATTCCCATGTACGCTATCATGTTTTGAGTCACTTTGGCCGGTGATTCCACCTCTTTTCAGTGTAGGGGAGACACTGGATTTCATGATTCTGACATGATCTATGTCGAGTAAAGTTAAAGTTCCCAATGAATGAATGAGGCCATCCTCAAATGATGCACATAATAAAATGAATGATACCAAAGGTGTTAGGATAGGATGATTAAGAGGTGAGTTAGACTCAAGCAATGACATTAGGTCATTCTTGGTCATTGCACAGCGAACCCGATGAAAGTCTTAAACTACATCCTAGGTATAGCTGGTGTTCACACTAGCCTATGAACGAAATGAAATGAAGTACGTATGAATGAATGAAGCAGACTCTGTGTTTGCTAATGAAGACTCCCAAGTTGAGGTCCCATATGTTGAGCCCACATTTTGGGAAGTCTTAATGACAAGTCAATGATTCCAAGGTCTCATGGCATATGAATGAATGATATGAAAGATATTATGTGCTATATGCAATATGATATGTGCTATGTGTAAGATGTCATGTGATGTGTGCAATATGATAAGTATGATGATGCATGTTACTCTCAAGGCATGACTTTCCTATTCCAAATTTGGAAGGCTCACTAACTTTCCTAATGCAAATTTGGAAATCTCACTAACTTTCCTAATCCCAATTTGGCAAGTCCACTGACTTGACTTTCCATAATCATGTTGTTAGGAAAAAGCTATTATCACTCAAGCATGTCCTTTGTGTGTGCTTGCATATACCCATACTTAGAACAAGTGTGTACTAATCCCATACAACTCTATATTTTTAGGTGTAGGCACAGGTGGACGCTAGAGCTTACAGGTTGATGTTGCAGCTATCCGGACGTGGAGCTTTCATCCGGACTTGGTAGGGCCTCATGCTTTCGAGGATGTCTACCATTACTATCTACCTTAGATGTAGGATTTAGCTAGTGGAGTATGTTCCACTAGTGTTTCTTTCCATTTATATTTGAGATATTTTATTGTTGCCATTTTGGCAATTATACATTTAATGCAGTATTGAACTATTTCTTTCAATTGATAATCTTAATATTAGATAGTTGATTGTGAACATTATGAATGTAAGTAGAATGACCTTTATGCATGATAAGAAACAAAAAGTTTCAAATTTTCCGCTAAAATTAACCTAGATGAAGTATGAATGACGTAAGTAGGCTTGTCTACGACCTCTGAGAGGTGAACGCCGCCGGTCTCGTCTGGGGTCTAAACTACGGTCGTGACAAAGTTGGATCAGAGCACTAGGTTAAATTCCGAGAATAATAAGTTCACATCAACCACATCTAGTAGTTTCTAAGTCATGGTAGTGAAGTGCACTACTATCCTGAATTAGAGACTGCATGATGCGTAGGAAAATTTCCCTTCTTCTGATCTTATCGTGCTTTTCCTAATGTCTTATTTTCTTGGTGTTATGAGCGTCTTTAACATCAATTCTTGTTGTTTTCAGAGAATGAATACTAGGAAACTATTGGTCAGAGGAGAGGAGGAGCAGTTGCTGGGGACAATCAGGTTCCACCCTAGGCTCCAGCTGAAGGAGTGGCTATGCTGGTTAACCCAGCTGGGTTAACTGATGCGGAGATGCGGGCATCTCTAGCCCAGATGGCACAGGCCATCACTATGCCGGCCCAAGCCATGACGGCCCAGGTCAACCAGCAGAATGTTCAGAGGGAGAACCCACCGGTTCGTAGCATGGCTGACAGGCTAAGAGACTTCACAAGGATGAATCCTCCTATTTTCACGGGGTCTAAGACTTCATAGGATCCCAAGGAGTTTGTGGATGAGGTGCATAAGATTTTTGTGGCTATGGGGGCCATAGATGCTGAGAATGCTGAGCTGGCTTCCTATCAGCTCAAGGATATAGTACAGACTTGGTGCAAGATGTGGCAGGATAGCCGAGCTTTGGGCGGAGTTCCGGTCACTTAGGAGCTGTTTAAGACAGCCTTCCTGGAGTGATTATTTCCCAGAGAGATGAGGGAGGCAAAGGTTGAGGAGTTTATCAACCTTAAGTAGGGATCAATGACAGTCAGGGAGTATTCCCTGAAGTTTGTTAAACTATCCAGGTATGCTACTTCCCTTGTATCTAACAGCAGGGATAAGATGAGCAGGTTCCTCACAGGAATCAACGGGGATCTGGAGGAGGAGTGTCAGTATGCAATGCTCCATGATAACATGGACCTCTCCAGGTCGATGGTTCATGTCCAGCACGCAGAGGACAGCCGCAAGAAGAGGGGCGTTCGTGATGCTAGGAGGCCTAAGCGTCAAGATCAGGCAGGTCCCAGCCATGGAGGCCACAAAAACAATTTTGGCGTCCGTGAGCAGCCCAAGTTCAAAAAGGGGCAACAGAGTTCTGGGAACTATAATTCTCAGAGGAGTACAACACCTAGAGGAGGCATACTTGAGCCCAAGAAGGGCAATGGAGGTGAGATGCAGCGTCCCAGAAAGGACTGTGCTAAGTGTTGCTGTGCTAATAGTGGAGAGTGTAGTGGGTATATGGTTAGAGACTGCCCACAGAACAGAGGTCAGGCTATAGGTAAGGCTCAGCCTAGGCCTAATCCACAGGGTGGCAGCCAACCTCCTAAGAGAAATAGGTTTTATACCCTGAAGGGCAGGGAGGAGCAGGAGAAGTCCGCTGATGTGGTCACAGGTATGCTGCAAGTTTTCTCAACTTCTGTTTATGCTTTACTTGATCCAGGGTCTACGCTTTCCTTTGTAACTCCTTTGCTTGCTCTCACTTTTGAGATATTGCCTGAAGTTTTGCATGATTCTATAGTGGTTAGTACACCCTTAGGAGAAAATGTAAGAGTTAATAGAGTGTACAAGGATTGCCCAATAGTTGTATGTGGTAGGACTATGTGTGCAGACTTGGTTGAGTTACCTATGAACGATTTTGACATCATTGTTGGCATGGACTGGCTTCATAGTTGTTATGATTGTCTGGATTGCCGTAGTAGGGTTGTGAGATTTTGTTTCCCTAATGAGGTAAAGCTGGTCTAGGAGGGGTACAATTCGAGTCATCCTAATCCCTTGATTTTGATAAGGCCAATAAAATGATGTCCAAGGGGTTATTGTGTCATCTTGTGAGTGCTAATGATTTAGATCATGACATTCCTTCCATAGACTCAGTGCCTATAGTGAATGAGTTCCTAGATGTATTTCTTGATGATTTTCCTGGAGTCCCTCCCCCTTGAGAGATTGACTTTGGTATCGATTTAGAACACGATACTAAACCAATTTCAATTCCTCCTTACAGAATGGCTCCAGCTGAACTCAAAGAGTCGAAGTTGCAGTTAAAAGATCTCACTGATAAGGGTTTCATTCAGCCAAGCATATCCCCTTGGGGCGCTCCAGTGTTTTTTGTGAAAAAGAAGGATGGAACACTTAAAATGTGTATCGATTATTGGCAGCTCAACAAAGTCACTATAAAGAATATGTATCCACTTCCCAGAATAGATGATTTGTTCAATCAGCTCCAAGGGTCTAGTTTCTTCTGTAAGATTGATCTTTGTTCAGGGTATCATCAGCTTAGGGTTAGGGATGGAGATATCCCAAAGACAGCCTTTCATACCCGTTATGGTCATTATGAGTTCTTAGTTATGTCATCTGGTCTCACGAATGCACCTGCTGCATTTATGGATCTCATGAACAGGGTCTTCCGTGAATACCTTGACTCATTCGTCATAGTATTCATTGATGACATTCTCATCTACTCTAGGACCAAGGAAGAGCATGAACAACATTTGAGACTAACCTTGCAGGTACTTAGACAACATCAGTTGTATGCCAAATTCAGCAAGTGTGAATTCTGGCTTAGATAAGTGACCTTCCTGGGTTATGTTGTGTCGGATCAGGGTGTGGAGGTGGACCCAGGAAGACTGAGGCTGTTAAGAACTGGCCAAAACCTCTTACTCCAACTGACATCCGTAGCCTTCTGCGATTCGCTAGTTACTACCGCGGGTTTGTGGAGGGCTTTTCTTCCATTGTTGCCTCACTGACAGCTTTGACAAAGACGAAGGCCAAGTTTGAATGGACGGAGACTTGTGCGAAGAGTTTCTAGGAGCTCAAGGACAAACTCACTTTAGCCCCGGTTCTTACTTTGCTTAAGTGTGGTGAGAATTACATAGTTTATTGTGATGCATCTAGGGTTGGTTTGGGTTGTGTTCTTATGCAGGTTGGTAAGGTGATAGCTTATGCGTCCAGACAGCTCAAGGTTCATGAGAAGAATTATCCCACTCATGACCTGGAGTTGGCAGCTTTGGTGTTTGCACTGAAGCTGTGGAGGCACTACTTGTATGGAGTGCATGTGGATGTGTTCACAGACCACAAGAGTCTCCAGTACGTGTTCACGCAGAGGAAGTTGAATCTACGTCAGCGGAGATGGTTGGAGTTGTTGAAAGACTATGATATGAATGTCCACTACCATCCAGGTAAGGCTAATGTTGTAGCTGATGCTTTGAGCAGGATGAGCATGGGAAGTACAGCCCACGTTGAGGATGAGAAGAAGGAGTTGGTGAAAGATGTACACAGACTGGCCAGACTGGGTGTGTGGTTGGTTGACTCTACTAGTGGGGGTGTTTTAGTTCATCCTAGTTCTGAATCATCCTTGGTAGTTGAAGTCAAGCAGGGTCAGCATCTCGATCCTATGTTGATAGAGCTGAAGGACTCAGTGTTGATAAAGATGAAAGAGTCTTTTGCTTTGGGAGGTGACGGCGAACTTAGGTACCAGGACAGGCTGTGTGTACCAAATGTGGATGATTTGCGGAACAGGATTGTTGCGGAGGCCCATGGTTCCAGATATTCCATACATCCAGGTTCCACCAAGATGTATCATGATCTTAAGCAGATTTATTGGTGGGATGGCATGAAGAAGGATATTGCAGAATATGTGGCCAAGTGTCCTAATTGTCAGCAGGTTAAGGCAGAACATCTTAAGTCTGGCGGTTTTACTCAGATTATTGAGGTTCCGACTTGGAAGTGGGAGGCCAGTAATAAGGACTTCGTGGTTGGTCTTCCGAGGACTAGGAGACAGCATGACTCCATATGGGTTATTGTGGACAGGATGACTAAGTCTGCCCACTTTATCCCTGTGAAGTCTACTTAAAGAACCGAGTATTATGCGAGACTCTACATTGATGAGATTGTGAGATGGCATGGGATTCCTTTGTCTATTATTTCAGATAAAGGAGCTCAGTTTACTTCACATTTCTGGAAATCTTTCCAGAAGAGCTTAGGTACACAGGTAAAGCTTAGTACTGCATTTCATCCTCATACTGATGGGCAGGCAGATCGCACCATTCAGAAATTGGAGGACATGTTGAGAGTGTGTGTGATTGACTTCAGAGGTAGCTGGGACGACCATCTGCCTTTGATAGAGTTCTCGTATAATAATAGCTACCACTCCAGCATTGGGATGACACCGTTTGAGGCACTGTATGGTAGGAGGTGTAGATCTCCAGTTGGGTGGTTCGAGGTTGGAGAGTCATCCATTTTGGGTCCAGACATCATTCATGAGGCCTTAGAGAAGGTCAGGGTGATTAGGGACAGGTTGGATACTACTTACAGTCGGCAAAAGTCATATGCAGATAACAGGAAAAGGTCCTTAGAGTTTGATGTTGGTGACCAGGTCTATTTGAAGATATCACCTATGAAGGGGGTGATGAGGTTTGGCAGGAAGGGGAAGTTGAGTCTGACGTATGTTGGGCCATATGAGATCCTTCAGCGTGTGGGTGAGGTGGCCTATGAGTTGGCATTGCCTGCGGAGCTAGCTTTTGTCCATTCAGTCTTTCATGTATCCATGTTAAAGAAGTGCCTAGGTGATCCAGCATCGACTCTACCTGTGGAAGGTTTTGGGGTCGATGAAGACTTGTCCTACGAGGAGGTACATGTGAAGATCTTAGACAGACAGGTCAAGTGGCTGAGGAACAAGGAGATTCCCACACTGAAGGTATTGTGGAGGAATCATCTTGTTGAGGGTGCTACGTGAGAGTCCAAGGCCAATATAAGGTCCCGCTACCCTCATCTTTTCAGCTCTTGAGGTTAGACTTCCTACTCTTAAGTCTAAGTTTCCTTATCTCTCCATTCTTTGTTGATGTTGCTTGATTGTGTATAGTAACTATGTTATGATCTGACTGGCATTACGCTAGATACATAGTAGTGTCATTCGGGGACGAGTGTTCCTAAGGGGGGGATAATTTAACAACCCTAAAAATGGATATGATAAGTAATGCTTAATGTGGCTAGAATGCCTACGATTAGAACGGGTTCACACGGATTGATGCACGTAGAACCAGACCTCAGAAACCTTGGTACAGCCAAGCCAACTAACTTGGGGAGTTAGTTGAGATAGGAAAGGTTGGGTCCAGCCATGTAGGGCTCTCGAATGCGAAGATTTACTCGAAGGAGTCTTTACCGGACTTAAAAAGGGAAAATCATAGGTTTGGAGGGTCTAGGGGTAAAATGGTCTTTTTCCAGGCTAAGGATAGTATCGTAATTACCATAAATATATAATTAATTATTTAATTAATAAGGTGGAGGGGCATTTTGGGGAGAGAGGGCCAAAAATGGGTTCTAAGAGTGAAGTCTTGCTCCACCCGAGTTCGAACCTAGGTGGAAACAATGAATTAAATTTAGTTTTATTTAAGTTGGTAAATTAATGTAATTAATTAATATTTAATATTTATTGGCTGATTTAAAATTAAAGGAAATCAGTTTTTTTTTATATTTAACTAAACCTTATTTGACTAAATCCTAAACTAGACTCCTAAGCCTAATAAAACTCTCACTCTCTCACGTTTATCTCCTCAACATCCACGACAATTCTCTCTTCTTTATCACTTTTTCTCTCTGCCAAAATGACATACAAGAACAGAAAATTTACTAAAGTTCTTCACACTTGAATAACTCACAACGAAAAATAAAATCAAACGCTAAGCAAAATACGTTAGTCAGAGGGAGGGTTTTCCGTTGAAAGTTTGGTGTTGAAACATGGTTTTGGACGTGAGTGTTGGAGAAGGTTTGGGCAGCAACTTCAAGGTTTGAACGTCATAAAAGATATGGGTTTTCTTACTCTTTGTCCCTTTCTCAAGAGACCCCTTAAGTTTCAGTATATTCTAATCCGAAAACTAGGGTTGTTCCCCGTTGCATGTCCCTGTCACTAGCTCCCAATGATTTGTAGGTTGGGTATGTTTGCTAGTAGATATTAGGCGTGTATTGTGTTTTCATGAAAGAATATGTTCATGAATATGGGTTACAAATCGTATGAATGACAACTTATGTGTTTCGAAACTATGTACATGTGTGTGCAAAAATGTGGCAGTGACTAGGTGTTCTCGGGTTAAGGATCAAAATTATGATGTTATGGTTGTTATCTTACGTGCATAAATTTATGTAAATCGTGATGTTCATATGAGTTGAAATGTGTCTGATTTGAATGATAATCTCTTTGCTAAACGAATCCATGAAAAATGCACCTAAGAATGTATTAAATGATCTACGAATTACCCTATGAATTTACGTGTAAATGTTGATGAAAGTATGCTGAATATTTTCAAAAAAAATTCCAGCTTCAAGTGAAGAATTACGGTCAAGTTAAGAGGGTTCAAATTGTTGTGAAAATGAATTAAAACAAGTGAGGTCATGGAGGATTGAACCCGTGACCTCACCATGTTAAAAACCATGGAAATAAAGAAGTAAAAAGGAATGTGGTGAACGGGATTCGAACCATTGTCTTGGCTGGAAAATAAGCTATGAAAATAAGAAATGAGAGGATTGGGATTCGAACCCACAACCTCTCAGATAGCTTAAGGAAAAAAAAATGAAAAGAAAAGAAATGTGAGGCGTGGGAATCGAACCCACGACTTCTAGGCAGTAAAGGAGAATTAAAAGAAAATGAAAAGAAAGGTAATGTGAGGTGTGGGAATCGAACCCACGACCTCTAGGAAGTAAAAGAGAATTACAAGAAAAATAAAGTGAGGCTGTGGGGGTTTGATCCCACAACCTCATGGTCAACTCAAAAAAAAAGTCAAGGAAAAAGGAATTTAAATAAAAATGGGATGTGGGGGTTAAATCCCACAACCCCTCGGCCAAAAAGGAGAATATCTAAAGACAAGAAATTAAAGGGAAATGAAGTTGTTGGGGCTCGACCTTGGGTCCCCAAGACGTCTGGCAAAATAAATAAAAATGTAAGTGTGGTCCAAGGGATTCGAAACCGGGTTCCCTTGCCCAAATTCCGTATTGATACATAAGTCATACATGAATTAAATGTTCACAAATAATTCCGTCTACTTAGATCAAAATCGAGATCTTGGCATACATACAAGATGCATAAGTCTTGTACCACATAATCTTTGGAAGATATGAATCACTTAAAAGAACTATGAATGAAGCCTCATGGCTTTTATGTATAGACCCATAAGTCTAGCATACGTTTAAAAATAAGTGCACCTAAGATGTATGTAATGAAATGATGTAACCCTAAAAGGGTTAAGTAAGAGTGTAAAACACACTAAATGGCCATGTTCATTGGCATACGATGAAATGAATATTATGTAATGAAATGATGAAACCCTAGAAGAGTTAAGTAAGAGTGTGAAACACACAAATGCCCAAGTGCATTGGCATATGATGAAATGAACATTCACGTAAAAAAGGGGTGAGTAATTATGAAGAGCAAATGTGCTAAGGTTAATTAATATGGTGACAACATGATAAGAGGCTAATGTGAAAGATGAGAGTAATCTCAAATGAGCCTGAGTAAATGTTACCAAAACGTACTCACCTATGAGAGTGTAAAGTTAATAAAGAGACCAGTCTCTATGAACACTCTAATGAAAGTATTCAGAATAATGTATACTTAATACTAATGATGAGATGAGAAATCATCTATTGAGCTATAATGTCCTCATACTAGAAGCCAGCTTCCATGACGTATGAGTTGAATGTAATGGAACTTTATACTGAGCACCGATAGGCTTGCTATGAGCGGTGATCCCTTCTTTCGGGAAGGGCAGAGTTTCACGTAACTCGCATGATATGATACTGTCCGGCATGCTGGGTATGGGTCTCCTTATATCTCATAGTCTTCGAACCTATACTGCCAATATAGGGATCTGGCGGGGTTCAATTCCATGTACGCTAGCATGTTTTGGGTCAGTTTTGCCGGTGATTCCACCTCTTTTCGGTGTGGGGGAGACACTGGATTTCATGATGCTCACATGATCTATGTCGGTTAAGGTTAAAGTTCCCAATTAATGAATGAAGCCAGCCTCAACTGATGCACATAATGAAATGAATGATACCAAAGGTGTTAGGATAGGATGATCAAGAGGTGAGTTAGACTCAAGCAATGACATTAGGCCATTCTTGGTCATTGCACAGCGAACCCGATGAAAGTCTTAAACTACATACTAGGTATAGCTGGTGTTCACACTAACCTATAAACGAAATGAAATGAAGTACGTATGAATGAATGAAGCAGACTCTGTGTTTGCTAATGAAGACTCCCTAGTTGAGGTCCCATATGTTGATCCCTCATTTTGGGAAGTCTTAATGACAAGTCCATGATTCCAAGGTCTCATGGCATATGAATGAATGATATGAAAGATCTTTTGTGCTATATGCAATATGATATGTGCTATGTGTAAGATGTCATGTGTTGTGTGCAATATGATAAGTATGATGATGTATGTTACTCTCATGGCATGACTTTCCTATTCCAAATTTGGAAGGCTCACTAACTTTCCTAATCCAAATTTGGAAAGCTCACTAACTTTCCTAATCCCAATTGGGCAAGTCCACTAACTTGACTTTCCATAATCATGCTGTTAGGAAAGAGCTATTCTTACTCATGCATGTCCTTTGTGTGCTTGCATATACCCATACTTAGTACAAGTTTGTACTAATCCCATACAACTCTATATTTTTAGGTGCAGGCATAGGTGGACGCTAGAGCTTACAGGTTGACGTTGCATCTATCCGGACGTGGAGCTTTCATCCGGAATTGGTAGGCCCTCATGCTTTCGAGGATGTCTACCGTTACTATCTAGCTTAGATGTAGGCTTTAGCTAGTGGAGTATGATTCACTAGTGTTTCTTTCTGTTTTTATTTCAGACATTGTATTGGTGCCATTTTGGCAATTATACATTTAATGCAGTACTGAACTATTTCTTTCAGTTGATAATCATAATGTAAGATGGTTGATTAAGTATAATGACCTTTATGCATAATAGGAAACAAAGTTTCAAATTTTCCGCTAAAATTAACCTAGATGAAGTAAGAATGACGTAAGTAGGCTTGTCTGCGACCTGAGAGAGGTCAATGATGCCGGTCTCGTCTGGGGTCTAAACTCCGGTCGTGACAGAGAAAAACTAGAGAGAAGTGAGAGTGATTTGGGGATTTTATTTGGCTGGTTAAATGATGTAAAACTGACTTAAAATCAATATATCACTCCTCTAAAATACCCAAAATACACCTCACTTAATTAGGTCTTTTTGTGAAGTCAATTTGACTTTAAAACAATGATACCAAATATGGGAGATGGCTGTGCGTCGCGGGGTCACTTCCAAATCTTATTTTTGGAATTTAATTCAAGGGAGAGAGGTTTGCGACAGGCCTGCGTCGTGGGGAAATATTTCCCCTTTAAGTTCTAGGGACGCGACACGCGACCACCTCCAAATAGTGGTTGTCCGCTCGTTGCCTTGGCAGGCCCCTTGCCAATGCTCTAGGGCCTCCTCAAGGACCCCTAGGGTGGTACTTGGGGGTTCGTAACTAGAAGTTTTGACCCTTTATACATTATTTTACTTATTTAAAGTACTTTTACAAGTTTTACTCTTCATATGACAATCCCAAACCTTCACAAGACCTAAGTACATCTACTAGTTTAATTTTACAAATTTCCGGACGTCATGGTCGTCCCTTGACATTTTGGCTCTAATAATATTAGATCAATTTAATTAGACTTATTAGGTTTAGAATGATCATTATTCATTAAGTGAGACTCTAGTCTAGGTCATAGAATTTCCTGGTCATTACAATATCCCGCCCTTAGGAACGTTCGTCCCTCAATGTCACATTAAGTCGTTGATAGGGAAAAGGAAGGAGACTCAAGACTTGCAGCCCAACAACAAACAATATATTAATGAGGCAATAACTCATAGGAGGAATACTCAACTCTTTTCAACACATAATCATAGCATCAAAACATGGGAACTAGACCCAAAACTTATCAGACACAAAAGGTCATCATTTCATATTGTACAAGGAGGAACGACCATCTCCATTTCAACATGAGGTAAAATATGTATGTTTAAAGAGTTAGCATGCATATTTATTCTCAAGTCAATATTAAGCATGATCACTAAAACTCTCATGAAGACAATGTAGCACATTTCATATCAGTGCAAGTAAACGATGAGGATCATATTTCATGAAAACTCCACTTAGGCATGAATTTCAACAAAAAATATGCACATATAAGAAAACATGTTAAGTACAACATTATTCATAACTCTCATTTAAGAGGAACTAATAACCTCAACTTTGTATAGGATGAAGAGGAAAAATAATAGGATATCGGGACTTCATCTCGTCCTCGGCCTCCCGTGTTGCACCCTCAACTAGATGGTTCCTCCATAGAACTTTTACAGAGGCAACCTCCAAACTATAGCAATTACCCATGCCAACTAAGCACTTAACATCATGTTTTCTACCACATTTTAAACAAAGAGTCTTCTTAACATAAGAACCACCACCTTTCCCCTCTTGGGTATTGAGAGTAGGCACCTTACTCTTGTTGACCCTTGGAGCATTAGAAGGGACTTGATTGGACAACCTCTTCTTGAACCTTGGTTTGTCTTGAACCTCAAATCTAGTCTTAGAAGAATTCCCATTGTCACATCAGGGGAGCACCCACTAGAAGTAACATGGCGTACTTGACCTCTCGGAGGTCTTATACAAGCCCATAGTTATCATTCATCGCATTGACATAGTAAATATAGCGGAATATTTAAAACTTTCTTAGCACATCATATGCTAGAAAATCACTTCATATATAAAAGCATAAGTATTAATACAAACATAGACCTTAAGTCTCTTTGCCATCATTGACTCAACAACATTAGAGTACATTAGGGACACGGCCCTTAAGACACGTTACATAACTATACAATATTGAAAGACTTTAAAGTAAAGACTTAAGTAGGAGATCCTTCAACTTAAGGATTTCCTTTCATTGAGCTTGGGAATCATCTATCAAGATCTTCACCATTACAGACATCCTTTAAGTATCCATAACCTACACTTTGTATAAAAAGTAGAAAAGAATGGGATTAGCACAAAAATGTACTAAGTATGGCAACCATGAAAAAACATGCATTTAAAATGGACATTTTCTTTGAAATTATACTTCATGCCTTTTTGAGTAAGTCATCATAAAACCCTTATACAATAGCATTTATATCATTCACATACTTCATAGAAACATAATTAAAGGCCAAACAACATAGAGAATCACATATAGAATTTAAGTCCCGTTTGAGATCACTTTATAGTAAGCTTATTCTCTTTAAGAGTGAAATCCTTCTTTTCATTCATTAACCTCCCAAGTAATCCTTTAGTGATAATTGGTGCAATACATCACCTTAGGACCACAAGGAAAACGATACATACAACTTACTCCAGCCAACACTTATCATCATAGAAGTATACCCTATTACAAGACACATTCTAGTCAAGACCATAAGGCATTACAGTGAACTATATTCATTTACACTTATTTTACTTCTTTTTCATATTCATAATTATAAGACCTTGTTCATGATCCCAATCTTAGCCTACTAGTGCAATGTACATGTGAAGCCCCATAACTGCACACATACTTAGTAGACTCTTCATGAGACCACAAACCTTAACATACTGTTCATACATCCTCATAACAAGTAAAGACAACTTTATTCATGTCAATACAAGACCTTCATCATATAGTCATTTAGACCAACATATTGTACATAAGGATAGATCATATCATATAGATTAATACCATGCGCATCTTCATAACAAGTAGACAATTTCTACAATATCATGCATAAAGACATAAGCTTAGTCATATACATTAGGTCACCTTCCTAAGACTTCCTAAGGAGCTACTTGTGCAATGTCTAGATGGGTTCATTACTTCCACCTATACTAAGTAACCTTCCTTAAGTCATCCTAGTTAGGATCCTATTTCATTACTTCCATTGTCCATTTTACTTTAGGGAAACAATAGCCTTAGCCGACACTAAGACCATGGGTGCTAATCATGGAATTTGGTGTTGTAGAGTGTTACACCAATGGAAGGTGTTCCTAACTAGACAAGGTAGAACATTAACATACATCCTAGCATCCTAAGTGAATTCACTTTGCTAGATCCTATGTGGAAAGCATAGTTTATGGAACTAAGAGATTGGTAGTTCCCTCTACATGTCACTGGACAATTGAGGCCTCATCTCATGAGAAAACATGGGTGATCCCTTCCTCAAAGGAAAGTCAACACCTCATGTGGGTCCATAGGTGAATATTCCTCAAAGGGAAGTCAACACTCTATAAGGGACAAATAGTGAATCTTTCCTCAAGGCGAAGTCAACACCTCTCAATGTCAAGTTCACTCGGTGTTAAGCTAAGTTGTATTTTATTAAAAAGCCTTTAATTACATTTTCATAAAACATAGGCTTAAAATATTCATTTCTTATATGCTTATAGCATATTCAATCACCTATCTAGCTATGGAGTATTCTTGGGAATCCCTATCAAGGCCCCTCTAATTTACTAGATCATCATCCATGTGTGTGTGTACATACATGTGAGCAAACCTTTCACATAACACATAAATACAACACATGTTCATACATATAAGCATAAGTCTACAGGTATAACTATATGAGCAATCCTTTCATATAAACTCACAAAGACTCTATGCACATTCATACTTCATCATATCATATAAGATTAACATGCATAGTAGTAGAAACTAGTGAATATGAGAACTACCTTTCATTTAGACACCATGAACCTTTACTACTTTCAAGAATGCATGAAGTGTGAGTGTGTGTACATTGGTCAACATGATCACATAATGGCTATAAACAACTCATTGAGGCAGCCACCCTCTTAGACCACATTACACTTTAAAGTATAGACTACACAACACAATTAGCATAGGAGACAAGACAATGTTAATATTATACTTTAAGGCTCCTAAAATTAGCTATTCACACATTCACATAGGGGTGCATCGGTAGGGGTAATCAATATTTAACACTTAACCCATGGCAGCACCTACACATGCTCTTACATAGCCATTCACATGCTCATAACAATAGTAACACAACCTAGGTTCACAACTATAATAAAATACTAGGCACAAGTTACGCATAAGGTGATCATCATAACCACTCATTAGTATAATAATCTATTTTCCTTTAAGGACATGGTCAACACATATATAATGACATAAAGTAAACACCGTCACCATAAGTGGACCATACCATAAAATGCCATACAAGGCTTCATCAACTACATTAATATAGAAAAGTAGGGTAGATAAGCGTTCTTACCAATTTCTCACCCTTTGATCATCATTGACCAATACACCTTGTTTATCAATAATTCATTTATAGGGTAGTATCTAAATGTACTTTAAGCATAGAAGAAACCATGTACAAGTCACTACAAGATCATGATACAACTAGTGCAAAACATTACAATGAATAGGTAGGCATGGATCATAAATAAATTTCCCTAGTCTTACTTATCAATCAAGATTCATCAATAATATACATGTAGAGCAGTAGCCAAACAAATCATAGGTTAAACGAGACACTACTGCAATTGCCAATAAAATCGAATTCACTGTAAGTATGGTTATACTAGGAATTCATGGAAGGTAAGTTTACATAGGTTATTCCTATTCAAACTATCATGAATTGATCCATATTGCATCAATTACATATAATTCATATTCACATTACCTTATAGGCAATAGCTAAGGACAATTATGTTACACCCTCAAAATGAGCTAGGTTGATCTAGAACCTAACACTTGTTTCATGATGTTTTAAGGTCATAAAATGGTTTAAAATAGTGTTCATAGTGAGTATATTATGTTTGGAAGTGCTTGGAGGTCAAACATCCAAGAACGTCCAAGACGTTTGGAAACTAGTCGAAGTTGAACTAGTGTGTCGTACTGATTTGTAGTGATGTTTTGGGGGATGGTTTGAAGGTTAAATTCAGTACAGAGAGTTCCTACGCATATCCTGACATACAAAAGGTCGAAACTTTTGGGAACGACGCCCCGGGAACCATCAAAAGGGTCCCCGAGGAGGACCCAAACATTGGACAAGAGGCTGCCCAAGGCAGCGAGCAAGTCCAAGAAATGACCCTTGAGCTCACGAAGTGCGCTGGACACGCACCTCACTGCCTCACAAATTATTTGGGGCAGAATTGTGAGGCTGCTCCGCGACGCGCAGCCCACTCCCAGATCATGTAGCGTCGTTTTTAAGTCAAATTTGAGTTGGTTAAGTTGTCCAATAAATGTAGGGGTCTTTTGGGTAATTTAGAGGAATATTATGGACGGTTATTAGACCTTTTTAATACCCTAACCTCACCAATTAAAGCAAAACCCTCAACTCAAAACAAAAACCTCTCCATTCACTCTTTCCAAAACTCAATTGTTGAAGCTTGAAGCTCCAAGGAAGAAGATAGGTTTCTCAACTTTTTCTTCATCAATCTTTTGGTCTTTTCATCACAATTAAGGTATGGTTATTCATCCTTGAAATCTCTTTCTTCAAGGAGTCAGTTCCAATGATTTTCAAAGATGATCAAAAACATGAATTCTCCAATTTTTTGATCGAGCCATGGGTTCTTGCATAAATGGTTTTGAATCAATGTTTTAGGATTGAATTGATGTTAATGCAATGTTTTAAAGCTATAATTCTTATGAACCCATGCATGCCATGCAAATTCCTATTTTGACTATTTTATGGGTTAAGTGATCATGTCTCTATACTTATGAATTAATGAGTAGTTTCTTATGGGCTCTCTAATGATCTAAGAATTGTATTCAATTGATGTCTAATTGGTCTTAAATTGTTAAATCTATATCAAATTGACCTAGTCTCATCTATAATTATGATTTATACTTTGAATTGATGTTCATGGCCATGGGTAAGGGCCTTATGATATTGAATTGGATGATTTATACATGGATTGAAGTGGTGAGAATGGATTGGTGGTACACTGCCCTAATTCTCTTCATTTTATGTTAATTAGACTACAATTATGTTGTGATTGGTATGGTCCACTTATGGTGGCGGTGTTATGTGCTTTACCTGCAATTTATGTGGCCTCGTCGGCGTTATTTTAAGTGTATTGATGATCATGGCCATGTCGGAACTACTTGAAGTATTATGATGATTTGTGTAATTGATTATGTGAAGTATGATTATATCTATCTACATGATAGTAATGTGAAAGTATGTGTTCTTCTATTGATATTAGGTGATCATGTTGGACTATGACTATGTGTTTATATGTGTAGTCTTAAAGTTGATACATGATCATTCCTACTTGACTATATGAGTCTATGGTGGTTATATTGATGATGTTATAGTAATGTATAGGATGACATAAATATGATAAGGGTCATTCCTAAGTGCATGAAAGAATGATATGCTATAAGTGCTAATGTGAATTAATGATGTGTCTTGTTTTGGTAGATTTGTGTCCCTTACTTGATACATGTATATGATGAATATGAACATCTTGACTTAGTAGGCTTAGGCACCTTTTCCTTGTACGTGTATGTATGAATGTTTAATGAAAGTCTAGAATCGGTAGACCTAAGATGGTGCCCTTCTAAGCATGACTAATATGTGGAATCTTCTATATAGAAAGAAGTTTAAGAATGAGCTATCCTTATAGACCATTGAATGGCAGCCCTAGTGGACCCATCTTTGGTAGGTGCATTAAAACTAGGTAATGACTAAGAGATGGTACCTTTTCATATGTCCCTTCATATTGAACTTACTCTATAAGAACAAAGGCTAGCACCGAGTGAAGATGTTATGGTTTGTAGCTCTACTTAAGAAGGAGACTAGAGTACAATGTACCTCTACTTGAGAATGAGACTAGAGTACATAAAACACCTTTATATTCCTTAAGCATATGCTTACATGGGATGTGTCCTAGTTCTACACTTGGCAAGTAGAACACCCTCCATCGGAGTAGGTTTATGACTCCGGATTCCATGTCTAGATAGTATGGTCTATATCGGTTATTGTATATTCTCATCATGTGGGATACATGCTAGTGTTGGATAAGTTCTAGGAAGTTTAGGTATTGGAATGAGATGCAATCTAGACATTACACGACTAGACTTTGAAGATGTTAGTATATGAGTCCGTAGGTCTTTCCAAGACCATTACGTGAAGTCTAAAATGAATGAAATGTCTTCTAATTGACTTAATGAACCATCACGAATTTAGCTAATGTATGATGTATAGAATGTGGTCTATCTAAGGTAGCTTTGAGGGTTGCTTACGTAAGCTTGAAGAGGGTGTTTGGGCGGTCTCTTCTTGTCCTACTTAGGTGAATCTTAGAGTAACCTTAGGTGGGGAGTTAATGAAAGGAAAAGGGAACAATATTATCTTAGGTAGTCTTAAGGATAATTTAGGTGTGCTTAGAGAGGGTGTATGGGCGGTATCTCTTAGTCTAACATAAGTGAGTCTTAGGATAACCTTTGGTGAGAGAAATGCAAGTTAAAAGAGGTTACTGTAACGTGGAACTTAGTTCACTGTAATGTTCTTCAATATTTGGTTAAATGCTTATGTGATATCTTATATACTTTTAAGGTGTTAAATATTGTTCTTATGCTTATGCTATGATGTTTTAAATCAAAAAGAGCATGTTTTATACAAATGTCTGTTTATCATGATTTTATGCATTACGACATACTTAGTACAAGTGTTTGTACTAATTCCATACATTTTGTCTATCTTTAAAGGTGTAGGTGGCGTTTGAGAGGAGTTTCGAAGTTGAAGCTTGGATTAGTGTTCATTCAAGTAAAGATTTTGGTATGTCCTCACTAGATTCGAGGACATCATTATGTTTAGATTTCCTTATTGAAAAGTATTGGAATAGACTTAGATATTTTCTATATGTTGAAGTATGGGCTGTGTCCCAATATATTCGTATGTCTAAGATGGTAACTTTGAGACTTAGTCTTTTAGTATGTTTTTCTATAAAAGAGATATTTTTAATTATTATTAATTCGTATGAAAAGTTTTAATTCCACACTACTTTTCATACATGTATGCAATGAATGGTCCAAAAGGGCTTGTCTTAGACCTCCGAGAGGTTGACGACTCCGTGCCACGATTCGAGAATGCCCTAATTTCTAGGGGGTACTCTCGGGTCATGACAAGATTGGTATCAGAGCATAAGGTTTTGAAGAAGTCTTAGGAATTGAAAAGTCTCAAAAAGTCACATCTAGTAGAGTCTTGACCATCGCTGTGAATCGCGACACATCTATGGGCGAGAGGCTATAGGACAATAGAGTTTTTCTTCTTTTCTACTCCTATTTCGTGCCGTAGAGATTAAGAGTTATTAGTGTCCTCTCTTATGGTTTTCCTTGTGTTTCTAGGAAGATGAATACGAGGAGGACACCGGCTAGGAGAGTTAAGGAGAATGATGTGAATGAGGGACTTCCTCACCGAGGTGGACATGAGCCACAAGTTGAGCAGGTTCCTCAAGGTGTTTAAGGTGCTCAAGATGATCAAGTCCCTATTGTGGAAGGAGATAATGAGGTTCCCGTAGTTCCCCCAGAAAAGGCTAATGGGGAGATTAGAGAGTCTCTCCTTACGCTTGCCTGAGCTATGACAACTCAAGTGAACGGTGAATGCTATGGAGAGTACTATGACCTCAAGATTGAGGGACTTTGTGAGGATGAATCCTCCTATCTTCTTTGGTGCTAAGGTAGGAGAATATCCTCAAGCTTTCTTGGATGAGGTGTGTAAGATAGTCCATGTTATGGGAGTGACTTCTATTGAGAAAGCGGATCTAGCTTCGTATCAATTGAAAGATGTTGCTCAAATATGGTTTACTCAATCGAAGAATAGTAGAACGATTGAATCGGGTCCCTTAGAGTGGGAAGAGTTTAAGAAAGCATTCTTAGAAAGGTACTTTCCCCGTGAGAGAAGGGAGGTTAAGATTGAGGAATTCATAAACCTTAGGCAAGGTGGAATGAGTATTGAGGAGTATTCCTTAAAGTTTATCCTATTGTCTATGTATGATCCATACTTGGTGTCTAACCCTAGGGATCAGATGAGTAGGTTCTTAACCAGTGTTTCTGATAGGTGAAGGAAGAGTGTCATACAACCATGCTCCATGGTGATATGACTCTATCTAGGTTGATGGTGTATGCACAATCCATTGAATAGTCTAAACTTGGGAGGAGAAATAGAGAGATAAGAGGGGAAGAACCGATGAGCAAGTTCAACATAAGTTCAAGAAGAGGGATCCAAATCAAGATGGTTCTAGTGCTCCTAAGGCTAACTATGAGAGAGCTGGTTGTTCCCATATGGTTAAGCCTACTTGTGCTACTTGTGGGAAGAAGCACTTTGGGAAGTGTCTAGCCGGTACTAGTTGGTGCTTTGGTCGTGGAAAGGATGATCACAAGGTGAGGTATTGTCCTACTATTGCATCTAGAGGAAGAGAGGCCAAGCAAGTTCCTCCTAATGTTCCAGATGGTGTTGCTCCAAAAAGGAATCGCTTCTATGCTCTCCGAGCCAAAGGAATAAAACCGGATGAAGCTGATGAAGCCGGTAAGTTATAGTTTTCTCTCTTTAGTTATATGAGTTCCTTCTAAGTGAGGGATAGTATGGTGAGTAGTTAGTGATTTGTTGTCCCATCTCTTCTATTCAATTGAAGCTTGAGAGATAGAATGGCATAGTAGCGTGTTGCATGTTGCATTGTGTTTAGGAGTCTAGTTGAATTTGAAATTCATTCATTCCTTGCATCGTGCATTTCATGAAGTTATGATTATCTTTTAAAGTGAGTTTATACAGTTTTATATCTCATTTTGTCATGCTTCAATCATAAATTGCTTAAAAGGGCTGCATTTTTGGAAAGTTGAGCATGTGTTACCGTAAAGAAATTGGTGCTTACTGTAAAGATTTTGAAAATTTGGTTTAATTGTTCTTTCATGAAAAATGGCTATAATGTGTATAGAACTGAGTTATAAGAGCATGATATTATGTGGAGAAGGAAGTTCCTCCTATATGAAATGAAAAAATATGAGTCTTATTGCATGATGTGTTGTAGATGTAGTTCCTACATTCTTGTTGTGTTTTGAGTCTCTTTGTTATGTGTAGTTGATGTTAATACTATCAATGTGTATGTTATATTGTGTTGTATGGTTATGATCTGTTAGTATTTGAGTCTTAACTCTTAAAAATGTTCAAAGTATAGCAAGTGTCATTCGAGGACGAATGTTTTCCAAGTGGAGGAGTAAGGTTACACCCTCAAAATGATCTAGGTTGATCTAGAGGCTAACACTTGTGTCATGATTATTTAAGGTCATAAAATTGTTAAAAATAGTTTTATAGTCAGTATATAAAGTTTGTAAGTGTTTGTAGGTCAAACGTCCAAGAACGTCCAAGACGTTCGGAAACTAGTCAAAGTTGAACTAGTGTGTCGTATTGTTTTGGAGTGTTGTTTTGGGGCATTGTTTGATGGTTCAATTCAGTGCTTAGAGTTCCTACGCATATCCTGATATACAAAGGGTCAAAACGTCCAGGAACGACACCACATGGACCATCAAAAGGGTCCCCGAGAAGGACCCAAACATAGGACAAGAGGCTGCCCAAGGCAGCGAGCAAGTCCAAGAAATGACCCGTGAGCTCATGAAGCGCACTGGACACGCACCTCACTACCTCAAAAATTATTTGGGGCAGAATTGGGAGGCTGCTCCGCGAAGCGCAGCCCACTCCCAGATCCTGTAGCGTCATTTTTAAGTCAAATTTGAGTTGGTTAAGTTGTCCAATAAATGTAGGGGTCTTTTGGGTAATTTAGGGGGATATTATGGACGGTTATTAGACCTATTTAAGCCCCTAACCTCACCAATTGAAGTAAAACCCTCAACTCAAAACAAAAACCTCTCCATTAACTCTCTCCAAAACTCTATTGTTGAAGCTTGAAGCTCCAAGGAAGAAAATAGGTTTCTCAAGGTTTTCTTCATCAATTTTGTCGGCTTTTCATTACAATTAAGGTATGGTTATTCATCCTTGAAATCTCTTTCTTCAAGGAGTCAATTCGAATGATATTCAAAGATGATCAAAAACATGAATTCTCCAATTTTGTGATCTAGCCATGGGTTCTTGCATAAATGGTTTTGAATCAATGTTTTAGGATTGAATTGATGTTAATGCAATGCTTTAAAGATATAATTCTTATGAACCCATGCATGCTATGTAAATTCCTATTTTGACTATTTTATGGGTTAAATAATCATATCTCTATACTTATGAATTAATGATTAGTTTCTTATGGACTTTCTCATGATGTAAGAACTGTATTCAATTGATGTCTAATTGGTCTTAAAATTGTTAAATCTATATCAAATTGACCTAGTTTCATCTAGAATTATGATTTATACTTTGAATTGATGTTCATGGCCATGGGTAAGGGCCTTATGGTATTGAATTGGATGATTTAGACATGGATTGAAGTGGTGAGAATGGATTGGTGGTACGCTGCCCTAATTCTCTTTATTTTATGTTAATTAGACTTCAATTATGTTGTGATTGGTATGGTCCACTTATGGTGGCGGTGTTATGTGTTTTACTTGCAATTGATGTGGCCTCGTCGGTGTTATTCTAAGTATATTGATGATCATGGCCTTGTCGGCACTACTTGAAGTATTATTATGATTTGTGTATTGATTATGTGAAGTATGATTATATCTATCTACACGCTAGTAATGTGAAAGTATGTGTTCTTCTATTGATATTAGGTGATCATGTTGGACTATGACTATGTGTTTATGTATGTAGTCTTAAAGTTGATACATGATTATTCCTACTTGACTATATAAGTCTATGATTGTCATATTGATGATGTTATAGTAATGTATAGGATGACATAAAGATGATAAGGGTCATTCCTAAGTGCTTCAAAGAATGATATGCTATACGTGCTAATGTGAATTAATGATGTGTCTTGTTTTGGTAGATTTGTATCCCTTACTTGATACGTGTATATGATGAATATGAACATCTTGACTTAGTAGGCTTAGTCGCCTTTGTCTTGTATGTATATGGATGAATGTTTAATGAAAGTCTAGGATCGGTAGACCTAAGATGGTGCCCTTCTAAGCATGACTAATATGGGGAATCTTCTATATAGAAAGAAAGTTAAGAATGACCTATCCTTATAGACCATTGAATGGCAGCCCTATTGGACCCATCTTTTGTAGGTTCATTATGACTAGGTAATGACTAAGAGATGGTACCTTTTCATATGTCTCTTTATATTGAACTTACTCTATGAGAACAAAGTCTAGCACCGAGTGAATATGTTATGGTTTGTAGCTCTACTTAAGAAGGAGACTAGAGTACAATGTACCTCTACTTGAGAATGAGACTAGAGTACATAAAAGACCTTGATATTCCTTAACCATGTGGCTACATAGGATGTGTCCTAGTTCTACCCTTGGCAAGTAGAACACCCTCCATCGGCGTAGGTTTATGACTCCGGATTCCATGCCTACCTAGTATGGTCTACGTTGGTTTATACCTATTCTGATCATGTGGGATACATGCTAGTGTTGGATAAGTTCTAGAAAGTTTAGGTAGCTGAATGGGACGCTATCTAGACATTGCACTACTAGACTTTGAAGATGTTAGTATGTGAGTCCGTAGGTTTTTCCAAGACCATTACGTGAAGTCTAAAATGAATGAAATGTCTTCTAATTGACTTAATGAATGATCACGACTTTAGCTAATGTATGATGAATAGAATGTGCTCTATCTAGTGTAGCTTTGAGGGTTGCTTAGGTAAGCTTGAAGAGGGTGTTTGGGCGGTCTCTTCTTGTCCTACTTAGGTGTCTCTTGGAGTAACCTTAGGTGGGGAGTTAATGAAAGGAAAAGGGAACAATCTTATCTTAGGTAGAATTAAGGATCATTTAGGTGTGTTTAGAGAGGGTGTATGGGCGGTCTCTCTTAGTCTCACTTAAGTGAGTCTTAGTATAACCTTTGGTGAGAGGGATGCAAGTTAAAAGAGGTTACTGTAACATTGAACTTAGTTCAGTGTAATGTTCTTCAATATTTGGTTAAATGCTTATGTGATATTTTATATGTTTCTAAGGTATTAAATATTGTTATTATGCTTATGCTATGATGTTTTTAATCAAAAAGAGCATGTTTTATACAAATGTCTTTTTATCATGATTTTATGCATTACGCTATACTTAGTACAAATGTATGTTCTAATTCCATACATTTTGTCTATCTTTAAAGGTGTAGGTGGAGTTTGAGAGGAGTCTCGAAGTTGAAGCTTGGATTAGTGTTCATTTAAGTAAAGAGTTTGGTATGTCCTCACTAGATTGGAGGACATCATTATGTTTATATTTCCTTATTGAAAAGTATTGTAATAGACTTAGCTATTTTCTATATGTTGAAGTATGGGTCGTGTCCCAATATATTCGTAGGTCTAAGTTGGCAACTTTCAGACTTAACCTTTCATTATGTTTTTCTATAAAAAAGATATTTTGAAGTATTATTAATTCGTATAAAAAGTTTTGTTTCCGCACTGGACCTTCCTCAAGGACCCTTGGATGGTAATTGGGGATGTCTGCCCAGATGTTTCTAACCCAAACATGATCGTATACAGTTTTAGGACCTCTCGCATAAATTTCATCCAAAACGAACACGTAAAACTCGACCAAACATACCTAGAAACACAGGGTCATTTCATAGCACATCTTTCGAACGTCGTGGACGTTCTTTGACGTTTGACCTCCAAACTTCATGAAACTTTACACACTGCCTTTACACACCATAATAACTCATTTAAGTACCACATAACCTCTTGAATCGCACATAAACTCAGAAAACACATACAAGGCACATAGGTGACTTAGTCGTCGAACATCTTGGTCGTCTCTTGACGTTTGACTTCCAATGCACCTAAACTCTTAGACACTGCCTCTATACAACATTATTGTAAGACCACCAAAATGTGATAGGTGTTGACACCCAATTTTGACCTAACATTTTAAAAATTCGTAATTGTGAAGTTTTATTTATTTAATAGCTTAAATAATTTTTTATATAATTTTAAATAAGTTTATCGATAATTATCTTTATTTATCAAAATTTAGGATTTTTGTTAGTTAATTTTTAAAATTGCATTTCACATGTCATTAGTGACGTTTATTATATTATTTTAAAATTTTATTTTATTTTTTTACATTTGTTAATATTTATGTTGAATTTAGCATAGTCTAAAATTTAGTCAAATACGGAAAAAAATTAAGGATTCTATTGAGATAATTTTGGGCCACAATGCTAAGCCCATCACTTGAGCCCATTTTATATTTTCTTATTTAAATTATTCATTAGGTCAAAATATAGTGGGGATGAATAATTTTTGGGGTGGATAATATTTTTTAGGATTTAGGACTTCTCTACCATCCTCATTTCCAGCCGCCACCACCCAACAACCTGTCTTCCTTTTTTCTTCCTTACTGCCTACAAGGCAGTCCCCAAATGCTAGTGAACTGACCGGAAACAATGAATAACGCAGCAAGCCAGACACAGTTCCCCTATCTTTCTCGCTACTATCAAACCCAACACCACCATAAAGAGACGAACAGTTGGCCAAAGCACCTTCCAAATGAACACCTTCCATCTCCCAACAAACCCACAACCATCTGAAATCACGAAATCCGGTGAAGCACCACCAAACAAACTCGTTCTCCTCTTTTTCTCCTCACTGCCAGCAAATTGGACGTCGGAATCCCATAACCCTAACAACAACAGCGACAACAAATGCTCAAATTTCGGCAACAACTACAGACCCATCACCGAACATCAACGGGGAGAAATCGACAACCCCATCGTTGGTAAAATTCCACTCCGTTTTTGCTTGTTATTTTCTATTCTCTTTGATTTAATTTTTATTTCTAAATGTTGATTAATGCTCCGGTTTGTCTTGTTATTAGCTTTAACTGTTATTATTATTTTTCATTTCGATTTCTCAATAGGTTTTATTTATATGAAGTTCATTTAGTTAACACAGCTATTTTTTTAGTTGACTTTAGTTTATTTTTTGCTGATTTAAATTACTTATTTTATTTTGATAATTATTTTTATTGTTTCTTACTTCATTTCTTATTTTCCTGTAACATTTTATTTGTCTTAGAGGGTTCAATATGAATGTTTTGTGTTTATCCGTGAATATTTAGAATTCTTTATTAGTTTCCTTGTCACAATTATTAGCTATAGTGGCTCTTAAGTTGTCAAGTTGTTTTTCATCATATAACTTTTATTTTGATTATTTACTGCTGATTTTAATATTGTTATTTTTATCATTTCCTTTTATTTGAGTATTATTTATTTGTTATTGTTAGTGCCTTAGTGGATAAGTTCTGTTAGATTTAGTTATTTTTTTTAGCAAATGTGATGTTGCCATGAGTTTTCCTAAGAGTTTGTTTTCTATTTTGATTATTTAGTTTGTATTATTGTTACTATTAATCAAAAGTTAACTTGGCCAATGATAAAATTTCTCCGTCGGTTTTGGAGGCCTACTCAATATTAAAAGACGGAATTTTTTTTAGTTTAAGTTCATATAACTTGTTTGTTAAAATTGTTGAAATTGGCCAATGAAAAAACTCTCCGTCGGTTTTGGAGGCCTCCACATTTTAAAAGACGGACATTTAGTTTAAGTTCATATTGTTTATTTTTGTAAAGAATTGATCGATGAAAAAAAAAATCTCTCATTCTAGTTTCTAAGAAAAGTTGATTTTCTTAGATATGTATTTATTCATATTGGCTTGATTATATTTATCACAGTTTGATTTCACTGCTTTTATTTAAGTCTACTTCCGATGATATTATTACTTTCTTTGTTTAGTTTTGATGATATTCTTATTATTGGTTTCCCGTTTGACTTCACTTTTCATGAAATTAATTTTGTCATTTTATATTCTGAAAGTAATGTGCTCTTTATTCGTTTAAGTTAGTTGCAATTTTTGCATATTTGATACTATGTGATAGGTCTTATATATATATTTATTAGTTTCTCCATTTTTCAATAACTTTAGATTTGTATTGCTGCTCCATTTGACTCACATGTAGTTATTCTTAATTAATTTATTTTAATTGATTACATTGACCATTTAAGAAGATACTAGCAAATCTTGTTTTGTTAATTTCATGTGGCTACCTTTATTATTTTTTGTTGTTTGAGTTAAAATTGGCCGATGAAGAAATTACCGTCGATTTCCAAGGCCTCCAATATTAATAAGACGGGTTTTTATTTTATTATTTCATATATTTAATTTTATTTATATTTATTTATTACTAACACTTTTACTAAGTGTGTTTACAGGTACCCAAGACTTGCTTCCTTGAAGCTATTCGAAAGAAGTTTGAATTATATTTTTTAATTCATTATTTTGTATATATTGACGTTAGGCAAACTTTAGGCCATTTCTTATATTTATTATTTTATTATTTGTACATATCGAATGTTTATTATACTTGTACATTATTTTATTTTCCTCCTCAATTTGAAAAAAAATGAATTCAGTCGGGATCCACACTTGTGGATTTCGAAGGGTGCCTAACCCCTTCCCTTCGAAATAATTTGAACCCCTTACCTAGAATCAAATTGGTTTCGTAGATCATTTAATGGTTTCCTAGTTTTTTCCTAAAATTAGGTGGCGACTCTTTTTAAAACTGTTCATTTTTAAAATTCACTAAAATTGAATCAATTAATTCATATTTTTCGATTAGCCGCGACGTTTCATCCTATTTGAACAGAGTAGGGATGTAAACAGAATGGCGACTCTGCTGGGGACTATAGAGGTTTTAACCAATATGAATTTAATTTTTTTTTTCAAATTGAGAAAATTTTTATTATTATGTTATACCTTGTATTTTTATATTTTGCTGATTATTCGTTTATTGTATTTATTCATTATTTATTTTATTGTATGTATATTATCATTGCATTCATGGCATAATATTTTTCGTCAAACGACAATTATTTCATTTTCACTAAAGGACGATTATGCGGGTTCGCAGTCGTTCATTAACCAAAAGTTTTCTTGGGGCACCCTGACGAGTGTAGTTGGCTACTTGATAGTCAACGATCGTTAACTGTCCCAGCCCAAATAGTCCGTTTGGGTTACCTTTTCCACTCTAAATACAACCCACTCTTAGTCGACTAGCGTAGAGCGAAACCAAATCCTGAATTTAGCGCATTGAACTAGGACGATCCAAACACCCAAGGCGTGTTGGGTCCATTAGAAAGACCACCTTGAGTCCATAATGGCCTCTAGCCTAAAAGGACGATCATAATTGTGTGTAATTTGAAGGATGTATACGTCGTTTGACAAACCATGGTCCATCTGATTAAAGAGTTATTTTAATAGTCTAATTTTGTCAAATCCGGTTCTTCACAAGCTATCATTCCATCCAAAAGTGACAGTCAAAGATGACAACAAGTTCAAGAGAGAGTACCTTTCACAAAGGCTTAGAATAGGATGGTACCCCTGCGTGGGATTTAATATTTGTATTTTTTTTTCTTTCTTTTTCCCCTTACTTCAAATTCTATTTTATTTATTCATAAAATTGTACTAAGTGTTTTGGGAGACAATGGAAAGTTGTCAAAGGGCGTAATACATCCTTCAAATCGATAGGCCTACCCTAGGCATAAAAGGGTCACATATTTGTATAGGACGCGCAATAATTGTTTATATGCTATATGATATATTTCAGTTTGTCTTTAATTAAAACAGTATTTATGTGTTTTATTCTTGTGTGATATTTTGCATTATCCGTTATGTACAGGAACTAACACTCTTACATTTTGAGTTGTTCTTCTTCGCAGCGAAAAATTAATTTATGTCCGAATTCAGAAATTATTATTTGTCCGAAGTCGCAAGAGACAAGAGGATTAGCGAAATGCGAGTCCTTGTATTTCACAAGACATTAAGTCAAAACGATAAATCAGGGGAGTATTTGACTATGAGGTCGCATCCATTTATTTTTATTATTATTTTGCATGATGGTCCTGCTCTCACATATTTCTCATATTTTTGTAGGAATACCGTCCCCAACATCAGTCGGGGATGGTCATAACAATGTCTGGATCTCGTGAAAATTGGGAAGACACAAAGGTCCAAGAAAACATCCAAAAAGAGTACAACAAATCATTACTGTAGAAATTAATAGGTTACATTCAACAGACAATATAAATATTGACGATTAAGAGGCTATAAAACATATTGGTGCGGAAAAAAAAAATACTTCATGACTACAAATTTTAGTGGCGCTAGACCTAGAAATTTCTTTGTGTTTTCTAAATTTTTAAATTATTATATGCCATATCTGGACGAACTACGCGTACCTAATTCTCATTTTAATGAGATACGTAGGCAACCCTTCTCGGGTTCGGTATTATCTTCTCCAAAAGCAAAAAAATAAAACAAAATAGTTTGTGCATATTTTCCAAGTCATATCTACACAAACTACGCGAACCTGATTCTCATTTCGGTGAGATACGTAGGCAACCCTTCTTGGGTTCGGTATTATTTTTCAAAAGTAAAAAAAAAAAAAGTAAAAAAAAATAGTTTGTTAAAATTTTCAAAGTTATATCTACATGAACTACGCACACCTGATTCTCATCTTAATGAGATACGTAGGCAGCCCTTCTCGGGTTCGGTAATCATTCTTTCAAAAAAAAATAGCTTGTACATAATGTAAGAGTCATGTCTTCAGCTCGATTGGGACCTATGTAGTTAAGATCATGTAAATATATTTGATATGATGAAAAAAAGATTGACTTTGTGGTAAACTATAGATTCTCGTGGTACCTCTTATCTGTACTTTTGTGATGCTTGAAAATTCTCTTGCATGCAATCAAGATAAGAATAAAACTAACCTTATGTTTCATGTGCATTGTGTGGTGAGATTTTGATCAAAGTTCAATTGTGTTACACTGTTGATCTAGAACTTGACCTGAATGTTTTTCGAGGCGAAATCCTGAGTAATGTTTGATTTGAGAAAGGATTGTAGGCCTTTTTTGACCCGATTGTGCCTTTCAAAGCCTACCAAATTACATTAATCCCTAGTTTTCCCACTTTGAGCCTGAAACCTTTCTTTGGACAACCACATCTTAACCACTACCCTTTTAAGTGCTTACAAGCACTATTCTCTCTTGGCCCAACCTTCTTGAGTGCACCAAGAATGTTCAAATTATAAGAGAAGATCCATGTTTGAAATTTCCGAAAGCAAAGATATCGAGTCTCCCAAAGTCAAGAAAACAAAAGACTTCTAGAGAAAAAAAAATAAAGGAAGAAAGAAAAGGTGAAAGAAATAAAGAAAGACAAAAATACCTTTACAGAGTCAATGAAAGGTGGGAAGGAAAATACTCCAATAAAAAGGAGAAAAATTTATAAGAAAGGAGTGAAATAAAAGAAAAGCACCGAGAAATAAGGATTCAAAAGAAGTCAAAACAAAGAAAAAAAAGAAGAAGAAGAAGAGAAGAATGGAAAAGGTCCAAAAATGAGAACTCAAAAAAAGTCGAAACAAAGGAAGAAAAAAAAAGAAGAAGGGAAACGAGTCAAAAATGAGAATTTAAAAGAAGTTGAAAGGGGGGAGAACAATGAAGAGGATCTAACGCAAAGGCGTACCAATCATTAAGAGCACAAATTTTGGGTGACGCTCAGGAAGGAATTCAGTTACTTTTATCCCAAATAAATATCATACCCATCCCTAAGCCTACGTTACAAGCCAATGACAAGCCCTACATGATCTCATTCCAAATGTTCTCACATTAGTGGAGATTTACATAAGGGTCAAGCATATGGTATCACAGTTGTACGCATTGAACATTCTTGTGAGTGTGAGTGCACTTTGGAAAATGTCCTAAAATTAAATATTTCAAATATGTGTGAAATAGGACAAGTCTTTTCGTGAGGACACTTGAAACATGAGGATTGATACAATTCAAAATCTTTGTTTGAAACAAGATGAACGGATCATGTTGATCCTTAAGTATGTTGGAGGTACCACTTGAAGCTGTAGGAAAAACCTTCAATTCAATCTAAAAAAAAAAAAATAAAAAAAAATGACAGATTTACCTGCAATCTTAACTGTTGGTACCAATTGTAGTGAAAGTTTTGACTATCTCATCACATTCTTTATTTAAAAAAAAAAAAAAAAAGTGAGCAAACACTCATTCTTTGATATTTCAAAACCTTTTTAAAAATCTTTCAATTTTATTAAAAAAAAAAATGCCTTTTGAGTTGTTTATTGTAAAAAAGTGTCATCATGTTAATCTTGTATGTGTGAGAGTCCTATTTTACTTCATGGGATTTTCCGTCCCAAAATTTGACTTTTTTTTAATCTCTAGGCTTTGGATATCAAATGGGATATTATTTTCCTATTTCATCATGTTCATATTGTACATTTTCTACTGATGATTTTCTTTCAGATTCTTTGCGGTACTCATCATCCACAAGATTGGAACTACATTTGACCTGATTCCTGCCTCAACAGGATATGTAGGCGCCACAACGGCTCGGTCATATACCCAGTGTGATTATTATTTCTCCTTACAATGAAAACTGGGACAGAATTTTTGAAAAAATCTCAAAAATTCTCAATAGAGGTGTTATCGCCAACAAGTCAAGATTGAAGATCATTTTGAGATTTGCCAAAATTCTAACTGGGACAGAATTTTGAGGAAGACCTCAAAATTCTGATAAGTACTGCGAGAAGCTTGATAGCAACTACAAAAATCATGCATTGAGAGTCAATATTCATGCATTGCAAAAAATCATGCATTGAGAGTCAATATTCATGCATTACAAAATTCATGCATCGCGAGTCAATATTCATGCATAGCGAAAATCATGTATTGAGAGTCAATATTCATGCATTGCGAAAGATCATGCATCGCGAGTCAATATTCATGCATTATAAAATTCATGCATCGCGAGTCAATATTCATGCATAGCGAAAATCATGCATTGAGAGTCAATATTCATGCATTGCGAAAGATCATGGATCGCGAGTTAATTCATGCATCGAGAGTTAATATTCATGCATCGCGAGTTATTATTCACGCATCGCGAGAAGATTTCATACCTCGCAAAAATTTATGCATCGCAAGAAGATTTCATACCTTGCAAAATTTATGCATCGCAAGAAGATTTCATACCTTGCGGAATTTATGCATCGCGGAAGATCATGCATTGCGGGAAAATATTCATGCCCCGCAGAAAGATCATGCATCGCGAGTCAATATTCATGCATTGTAAAAAATCATGCATCGCGAGTCAATATTCATGCATTGCAAAAATCATGCATTGAGAGTCAATATTCATGCATTGCAAAACTATCATGCATCGCGAGTCAATATTCATGCATAGCAAAAAATCATGCATTGAGAGTCAATATTCATGCATTGCAGAAAATCATGCATTGAGAGTCAAAATTCATGCATTGCAAAAAATCATGCATTGAGAGTCAATATTCATGCATAGCGGAAAATCATGCATCGCGGAAGATCATGCATCGCGAGTCAATATTCATGCATTGTAAAAAATCATGCATCGCGAGTCAATAATCATGCATCGCAAAAAAAAAAAAAAATCATGCATCGCGAGTCAATATTCATGCATTGCAAAAGATCATGCATCGCGAGTTATTATTCGCGCATCGCGAGAAGATTTAATGCCTCGCAGAAATTTATGCATCGCGAGAAGATTTCATACCTCGCAGAAATTTATGCATAGCGAGAAGATTTCATACCTCGCAGAAATTCATGCATCGCGAGAAGATTTCATTCCTCGCAGAAATTTATGCATAGCGAGAAGATTTCATACCTCGCAGAAATTCATGCATCGCGAGAAGATTTCATTCCTCGCAGAAATTCATGCATAGCGAGAAGATTTCATACCTCGCAGGAATTCATGCATCGAGAGTTAATATTCATGCATCGAGAGTTAATATTCATGCATTGCGAAATTCATGCATAGCGAGAAAATTTCATACCTCGCAAAAATTCATGCATCGCGAGAAGATTTCATTCCTCGCAGAAATTCATGCATGGCGAGAAGATTTTATACCTCGCAGAAATTCACTCATCGCGGGAAGATATTCATGCCCCGTAGAATATCATGCATCGCAGAAAATCATGCATCGAGAGTCAATATTCATGCATAGCAAAAAATCATGCATCGAGAGTCAATATTCATGCATAGCAAAAGATCATGCATCGCGAGTCAATATTCATGCATTGCAAAAAATTCATGCATCGCGAGTCAATATTCATGCATAGCGAAAATCATGTATTGAGAGTCAATATTCATGCATTGCGAAAGATCATGCATCGCGAGTCAATATTCATGCATTACAAAATTCATGCATCGCTAGTCAATATTCATGCATAGCGAAAAATCATGCATCGCGGAAGATCATGCATCGCGAGTCAATATTCATGCATTGCAAAAAATCATTCATCGCGAGTCAATATTCATGCATCGCAAAAAAAATAAAAAAAAATCATGCATCGCGAGTCAATATTTATGCATTGCAAAAGAGCATGCATCGCAAGTTAATATTCATGCATCGGAAGTTATTATTCACACATCGCGAGAAGATTTCATACCTCGCAGAAATTAATGCATCGCAAGAAGATTTCATACCTTGTGGAATTTATGCATCGCGAGAAGATTTCATCCCTCGCAAAATTTTATGCATCGCGAGAAGATTCCATCCCTCGCAAAAGTTTATACATTGCCAAGAAGATATTTGCATTTAAGACGCATCTATTCGGAGGTGAAGGATGTGCACCAAATCTTTTCAACGTTCAAGTCGATGGAAACTTGCGTTGAAAGATATTTGCATTTAAGAGGCATCTATTCGGAGGTGAAGGATGTGCACCATATCTTTTCAACGTTCAAGTCGGTGGAAACTTGCCTTGAAAGATATTTGCATTTAAGACGCATCTATTCAGAGGTGATGGATGTGCACCATATCTTTTCAATGTTCAAGTCGGTGGAAACTTGTATTGAAAGATATTTGCATTTAAGACGCATCTATTCAGAGGTGATGGATGTGCACCATATCTTTTCAATGTTCAAGTCGGTGGAAACTTGCATTGAAAGATATTTGCATTTAAGACGCATCTATTCGGAGGTGAAGGATGTGCGCCATATCTTTTCAACGTTCAAGTCGGTGGAAACTTGCGTTGAAAGATATTTGCATTTAAGACGCATCTATTCGGAGGTGAAGGTTGTGCACCCTATCTATTCAACGTTCAAGTCGGTGGAAGCTTGCTTTGAAAGATGTTTACATTTTGTCCTACCGATGGACATAAATTCAAAATCCTACCGATGGATAATCTTTTCATTTGTCCTACCGATGGACATACATTCAAAATCCTATCGATGGATAATCTTTTCATTCGTCCTACAGATGGACATGCATTCAAAATCCTACCGATGGATAATCTTTTCATTTGTCTTACCGATGAACATACATTCCAAATCCTACAGATTGATCATCATCTTCATTCGTCCTACCAAGGGACCTGTATTTATCTCCATTTATCGTATCATAAGAGATGCTACCTTTTTCTTTTAGTTTTGCCTATAATAATGAGTTTATCTTTGTTTTTTTTTAGAACATTCTAGAGGATGCACTCTTAGAGGAGTCACATGTCCAAACTACTTCAGAAAGGACGCAACACATCATAGAACCTTTTGGAGACAAGTCTGGGATTGACTTCCACCACATTCAACCGCACTTCTCTAGAAAGGTCATGTGTTCGGTCAAAATTGGGTTTGTCAATTTTCGTTGTCCACGATTTCTTTCATCAATCATACACAACGAAAGGGACAGCTGTTGACACCCAATTTTGACCTAACATTTTAAAAATTCGTAATTGTGAAGTTTTATTTATTTAATAGCTTAAAATAATTTTTTATATAATTTTAAATAAGTTTATCGATAACTATCTTTATTTATCAAAATTTAGGATTTTTGTTAGTTAATTTTTAAAATTGCATTTCACATGTCATTAGTGACGTTTATTATATTATTTTAAAATTTTATTTTATTTTTTTACATTTGTTAATATTTATGTTGAATTTAGCATAGTCTAAAATTTAGTCAAATACGAAAAAAAATTAAGGATTCTATTGAGATAATTTTGGGCCACAATGCTAAGCCCATCACTTGAGCCCATTTTATATTTTCTTATTTAAATTATTCATTAGGTCAAAATATAGTGGGGATGAATAATTTTTGGGGTGGATAATATTTTTTAGGGTTTAGGACTTCTCTACCATCCTCATTTCCAGCCGCCACCACCCAACAACCTGTCTTCCTTTTTTCTTCCTTACTGCCTACAAGGCAGTCCCCAAATGCTAGTGAACTGACCGGAAACAATGAATAACGCAGCAAGCCAGACACAGTTCCCCTCTCTTTCTCGCTACTATCAAACCCAACACCACCATAAAGAGACGAACAGTTGGCCAAAGCACCTTCCAAATGAACACCTTCCATCTCCCAACAAACCCACAACCATCTGAAATCACCGAAATCCGGTGAAGCACCACCAAACAAACTCGTTCTCCTCTTTTTCTCCTCACTGCCAGCAAATCGGACGTCGGAATCCCATAACCCTAACAACAACAGTGACAACAAATGCTCAAATTTCGGCAACAACTACAGACCCATCACCGAACATCAACGGGGAGAAATCGACAACCCCATCGTTGGTAAAATTCCACTCCGTTTTTGCTTGTTATTTTCTATTCTCTTTGATTTAATTTTTATTTCTAAATGTTGATTAATGCTCCGGTTTGTCTTGTTATTAGCTTTAACTGTTATTATTATTTTTCATTTCGATTTCTCAATAGGTTTTATTTATATGAAGTTCATTTAGTTAACACAGCTATTTTTTTAGTTGACTTTAGTTTATTTTTTGCTGATTTAAATTACTTATTTTATTTTGATAATTATTTTTATTGTTTCTTACTTCATTTCTTATTTTCCTGTAACATTTTATTTGTCTTAGAGGGTTCAATATGAATGTTTTGTGTTTATCCGTGAATATTTAGAATTCTTTAATAGTTTCCTTGTCACAATTATTAGCTATAGTGGCTCTTAAGTTGTCAAGTTGTTTTTCATCATATAACTTTTATTTTGATTATTTACTGCTGATTTTAATATTGTTATTTTTATCATTTCCTTTTATTTGAGTATTATTTATTTGTTATTGTTAGTGCCTTAGTGGATAAGTTCTGTTAGATTTAGTTATTTTTTTTAGCAAATGTGATGTTGCCATGAGTTTTCCTAAGAGTTTGTTTTCTATTTTGATTATTTAGTTTGTATTATTGTTACTATTAATCAAAAGTTAACTTGGCCAATGATAAAATTTCTTCGTCGGTTTTGGAGGCCTACTCAATATTAAAAGACGGATTTTTTTTTAGTTTAAGTTCATATAACTTGTTTGTTAAAATTGTTGAAATTGGCCAATGAAAAAACTCTCCGTCGGTTTTGGAGGCCTCCACATTTTAAAAGACGGACATTTAGTTTAAGTTCATATTGTTTATTTTTGTAAAGAATTGATCGATGAAAAAAAAAATCTCTCATTCTAGTTTCTAAGAAAAGTTGATTTTCTTAGATATGTATTTATTCATATTGGCTTGATTATATTTATCACAGTTTGATTTCACTGCTTTTATTTAAGTCTACTTCCGATGATATTATTACTTTCTTTGTTTAGTTTTGATGATATTCTTATTATTGGTTTCCCGTTTGACTTCACTTTTCATGAAATTAATTTTGTCATTTTATATTCTGAAAGTAATGTGCTCTTTATTCGTTTAAGTTAGTTGCAATTTTTGCATATTTGATACTATGTGATAGGTCTTATATATATATTTATTAGTTTCTCCATTTTTCAATAACTTTAGATTTGTATTGCTGCTCCATTTGACTCACATGTAGTTATTCTTAATTAATTTATTTTAATTGATTACATTGACCATTTAAGAAGATACTGGCAAATCTTGTTTTGTTAATTTCATGTGGCTACCTTTATTATTTTTTGTTGTTTGAGTTAAAATTGGCCGATGAAGAAATTATCGTCGATTTCCAAGGCCTCCAATATTAATAAGACGGGTTTTTATTTTATTATTTCATATATTTAATTTTATTTATATTTATTTATTACTAACACTTTTACTAAGTGTGTTTACAGGTACCCAAGACTTGCTTCCTTGAAGCTATTCGAAAGAAGTTTGAATTATATTTTTTAATTCATTATTTTATATATATTGACGTTAGGCAAACTTTAGGCCGTTTCTTATATTTATTATTTTATTATTTGTACATATCGAATGTTTATTATACTTGTACATTATTTTATTTTCCTCCTCAATTTGAAAAAAAATGAATTCAGTCGGGATCCACACTTGTGGATTTCGAAGGGTGCCTAACCCCTTCCCTTCGAAATAATTTGAACCCCTTACCTAGAATCAAATTGGTTTCGTAGATCACTTAATGGTTTCCTAGTTTTTTCCTAAAATTAGGTGGCGACTCTTTTTAAAACTGTTCATTTTTAAAATTCACTAAAATTGAATCAATTAATTCATATTTTTAATTAGCCGCGATGTTTTGTCCTATTTGAACAGAGTAGGGATGTAAACAATAGGGTGTCTTGATCCTAACGTGTTCGTCATAATGTTCTAAGGTCCTAAAATGACTTATAACATGGTTTAGAGGCAGTGTATGAAGTTTGAGGTGATTTCGAAGTCAAACGTGAAGGGTCGACCAAAACGTTCGATGACTAGTCACCTATGTGCCTCACGTGTCTAGGTATGCTTATATTTGTATGTAATGAGCTTATGAAGTCTCAAAATGGTTTATAATGATGTCAAATCATAGTATATGAAGTTTCGTGAAGTTTGAAGGTGAAACGACCAAGAACGTCCAAGGCGTTCGAAAGATATCCATTAAGACGCTCAACGTGTGTCTTGATGGGGACTAGACTGTTTGGACCAGTTGCGAGTATTGAATTTGGGTGAAACTCATGTGGGAGGTCTAAAACTTGTTAAGGGTTGTATTTACATTGGAAACGTGCAGGTACGACTTCTAAAGGGCCCCGCAAAAGGCCCCAGAAGAAACGCCCAAGGCTGGTCGAGAAACTGCCTTGGCAGTGTCAATCGATTGATCAAACGACGGCCTCTTGGTCATCCAACGGCCGTTAAGTGAGGTCTCGTCGATTGGAACTTATCTTGGGCATGTGTCAAGACAAAAATTGGCTAAGTGACAAACGACGGAAGCCAGGCACGGCCAATCGACTAACCTACGTCCAGTAGGTTGGTCCGTCAATGGTGGCCTTTGAACTGGAGCCTGTGCATTATTTAATTAAATGGGTGATTGGGAAATTCATCCCACATCCTAAACCGACTCTAGTTGGATTATTTAACTGATTTTGGGTGTATATAAGTCATTCTAAATGTGATCAACCCATTCCCAATCCCATACACACGTAAAAATCTTCTCTCTAAAAATCTTCTCCCTAGAAACCACCTTTTTTGGTGAAGCTTAAGAGCTGCTTTGAGCTTTGATTTTCATGGGTAAGTCATCAGGTTTTAGAGGTCTTCATGAAGATTAAGGTATGGTGATCTTCATCTCTAGTTATGTTTTCAGCTAGAGAGCCATTCTCAAAGATTTCAAAGAAGAAAAATATGATCAAACAATGTCTTCTTCAATCTTCCATGGGTTCCTTCTAAAAAGGTTTTGAACGATTAAATCATGATTAATTGAAGTTATTACAATGGTTTTAACGTGAATTTTACTCCAACTGCATGGTGAACCCATGCTCCTTCACCAAAACGATTCAGCCTTGCATGGGCTTTGTGATCTTGAATCGATTGAATTATGATTCTATTATGTTGAAGTGATTGTATATACTATTATTTACATGAATTTATGTTTAATTGATGTTGAAGTATCCATGAGGATCAATGTATGAAGATTTGAGCATGTTTGGCCTAGTTTCCATGGTTCACTGTAACATTGGCTCCTAAATGATTTAATGTGGATTTCAATTAAGTTAGGTTGGTTGTATCTACTGTTCTATGTTAATTTTAATTATGATTATGAATCTTATATGATTGAAGTAAAGATGGTTTATGTGAATTGATCTAGTCTCTTTTAAGTCTATCAATTGATAATACTATGGACATGATGTGATCTCGAATTATGGATAGATGAGGCATGATTCCTTTGATGTAGTGATCTAGTTAGCTGCTGCCTAGCATGTACATTATTGTTAAAATATGTTTGATGATCAAGGCCTTAGAGAATCAATAGTGTTGGTTAATTCCTCTCTATACTATAGTGAATTGACAAGTCTAATGCCTATGCGGTAGCTTGATCTTGAAGTGCTTTAAGAATGATTTCTTTATGAGTAAGTGTATGATTATCTACTGCCCTAGACTTATGCCATTACTGAAATATAATTGATGGTCAATGCAAGTGAATTGCATTAAAGATGTATGTTCTTCTACTTTTTAGTATATATGTGATGTAATGTATTAGATTGTAATATGAACTTGTAGCGAATTGTACATGGTTTTCTTTGTGATTATTGTACTTAAGGTACTTCCATATACTTGATTTATTGATAAAAGAGTAGTAATGGTCAATGATGACCAAAGGCTAAAGGGTTGGTAAGAATTCCTCTACTCTTCTACTTCTTTATTTCTTATAGTAATGTTGATGAAGCCATGTATAACATTGTGTGTTGTGGTCCACTTATAGTGGCGGTGTTTACTTTATTGTCATTATACATGTGTATATCCATGTTAGGGTAAAGTATAGGTGCTGCCATTGATGTGTTAAAAGGGTTAATAATCCCTTACCTATGTACCCCTATGTGAATGTGTGAATAGCTAATGTTAGGAGTCTTAAAGTGTTCTATGAAGTTAACTTGTCTCCTATGCTATTGTGTGTTGTGTGGTCTATGCTTGAAAAGTATTGTGGTCTAAGAGGGTGGCTTCCTCAAGGAGTTGTTGATGGCCATTATGTGATCATGTTGACCAATGTACACCTACACTCACACATTATGCATGCTTACAATGTAGTACAAATGTGCATAGTGTCTTAGTAGATTTATATGAAAGTATTGCTCATATTGTGGTACCTATAGACTTATGCGTTGATATATGAACATGTGTGACATTATGTGTTATGTGAACGGTTTGTTCACATCTATGTATACAGTCACACACATGTATTATGGTCTAGTAAGTAGAGGGGCCTTGAGAGGGATCCCAAAAATACTGTATAACTAGATAGGTGCTTAAATATGCTATAAGCATATGACGAATGAATATGTCAAGTCTATGTTTTTTGAAAAATGTAATTAAAGGCTTTTCAATAAAGGGGACTTAGCTTACCACCGAGTGAACTTGATAATGGGAGGTGATGACTTTCCATAAAGAGGAAAGATTCACCCTACAGTATCCACATGTGATGTTGACTTCCCTTTGAGAGATACTCATCCAATGGATTCCCATGATATGAGGCCCTAATTACCAAATGGTACGAAGAGGGAGAACCTATCTCTTAGTTCCATAAACTATGCTTGCCACATAGGATCTAGCAAAGTGAATTCACTTGCGATGCTAGGATATATGTTAATGTTCTACCTTGAATAGGTAGGAACAGCTTCCATTGGTGTAAGGCTCTACAACACCAAATTCCATGTTTAACACCCATGGTCTTAGTGTCGGTTGAGGCTATACTTTCCCTAATTTAAAATGGACAATGGAAGTAAATGAATAGGATCCTAACTAGGAGGACTTAAGGTAAGTTACTTAGTATAGGTGGAAGTAATGAAACCGTCTAGACATTGCACAAGTGGCTCCTTAGGAAGTCCTTGGAAGGTGACCTAATGTATATGATTATGATTATGTCTTTATGCATGATATTGCAGAAATGATCTACTTATTATGAACATGTGCATGATATGAATCTATGTGATATGATCTATCCTTATGTGCACTATGTTGGTGTAAATGACTATATGATGAAGGTCTTGTATTGACATGAATGAAGTTGTCTTTACTTGTTATATTGATGTATGAATTGAATGTTAAGGTTTATGATCTCATGAAGAGTTTACTAAGTATGTGTGTAGTTATGGGGCTTGACATGTACATTGCACTAGTAGGCCAAGATTGGGGTCATTAACAATGTCTTATAATGAATAATAGTAAAAGAAGTAAAGATGTGTGTAAATGGATATAGCTCACTGTAATGCCTTATGGCCTTGACCTAAATGTGTCTTTGATAGGTTGTGCTTATATGATGATATGTGTTGGCTTGTGTAAGTTGTATGTATGGTTTTGCTTGTGGTCCTAAGGTGATGCATTGCACCAAGTATCACTAAAGGGTTACTTGGGAGGTTAATGGATTAAAAAAAAGGAGGAGTTCACTGTTAAGGTAAGAGAGCTCACTGTAAACTGACCTCAAATGGGACTTATATTATATATGTACTTTTCTATGATGTTCGGCCTTTGATTATGTTTCTATCAAGTATGTGAATGATATAAATGTTATTGTATAAGGGTTTTATGATGATTTAATCAAAATGGCATGAAGTATGATTTCAAAGAAAATGTCCCTTTTAAATGCATGTTTTTGCATGGATGCCATACTTAGTACATTATCTTGTGCTAATACCATTCTTCTCTACTTTTTACACAAAGTATAGGTTATGGATGCTTAAAGGATGTCTTGAATGGTGAAGGGCTTGATAGATGATTCCCAAGCTCAATGAAAGGAATCCTTAAGTTCAAGGACCTCCTACTTATGTCTTTAATGTAAAGTCTTTAAATATTGTATAGTTATGTAATGTGTCCTATGGGTCGTGTCCCTAATGTACTCTAATGTTGTTGAGTCTAAGATGGCAAAGAGACTTAAGGTCTATATATGTATTATGACTTATGTCTTATGTATATATGAGATGAAATTTCTAGCATATGATGTGCTATGAAAAGTTTTAAATTTTCCGCTAAATTTACTATGTCAATGCGATGAATGATAACTATGGGCTTGTGTAAGACCTCCGAGAGGTCAAGTACGCCATGTTACTTCTAGGGGGTGCTCCCCGATGTGACAAATGTGGTATCAGAGCAACAGGTTTATAAATTGGATTTAGGTTCTAAAAGTCTCATATTGCCACGTCTAGTAGAGTCTTGTATCATTGGTGGTGAGTCGCGACACATCAAATGGTACTAGAAGTTACCTTACATTAATGTTGAAAGAAAGAAGAGTCCTTAAGACTAAGTCTTCTATATTGTTTCCCCTAATGGTGTATGACCTTGGTGTCTACTGTATTGTATACAAACCTTATGTGGTTGAATGAGGTGATCTAACATGATGATTGAGGATAAATTTCCTAGGAGATGAAGTTTAGAATACCTTGGTGTTTATATGTTAATTTACTATAAATCCTTCTAAAGTTGTAATCACTTTTTAGTGATAAAAATGAAGGTTGTTTAGTTAAGATCCTCTTAATTTGGGTTAAGTTGCTCTTAATTGGGTTTACCCTAAGCGGGGGAGGGTGATGGAATAGTAAGGTAGTCGATATTTTCTACTTTGTCCTTCTATTTTTTTTTTTGAACTTGAAACTAATGAATTCTTGGTAAGCTTGTTAATGAATATAGTCTTGCATAAAGTATGAGTTGCATGAACCTTATATGTTTAGTATGTACTGATGGACATTACCTTAAGGATATTCTTAAGATTCCAAGGTGCATAAAAGGAAATTTTGATAAAATCCATGTTTTCTCATGTGCATTGTGCATCTTAGCATGCTAATTGTGAATTAGACTTCATGAGGTAAAGTAAGGAATTTGGTTTTAATCACTTGTGAGGTGAAATATTTAGCCTTATAATGAAAAGTTTAGTCTCTTTAAAATGAAATATGTTGAGTCTCTTGAAAATTATTTGACTTGTATGGTTTGAAAAGCATGATTGTAGGCTCACTTTTGAAGAATGAAAGCATGTTTAGCTAAGTGTAAATGTGTGTGCCTATGATTTGTGTTATTCTTCTCAAGTGATGCTTACTGTGAAGGTGAGTGTTATGTAAGAAATTGACATTTTGTGAAATTTCTTCCTATTTGTTGTGATGATGTTATGAATATGATGAACTTCTCTATGATGCATTGAAGTCCTTGTTGTTATTAAAGTGTTCTAAGTGTGATTCGAGGACGAATGTTCCCAAGTGGGGGATATTGTAAGACCCCCAAAATATTATAGGTTGTCTAGAGCCTAACGTGTTCGTCTTAAAGTTATATGGTCCTAAAATTACTTATAACATGGCTTAGAGGCAGTGTATGAAGTTTGAGGTGATTTGCAAGTCAAACGCCAAGGGTCGACCAAAACGTTCGACGATTAGTCACCTATGTGCCTCACGTGTCTAGGTATGCTAATATTTGTATTTCATGAGCTTATAAAGTCTTAAAATGGTTTATAATGATTTAAAATGATAGTATATGATGTTTCGTGAAGTTTGGAGGTCAAACGACCAAGAACGTCCAAGGCATTTGAAAGATATCCCTTAAGACGCTCAACGTGTGTCTTGATGGGGCCTAGACTGTTTGGACGAGTTGCCAGTATTGGTTTTGAGTGAAACTCATATGGGATGCCTAAAACTTGTTAAGGGTTGTATTTACATTGGAAACGTCGGGGTACAACTTCTAAAGGGCCCCACAAAAGGCCCCACAAGAAAAGCCCAAGGCTGGTCGAGACACTGCCTTGGCAGTGTCAATCGACTGACCAAACGACAACCTGTTGGTCAACCAACGGCCCGTAAGTGAGGTCTCATCAATTGGCACTGACCTTGGGCAGGTCTCAATCCAAAAATTGGCTAAGTTCCAAATGACGGAAGCCAGGCACGGCCCGTTGACTGACCTACGTCCAGTAGGTTGGTCCGTCGATGATGGCCTGTGAACTGGAGCCTGCGCACTGTTTCATTAAAGGGGTGAATGGGAAATTCACCACACGTCCTAAACCGACTCTAGTTGGATTATTTAACTGATTTTGGGTGTATATAAGTCATTCTAAACGTGATCAACCCATTCCCAATCCCATACACACGTAAGAATCTTCTCTCTAAAAATCTTCTCCCTAGAAACCACCATTCTTGGTGAAGCTCAAGAACTGCTTGGAGCTTGGATTTTCGTGGGTGAATCATCAGGTTTTAGAGGTCTTCATGAAGATTAAGGTATGGTGATCTTCATCTCTAGTTATCTTTTCATTTAGAGAGCTGTTCTCAAAGATTTCAAAGAAGAAAAATATGATCAAACAATGTCTTCTTCAATCTGCCATGGGTTCCTTCTAAAAAGGTTTTGAACGATTAAATCATGATTACTTGAAGTTATTACAGTGGTTTTAACGTAAATTTTACTCCAATTGTATGGTGAACCCATGCTCCTTCACCAAAACGATTTAGCCTTGCATGGGCTTTGTGATCTTGAATTGCTATCGATTAAATTATGATTCTATTATGTTGAAGTGATTGTATATACTGTTATTTACATGAATATATGTTGAATTGATGTTGAAGGATCCATGAGGATCAATGTATGAAGATTTGAGCATGTTTGGCCTAGTTTCCATGGTTCACTGTAACATTGGCTTCTAAATGATTTAATGTGGATTTCGATTATGTTAGGTTGGTTGTATCTACTGTTCTAGGTTAATATCATGGTTAAATTATGAATATGAATTTTGTATGATTGAAGTAAAGATGGCTTATCTGAATTTATCTAGTCTCTTTTTAAGTCTATCAATTGATGATACTATGTACATGATGTGATCTAGAATTGTGGATAGATGAAGCATGATTCCTTTGATGTAGTGATCTAGTTAGTTGCTGCCTAAGCATGTACATTATTGTTAAAATATGTTTGATGATCAAGGCCTTAGAGAATCAATAGTGTTGGTTAATTTCTCTCTATACTCTAGTGAATTGACAAGTCTAATGCCTATGCGGTAGCTTGATCTTGAAGTGCTTTAAGCATGATTTCTTTATGAGTAAGTGTATGATTAGATACTGCCCTAGACTTATGCCATTAATTAGATATAATTGATGACCAATGCAAGTGAATTGGATTAAAGATCTATGTTCTTCTACTTTCTAGTATATATGTGATGTAATGTATTAGATTGTAATATGAACTTGTAGCGAATTGTACATGGTTTCCTTTGTTATTATTGTACTTAATCTACTGCCCTATATTTGATTTATTGATAAAAGAGTAGTAATGGTCAATGATGACCAAAGCTAAAGGGTTTGTAAGAATTTCTCTACTCTTCTACTTCTTTATTTCTTATAGTAATGTTGATGAAGCCTTGTATGGCATTGTGCGGTCTGGTCCAGTTATGGTGGCGGTATTTACTTTATTGTCATAATATATGTCTATATCCATGTTAGGGTAAAGTATAGGTGAGGCCATTGATGTGTTAAAAGAGTTAATAATCCCTTACCTATGTTCCCCTATGTGAATGTGTGAATAACTAATGTTAGGAGTCTTAAAGTGTTCTATGAAGTTAGCTTGTCTCCTATGCTATTGTGTGTTGTGTTGTCTATGCTTGAAGAGTATTGTGTTCTAAGAGGGTGGCTGCCTCAAGGAGTTGTTGATGGCCATTATGTGATCATTATGACCAATGTACACCTACATTCACACATTATGCATGCTTACAATGTAGTATAAATGTGCATAGTGTCTTAGTGAGTTTATATGAAAGTATTGCTCATATTGTGGTACCTATAGACTTATGCATTGATATATGAACATGTGTGACATTATGTGTTATGTGAAAGGTTTGTTCACATCTATGTTTACACTCACACACATGTATTATGGTCTAGTAAGTAGAGGGGCCTTGATAGGGATCCCAAAAATACTCTATAACTAGATAGGTGCTTGAATATGCTATAAGCATATGAGGAATGAATATATCAAGTCTATGTTTTATGAAAAATGTAAGTAAAGGCTTTTCAAAAAAGGAAACTTAGCTTAGCAACAAGTGAACTTAACAATGGGAGGTGATGACTTTCCATAAAGAGAAAAGATTCACCGTAAAGTTTCCACATGTGATGTTGACTTCCCTTTGAGGGATACTCATCCAATGGATTCCCATGATATGAGGCCCCAATTACCAAATGGTACTAAGAGGGAGTACCTATCTCTTAGTTTCATAAACTATGCTTGCCACATAGAATCTAGCAAAGTGAATTCACTTGGGATGCTAGGATATATGTTAATGTTGTACCTTGGCTAGGTAGGAACACCTTCCAATCTTGTAAGGCTCTACAACACCAAATTCCATGTTAAGCACCCATGGTCTTAGTGTCGGTTGAGGCTATAGTTTCCCTAATGTAAAATGGACAATGGAAGTAAATGAATAGGATCCTAACTAGGAGAGCTTAAGGTAAGTTACTTAGTATAGGTGTAAGTAATGAACCCATATAGACATTTCACAAGTGGATCCTTAGGAAGTCCTAGGAAGGTACCTAATATGTATGATTGTGATTATGTCTTTATGCATGATATTGTAGAAGTGGTCTACTTGTTATGAAGATGTGCATGGTATGAATCTATGTGATATGATCTATCCTTATGTGCACTATGTTGGTCTAAATGACTATATGATGAAGGTCTTGTATTGACATGAATGAAGTTGTCTTTACTTGTTATATTGATGTATGAATTGAATGTTAAGGTTTATGGTCTCATGAAGAGTTTACTAAGTATGTGTGTGGTTATGGGGCTTCACATGTACATTGCACTAGTAGGCCAAGTTTGGGGTTATTAACAATGTCTTATAATGATGAATATGAAAAGACGTAAATATGTGTATAAATGGATATAGTTCACTGTAATGCCTTATGTCCTTGACCTAAATGTGTCTTTGTTAGGTTGTCCTTATATGATGATATGTGTTGGCTTGTGTAAGTTGTATGTATGGTTTTGCTTGTGGTCCTAAGGTGATGCATTGGACCAAGTATCACTAAAGTGTTACTTGGGAGGTTAATGGATTAAAAGGAGGTATTCACTGTTAAGGTAAGAGAGCTCACTGTAAAGTGACTTCAAATGGGACTTCAATTCTATATGTACTTTTCTATGATGTTTGGCCTTTGATTATGTTTATATGAACTATGTGAATGATATAAATGCTATTTTATAAGGGTTTTATGATGATTTACTCAAAATGGCATGAAGAATGATTTCAAAGAAAATGTCCCTTTTAAATGCATGTTTTTGCATGGTTGCCATACTTAGTACATTCTTGTGCTAATACCATTCTTCTCTACTTTTTACACAAAGTGTAGGTTATGGATGCTTAAAGGATGTATTGAATGGTGAAGGGATTGATAGATGATTCCCAAGCTCAATGAAAGGAATCCTTAAGTTCAAGGATCTCCTACTTATGTCTTTAATGTAATGTCTTTAAATATTGTATAGTTATGTAATGTGTCTTATGGGTCGTGTCCCTAATGTACTCTAATGTTGTTGAGTCTAAGATGGCAAAAAGACTTAACGACTATATATGTATTATGACTTATGTTATATATATATATGAGATGAAGTTTCTAGCATATGATGTGCTATGAAAAGTTTTAAATTTTCTGCTAAATTTACTATGTCAATGTGATGAATGATAACTATGGTTTTGTATAAGACCTCCGAGAGGTCAAGTACGACATGTTACTTCTAGGGGGTGCTCCTCGGATGTGACAATTATAGACCAATTTAGGTCCTTAGACCATCATAACAATCACGTTAGGATCAAGCTTCACCTAAGTCATTTTCGGTACCTTACAAACATAGTCATTCATATGCTTGTAACACTAGCAATGCAACCTAGATCATAACTAGAATAGATGACTAGGCAAGAGCTTCACATAAGGTGTTCATCACCAACACACATCCGTAGTATAATTGCCTTCAAGGCTATGATCACATCACATATAAATTGGAAGTAAAGTAAACACCGCCACCATAAGTGGACCATACCACACAATGTCATACAAGGCTTTATCAACTATTAATACTATAATAAAGTAAAGAAGATAGGCAATCTTACCAATTTCTCATCGTTTGATCATCATTGATCAATACTCCTTTCTCATTAACAGAAAAATATAAGGAAGTAGCTATAAATATCTTTACATAAACGAAATCCTACATTCATGTACTATAAAGTCAAGATTAAAGTGAATACACTACATTCATCAATCTATATGAAGTAGAGTAATATAGATCACACACCAATTTCCCAAGCATTGATAATCAATTATAGTTCATCAATAATATACATGTAGGACAGTAGCTAAAGACATAATAACCTAATCTAGATCATGCTTCATCTACCATAGAATTTAGATCACATCATATCCATTACAATATCAATCTATAGGCTAGAAGAACGTAGATCAATCCTTACCAATTCAATTGTATTTATTCTTATTGGATAAATTATACCTAATTTATCATCACATTACACATATAGGAAGTATCTAAGACAATTCATCATGATCGATTCACATAACAACCATTCTAGCATCAAGATCACAAGTTACTACATTATAGACTAGACTTATTCTAACCTTCAAACCTTGATCCACATGGATCACTCATCAGCAATTAACCATCAATACACATACTAGGAAGTAGATATAAGCACTCTAACATAATTGAATCAAAATTCGATTAACATAAGATCAAGATCACAAAGCCCATAGATACGCTAAAAAGAGAATGGAAGGGGACAGGGTTCATCATGCAATTGGATTGAAATCCAATTTAGATTCAGTACATTATCATCAATTTATCATGATTAAGCCTTTGAAAACGTTTTGACAAAAAACCCATCGCTAGATTGAAGAAGAAGAAGTTTGATCATGAACTTGCATTGAAAAACATTGAACGGAACTCTCTAGCTGCAATATTAACTCGAGATGAAGGATCACCATACCTCATTGTAGAAGAAAACCACTAAAACATTGATGAAGGATGATTGAGAATCCATCACCATGTCTGTTCTTGAGCTTCAATTTCAATGGAGAATTCTAGGGAGGATTCTTTTTAGAGGGAAGGGTTTAATTTGAAGAATTAATTGGGAATGGGATAGTCACATTTTTTATCACTTGAATACACCCAAAAATAACCAAATAAACCACCTAGGGTAATTTTAGCACGTGGGGTGAATTTCCCATTCACCCCATAATAAGACAGCATGCATGGAAGTTTTACACAGCCTGCATTGACGGTCTCAAATGATGCATGTAAGTCCATCGACAGACCGTACTGAAGGCCGTCGTTTGGGACTGAGGTTTATCCACTGACTTGATCCTTCACTAGGCTAAGTCTTGGATGATTCCCCCCCCCCCCATCGACGGGGCGTAATGCAACTGACAAGGCGTCCTTTGGCTCCGTCGATTGACATTGCCAAGGCAGTGTCTCGACAGCCTTTGGGTCCCCCTTGAGGGAATCTTGCAGGGCTCTTGGGGAGTCGTACCCGGACGTTTCCAACGTAAATATATACTTTAACATGTCAAGGACCTTTCACATCAGTTTTACCCAAAAAAAAAATCAAAACACCTTCAAACATGCAAGGCACACTCAAGACACACTAGAACGTCTCAAGGGCTAACTTTCGAACGTCTTGGAAGTTCTTGGATGTTTGACCTCCAAACTTCATGATACATAACGTAATGAATATAAACATCATTATAAATCATATAAGAACCTCATAAGCTCATTAAATATACATATCAGCACGTATAGACACTTGAGTCACATAGGTGACTAGTCGTCGAACGTCTTGGTCATCCCTTGATGTTTAACTTTCAATTAATCTAAATCTTTAGACATTGCCTCATTAAAACCTTAGAACCTATTTTAGGATTTAAAAACATCATGACAGAAATGTTAGCCTATATACACCTTAACTCATTTTAGGGGTCTTACAATATCCCCCACTTTGGAACATTCGTTCTCGAATGACACTTGAGACACTTTAATCATAACAAGGACTTCAATGAATCATAGAGCAATTCACAATATTTATTACATAATCACATAGAATTAAATGCACCAAACTTACAAGGAACACAAACTTCAAAACACTTAGCACTCAATGCAACACAAGCAAGCCTCACTTTCACTCACTTAAGCTTAATGCATCAAACACTTAGGCACTTCTCATGTTAATAGGACGAACATCCTTCTCCTGATCATAACATGGTCATTACACTTCATTTCATCAAGAGCTCATCATGTAAGATCACACATAGGCAGATTCCAAAAATGCTCAAGAAGCAAATAGGCATTCATACTTCAATGCACATAGACTTGAGTTAAGTGAATCAACAATGATCTTTATTAACTAGACCTAGTACCATGAAGGTCATACTCAACAATACCATGCTTAGTTGTGTCCATGGGGTAATGTCCTTCTCCTCAACATACCTACATGTATCATGAGTTCATATCTAAGCAATGCACAAAGGTCCATTCACTGTAACAATGAGAATTTCTCAACTTTTAACCATAGCATGCTCATAATTTCTTCCTAGTGAAGTCAAAATGGTAATTCACACCACACACATCACAACAATAGGAAGTCATTTCACCAAATTTTAATTTCTAGCATAACACTAACTTTCATAAATATAAATCAATTTGGATAAGTCTCACAATTTATAGGCACACACAAGGACACTTAGCTAAACATGCCTTCACTTTTCAAGAATGAATCCACAATCAGGCTTTCCAAACCATAATAGCCTCAGAATTTTTCAGAGACTCCACATTTTTTTCATTTTAAAGAGGATCAATTTCTCAGTATAAGGCCAAACCTTACATATCAAAAGTGACTACAACCATGTTTCTTACCTTATCTCATGAAGCTAAATGCACAACTAGCATATCAAGATGCACGATCAACATGAGAAAACCATAATTTGATTAAAAATCCGTTTTTATGCACATTAGAAACTTCAAAACATGCTTAACATAATGTCAATCAAGACATACCTAACATATGAAGAACATGCAAATCATACTTCAATACAAGAATCCTATCATGGACAAGCTTATGAAGAACATCATTAATTCAAGCTCAATCAAGAATAGAAGGACAAGATAGACATATCTAAAACCTTACTACTCCCATCACCATCCCCAACTTTGGGTAAACCAAATTAAGAGCAACTTAATCCAACCTCAAGAGGATCTTAACTTAACAACCTCTATTTAATCACTTAAAAGTTATTACCACTTTTAGAAAGAATTCCAATAACCCAACTTAGGAGTACCAAAGGAATTCTAAACCTTATCATCTAGGAAAATTACCCCCAGTCATCAAGTTAGGTCATACTACCCAACAACATAATATTTTCAACAATACCATAGACACCAAGGTCATACAACATTAGGGGAAACAATAGAGGAGACTTAGCCATAAGGACTCTTTCGTTTCTTTGTACTTTACAGTAAGGTAACTTCTAGGTCAATCTAGCGCACATCATCACCCTACCAACACAATTATGCTACCCTCACTTCTAGGATCACGCCTATACGAAAGACTTCATTAAAAATAAGTCAACTATGAAGAACTACACATATACAAAGGGATACATTTGAACCATTACGCATACATATATAGCCAATATGCATCTTTACCATTTAACACATTTTTCAAAACATTTCATGTCTAAACAATGTTATAAGACTATATCATGCAAAGTCATATAGAAACACACCATTTCAAAAAGAGACTCATATTAACCATACAACTTATAACATGCTTTAACCATATAATGGCATACGTTTCTCAACATAACTTGGTATTTCACATAGATCTCATATATAGCCAAAAAGGGCATCATATCAACATTACATTCTTAAATTCACCTTTTCTCCCTCAATCATAGAGAGCAATCTCATCCAAGCAATCACATCTAAAAGACCACCGGTCAAGAAAACATAAGAGAGAGACCTTATAGAGTTAAGTTCTATGGCACGACATGAGATTGATGAAGAAGTGAAACTCTATAGTCCTATAGCCTCTCGTACCATTTGATGTGTCGCGACTCACCACCAATGCTACGAGACTCTACTAGACGTGGTAATATGAGACTTTTAGAACCTAAGACCACTTTATAAACCTCATGCTTTAATACCAAGTTTGTCACAACTCGAAACCATACCCTAGAAGTTAGGATACAATCTTGGATTGTAACCGGCCTCGTCGACCTCTCGGAGGTCCAAGACAAGCCTTTCATATCATTCATTGCATTGGCATAGTAAATTTAGTGGAAAATTTAAAACTTTTTATAGCACATCATATGCTAGAAATATCACATCATATATATATAAAACATAAGTCATAATAAATATTTAGACTCTAAGTCCCTTTGCCATCTCAGACTCAATAACTTTTGAGTACATTAAAGACAAGGCCCTTAAGACATAATACAAAGCTAAACATTAACAAATAGACTTTACAATAAGTACACATTAGGACATCCTTGAACTTAAGGATTTCCTTTCCTTGAGCTATGGAAATCACCTATCAAGCTCCTCAATCATAGATCTCCTTTAAGCATTCCATAACATACATTTTGGGTAAAAGTTAAAGAAGAATGGGATTAGCACAAGAATGTACTAAGTATGGTAACCATGCAAAAAGATGGATTTAAAAAGGACATTTTCTTTGAAATCATACTTCATGCCATTTCGAGTAAATCTTCATAAAACCTTTAAGCAATAGCATTTATATCATTTTCATACTTCATAGAAACACAATCAAAGTCCAAACATCATAGAAAAGCACTTATAGAATTTAAGTCCCATTTGAAGTCACTTTACAGTGAACTCTATTCTCTTAACAGTGAACCATCTTTTCTTTGATTCATTAACTTCCCAAGTAACCCTCTAGTGATACTTGGTGCAATGCATCACCTTTAGGCCACAAAGAAACGTACATACCATTTACACAAGACAACACATACCATCATAAAAGTATAGTACAACATAGACATAGTTAAGCCAAGACTAAAAGGACATTACAATAAACTCCTAGTCAATACGCACATATACTAATTTACTTCATATTGAACCTTATGAAACATAAATCATGCCCCCAATCTAAGTCTACTAGTGCAATGTAAATGTAAGGCCCCATAACCTCACACATACTTAGCAAACCTATCATGAAACCACAAGTCTTTACATCCAAATCATATATCAACATAGTAAGAGAAGACAACTTAATTTAAGTCAAGTAAGACCTTTATCATATAGTCAATAAGATCAACATCATCTAGACTCACACCATGCACATCTTCATGACAAGTAGACAATTACTACCATACCATTCATAATAACATAATCATAACCATACACCTTAGAACACCTTCCTAGAACTTCCTAAGGAGCTACTTGTGCAATTTCTAGATGGGTTCATTACTTCCACCTATCCTAAGTAACTTACCTTAAGTCCTCCTAGTTAGGATCCTATTCATTTACCTCCATAGTCCATTTTACCTTTAGGGAACTATAACCTCAACCGACATAGACCATGTGATGCTAAACATGGAATCTGGTGTCATCAAGCCTTACACCGATGGAAGGTGGTTTACCGGCCAAGGTAGAACTCATTATAAACATAGCTATCGAGGTAGAATCCTCTAGCTAGTATCCTATGGTGGCAACATAGTTCAAGAACTAAGAGGTAGATATCCCTATTCATACCATTTGGTAAAGTGGGCCGCTCCTCATGGGAATCCCTTAGAGTGACATATCCCATAAACAAGGGAGTTAACATCACATGGGCAACTTTAGGATGATTCTTTCCTTCTATAGATAAGTCATCACCTCCCATTGTCAAGTTCGCTCGGTGCTCAGTTAAGTTCCCTTTATTGAAAAGCCTTTATTACGTTTATTTATAAAACATAAGCTTTAGAATATTCCTTCCTCATATGCTTATAGCATATTCAAGCATCTACCTAGTTTCATAGCATTCTTGGGCACCCCTCTCAAGGCCCCTCTATTAACTAGATCCTCATTCATGTGTGTGAGTGTATACATAGATGTGAACAAACCTTTCACATAACACATTAAGTCACACATGTTCATACCTTACATATTCATACCTCATCATATCATATACATCATATTCATAACATGTTCATATATTCATCCTTCATATACATAAGAACCCAACTTAGGAACCATCCTATCAAGATACACATGTGCAATGCATAGACAAGGTTCCATACCCTTGTCCTTACTAGTACACCTATCAAGTCATCCTAGTAAGGGAATACGAATCATAATTTCATAAACATCACCTTAATATACATAGTAGTAGACACTAGTGAAGATGAGAACTACCTCTCATTTAGACACAATGACTTATACTACTTGTAACATGCATGTAAGTGAGAGTGTGTGTACATTGACCAACATGATCACATAATGGCTATCAATAACTTATTAAGTCAGCCACCCTATTATACCACATTACACTTCAAGCACATAGCACACAACACATAATAGCATAAGAGACAAGACAATATATACCTTAATATCAAGACTCCTAACTTTAGCTATTTACACTTTCATATAAGGGTACATAGCTAAGGGGTTATTAACCATTTTAACACATCAATGTCAGCACCTATACTTGACCCTAACATGGTTATACACATGCTCAAACAATGGCCACACAACCTAATTCACAACTGAATAGGAAAATAGACATAAGATTCTCATAGTATCATCTTAAGCACATATTCATAAGTTCATCAATTTTCCTTCAAGGCCATGGTCAACACATATGTAATGATAATAAGATAAACACCGCCACCATAAGTGGACCATACCACACAATGCCATACAAGGCTTCATCAACATTTCTATAAAGAATAAAGAAGTAGAAGAGTAGCGGAAATAGGCATTCTTACAAACTCTTCAACCTTTGATCCTCATTGATCAATACACCTTGTTTATCAATAATTCATATATATGGCAGTAGCTAAATGTACTTTAAACATATACGAAACCGTGTTCAAGTTGCTACAAGATTATACCATAACATATACATCACATACTAGGAAAGTAGAAGAACATAGATCATTAACCAATTTCATTCATATGGATTATAGGTCATATTTCATGAATTATATCATGAGACACTACTACAACTTGCCATTAAGGTCGATACAAGCATGCTTCATATAGAGAGTTCGTGGAAGGTAAGTTTACATAGGTTAATCATATTCAACCTATCATGAATTTACCCATATTGTATTAATTACATATAATTCATCCTCATAGTTCATTATAGGCAGCAACTATAGACATTAACCATAATCAATTCCTATAGCTACTAACCTAACGTCAAGATCACAAGTTACAACTTCATAGACAAGAAGAACCTAGATTAATTCAAACCAAGCCTTCTCTACTTTGGTCATACATGATTTATATCCACAATTCAACCATGGTATTAACCTAAAACAGTAGCTACAAGAACAACAACTTAATCGAAATTAACTTTAGGTTATAAGAAAGCCAATGTTACAGTGAACTATAGGAACTAGGCTAAACATGCTCAAATCTTCATACATTGATCCTCATGGATCATTCAACATCAATTAAACATAAATTCATGTAAATAACAGCATATACAATCACTTCAACGTAATGTAATCATAATTCAATCGATAACAAGTCAAGATCACAAAGCCCATGCAAGGCTAAATCGTTTAGTGAAGGAGCATGGGTTCATCATGCAATAGGAGTAAAATTCATGCTAAAATCACTGTATTAACTTCAATTATTCATGATTCAATCGTTCAAAACCTTTTTAGAAAGAACCCATGGCTATATTAAAGAAGAAGGACTTTGATCATATTTTTCTTCTTTGAAATCTTTGAGAATGACTCTCTAGATGAAAAGATAACTAGAGATGAAGATCACCATACCTTAATCTTCATGAAGACCTAGAAAACTTGATGATTCATCCATTGAAAACTCAGCTCCAAGCAGTTCTTGAGCTTCACCAACAATGGTGCTTTTAGAGAGAACATTTTTGGAAGGAAAGGTTCAATTTATGTGAGTTGGTTTAGGAATGGGTTGATCACGTTTTGGATGGCTTATATACACTCAAAATTACTTAAATAAACCTATTATAGTCAGGTTAGGACGTGGGGTGAATTTCCCATTCACCCCTTTAATTAACAGAACGCAGCTGCCAACTTGCAGGCCACTCTCGACAATGGCCTTGACGGGCCGTGGCTGGCCTCCGTCGCATTAGACTTAGCCAAATTCTTGGCTTAATACCAGACCAAGGCAAGTCCCCTTGGACTAGACCTGCTCGACGGTCGTTTGGTGGCCCAACGATCCGTCATTGGGTCTGTCAAGGGACACTGCCTAGGCAGTGTCGTAGGCAGCCTTGGGTCCTTTTTTTTGGCCTCTTGTGGGGCCCTTTAGAAGTCGTACCCTGAAGTTTACAATGCGATTACAAATCTTAACATGTTATAGACCTTCCACATAAATTTCATCCAAAACAAACACCTACAACACATCCAAAAAGGCCAAGCCTCACCATGACACACGATGAACATCTTAAGGGCTATCTTTTGAACGCCTTGGACGTTCTTGGGCATTTGACCTCCAAACTTCACGAAATTTCATATAACAACATTAAACATCATTTTAAACCATTTCAAGACTCATTAGACTCAGTTCATACAATTTAGGGATGTATACACACATGAGGCACATAAGCGACAATTCGTCGAACGTTTTGGACGTCCCTTGACGTTCGACTTCCAAATCGCTTCAAACTTTGAACACTGCCTCTATACCACATAATAAGGAATTTTAGGACCTTATAACATTAATACGAACATGCTAGGCTCTAGACACCTTATCTAATTTTTGGGGTCTTACAATATCCCCCACTTGGGAACATTCGTCCTCGAATGACACTTAGGACTCTTAAATCACAACAAGGACTTCAATGCATGTAAGAGCAGTTCATCATATTTAGCACTCAATGCACACAAGCAAGCAAAAAAACTTATATTCACTCACTCTTGAATACATCAAACACAAAGTCTCTTTTCATGTTCATAGGAGAACATCCTTCTCCCAATCATAACATGGTCATTACACCTTAGCAAAGTACAAGGTCAATTCTTCTAAAAATGAGAAATTCTCAACTTTTGAAACCAAGACATGAGTATGTATTCTTCCTAGTGAAATCTAAAGGGTAGATCACACAAAATATATCATAACAATTAGGAAGCCATTTCACAAAGTTTCATTTTCTAACATAGTACTCACCCTTACAGTAAGCCTCATTTTAGAAAAATAACACAATTTATAGGCACACAAATGAACACTTAGTTAAACGTGCTTTCATTTTCAAGAATGAGCCTACAATTTTTGCATTACAAATCATTAAGTCACTAAATTTTCAAGAGAGTCAACATATTTCATTGTAAAAGAGACTCAATTTCCATTATAAGACTAAACAATTTACCTCACAAGTGACTATTACAAAATTCTTTGTCCTATCTCATGAAGTCAAATGCACAACTAGCATATCAAGATGTAATTCCACAAGAGAAAACATGGATTTTTATTATATATTTTATTTCATACACTTTGGAACATTTATAACATCTTCATGGTAATGTCAATCAATACCTACCAAACATATAAGATCATGCAATTCACACTTATGCAAGACTATCTTCATGAACAACATACCAAGAATTCATATTTTCCAACTCAAGTAAGAATAGAAGAACAATGTAGACAATTTCTACAATCTCACTACTCAAAACACCATCCCCCACTTAAGGTAAAACCAATTAAGAGAAACTTAACCCAACTTATAGAGGATCTTAACTACACAACGTTCATATTCATCACTTAAAGTGATTACTACTTTAGAGGGAATTTTTATTAATTTAATTTAGCAACACTAAGGTATTCTAAACCTTATCATTTTAGGCAAATCATCCTCAACCATCAATTTTAATCATGCCATTTAATTCACATAAGGTCTTCCTACAATGCAATAGACACTAAGGTCATACATAATTAGTGGAAAACAACAAGGAAATTCATAACACAACAAGAAGTTTAGAAATGACTCTACGACTCATCATCTCATAAGATTCTCATCCTTCGATATAAATAGCAAAAATTCTTTTCCACATTCCTTATCATGTTCATATTCATAAATCTACACATAGTTCAACAACATCTAATCAAATGACAATTTAGTAGGTTCTCCAAACATGATACAATAATTTGTCTAGTCTTTAGAGCGAGCATGCTTCCAATTACCCAAAAGTGCACTATTTAGACAATCGAGGGGACAAGCAGGTCAATATAAGATACAAAGCTTTACCGACTCATCCTTCATAAGCATGCATACTATCACCACAACTAGGATCAAGTCTTTACAAAGGACTCCAATTTACACTAGCAACGCATCAAGTATCTCTCATATACACAAGGAGACAATACACACTTTTAAACATATTTTCTTAGGGTAGCATACTTCCATAGGTAATCACTCACATCTCAAGTTCAAATAATAGTATTAGGCTACCAACATATACTACCATACAGTAATACAACATTCCAAAAGAATTCACTTTAACTATAATAACTTTTAACATGCTTTAACTATATCATGACATACATTTCTCAATATAACATGTTATTTCATATAAGTTTCATATCTAGACACAATTGGCATCCCATTATCAAATAAGCCAAAAGTCACCTTCACACATACTCATTCAAACTATAAAACACAGATAAGCATTTAAACTCACCTTTTCTCCCTCAATCATAGAGAGCAATCTCATCCAAGCAATCACATCTAAAAGATCACCGGACAAGAAAACATAAAAGAGAGACCTTATAGAGTTAAGTTCTATGGCACGACATGAGATTGATGAAGAAGGGAAACTCTATCGTCCTATAGCCTCTTGTACCATTTCATGTGTCGCGACTCACCACCAATGCTACGAGACTCTACTAGACGTGGCAATATGAGACTTTTAGAACCTAAGACCACTTTATAAAGCTCAAGCTCTGATACCAAGTTTGTCACAACTCAAAACCATACCCTAGAAGATAGGATACAATCTTGGATTGTAACGTCGACCTCTCGGAGGTCTAAGACAAGCCTTTCATATCATTCATTGCATTGGCATAGTAAATTTAGTGGAAAATTTAAAACTTTTCATAGCACATCATATGCTAGAAACATCACATCATATATATATAAAACATAAGTCATAATACATATTTAGACTCTAAGTCCCTTCGCCATCTTAGACTCAATAACTTTAGAGTACATTAAGGACAAGGCCCTTAAGACATAATACAAAGCTATACATTACTAAATAGACTTTACAATAAGTACACATTAGGACATCCTTGAACTTAAGGATTTCCTTTCCCTGAGCTATGGAAATCACCTATCAAGCTCCTCAATCATAGATCTCCTTTAAGCATTCCATAACATACATTTTGGGTAAAAAGTAAAGAAGAATGGGATTAGCACAAGAATGTACTAAGTATGGTAACCATGCAAAAACATGCATTTAAAAAGGACATTTTCTTTGAAATCATACTTCATGCCATTTTGAGTAAATCTTCATAAAACCTTTAAGTAATAGCATTTATATCATTTTCATACTTCATAGAAACACAATCAAAGTCCAAACATCATAGAAAAGCACTTATAGAATTTAAGTCCCATTTGAAGTCACTTTACAGTGAACTCTATTCTCTTATCAGTGAACCATGTTTTCTTTGATTCATTAACTTCCCAAGTAACCCTCTAGTGATACATGGTGCAATGCATCACCTTTAGGCCACAAAGAAATGTACATACCATTTAAACAAGACAACACATACCATCATAAAAGTATAGTACAACATAGACATAGTTAAGCCAAGACTAAAAGGACATTACAATAAACTCCTAGTCAATATGCACATATACTAATTTACTTCATATTGAACCTTATGAAACATAAATCATGCCCCCAATCTAAGTCTACTAGTGCAATATAAATGTAAGGCCCCATAACCTTACACATACTTAGCAAACCTATCATGAAACCACAAGCCTTTACATCCAAATCATATATCAACATAGTAAGAGAAGACAACTTAATTTAAGTCAAGTAAGACCTTTATCATATAGTCAATAAGATCAACATCATCTAGACTCACACAATGCACATCTTCATGACAAGTAGACAATTACTACCATACCATTCATAATAACATAATCATAACCATACACCTTAGAACACCTTCCTAGAACTTCCTAAGGAGCTACTTGTGCAATGTCTAGATGGGTTCATTACTTCCACCTATCCTAAGTAACTTACCTTAAGTCCTCCTAGTTAGGATCCTATTCATTTACCTCCATTGTCCATTTTACCTTTAGGGAACTATAACCTCAACCGACATAGACCATGTGATGCTAAACATGGATTCCGGTGTCATCAAGCCTTACACCGATGGAAGGTGGTTTACCGGCCAAGGTTGAACCCATTATAAACATAGCTATCGAGGTAGAATCCTCTAGCTAGTATCCTATGGTGGCAATATAGTTCAAGAACTAAGAGGTAGATATCCCTATTCATACCATTTGGTAAAGTGGGCCGCTCCTCATGGGAATCCCTTAGAGTGACATATCCCATAAACAAGGGAGTTAACATCACATGGGCAACTTTAGGATGATTCTTTCCTTCTATGGATAAGTCATCACCTCCCATTGTCAAGTTCGCTAGGTGCTAAGTTAAGTTCCCTTTATTGAAATGTCTTTATTACGTTTATTTATAAAACATAAGCTTTAGAATATTCCTTCCTCATATGCTTATAGCATATTCAAGCATCTACCTAGTTTCATAGCATTCTTGGGCACCCGTCTCAAGACCCCTTTATTAACCAGATCCTCATTCATGTGTGTGAGTGTATACATAGATGTGAACAAACCTTTCACATAACACATTAAGTCACACATGTTCATACCTTACATATTCATACCTCATCATATCATATACATCATATTCATAACATGTTCATATATTCATCCTTCATATACAGAAGAACCCAACTAAGGAACTATCCTATCAAGATACACATGTGCACTGCATAGACAAGGTTTCATACCCTTGCCCATACTAGTACACCTATCAAGTCATCCTAGTAAGGGAATACAAATCATACTTTCATAAACATCACCTTAATATACATAGTAGTAGACACTAGTGAAGATGAGAACTACCTCTCATTTAGACACAATGACTTATACTACTTGTAACATGCATGTAAGTGAGAGTGTGTGTACATTGACCAACATGATCACATAATGGCTATCAATAACTTATTAAGTCAGCCACCCTATTATACCACATTACACTTCAAGCACATAGCACACAACACATAATAGCATAAGAGACAAGACAATATATACCTTAATATCAAGACTCCTAACTTTAGCTATTTACACTTTCATATAAGGGTACAGAGGTAAGGGGTTATTAACCATTTTATCACATCAATGGCAGTACCTATACTTTACCCTAACATGGTTATACACATGCTCAAACAATAGCCACACAACCTAATTCACAACAAGAATAGGAAAATAGGCATAAGCTTCTCATAGTATCATCTTAAGCACATATTCATAAGTTCATCAATTTGCCTTCAAGGCCATGGTCAACACATATATAATGACAATAAGATAAACACCGCCACCATAAGTGGACCATACCACACAATGCCATACAAGACTTCATCAACATTTCTATAAAGAATAAAGAAGTAGAAGAGTAGAGAAAATAGGCATTCTTACCAAATCTTCAACCTTTGATCCTCATTGATCAATACACCTTGTTTATCAATAATTCATATATATTGCAGTAGCTAAATGTACTTTAAACATATAAGAAACCGTGTACAAATTGTTACAAGATTATACCATAACATATACATCACATACTAGGAAAGTGGAAGAACATAGATCATTAACCAATTTTATTCATATGGATTATAGGTCATATTTCATGAATTATATCACCCTAATTCAGTAGCTAATGAAATCATAATCTAGATGAGACACTACTACAACTTGCCATTAAGGTCGATACAAGCATGCTTCATATAGGGAGTTCGTGGAAGGTAAGTTTACATAGGTTAATCATGTTCAACCTATCATGAATTGACCCATATTGTATTAATTACATATAATCCATCCTCATAGTTCATTATAGGCAGAAACTATAGACATTAACCATAATCAATTCCTATAGCGACTAACCTAACGTCAAGATCACAAGTTACAACTTCATAGACAAGAAGAACCTAGATTAATTCAAACCAAGCCTTCTCTAATTTGGTCATACATGATTTATATCCACAATTCATCCATGGTATTAACCTAAAACAGTAGCTATAAGAACCACAACTTAATCGAAATTCACTTTAGATCATAAGAAAGCCAATGTTACAGTGAACTATAGGAACTAGGCTAAGCATGCTCAAATCTTCATACATTGATCCTCATGGATCATTCAGCATAAATTCAACATAAATTCATGTAGATAATAGCATATACAATCACTTCAACGTAATAGAATCATAATTCAATCGATAACAAGTCAAGATCACAAAGCCCATGCAAGGCTAAATCGTTTAGTGAAGGAGCATGGGTTCATCATGCAATAGGAGTAAAATTCATGTTAAAATCACTGTATTAACTTCAATTATGCATGATTCAATTGTTCAAAACCTTTTTAGAAAGTACCCATGGCTAGATTAAAGAAGAAGGACTTTGATCATATTTTTCTTCTTTGAAATCTTTGAGAATGACTCTCTAGATGAAAAGATAACTACAGATGAACATCACCATAACTTAATCTTCATTAAGACATAGAAAAGTTGATGATTCATCCATGAAAAACTCAAATCCAAGCAGTTCTTGAGCTTCACCAACAATGGTGGTTTTAGAGAGAACATTTTTGGAATGAAATGTTCAATTTATGTTAGTTGGTTGGGAATGGGTTTATCACGTTTGGATGGCTTATATACACCCAAAATTACTTAAATAAACCTATTATAGTCAGGTTAGGACATGGGGTGAATTTCCCATTCACCCCTTTAATTAACAAAAGGCAGCTGCCAACTTGCAGGCCACTCTCGACGATGGCCTTGAAGGGGCGTCATGGCCTTGACGGGCCGTGGCTGGCCTCCGTCGCATGATACTTATCCAAATTCTTGGCTTAAGACCTGACCAAGGCAATTACCCTTCAACAAGACCTGTTCGACGGTCCGTTGGTGGCCCAACGATCCGTCATTGGCTCCGTCAAGGGACACTGCCCAGGCAGTGTCTTAGGCAGCCTTGGGTCCTTTTTTTGAGGCCTATTGTGGGGCCCTTTAGAAGTCATACCCGGACGTTTCCAATGCCATTAAAAACCTTAACATGTTATAGACCTTCCAAATAAATTTCATCCAAAACAAACACCTACAAGATATCCAAACAGGCCAAGCCCCACCATGACAGACGATGAACGTCTTAAGGGCTATCTTTTGAACGCCTTGGACGTTCTTGGGCGTTTGACCTCCAAACTTCACGAAATATCATATTAAAATATTAAACATCATTTTAAACCATTTCAAGACTCATTAGACTTAGTTCATACAATTTAGGCATGCATACACACATGAGGCACATAAGCGACTATTCGTCGAACGTTTTGGACGTCCCTTGACGTGACTTCCAAATCGCTTCAAACTTTGAACACTGCCTCTATACCACATAATAAGGCATTTTAGGACCTTATAACATTAAGACGAACATGCTAGGCTCTAGACACCTTATCTCATTTTTGGGGTCTTACATAGAGTTAGAGTTTCTTTATGCTTATAGTGTGGCTTAGCTACTGCCCAAAGGCATAGTGTACGAGGTATTATTGAGGAATATATTATAGGTGGTGAAATCTTGGATTAATGGTAAGTTGGTTAAATTACTTAAATCTTATTATGAAATGCTCTTAAATGGTATGGTCCACCTTTGGTGGCGGTGTTTACTTGAAATATATGAATGTGAATCTACTTGTGTATTATGATTGAGGCCATGAAGGAATAATATGTGAAGTATGATGAAAATGATATTGTTCTTGTTGATGTTCTTTTATGAAGCTTCCTATGTGAAGGTAGATGATAATGAGGTTGTTCTTGTTTATATGCTTTATGGAGCTTGTTATGTGAAGTATGCTAGAGATAATGTCTAAAAAAACTATATGATTAGTGAAGCGTGTCAAAGTGTGTAATATGATGAATGAAGATGTATGCATGTTTAGAAGCTAGTGTTATAAAAGTGATGATTTATGTGAAAGGTGTGCTCATATGTACACAAACACTCACACTTTGAATAAATGAATGAAGCTAAATAATGTGAATGAAAAGGGGAGTTTTGGGGTGAACACTCATTGTGAGTTGAGAAGAAGTGTTTAGTAGCAACCTTACTACCTCCCAAGAGCTTTCTAATGTAGGTTTGAGAGTGGATACCCATTGTAAGTTGAGATGGAATACCAAAAGTTATCCTTGAACTTTCGTAATGAATGTTTAAGACTCTGTGGGGGAGTTATGATTAACAGTGAGAGAATTTGAAGAAGGGGTGGGTGCACATTGTGAGCAGAGATGTTGTACCCAATGTACCTTTTTATATGATTACTCCTCGTTAGTAGAAAGTGAGTTACTTAGTAGCAATCTCCTTATCCCTTAACTATGCACCCGCATAGGTGTAGCTATTGGACAAAGCCATGTAAAAGCTAAGAGAAATACCCCACCCTAGGCAAGTGGGAAACCCTCATCCGATAAGGGTAGTATCGGGATTCCATGTCTAGCTCTCACGGTCCATGTCGGTTAAAGCTAACCCCCCACAAAAGAAATGAAATAACTAAGTCTCCTAGAAGAATGTACTACTTAGGGTAGGTGGTGGTATGGGACGTCATCTATCCATTGTACTAAGTAGACATTCCGAAAGGTTAGTCTTGGTGTATTTAATATGAAGTGTATGAATGAGTTATCATGTGTTTCAAGTGAAGTTATATGACTTAATGTAGAGTTCTTAATCCAAGGGAACCTTCAAGGAGTACTAAGTGGGAGTAGTAGTATGGGATTCAACTTTCACATTGCACTTAGTGTGACTTATCATTCCTATAGGAGAAGGGTACTTACGTGAAGCTCTTTAATGTATGAATATCCTTCAAATATCTAGCCAAGAGCGTGAACTTGTTTCCAATGCGAGGTAAGCCTATGGTTTGTAGTCTTAAGGATCGCTTTGGTGTGTCTTGAAAGGGGTGTATGGGCGGTCCCTTCTTGTCTTACCTTAGAGAGTCTTAGGATAACTTGGTTCGGGAAACCTCAATAGGAAATGAGTTCACTATACTTGGGATGAATGGTGCACTGTAATGTTGGCACTGTTCCGCTGTATTCACTGTAAAGTTGGTTGGGTTTACTGTAAAAGTGATATTTTGGTTCTAAAATTATGAGAGTTTTATTTTATGTGATTAATGGTGATTTTTATGCCATTTCAACTCGAAATTCATGAAGGTTTTACTTATTTGACATGAAAGCTTATTTTTCTAAAATGTTCATTTTTGCATGTTTTTGCATATGTCATACTTAGTAGAATGTTTTGTACTAACCCCATTAACAAGGTTGGGAAAGACTCTCTCAAGACTAATGTATGCCCTCATATATCCGAGGTCATAGTTCTATTTGTTAGTTCCTAGCATAAAGACTTATTATGTATTTTTCATTCAATGTAAATGGCCGCGTCCGTAAGATATTTATTTTGTGTCTTTAAGTTGGCTTGTGAAGACGAGATCACTCCTTAACATTTATGAAAGATAATATTTTATTAATTTATTCATGAAAAGTTTTAAATTTCACACTACTTTTCATTTCTTATGTAGTGAATGATAGCTACGCTAGTACAAGACCTCCGAAAGGTCAAGTACGCAATTGTTCTGACCTAAGGGTCCTCCCTTCTTCTAGGGGGTACTTTTGGGTCGTTACACCATTCATGTTATGATAACTTTACTAATTGTAGTATTCAAATTAACATTGTTCATTATCTATCCATGATTTAATTACTCCACTTCCAACTATCAAACTAATCAAGATATTCCTTTACCACACAGGTACTATTCTCTTTATAAACACATTCATGAAATCTCTCAAATAATTGTTCAACCTCATAATTCAAATGTCCTCAAATTATTTTGTTAAGTCATCACTTAACTCAATCTATGCGAACCATTGAACATTCCAAATCTGACAACACATCTTTCCATAAGTCTAACACTTTCACCTGTGTAAAAAAATCTAACACACAAAACATATATAATACATCAAATACTTACAGGAGGAACAACGCATGAGTCATCATATAAGTGAAGGTGAATGGAGTGAAGTGATAAGAATCAAATTTAACCAAGAACGCACGATAGGGATTTAAAAAATGAAGATTTTTTTCTAAAAGTCACTATAGCCTCTCGAAGATAAGTACAGACGTCCCTGTACTGATCCTCTAGACTCTACTTAGACTCGACGTGTACACACGTGAGACCTATGAACCAGGGGTTCTGATAACATTTTCTCATGACCCAAAAATGGGCGTGATGGCACTCGTCTTATCCCTCCAAGACAAGTCAGCCAAAAACTCAACTTTTACATTAAGATGTGGAAATTTTACTATCAACTTAAATTGTACCCTGAAACCTTGTTTTAATGTGTACAAGTCTCTAAAGTATTATAATTGAATTAAAATAAAATATATGTCTTATATGACTTTGTTTCTAGAGTAGAACAAAATCATAAACAGGAGTAAGAAGGTTTATTGAGATGAGAAACAGCTACCTCACAAATCTCCAAAAAAACTTGAAAAAAAAGAGAATATATCACAAAGTTGCGGGATAGTAACCTAAAAAAGATTATAGAAGCAAGGGGTGAAAACCAAACCACACGGTACTCAGCAAGTAAACCTCTAAACACAAGCTAAGGGGATGAAATACGGGTACTCCTATCACCCCAACCAAGCCTCCACAACTACAACCTTCATAAAAATCAGCCCAACCTAACAGCTCACAGTTTACATAGCACATAACTTAACAACATCACTTAGACAAATTACATATCCTCCACAACAACACTTTGACAAATTATATATGCTCAACAACAACACTTCATCAAATTAGATATCCTCAAAAACAACACTTCAACAAATTATATATCCTCAACAACAACCTCAGTATTCATCAATCACAAGTTTCGCAGAAAGGCACTCAGAAGATCATTAATACACAATATCAAGTTCACTAATGATTTGCATGTCTGACCTAGTGATACACACCCGCTGCTCTCAGTCCGAAACCCATGAGGGACATATCTGTCAAGGCATCAATCGCGGCGTGCGATACGACTCTCGATAAAGGTAACCATTGCGGCATGCGATACATACCTCGATATATAGTACCCATCATAGCGTGCGATACGTCCCTCAAAATATAGTATCCATTGCGACACGGGATACGTCCCTCAAAATGGTACATCCTCTTTAAGTTCTCATTCTTTCTCAATGTACATAACACTTGTCACAATCATGTCTCAGAATAATGGAAAAGTCATGTTCACACAAATAATAAGGAGATGTCCATTTTCATAACATTGTGTAATTCACAACAACACAAATATGATAGCACATCAATAATGACTCAACAAGCCTTCAAACCTTTTTTAGCACATCACACATAAACAATTAATCACATTGCCTTTTGTTACTCCTTTTTCATAATTAGAATTAACCAATGTGGACAAGTCAACCCATCACCAAATCCCATTACTCCCAAACATATAACACAAGGAAACACAGACATTCCATACACTTAACAAGAGTTTAGAAATCCACTTGCCTCAAATAATCAAGAATTCACTCCGTCACTTGAGCCTTCCACTTCCGTTGAGCTCCCAAATAAATACAATCTATTCACATCAAAACCACAATAAGATTTTGAAATTAACAACACTCATATCAATATGAGTCTTGACTAGACCCAAAGATTCACCCAAATCTATGATTACGCTCCTAATCTTGATGCCAAATAATATTCCAACTCTCATAATTCTCAAAATTCAAGTCTAAAGTTAAGTCATAGTTTTTTCCAAACACTACAACCTTAATAGATTTCACATAATATAATCCACTCAATATTTAATTACATATACCAATATATCAATCTTTGTTCTTAATATGATAATTATTGAAAAGTCTACCAATAAGTAGAATGTTACAAAAGCAGTACGCCTAATTTATTAGTGAACATAATGAAAAAAATCTAAGAATCATTCTATATGCCCATACACAATTTTTCAATGAATTTTCATCATTATTTTATTATAAGTGATCATCCTACATGAATATCTCACCCAAAACTTTTCCTAATTATCAAATTTAAGTTAGAGAAATTGTTATACTTACATTTTTGTCTTATACAAATACAAAAAGTCAATAATATGAATTAATACTAATTGATACTACTGAACAACAGTATATCTTCACAAACTACCTGAGAAGTCACGACGCCTCTGTTTTCCGCACGCACGGGTTAGTTTTCTGTTCATCACTTTAATCTTTTTCTTAAGAAAAATTACTTATGTACTAAAGTGACAAACCCTACTACTTATTTTAATATATATATATATATATATATATATATATATGGGTCAAATAGTATAGTGTCTTAGAAAAATTCAAGTTTAATCCGATATTATCAACTAAATAAATTAATTATTTTACAAATATCTACCAATTAAGTAATCGTAATTATCGAATAGTTTAATGTTCTCAAACCAAATTCATCAACAAATAAAAAATAATTCGGGGTAACTATCGAGAGGTGTAAAAATAGTAATTTTACAAAAATGACCTTCTGGGTCTTTACATATTATCCCTCTATTGAATGTACAAAGTTCGGGCCATATCTTTGAGTTGATAGGCCTCCAACTCGGCCTTCTCAATTGAGGTCACACCCATAGCATAGAGAAACTTATAGACCTCATCAAGGAAATCTTAAGGGTTTTCATCCTATTTCGAACCAAAGAACATAGGTGGGTTCATCCTAGTAAATCTCTCAAAATAGAAGTCATAGTGTTAGGATGTTGAGGCACTCGGGGTCCAATCTCCCTATTATCTTGAGTCGTCATAGCTTGGGCTTGAGAAATGACGGTATTGGCTTGAGAGGTCATCGCTTGAGCTAAATTGATAAAAGACGACCTTATCTCTCCATCCATCATAGGTGGAGCAACAACCAGAACTTGATCACCCAGAGGAACTTGCTCAAGTGGAGGCTATTGGTTGTCTTGTGTAGGAGCTTGTTTGTCATGTGCTCCCACATTAGCAATTTCTTTTTCGGACCTTCTTGCGACTGCACTTGTAGTAGTGATACCTATAACCATGATAAAAGGTTTAGGTGAAAGCACATAAAATAAGACTCTAGAGGCACGACATGGGATTGCAAGAAGATGAGTGTTTCCTAAGCATCACATAGTCTTTCATTCATAAGTGTGGCGCGCTACATAATTATGAATAAAAGTCTACATAGACATGGTTTAATGAGACATATACCCTAAAGATATTCAACTTCATGCTCTGATACCATGTTTGTCACATCCGGGGAGAACCCCCTAGATACAACCGGCGTCGTCGTTCTCGGAGAGGACTAAGACTAGCCTCTTAGAATTCATCATTACATTCATAGGTTAAAAAGTGTGGAAAAATTATAACTTTTCATCTACATCTACATCATGAGGTTTACATAGACCTCTCCCTTACACATAATATATACATACGGATTTTACTTAGACTCCTCGCAATAAGAAGATTACATAGTCTTCTACTTTTATGTCACATATATATCACATACACAATATAGTCTTAATAGGGACGTCTCATATAAAACCATCAAAATAGAATAGAACAATATGGACATAGCCCTTACACCAATGTATAAATGCCAGATAGGGCTTATAACAATATATTGAACAATAAGAGTAAAATGAATGTCATTATACTATACCATGTCACATAGGTAGAATTGGAAAAAGGCATCATACTCGGATATTGAGGACATACCCACACTTGGAGAACCAAGCCTTCATGTAAATTGGCCACGAACCCTTCAACGACCGGAACCTAAAATGTTTGGGAAAAAGGGAAAAATATGGGTTAGTACACCACTTGTACTAAGTATGGGAATATATGCACACATAAACTTAGAAATCATGCACAAAGCGACATTTGTTCATAACCATGCTAAGTTAGTTTGAAAAGCCTTATGCACATCCAAGAACCTATATAAGACAATAATCACACGTTCCTTAAGACAAGACCATTTACAACACAAGACCCACATCATCAAGTAAAGTCAAGTCAACATGTGTATATCATATTACAACTCATAACCAAATCAACTCCAACATCATGTTATGACAACGAAGCATATATAATAATTCATAACATTAAAATATAAACAAGACCCTCTCTCATAACCCCTTACCAACCTTACAGGTGCAATGACCAAGTCAAACCCCGTACCCCCACTCAACAAAGTAAACAAACCAAAGGATCATAAATAATGTAAGACCTCGAAAATGACTTAGGTTATCTAGAGCCTATCATGTTGGTAATGGTTGTCTAAGGTCCTAATGTTGTCTATTATGTTGTATTGATGCAGTATCTAGAGTATTAGGTGCGTTCGAAGTCAAACGTCAAGGTTCAACCAAGACGTTCAACGACTAAGTCACCTAAGTGTATCATGTGAGGGCCTATGTGTTTATGTGTGACTCTTGTGGTTCTAAGGTCTTTAATGATTATAATATGATGTGTATAGGTAGTGTGTCATATTTCGATAAGTTTGGAGGTCAAACACTCAAGAACGTCCATGACATTCGAAAGATGTGCCTTGAAATAACCTTGTGTGTCTAGGCATGTTTTGTCGAGTTTTACGTGTTCGTTTTCAGTGAAATTCATGTGAGATGTCTTGTATTAGGTAATGTTTGAATTGGAAACGTCCGGGCAAACATCACCAAGGACCAATCAAGGGTCCTTGAGGAAGGCCCCATGTCGGAGGCCAAGACTGCCCAAGGCAGCCTCACCTACGGAAGCCAATCGACGGCTAGTGGGCTGGTCGATAGTCCGTGGGTGATGGGCATGGGTAGGTACTTAGCCTGGGTATCTAATATACCTGTCCCAAGACTATGAACCCATCGACAGATGACAAGACGGCCCGTAAGTGGACCTATGTCCCGTCGATGAGGAGACCATGTCCCAGACCACGGACCAAAGGACTGTCCGTCAATGGTTAGGTTGGGACTTAGTCTGGGAAAGGTTATGAACCACGTCCATCCTCAGACCCAATCGACGAGAGGATAAGACGGTCCGTTTGTGGACAAACGGTCCGTCGACTGCACCGTTGATGGTGCCAATCAACTGCGTGCAGTTTCACTGTTAAGTGAGAGGTGAAATTGTAATTTCACCCCACTTCTAAATGGAAGGTTTGGCGGTTACCTAATGGTCTTTTGGGTATTTTACATGTGTTTATAAAATTTGAACACTTAAAAGATTTCATTCTTCAAAATCAAAACCCTAAAATACCTTAGAATTTCCCCAAGACCCCATTGAAGTCCAAAATAGTTAAGTCACTTTAGATTAGGTACTCATTCATTTACATGCTTTATATCATTAATTCATTAGTTCATTGGTTCATTTAAGAGACATACATCACATAAAGTACATTCAAATAATGGTCATGGATAAGGCCTAGGGATTCTTATTAACATCTTCAAAGCCTATTGTGCAATGTCTAGATAACGTCCCATACCACCACCTAAACCTCATAGAACTTCTCAAATGCTAAAATGTATCCCATATATGAGAATAGGCAATAACCGACATAGACCATGGTAGCACACCATGGAATACGAAGTTTTATCCTACTTTGATGAGGTGTTCTACTTGCCAATGGTAGAACTAAGACAACCCATGTAGGCACATGGTTAAGGAAATATGAAGGGCTTCTTTGTATTCTATTCTCAATCCTTAACTATAACTACTTCCCTTACCATACTCACTCGGTAATAGCCTTTGTTCTCATAGATTAAGTCATATTAAGGTCATACAATTGGGTCCCATATCAAGTTCATGACCCGATTACATTTACCCCACCAAATCAAGGTCCACTTGGGCTATATCACTATGGCGACAAGAAGATCATCATGACTTTCCTAAGGATTGATGTGATGCCGTTCAAGCCAATCAATTTTAAGTCCGTCCTTTATTACATGAAGGATACCATTACGGATTTCGACTTCAAGTTTCTTAATCTTACCACTTGGTTCAATGTTTCACATAAAGGACCCTCTTATAATCATTAAAGGTCTCAGCTATATTATTTATTCAAGACTAAGACCCTTTAGGATTCTAAGTCAAGACATCACATATTCACATAAGAATCAAGTAAGGGACACATGTCTACCTAAACAAGACACCACATACTTCCATTTAGCACATATAGTCTATCTTTCTTTACACACTTAGGAATGCCCCTTAACCTTATTTATTCAATTCAATCATTACCTTAACATCATCAACTTAACCATTGAAGACTCATCTAGCCAATTTAGGAACAACCATGCATGAACTCTAAGACTACACACTTAACACATAGTCAAAGCATAACATGATTACCTAGATAGTATCAATAGTCTAACACATACCTTCACATATAGGTATATATGATCACACATCATTAAATCAACTACATAAATAGACATATAACTTCAAGTAGTGCCGAAAAGGCCATGATCATCAATGTACTTAAAATAACGCCGACACGGCAACATCAATTCACATAGCATCGTCACCAAAGGTGGACCAAACAAATTATAACATAATTGAAGTATAATTAACATTGAATAAGAATCAATAGAGCAGGGTACCACCACTTCATCATCAACACTTCAAGCAAACACCAAGTCACTCAATTCAACATCATAAGGCCGTTACCCATAGCCATGAACAATACACAACTATGAGAACCAATGAAATCTAAATAAATTCAACATAGATTCAATAATCTAAGACCAATTAGATAACAATTGAACACATTTCTTACACCATTAGAAAGCCCATAAGAAACTACACATGAATTCATCAACATTAGACCAATATCAAGTAACCCATAAGTTAGTCAAAATCTTGGGTTCATCAATTTATTGGGTTCATATGTTAATTGAATTAAAATCACATTAATAACAACATTTCAATCACTAAACAATTATTAGAAACCATTTATGCAAGAACCCATGGTAGATCATGAAAAAGGTCAATTCATCTTTTGAAAACTTTAGAAAACATCTTTGAAAGTTGGGCTCCTTGATGAAACGAGTTTCAAGGATCAAAAGTCATACCTCAATGAAGCTAATTATTCATTTTGATGAAGAATCTTCACTCAAAACGTCACACCAAGTTCTTCCTTTGAAGTATGATTGTGTCCTAAGATGATGATTCGAGACTTAGCATTTCCTATTACCATATATGAAAGAGTTTTAAGACTTCTATATTGTTTTTATGAAATGTTTTAATTCTGCACTACTTTTCATTATGTATCTCCTATGAATGATATGATAGGCTTGTATGAGACCTCCAAGAGGTCGAGTACGCCGGTCGCAATCCTAGATTGTGCCCTAACATCTAGGGTGTGGCTTCGGGATGTGACAAATCTTGGTATTAGAGCATAGGTTAATGAAAGTATTCTTAGAAATCAAAAAGTCTCAAAAGTCACGTCTAGTAGAGTCTCGACCAGCAGTGTGAATCGCGACACATCTATGGGCGAGAGGCTATAGGACGATAGTGTTTCCCTTTATTTCTACTCCTATGTCGTGGAGTAGAGTAATGTTATGAGTCTCCTTCTAAATGTATTTCCTTGTGTTTCTAGGAGATGAATACTAGAACTATGGCCGCTAGAAGGATGGAAGAGGGAAGGGTGAATGAGGAAGCTCCTCCTCAAGTTGAGCAAGTGCTTCATGATGGGCAAGGTGTCCAAGGTGCTCAAGGTGCTCAAGTGCCTCCTCAAGGTGATCATGCCCCTTATGTGGGAGGAGGTAATGAGGTGTCGGATTTGACTAATCGGGATATTAGAGAGGCTTTGCTTGCTTTAGCCCGAGCCGTAACTAATCAAGTTAACTTGAACATGGTGTCTAGCATTAATGTTATGGAGAGCACTATGTCATCTAGATTGAGAGACTTTGTGAGGTTGAATCCTCCAATCTTTCTTGGATCTAAGGTGAATGAAGATCCCCAAGAATTCCTTGATGGTGTGTACAAGGTATTGAGTGCTATGGGGGTTACATCTAGGGAGAATACGGAGTTGGCTTCTTATCAATTGAGAGATGTGTCTCAAATTTGATACACTCAATGGAAGGACAATAGGCCAATGGATTTGGGTCCTATTGAGTGGAAAAATTCAAGGAAACTTTTCTTGGTAAGTACTTTCCCCGAGAGAGGAGAGAGGTTAAGGTAGAAGATTTATCAATCTCAATCAAGGAAATATGAGTGTTGAGAATACTGTTTGAAGTTCTAAACTTTGACTAGGTATGCACCTTCGCTAGTGTCTAATCCAAGGGATGAAATGAGTCGCTTTGTGACGGGTGTAGCCGACTTAGTGAGGGAAGAAAGTCGTACGGCTATGTTGCATGATGATATGAATTTAGCTAGACTCATAGTGTATGCACAATCAATTGAAGAGTCTAAAATTAGGAGGATGTCAAGGAAATTGAAATGGAGTGTTGCTAGTGATCAAGTGCAACCTAGGTTCAAAAACAGGACTCAAACTCAAGATGGACCTAGTGTTCCTAAGAAGAAGTTTGAGAAAGGAGGTGGTTCTCACAATGACAAACTGACATGTGCCACTTGTGGTAAGAAACATTATGGTGAGTGTTTAGTGAGTACCGGTAATTTCTTTGGATGTGGAAAGATGGGCATAAAGTTAGAGATTGTCCAAACATTGCTTCTAGGAAGGAGGGTAAGAAAGTTGAGCCTAGTGTTCCAAAGGATGATGCTCCAACTAGGAGGCGTTTCTATGCACTCCAGATAGAGGTAAGAAGCCGGATGAGAGTGATGATGATATTGGTAAGTCCTCATTTATTTTGTTATGGTATGAGTTCCTTCTAGGTGGGGGAGTATGGCTAGATAGATGTGCTAGAAGTTGTTGCATGTGCATGATGTTTAGGAGTTTGTTTGAAATCGAATTTCATTAATTTTTTGCATTGTGTGTTCTAGTAAGCTATGAGCATGTTGTAAAAGGTGTTTATATGATGTTACCTTGCATATTAGCATGTCTATATCATGAATTACCTAAGATTGCATTTTTGAAAATTTTGCCTAAATTCACTGTAGCATGCACTGTTCACTGTAAAAAAATTTAAAAAGTGTCTAATTGATTCTTTGGACTAAAATTGTTGTTATGTGGTTATAACTGATGTGTATGAGTATATTAATGAATATAAAATGTGTTTTTGCTATTTGGAATGAAGCATGTGAGTTTTGTAGCATAATAAGTTATAGAATTGTATTCTAGTTTCTTGTTGTGTTGTGAATCTCTTGACTTTGTGAAATTCACGTTTTCTCCTTTATTGCGAGTTGCTTGGTCGGGTTATGTGCTGTTAAGTTGGTTTTCTAATCTTGGAAGTGTTCGGAGAGTGACAAGTGTCATTCGAGGACGAATGTTGTCCAAGTGGGGGAGAATGTAAGACCTCAAAAATGACTTCGGTTATCTAGAGCCTATCATGTTGGAAATGGTGGTATAAGGTCCTAATGTGGTCTATTATGTTCTATTGAGGCAGTAGCTAGCATATTAGGTACGTTGGAAGTCAAACGTGAAGGGTCAACAAAGATGTTAGACGACTAAGTCACCTAAGTGTCTAATGTGAGGGCCTATGTGTTTATGTGTGACATATGGTTCTAAGGTCTTAAATGAGTCTAATATGATGTGTATAGGTAGTGTGTCATGTTTTGAGAAGTTAGTAGGTCAAACACTCAAGAACGTCCATGGCATTCGAAAGATGTGCCTTGAAATGATCTTGTGTGTCGAGGCATGTTTCGTCGAGTTTTACGTGTTTGTTTTGAGTGAAATTCATGTGAGATGTCCTAAACTCGGATTCTGTCATGTTAGAGTTTGAAACGTCTGGCCAAACATCCCCAAGGACCAACTAAAGGTCCTTGAGGAAGGACCCATGTCGGAGGCCAAGAAGCCCAAGGCAGCCTCACCTACGGAATCCAATCGACGGACAGTGGGCTGGTCGACGGTCCGTGGGTGATAGGCGTGGGTAGGTACTTATCCTGGGTGGCTAAGATACCTATCCCAAGCCTCTAAACCAATCGACGGAGGACAGGACGGCCCGTAAGTGGACCTGCATCCCGTTGATGGGCGGACCGTCGATGAGAAGACCATGTCCCAGACCACAGACCAAAGGACGGTCTGTAGGTCCAAGGATGGTCGGTAGATGGTTTTGTAGATTGGGACTTATGCTGGGAAAGGTTGTGAACCACGTCGAGCCTCTGACCCAATCGACGGGAGGACAGGATGGTCCGTTTGTGGAAAAATGGTCGGTCGACTGCCCCGTCGGTAGTGCCAATGTCCTGCGCGCAGTTTCACAGTTAAGTTAGGGGTGAAATTGTAATTTCACCCAACTTCTAAATGGAAGGTTTGTAGGTTCCCTAAGGGTATTTTACATGTGTTTATAAGGTTTTAACACTTAGAAGATTTCATTCTTCAAAATCAAAACGCCAAAATACCTTAGATTTCCCCAAGACCCCATTGAAGTCCAATATCAAGGAAGAGCTTGGTGTGACGTTTTGAGTGAAGATTCTTCATCAAAGTGAAGAATTAGCATCATTTAGATATAACTTTTGATCCTTGAAACTCGTTTCATCAAGGAGCCCAACTTTCGAAGATGTTTTCTAAAGTTTTCAAAAGATAAATTGACCTTTTTCATGATTTACCATGGGTTCTTGCATAAATGGTTTCTAATCATTGTTTAGTGATTGAATTGTGGTTATTAATGTGATTTTAACTCAATTAACCTATGAACCCATGAAATTGATGAACCCAAGATTTTGATTAACTTATGGGTTACTTGATATTGGTCTGATGTTAATGAATTCTTGTGTAGTTTCTTATGGGATTTCTAATGGTGTAAGAATTGTGTTCAGTTGTTATCTAATTTATCTTAGATTCTTTAATCTATGTTGAATTGGTTTAGATTTCATTGGTTTTCATAATTGTGTATTGAATTGGTGTTCATGGCCATGGGTAAGGGCCTTATGATGTTGAATTGAGTGATTTGGTATTGTCTTGAAGTGTTGATGATGAACTGGTGGTACGCTGCCCTATTAATTCTTATTCAATGTTAGTTATACTTCAATTATGTTATGATTGGTTTTGTCCACCTTTGGTGGTGGTGCTAGGTGAATTGATGTGGCCTTGTCAGTGTTATTTTATGTATATTGATGATCATGGCCTTGTCGGCACTACTTGAAGTTATATGTCTATTTGTGTAGTTTATTTGATTATGTGTGATCATATCTACCTATATGTGAAAGTATGTGTTAGACTATTGATACTATCTAGGTAATCATGCTATGCTTTGACTATGTGTAAAGTGTGTAGTCTTAGAGTTGATGCATGGTTGTTCCTAAATTTGCTAGATGAGTCTTCAATTGTTAAGTTGATGATGTTAAGGTAATGAATAGATTGAATAAATAAGGTTAAGGGTCATTCCTAAGTGTCTAAAGAAAGATAGACTATATGTGCTAAATGGAAGTATGTGGTGTCTTGTTTAGGTACACTTGCGTCCCTTACTTGATGCTTATGTGAATATGTGATGTCTTGACTTAGGAACCTAAAGGGTCTTAGTATTGAATAAATGAATATAGGTGAGACCTTGAATGATGATAAGAGGGTCCTTTATGTGAAACCTTGAACCAAGTGGTAATGTTATGAAACTTGAAGTCGAAAGCCGTAATGGTGTCCTTCATGTAATGAATGATGGACTTAAGGTTGATTGGATGGAACGGCATCACATCAATCCTTAGGAATGTCATGATGAGATTCTTGTCACCATAGTGAGATAGACCTAGTGGAGCTTGGTTTGGTAGGGTAAATGTAATTGGGTCATGAACTTGATATGGGACCCAATTGTATGAACCTTAATGTGACTTAATCTATGAGAACAAAGGCTAGCACCGAGTGAGTATGGTAAGGAAAGTAGTTCTAGTTAAGGATTGAGACTAGAATACAAAGAAGCCCTTCATATTTCCTTAACCATGTGCCTACATGGGATGTCTAAGTTCTACCATTGGCAAGTAGAACACCTCATCGAAGTAGGAGAGAACTTTGGATTCCATGCCTTGCTACCATGGTCTATGTCGGTTATTGCCTATTCTTATCATATGGTAGACATATTAGCATTTGAGAAGTTCTATGATGTTTAGGTGGTGGTATGGGACGCTATCTAGACATTACGCAATAGGCTTTGAAGATGTAATAAGAGTCCCTAGGTCTTATCCAAGACCATTATTTGAATGTCCTTTATGTGATGTGTGTCTCTTAAATGAACCAATGAACTAATGAATTAATGATATAAATAATGTAAATGAATGAGTACATAATTTAAAGTGACTTAAGGATATCTTAGTTAAAGTATGAAGAGGGCATAAAGGATGATCTCTTGATGTATTATCTTTGGAAGTCTTGAGAATGACTCTAGTTAGGGAAGTTGCTTGATATGTTTGACATGATCTAAGCCTAGGAATTCTTAAGGATTATTTTGGTAGACTTGAAGTTAATGTATGGGCGTTTTCTTCTAGGAGTACTTGAGTAAGTCTTTTGATAGCCTTGGTAGGGGAGATTGTCATACCTTATATGTTATGTATGTTGATGTATTGTGGGTGTATATGTGTCTCATTATGAGTAATCTTGAGAATCGTTTAGGCAAATCTAGAGAGGGTGTATGAGCGGTCTCCCTTTGTGTGACTTAAGTGAATCTTAGGATGACGTTAGTGAGAAGACTACATGGTAGAAGAGTTTTAAAAGGCAAGATAGGGACTTCTCTGTAACAGTGAAGTACTTCACTGTTACAGTGAAGTACTTCACTGTTACAGTGAAGTGAGGTTACTATGAAGTGACCTCTAAAATATAATAATTTGTTTAAATGTTTTCTTATGTGACTCTAAGTTGCTAAATGTTATTATTATGATTATATTATGATGTTTTAAAGAAAATCTGCATATTTCCAATAAATGTTTGTTTCGTGGTTTTATGCATAATGCCATACTTAGTACATGTGGTTGTACTAATTTCATGCTTTATTTCTACCTATTTAGTTCTTGGTAGGTGACGATCTTTGGGAAGAAGACTTGGACAAGGAGATCGTTCAAGAATAAGTTTGAAGTATGTCCTCACTTGACTTGAGGGCAAATATGTCATTTTATGCTTTGTTTTATGAAGTTTTGTAATAGACTATTAGTAGTATGTTTTCATATTCGTATGGGCCGTGTCCCAAGTATTATTGTGTCCTATGATGATGATTTGAGACTTATCATTTCCTATTACTATATATGAGAGAGTTTTAAAACCTTTATATTGTTTTTATGAAAAGTTTTAATTCCGCACTACTTTTCATTATGTATATGCGATGAATGATAAGATAGGCTTGTATGAGACCTCCAAGAGGTCGAGTACGCCGGTCGTAATCCGAGATTGTGCCCTAACTTCTAGGGTGTGGTTTAGGGATGTGACAAATAATGTCTAACTTCACATAACATAACATCATGAGTATTCATCATCATATTTAGCAATATAGACCAATAACATGTTCATAAGTGAAACTAACATCATATAGTATCATCAATATGTAAAGTCAACATATGCATATCATTCGCTTTATAAGATCATAAGAACGAAATTCAATTGAAATTTTAGAGAAATTGGTCTTCTTCTTCAAGCTTTATTCTTCCTTCAATGGAGGTTAAATAGAGAGAGAAAGTAGAGAGGGGTGAGAGCTTTTGGGTTTTGATTTGGGGATTTGATTTGAGTGAGTAATTGTGAGGGAGTATATGTGAGGGAAAACTTATTCGAAATCAATATATTTACCCCCCATTAAATACCCAAAAGACCCCTCACTTACGTTAACCCTTTAATGAAGTCAAACTTGAATTCCAAATTTCGATTTTCGTCGGGAAACAAGTTCGTGACGCGGAGCTTCTCCCGCAAGATTTTCCAAATAAACTTTTGAGACACTAGAGTCCGCGATCTCCCGCGACGCTGACCAAGAATTTTGTCCAAGTGGGACCTATTCCGAGACGCGGACCCATTTCAGCCAAGTGCAATTTGGCTGCTGCTTTGGCAGCTTGCTTGGCTAAGTTTGGAGTCCTTTCGTGGATTCCTAGGGCGACCCTTGGGGGGTTTTACCATGATGTTTTAACCTTATGTACATGATTATACATTTTTAAAGGATTTTTAAAAGTTTTAGACCTCATATGACACTCCTACACCTTTACGAAACCTAAGGGCGTTTTACTAGTTCAAGTGCACTAGCTTCCGGACGTCGTGGATATTTCTTGACGTCTTAACTCCAAAACTTCCTAAATGGTTAATTAACATTATTTTAGGCCTTATGAAAGTGTTAATAACCTTAGACCAACATGTGAGGATCTAGATTAGGTCTTTGACTTTTGGAGTGTTACACCTCTATTTCATTAGTCTCCGGACGTCATGGACGTTCCTTGACGTCTTGACTCTAAAACTTCTTAAATGACTTATAAACATTATTTTAGGTCTTATAACAGTGTTAGTAACTTTAGACAAACATGTGAGGCTCTAGGTTAGGTCTTGGAATTTTGGAGTGTTACATTATCCCCCCCCCCTTTAGAAACATTCGTCCCCGAATGACACTATCTTTTGCTGGGAAAAGATAGACTCAATACTAGCATCCCAACAAACAACATACAAAAGCAACACGCGTTACCATTGAAAGCAACATATCAATATGGAATTTACATGTAACAACTCAAAACGCAATTTACTACATTTTTAAGAGCTCTACATCACAACATGAGGAGTTTCCTTCCCAATATAAACATGAGCTAAACATAATCATTAAGTCACTTATGTCAAAACTTCTTTCAACACATCAACATTCTCATTACTATTTCATGAAGTCAACAATACATCAAATACACAAATAAGTGAAAATCAAGAAAAAGTCCCTTGTCACATAAAAAGCTCATTTTAGCATTAATTGTTTACCATAATATGAATATTATTGCAAAAGAATCCAAATTCAAATTCATTCATTGTATTCATTTGTGATACCTCTAAAACGACTTAGGTGAAACTAGGGATTATCGCTTGAGTCTTGATGTTTTGAGGTCCTAAAATAAGTTAAAATGATGTTAGGAGGCATCCTTACAGTTTCATGAAGTTTGGAGGTCAAACGTCCATGACGTTAGAAAGGTTCGCTTTGAAATGACCTTGTGTTTGTTAGTATATTTCGTCGAGTTTTACGTGTTCCTTTTGGATGAAATTCATATGAAATGTCCTAAACTCGTGTACGAACATATTCGGGTTGGAAACATCTGGGAAAAAGTCCCCAAGGACCAACCAAGGGTCCTTGAGGAAGGACCCATCTTGGTAGCCAAAACTGCCTAAGGCAGTCCCACCTTCGGAGGCAATCGACGCCCAGTAGGCTTGTCCACGCCCCTTAGGTGGAGAACGTTGATGGGTTCTCAGCCTAGGGAGAGATATCCCAAAGTCAAGTCTTTCAATCAAACGACGGTAGCCGAGGACGGTCTGTCTTTGGACCTATGAACCGTCAATTGTCAGGCGTCGATGGTGCTTGCAATTTCGCCTGTTTTACTGTAATGTGAAGGGGTGAATTGTTAAATTTACCCCACGTCCAAATAAATGTTTGGGAAATTTCTAGGGTTATTTTAGGTTTTTAAATAGATTTATAAGTCCTAAAAACCTAGATCAATTCATTATTTCAAATCAATACCCAAAATCTCTAAGAAACTCTCTAGAACTCCATTGAAGTCAAAACTCATGATAGAGCTTGGATTGAAGATTGGATGGCTATTATTCATCAATCTTCATCAAATTAGTTATATATCATCAATTTAGGTATATTCTTCATCTTTGAATCTTTTTTTTTTCAAGGACCCAAACTTCAAAGTGATTTCCAAAGTCTTTCAAAGATGAAATTGTCCTATTTTGATATCTATCCTTGGGTTCTTGCGTAAAACATTTTGAATCATGATATATTGATTGAATTGATGTTAATTATATGATTTTAACCTAATTACTCTATGAACCCATGTAATTCATTGACCCTAGTTTTTGACTACTTTGTGGGTTACTTGATTATGTCTGAATGCTATTGAATTCTTATGTAGTTTTATAAGGGCTATTGAATTATGATAGAATCATGTTAGAATTGTTAGTATGCTGAAATAAATTCATAAATATATGTTTTATGATCTTTGATTTATTGTCTATTGTAAGTATTGAATTGAATTGGTGATCATGGTCATGGGTAAGGGCCTTTGGGTATTGTGTTGGATGATTTAGCTGTGGATTAAAGTGGTGAGAGTGCATTGGTGGTAAGCTGCCCTAGTTATTTTTATATTATGTAATTTAGGTCTTGAATTATGTTATAATTGGTAAGGTCCACTTATGGTGGCGGTGCTATGTGGGTTACATATGAATTATGTGGCCTCGTCGGCGTTACTTTATGAATTATGATGATCATGGCCTTGTCGCCACTACTTGATATATTATGATGGTTTTTGTAGGTTATTTATGTGAAGTATGATAATATCTATCTGCATGTGAGTAAGGTGAAAGAATGTGTTCTTCTACTAACGTTAGGTGATCATGTTAGACTATGACTATGTCCTTGTGTGTGTAGTCTTAGTGTTGATGCATGATTCTTCCTACTTTGGTATATGAGTCTCATGATGGTTATATTGAAGGTTCTAATGTAGTGCATAGGGTGACCTATAGTTGACTTGGTTTTCCTAATGTGCTTCTTAAGTTAAATATAATATGTGATACAGAGAAGTATTGATGTGTCTTACTTGTTAACTATAGAAATTAATATGTAATTCTTGACTTAGTATGCTAAAGATCCTTAGTTTTGTATATGTGATGGACATGTGGCCTTGAACATAGTAAGAAGTTCAAATTTTGTGGAGCCCTCAACCTAGTTGAGAGGTTATGATATCCTTGAAATTAAAAGTCGTAATGGTATCCTTCTTGTGTGAATGGTGGACATAGGGTTGATTTGTTTGAACGGCATGAAATCATCCTTAGGAAAGTCATTGAGATATCCTCTTAACTATTTAAAGGCAACCCTAGGGGATCGCTTTGATAAGGTGTAATGTGATTGGGTTATGAACTAGATATGGAACCTCTTCATGTACTCCTTTATTGAATTACTCTATGAGAACAAAGGCTAGCACCGAGTGAGTATGCTTCAGAAGTAGCTCTATATTAAATATGATAATATATAACAAAGAAACCCTTGATATTCCTTAACCATGTGCCTACATGGGATGTGTCAAAGTTCTACCATTGGCAAGTAGAACACCCTCCATATAAGAAGGTTATAACTCCGGATTTCTTACCTAGATACCATGGTCTATGTCGGTTATTTCCTATTCTTATTATATGGGATACCTACTAGTGTTGGATAAGTTCTATGACTTTTAGGTAGTGGTATGTGATTCTATCTAGACATTGCACAATGAGTCTTTGAAGATGTTAGTGAGTGATTCCCTAGGTCTTCTCCAAGACCATTACTTGAATGTCCTTATGTGTTGAATGTGTCTTAAGTGAACTAGTGAAGATAATGACTTGAGTTAGAAAGCATGTTATTAAATAACTACTCATATAGAGTAGTTTAAGGGTTGCCTAGTTAAGGTGAGAAGGGGGCAAAAGAATGGTTTATTCATGTCTTACCTAGGGAAGTCTTAAGAATGACTCTAAATAGGGAAGTAGATTTATAAGGTAGACATGATCCAAACATAGGTAGTCTTAATGATTATTTAGGTAATCTTGGAGATGGTGTATGGTCTTTCTCTTCTTGAATTACTTAAGTATGTTTGATAACCATTGGTAGGAGAATGTCATATTGTATATATGTTGTGGTATGAAGTGAGAATGATTTTATCCTAGGTACTCTAAAGGATATCTTAGGTGCGTATGAAGGGATTGTATGAGCGGTCGCTTCATAACTCACCCAAGTGAGCCTTAGAATCACCTTTTGTATGAGGATCTCATGGTTGTGCGATTTGTAGGTGTTATTGATGCTATATTGTGATGTGTGAGTTTTACTTGAAGTTACATTGAGGTTACAGTGATGTTCCCTGTAATGTTACCCTAAGGTATTATAATTTGGTGTTAATTGCATATGACTTATATTGGGTTCTAAATGTGATATTTAGTTCTTAAATGTGGTTCTTATACTTTTAATGTGATTTTTTAATAAAAAAGATCATGTTTCTTATAAATGTTTGTTTCACTTGATTTTATGCATTATGCCATACTTAGTACATGTGTTTGTACTAATTCCATACTTTTTTTTATCTGTATTGGTGTGTTTAACAGGTGAGAGGTATCGAAGCAAGCTTGGAATCTAGTTATCGTTCAAGCATTTTGGGGTATGTCCTCACTCATTCAAGGACATAATTAACGTCTTTAGACTTTCTTATTTCAAAGTATTCTATTGGATAATTGATTGTAGTATTTCGATTGAATAGGCCGTGTCCCAAAGTATTCCTTGAGTCTAGGATGGCATATCATGAGACTTAGTGTTTTCTATTGTTTTAATATGCAAGATATTTTATGAAGTTTTCAAGTGAAAAGTCAAATTCCGCACTACCTTTCATACATGTATGCAATGAATGATGTCTAAGGGCTTCTACAAGACCTCCTAGAGGTCAAGTACGCCATGTCACACTCCGAGAGTGCCATATCTTCTAGGGTGTGCTCTCGGGATGTGACATCATTATTAGTAGTACAACTAATCTTAATTATGAAAAATATGAGGATAACGGGACTTCATGTCGGCCTCGGCCTCCTATGTTGCTCCCTCAACTAGGTTGTTTCTCAATAGGACTTTTACGGAGGCCACCTCTTTGTTCCTCAACTTCTTGCCTTTACGATCTACTATTTCCACCAGAACCTCTTCATAGGAAAGCTCCTCATCTACACGAGGACCTTTAATAGGATGTATCGCCACGGGATCACCAATGCACTGCTTAAGCATGGAGACAAGGAAAACTGGATGAACCGAAGCTAGTTTACTAGGTAAACTCAACTCATATACAACATTTCCGACTGTTTGCAACACCTCATAGGGACCCATATATCGGGGACTTAACTTCCCCTTTTTCCCGAATCTCATCACCCCTTTCATAGGTGAAATTTCAAGTACACCATATCACCTACTTAGAATTCAAGATTTTTTCTATAGGATTTTTGCTGACTATAGTATGTTTTCAACCTATCCATTATAACACAAACTTTCTCCAAAACATCATAGACTATTTAGGGACCATGGAGAGAAGACTCACAAACGTGAAACCACCCAACTAGATATCTACATATCCTACCATAGAGTTCTTCAAATAGAGCCATCGAAATACTCGAATGACAGCTATTGTTATAGGAGAACTCAACGGAAAGTGATCATCCTAATTTCCTTTGAAGTCTATTACACAAGATCTTAACCTATCCTCAAAAGTTTGAATAGTACGCTTCTCTTGACCAACCATTTGGGGATGAAAAGCGGTGCTAAGCTTTACTTCTATACCAACCCATGAAAGACCTCAAAAAAGAGAAGTGAATTGAACACCTCTATCTGATATGATGGACAAAGGGATCCCATGAAGACTCACAATCTCATTTATCTATATTCTTGCATATTCCTCCATCGAATAAGTAGACTTAATGGGGATAAAGTAAGCGGATTTTGTCAATCTATCCACTATCACCCAAATTAAGTCATTTCTAGGGAACCCAACTACAAAGTCCGTGTAAATTTCTTCCCTCCTCCAAGTAGGAACTCCCACTTCTTGGATTATACCACGAGGCTTTTGATGCTCGTCTTTCATTTGTTTGTAATTTTGACACTTGGCTACAAACTCCGCTATGTCCATTTTTAGGCCATCCCACCAATATACCTCTCTAGGATCACGGTACATTTTGGTGGAACCCGGATGGATAAAGCATCGGGAACCATGAGCTTCCTCTAACACTCTATTCCTCAAATCATCAACATCAGCTATACATAATCTATTTTGGTACCTTAGCTTACCATCCCCCCTTGGGAGAATGACTCATTCATCTTACTAAGTACCGATTTCTTCAACGCAATCAATAGGGGATCAAGATGTTGTTAAGACTTCACCTCAACCACTTAGGATGACTCAGAGTTATTATGTAGCACAAAACCACCATTTGGGGAATATTTCAACCAAACACCCAATCTAGACAATCTATGAACATCTTTCACTAGGTCTTTCTTACCTTCTTCCACATGAGACACACTACCATGGTCATACGACTTAAAGCATCCTCTACCACAATAGCTTTTCCGGGGTGGTAGAGAACACTCACGTCATAATCTTTCAACCATTCTAACCATCTTCTTTGTCGAAGATATAACTACTTTAGGGTAAACACATTTAAGACTCTTATGGTCGGTATAAACATCCACATGAACACCATAAAAGTAATGCCTCAATACTTATTAAAGCAAACACCACGACTGCTAACTAAAGATCATGCGTTGGATAATTCTTCTCATGCACCTTAAGTTTTCTAGAGGCATATGCTACTACCTTCCCATGTAGCATAAGCACACACCCCAAATCCACTCACGATGTATCACAATATAGCAGAAAACCCTCTGTACCCTTTGGTAAAGTCAACACCGGAGCGGAGGTAGGCCTATCTTTCAAAATTTTGTAGCTTTTTTCACAATCCTCCGACCACTCAAACTTCACAGTATTTTGGGTCAAGGTAGTCAAAGGAGAAGTAATGGATGTAAACCCATCACGAACCTCATATATACCCTACTAAATTCAAGAAAGTTCTTATGTCGGTTGGAGTCAATGGTCTAGGAAACTTTTTCATCGCCTCGGTTTTCTTTTGATCGAATTCAATACCCTCACTAGAGATGATATGACTAAGAAACTCCACTGACCTCAACATAAACTCACACTTGCTATACTTGGAAAATAGTTGGTCTTCTTTAAGGATTTGCAATACCACCCTCAAATGGTTCATCTGTTCACCCTCGTTCTTTGAATATATAAAAATGTCATAAATGAAGACAATGACAAAGGAATCTGGGTATTATCAAAATACCCTCTTCATAAGGTCCATATAAGCCGCCAGGGCATTGGTGAGACCAAAGGAAATTTCTAGGAACTCATAGTGACCATACCTATTTTGAAATGCCGTTTTAGGTACATCCTGACCTCTCACCCTAAGTTGGTGATACCCCAATCTCAAGTCAATCATAGAAAAGTAGCTAGCCCCTTGGAGTTGATAAAACAAGTCGTCAAACTGAGGGAGAGGGTACTTGTTGACCATATTGAGTTGACAATAGTCAATACACAACCTAAGGGACCCATCCTTCTTCTTCACATACAATACCGGAGCACCCCATGGTGAAATACTAGGTTGAATGAATCCTTGGTTGAGCCTTCAACTCTTTCAAACCGGACAGATCCATCCGATAAAGAGGAATTGGGGATTCGTATACGGTAATAAGTCAATACCAAAGTCAATTTCTTGTTCGGGAGGAACTCCGATCAAGTCATCACGAAAGTTTTCCGGAAATTCCCTCACTACGGAGATCGACTCTATAGGAGGAATGTCGGATTCAAGATTTTTGACTCTTACAATGTGGTAAATACACCCTTTAGAGATCATTTTACAAGCTTTTACATAAGAAATAATACGACCTCTAGGAGTTTAATTACCCCCCTTCCACTCTAAGACGAGTTCATTTGGAAAATAAAACTTGACTACCCTTGTCCGACAATCAATGGAAGAAAAATAAGGATTCAACAAATCGATTCCCAGAATAATATTGAAATAAAACATATCAAGTTCTACCAAATCCACCCATGTAACTCTATTGGGAAAAGAGATAGGACAACTCCTAAAGACTCTTCTAACCACAATGGAGTCACCCACCGGGGTTGTAACCGAAAATGGTTCAATCAAATTATCGGGTTTAACATCAAATTTTTTAGCAACTACAGGAGTTACAAATGACAATACAGCACTGGTATCAAGAAAAGCATAAACATCAATAGAGAAGACTTGTAACATACCGATGACCATATCGGGAGACTCCTCTTGCTCACGTGTAGAACGGAGAGCATAAAAGAGGTTCCTCTTTGGAGCTTCGGAAATAGTGCCACTAGCTTGAGCTTGAGCACTTCCCTTCTTTTAAATCCTTATATTAGGGCAAACCCTAACCTTGTGGCAACTCTTGCCACACACAAATCAATTATCCATCCCTACTAAACATTCACCCATATGTTTGTTACCACACTTTCCACAAGTAGGCTTCTGGCTTTTTGAATTAGAACCTCTTCCCTTTTGGGACATAGGGTTAGACACCCTAACATCACGAGCCTTGAGAAATTTTGAAGGAACTTGGTTGGAAACCCTCTTCTTGAACCTAGGCTTGTATTGAACTTCAAGCCTACCGTTGGATGTACCTCCCTCATAAGACTTGGCCCTCTTGAACTCCCTATTCTTCCTCTCAAAGTCTAATCTCTTCAACTTGTAGTGCATGCACCATCAACCCTGAGATATCCATGTTATCATGGAGTATCGCCGAACAACACTCTTCAACCAAATCATTGGACATCCCCGTGATATAATGACTCATTTCAGCCCTTGGGTTAGATACCAAGGAAGGTACATATTTTGACATCTTAGTAAACTTCAAGGACTACTCTTGCACACTCATACCTCCCTGACGAAGGTTGATGAATTCTTCCACTTTCACCTCGCTTTTATCCATAGGAAAGAAACTATCAAGGAAAACCCTTCTAAACACCTCCCAAGTGATAGGACCCACTCACAAGGATACTCATGAAGTCCCTCAAGAGGGAAGCCGTAGTACTAGCATTTGTTTTAACACGAGTTCCAACCTTGCGATTCACTTGAGTCGTTATGTCTTGTGCTGCTACCACTTGAGCTTGGATAGTCATGGCTTGGGCCAAAATCAAAAATTTCGACCTTATCTCTCCATCCGTTATAGGTGGAGGAATGACTAGAGCTTAGTCTTGTGGAGGCACTCGGTTGTCTTGTGAAGGGACATGGTTATCTTGGGGAGGAACTCCAGCATTAGCCAAACCTTCCTCCACTCTCCTTGTCGCTGCATGTCTTTTATTCATATCCTATATCCATATGAAAAGGATTAGAAGAAGGAGGAGCACATAGTGTTACCACTCATAAGACACGACTTTCAAGATTACCAATAAGTGAGAATTCCTAATTGTCACATAGCCTCTTATTAACAAGTGTGGCGCGCTTCACACAAATGAACAAGACTCTAGGTAAACGTGGTTCAATAAGGCATCAATCCTATTAATTTCTTTAACCTCATGCTCTGATACCAAGTTTGCCACGACCAGGGAGCACTCCCTACACGTAACCGAGGTCATCATCCTCAGAGAGGACTAAGATTAGCCTCTTAGCATTCATCATTACATATCATAGGTTAAAAATGAAGAAGAATTAAAATGTTTCATACGTACATCTATATAGTGAGGTTTACTTAGACCTCTCGCATACTACATATAGATTTTACATAGACTCCTCACATAGGAAGCTTACATAGGTTTCTCTTTTAGACAAGATAATCGATACATAAGAATTAGTCTAATACTTCATCTCATATTGAACCATATAAATGAGTACAAATCTTGGACATAGACAATACAAAGTCAACATGCTAATAGAAGTTTACATAAATATCCAAATAAAAGAGGAATGAAGAATGTCTTGAATACAACTTTAAATCTAGAATGTGGAACAAGGTAACATCCCCGAACATGAGGACCTACCAACACATGGGAATAGAGTCCAAGTCTTCTTCAATTGGATTCTGAGAACTCAGTTACTGGAACCTACATAATTGTAGAAAACATAGAAATATAGGTTAGTACACCACTTGTACTAACTATTGAAACATATGCACATAAAACATTGAAATAATGCTAAAAGGCACATTTGTTCAAAACCATGCCAAATTTCTTTGAAAAGCCTTATGCACAATCAATGACCCTTATAAGCCAATAATCACTTATTCCTTAAGACAAGACCATATACAAGACAAGACCAACATAATCAAGTAAAGTCAAGTCAACATGTGTAATAGCATATTATATTACATAACCAAAGCAACTCCAACATCATGTTATAACAACAAAACATGTATAACAGTTCATAAAATTACAACATATGCAAGACCCATACTCATAACCTTTGCGAAGCTTACTAGTGCAATAACCAAGTGAAGTCCCATAACCCCACTCAACCAAGTAACCAAACAAAGGATCATAAGCAATGCCTATCTTCATCTAACATAGCATCATGAGTAGTCATCATCATATTTAGTAATATAGACCAACAACATGTTCATAAGTGAAACCAACATCATATAGGATCATCAACATGTAAAGTCAACATATACATATTATTTACTTTATAAGAAAATAAGAACAACCTCCTAGGAGCTCCATCAAGTCAAACTAGTTCAATGTATAGGTAGAGTCCCATAACCCTACCTAGACTAAGTCAAACCCCTTAAGTCATCCTAGTTAGAGTTCACTTTATTACTTCATTTTACTTTCGAGAACACTTGCCTTAACCGACATAGAATACATGAGCTAAATATGGATTCCGGTGTCATGAAACCCTACACTGAAAGAAGGTTGATTACTTGCCAAGGTAGTACCAAAACATGAACATAGCATCTAGGTGTATCCTCTAGCTAGTATTCCTATGGGGGCACCATAATTTAAGAACTAGGAGACATGTTTGAGACCCTCTATATTCCATTGGCATTGTAATCTCTATCTCATGACTACATGAGTGAACCTACCTTCCCCACTTGGGAAGGGACACTCCTCACTACTAGTTCACTCGGTGCTAAGCTAGAGTCCCTTTTTTAAATGTCTGTAAGCCTTTATTAATCATCATAACTTAGTATAGGTCAAAAGAGACTAACCCCCTTGTATATCATAATCATTAGCTCATTAGGAGTTGCATGAGAATATCCTTTTGTTGCAACCTTGATATGTGAGATTAACACAATATCATCATCATGTCATAGTAAGTATAATATTTTACACCCGGAGAGCACACCCCAGATACGACCGGCGTTGTCGTCCTCTTAGAGGACTTATACAAGCCCTTAGCGTTCATCATAACATGTGATCATTAAAAATTGTGGAAAAATTAAAACATTTACATTCAAATTAAAGTATTCTTAGACTTCATACTTAACATTTATAATGCCATACAATATTCTAAAAACTTGTCTCACGTATATAAAAACCATCCAAGAGTACGAAACTTGACTTAGCTAATAATTAGTCAATATGCCATATATGCCTTAATACAAAAGAATCCAAGTAACATAAATGGAAATAGAATATTCTTAATAACTACTAAAGTCTTCATAAGCTAGAATATGATAGATAGTATCCCCGAACATGAGGACCTACCAAGACTTGGAGAAAGAGTTCCAAGCTTCTTTAGATCGAACTCCTTAAATTCAATGGCGGAACCTACATTTGTAGTAATATAATGTAATGGGGTGAGTACGACACATGTACTAAGTATGGGTATATACACATAACATATAAGGACATGCATGAAAAATGATCATTTATCATTTCTTTATAAAGCATGCTAAGTCATGTGAATGTCTTCAATGCACATACCATAGAACATATACAAGTTAAGGACTTCATCAACATACAACATGGTCATAATCATAGACATATTATCATAGAATCATGTTAACATTTAATATTCAAAAGATTATCGAACATGATATGCAAAATACTTACCAATGATCCCATCCCCAACCTACAAGTGCAATGGTCATGTGAAGCCCCATAACCCCACACAATCAAGTAGACAAGGTAGGAGACCATAAGTAAAACTTTTCCTCATATAACTTGTAACATAAGTAGTCATCACTTCATATAACAATATAACCCAATAACATATTCATCATAATGACCAACATCATATAAGAGTAACATCATGTATCATAAGCATCATACATTTCATGTTATCATATTACATAAGAACAATATCCTAGGACTTCCCTTAGAGCCAACTTGTGAAATGTCTAGGTAGAGGCTTATACCCTACCCATACTAAGTAGACTCTTCAAGTCACCCTAGTCAATGTCCATTAACTTGTCTTTCATTTTACATGAGGGAACATTCACCTTAACCAACATAGTCCATGTGAGCTAAACATGGAATCTGGTGTCATAAAACCCCACAGCAAAAGAAGGTAGTTTACCGGACAAAGTAGAACCAAATATGATATCGCTTTCTAGGTGATCCACTAGCTAGTATCCTATGGTGGCAACATAGTTCAAGAACTAGGAGATGTATTAGAGACCCATAGTTCCACATTACATGGCATCCTTAATCTCGTGAGTGTCATTTTGACCTACCTTCCAACTAGGGAAGGGATACCTCTCATATCTAGTTCATCAGTGCTTAGCTTAAGTCCCTTTCTTGAATAACATTTAAGTTGTCTTTTATCCTAAATTTATTCTAGGTCATAGGAGATTAACCCATTGTATAAACATGATCATGAGCTCTTCAGGATTACATGAGAATTTCCTTTCATCGCAACCCCTCGTGTGTGATATTTACAAAGAATAATCATCTTCGGTAAATCATACAAGAGAATATCATAACTTGCATTATCTTATTCTTATTATGATCTCACAATTAACATGTTCATAGACCAACATATATACATAGCCACATCATACATAAATCAATAGAATTGTATCATCATTTATGGGCTAGCATAACCAACATGGAGTAATCACGACTTTAGAATACTTACCTGTCGCTTCCAAGAACGTTATTGAATCTTTTATGTCAACTTCATTCATAACCATAACATAGTGAAATAATCAATAGCTTAATCAATAACAACTCTTCAAATCATATACAAGATCAATGCATAATGTAGGATAAGGAAAAGGGTCATTTAAGAGTTCATTCTAGTTTTAGTCCAAATCCCAACGTTTTCATATCATCAAGTAGTAGAAATAACCATACGAAACCATCATCTAGAAAACAACATGCTTCACACGAAAATAAAATACTATAGGTCAAATACTCAACAAATTTGCGCATAATCAACCATGAAAAAGAATTACTTTTCATCGAAAATAAAAAATATGGAGTTAGGAAGAAAATCTGTTTTGTAGAGTAAAACCCCTAGTTTAGAAGTTCTTGAAAACTTATCTTTGAAAGTAACTCTTGGGGAAATGAATCCCAAGAGTGAAAAACACATACCTTATATATGAATAATCCACGAAAATTTGATGAAAAGCTTGAAGTCTTCGTCTTCTTCCTTAAGCTCTTCCTGTTCTTCAATGGTGTTTGGAAAAGAGAGTGCTCTTGAGATGAGCGAAAACTTGTTTTATATGATTTGGAACGTGTAAAGTGGTCTAAAACTAACCTAATATCCATATATAGTCGTCTTATGAATTACCCAAAAGACCCTCCACTTAAATGGGTCTTTTTATGAAGTTAAATTACAAAAAATACGACTTTAACGATTTTGGGAAGTGGGTGCGCATCGCGGGGCCAAATCCTGTCATTTTTTGTGAAATTTTCGGTTCAGGCAGTGAGGTGCATGTCAGACTCGCGTCGCGAGGCTTCCCCTTACATCTTGAGGCAGAACACCTCGTGAGGAACGCACGTCACGCACCTGTTCCTCCAATTCTCCTAATTCGCAGGCTGCCAAGCAGCCTGCTCACCCATATTTGGGTCATTCACAAGGACCCCTTTCGGTTGGTCCTTCGGATGTTGTTACCGGACGTTTGGACCCTTTGTACTACATTATACCTATCCAAGGCTTCTTTACATGTTTTGGACTTCATTTTACACTTTGAAACCTTCACCAAACATAGGGACATCAACTAGTTCGAATTAGCTAGTTTCCGGACGTCAAGGTCTTTCTTTGTCGTTTTGGCACTAACATTTTCCAAATGAGTTTATTTCATTAATATAGGTACGTAAACATTATTTTAAACATTATTAAATAGATTAAGCTCTAGTCTAAGTCATGGCATTTCCGGAGTGTTACATTATCCCCCCCCCCCCTTAGGAATATTCGTTCCCGAATGACACTAAAATCTTTTGACGGGTAAGAATAGACTCAATACTAGCAGCCCAACCAATCAACAACATAAAATCATAATGAGTCACAAATCAAAGGAGTATATCACAACTCCACACAAGACATACCATATCATTACACATAGCACTCAATTCATGATACACAACATATAAGAGCCCCATCTTCATAACACATAGTGAGGAATTTAATTTCCTTCTCAACCATGTCATAAGCTCAAAATGCATCAAAGAGTTACCATGCTATCATTCTTCTCAAGACAATAATAAAATAGCGAAATCACAGAAAAACACATGCATACATGTTTCACTTAAGTGAAAGAATAGAGTATGAAGGCATTTTCTTAAAACTCTAGTTGGTACCATCCTTTACTAAAACATGCACCTATTTAGCAACAGTAAATTTCATGATTGTGCATTACTTTCTCTATCAAGGGGAATGTCTAACCTCAAGGAGTAAATAGATGAGGGTAGCGGGACTTTATATCAGCTTCAAACTCTCATGTTTCACACTCAACAAGATGGTTCCTCCATAGAACTTTTACATAGGCAACCTCCTTGTTTCTCAACTTCTTGACTTCGCGATCTAGGATCTAAACCTGAACCTCTTTATAGGAGAGGTTCTCATCCACTCCTATACCTTCTATAGGTAGAATAGATAACGGGTCGCCTATGCATTTCTTGAGCATAGAAACATAAAACACCGGATTAACCAAATCTAGTTCACTAGGTAGTTTCAACTCATAGGCAACCTTCCCAATTCGTTGTAAAACCTCATAAGACCCAACATACCGGGGACTCAGCTTCCACTTCTTACCAAACCTCATCACCCCTTTCTTAGGTGAAATCTTCAAAGAGACATGATCAGCTATTTCAAACTCAAGATCTCTTCTTCTATTGTCGGCATAAGACTTTTGCCGACTATCTGCTATCTTCAATCTATCTTTTATGATTTGAACCTTCTCTATAGCTTCATAGATAATCTCTGGACCAAAAAGTGAGGACTCACCAACCTCAAACCATCCAACCAGAGATCTACACCTTCTACCATAAAGAGCTTCAAAATTTGCCACGGAGATGCTCGAATGATACCTATTATTGTTAGATAACTCAATCAAAGGTAAGTGATCATCCTAGCTTCCCTTGAAATCAATGTTACAGGCTCTTAACATGTCCTCAAGGGTCCTAATGGTACATTCCGCTTGACCATCCGACTGAGGATGAAAAGCGGTACTAAGTTTCACTTGAGTACCTAAACACTTTTGAAAAGCCTTTCAAAAATGAGATCTGAATTGGGCACCTGTATCCGAAATAATGGACAAAGGAATCCCATGAAGACTCACAATCTCATTAATTTAGATCCTTCCATAATCTTCAACCGTGTAAGTGGATTTAACAGGAATAAAGTGGGCAGATTTGGTCAACCTATCCACAATAACCCATATAGAATCATTTTGCTTTCGGTTTCGAGGCAACCAAAGAACAAAGTCCATATTGATGGATTCCCACTTCCAAGTAGGAACATCCATGATTTGGGTTACACCACCCGGTTAAAGATTTTAACTTGTTGGCAATTTGGACACTTAGTGTCACACCCGGGTCCTAGACCCTAGATGAGACCGGTGACATTAACCTATCACAGGTCGCAGACAAGCTTTTTCTTAGCTTTCATCACAATCATACAGTTAAATTTAGCGGAAAATTTAAAACCTTTTTAAATTTACTGAAGTGTACTTAGACTTCATATATTTCTTGCATAAGACTGATATGCTAACAGCTCAAAATAAACAACCATCTATTGACAGATTGAACAATTGAAATGAAGAATTCATAATATCATTAATAGTTGCCAAATCGGCCTTAATACAAAATCTTGAACAAATGTTTGGAAGGAAACGCTAGAAACAACATTCACTAGCTATGCCTAATCTACAAAAGCTAGAAAATAAAGCGTAGGCATCCTCGAACTCAAAAGGACCTACCAAAGTCTGGAGGTGCTAGTCCAAACAGCTTCAACTGATCTTTAATCTTCTTTAAGGACCTGCACCAAAAAAAATAGTAATTATTTATGGGTTAGTACACACTTGTACTAAGTATGGGTGTATGCACATAAACACATAAGGACTATGCATGATCAAGGAAAGTTCTTCCTATAGCAACATGCCATTTTTGGAAAGTGAAGTCACTTCACTTTCCTAATTCGTTATTTATGAATCATGCTATGAATATGACATATTTTCATGCATTTAAAGCACACAACTGATTTTCTATATGAACATAATACCTTGGAATCATGAACATAATTTTACAACAACTCAACCAAAATTTAATATTTTTGCTCCCCTTAGGCCGAGAGCTCCCTTTCCCAGACTTAGTTTATTTTTCAGTCTTTTCTTATTTTGGTTGTGTAGTTCAATTATCTTCTTTGATCCTATGTTTTACTTATGAGTGTAATGATTCATTGTAGTCCCATTGCTACAATGAATCAAGTAAGTAATCAACAGGACTAAGGAAATTATTTGACTACCCTACTCACAAGTTGTTCTTTCCATTATTGTTAAATTTGGCATGAAGTCTTTATAAACCAATCTTCATTGGCTATGCCCATTATTTGATCATTTGCATAATATTAACATGTTGGGGCATATATTCATACTCCAATTGATGAGTCATTATGTTTTCCTCCCTTTATTGCTATAAACCAATAATTTTTAAAACTTCATTCTTATCAAACAGTGATGATTTGATATTTTTATGCTTTTGCTTACTTAGTTCACTTTGAACTTACATTTCTTCTTCTTTGATCTCATATTCACTTTCAACATTCTAGGTTGACTTAGGATATTCTTTTAAGACTTCCATTGGGATCTTTCTGTGCAATGACTAAGAATGACTTACATCATTACTTAGTCTAACCTCACCCTTTGGTCATCCTATCCGAACACCCCTCATCTTCCTAGTTCTTTCTTTCTTTCTTTCTTTCTTTCTTAAAGAAATCTTTAGCATTTAACCGACATAGATCATGTGATATAACATGAAATCTAGTGTCTTCCTCACACTAAAAAGAGGTGGGTCACCGTCCAAAGTGAAACCGAATATTTCCTAGCTTTCTTAGGTACATCCACTAGCTAGTAACATATGTTGGCGACATAGTTCAAAGACTAGGAGAATATGAAGACCCTTATCCACCTTGGTGGTAGTCTCATCTCATGAGGTTTACATGTGTTTGCACAAGCTCATTACTAGTCTATCGGTGCTTAGCTCAATTTATTATACTTTACATTTTTAATAGTTGACTCATACACTATGGAAGCTTTCTTCTAGTATGAGGTATGCTTAGCTCAATGGATGACTTGTAATAGCTTTCTATACTTGATGAATGTAAACTTAAATCTTAAATTATCATCATGGTGTTAATGATACTTGTCTCAAGATTTCTAACGCCCTCTTATGTGAGTATCTTTAACATAATTGTTTAGGTGCAAGTGAGACTTGTCTCACTTCCTTTAACACCCCATTCTAGGTCAATTTCATAACTCATAAGCTTTTAGTTACTTCATTACTCACCTTATCATGATATTATCAATAGCCAAGTCAATTAACTTCATGTATATACTATATTAATCTCATCATTTTAAGCAAGCCAACTTTTAACATTTGATTAGCTTATAAGAACAATTCAGTGCTTAGTTTGGCCAAGCTATAAAGTTGATTTGGCATTGAAGATTCATTAATTAGCTTCGATTCTCATTCTTATTTCTTCTTGGAAACAATGCATTCCAAACACTTACAAACATATCTACTGTAAACACACACAGAAATCGAAACCATCAATCCTTTCAACAGTAAACTGGATTTCATAAACGACTTATAACAATTTCATCTTCTCGAATACAATTAGGCATTACAACATTTCTTATCTCATGTAAATGATACTCTAATCATACAGATCTAACCTATAGGTCTCATTCGACATTAGCAAATCATAGAAACCTACACATAATGATCAGTTAGAACCACATACCAATAACATGCTCGAGTTTTGCCTTATACATACTACTAGAATCGGAAATAGGGAGAACTAGGGAGATGAACATTCGACAATTTCATTGGGAATAACCCTAGTTTCGTTTTTCTTGAATTCAAAACGTTTGAAAAGCCTCATGGGGAAAGGAATCCAAGAGAGAAACTCATACCTTACTGTAGAATTGAATCTACTAAGCTCACCTTGTTCTTTGCACAAAAATCTTGAAGAATTGACTTCAAATCGCCTAAGGAGAACCGAGAGTATTTTTCTATTTTTCTTACGTTTGCTCACTATTTTTCAGTCGTGAGTTTCTACTGGATAAACATGAGTCTAAGTCTTAGGAACTGAATATTGACTAATTCAACTTAGGCTAATTAACTTAATTAAATAAATCAATCAGCTAAGTACCAAAATGCCCCTCCTAAATTTACTAAAATATAAGAGCATTTGACTTAGCCAAATTCTGAGAATTTGCTAAGGGTCTCGGGTTTGACCATGAATCTGATTTAATTAATTAAGTTATTAATTTAATTAATTAAGTGACCTAGTGTAATTACTAAAGTACCCCTAAGTCACTAGGACCATAACCAACCCCTTTGGACCATCCTAGGTTAGGTACTAGGATGTTTCTTTAGTTAGCTACTCGGCTAGTGTCACCAGTTAGGTCTTATGATTTCAGGCACACTAGTTAGTTTATTTTCGTTAGGCCTAGATTAGTTAGCTAGTTAGGTAAGTTAGTTAGAGCCTAGGATTGGTTAGGAAGCTCGGCCCCACGTGGCTTGACCCAACGCGTGCCAGCTCCCTAACCGCCCTAACCGAATCTGTTTGGCTTAGTCGCTTGGTCTCTCGGCCGGTAGCACATGTGCTTGAACATTGTAACAACCCTAAAAAGGAATAAGATAAATACTTAAGGTGTCAAGAATGCTTGCGATTGTACAAAGGTTCACACGGATTGATACGCGTAGAACCAGACCTCAGAACCCTTACTACGACCAAGCCAACTAACTTAGGGAATTAGTTGAGCTTGGAAAGGTTGGAACCAACCATGTGAGGCTCTCGAAAATAAAGATTTAATCGAAAGAGTCTTTACCGGACTTAAGAGAGGAAATTTTAAGTTTTGAGGGTACAGGGGTAAAATGGTCTTTTCCAAGCCAAGGGTGATATCGTAATTACCCTAGGGAATTAATTAATTAATTAATTAATTAATTTAATTAAAGAGAGCAATTCGGGTTGGGGCGATCCGAAGTGACCCATTTTTGCAAATGGGGTGTCACTCGGGTTCGAGCCCCAATAGAAGCAATGAATTGATGATTTAATCATCAATTAAAATCTGATTCATTAAGGGTAAAATGGTCCTTTCACGTATTATTTAAAAATAAATCAGATTTGTGTTAATTATATTAAATCCTACTTTGACTAAGTCTTGAACTAAGACTCCTAAACCTATGCTAACACTCTCCTAACACGTCTAACACACCCTCTCCACGTTCAAAAAGGAAAAAAAAACTCTCTTGTTCTCTCTGCAAATTAACGTGAAGAACAGAAACTTTGAATAAGGTTCTTCACACTGGAAGAACACACGAAAAGTTTTAAGAAAATCAAAGTAATCAAAAACGTCAAGGCAAAGAGAGGTTGTTCGTCGAGTGGTGTGTACGTTGAGGTGATTTGGGCGTGGTTTCGAGGAACGTTTGGGCAGCAATTTCGCGCTTGAACAACATCAAAAAAAAGGTATGGGTTTCTTCTATCTTGGTCCCTTTCCCAAGAGGCCCCTTACGATTCAAACTATTCACTCTGAAACTAAGGTTGTTCCCTTTGCATGTCCTTGTCACTAGCTCCTAAACGAATTCGTAGGATGAGTATGTTGTGCTGGTAGATTTAGGCGTGTATGATATGTTTATATTACATGTGAATATGTTTGTGTGCGGGAAATCACGAAGATGACAATAAAAGTGTGATCGAAAAAGGAAGCGTGTGTGTGTGCACGTTGGCAGTGTCTTTGGCCACTGTTTTTGGGGTCGTGTAAGATATGTAACTCTTGTGTATTTTATGTGTGAAAGTGTGTATACAATGTGATGTTCATTTTAGTGAAATATGGTTGATTGAATAACATTCTTTTAGCTAAATGAATCTATGAAAGATACGCCTAAAAATGTGTTAAAATGATCTATGAATGCACCTTGAGAATCATGTGAAAACGTTGATGAAAATGAGTTGGGGAATGATAAAAATTACCAGCAACTATGCCTTATTACTTTAGGCTAAAGTTTAACCCAAAAATGAGATCACTCCTTAGCCACTGATTTCGCGAGAAGGGAAAAGGGAAATGGGGCTAAGGGGATTCGAACCTGACTATTGAGTTCGCGAAAAAGAAAAGAAAAACAAAGGGGGGCTATGGGAATTGAACTCGTGATGCTGGGGGAGAAAGAAGAGAAAAATAAATCAAACAAACAAATGGGAGGCATGGGTTTCGAACCCACGACCTCCAGGCAGCGAGTGAAGAAGAGAAAATTTAAAAAGAAGAATGGGAGGCGTGGGAATCGAACCCACGACCTCAAGGCTGGGAAGGGGAAAGCAAAATTTAATTAAAGAAATAAAGTGAGGCTGTGGGGGTTCGATCCCACAACCTCACTGCCACTCGCGTAAGGCTCAGCGAAATTAAAGTTAAATAAGGAGGCTGTGGGGGTTCGAACCCACAACCTCCCTATTTTCAGCGAATTAAATGAAAAAAATCAAAGAGGCTGTGGGGATTTGATCCCACAACCTCTTGGTTGGGCGAAAATGAGCAATGAAATATTAATGAAAAAATAAAAAGAGGTTGTGGGGGTTCGAACCCACAACCCTTCGACCAACCTAAGAGAAAAACTAAGTAGAAAAATAATAATAAGATGTTAATGTTAGAATTTAATTTAGAGTTTTAATGTTATGAATATTATAAATAAAATGAATGAAAAATATAAATGATATTCGAATGATGCAAATTTGGGTTTCCTTGCCAAACTTTCGTATTGATACATAAGTCATACGTGAACAAAATATCCAACAATAATGCCACCTACTTAGATCGAAATCAAGATCTTGGCATATATACAAGACACATAAGCCTTGTATCACATAATCTTAGGAAGATATGAATCACTTAAACTAAATATGAATGAAGTCTCATGGCTTGCATGTATAGACACATAAGTCTAGCATACGTTTAAAAGTAAGTGAACCTAAGATGTATGTAATGGAATGATGAACCTTGAAAGGTTAAATATGAGTGTAAGATGCACTAGATGGCCAAGTGCATTGGCATATGATGAGATGAATAATGAAACGATGAGATGAACATTCACGTAACAAGAATTGAGTAATTATGGAAAGAAAATGTGCTAATGATAATAAATGTTGTGACAACATGATGAGGCTAATGTAAATGATGAGAGTGATCTCAAAGGAGCCTAAGTAAATGTTACCAAAACGTACTCACCTATGAGAGTGTAGGATAATGAAGAGACCAGTCTCTATGAACACTCTAATGAAGGTATTGAGCTTAACACACTTAATACAAATGATGAGATGAAAAATCATCTAATGAGCTATGATATCCTCATACTATAAGTTAGTATACATGACGTATGAGATGAATGAAATGGAACTTTATACTGAGCACCGATAGGCTAGCTATGAGCGATGATTCCTTCTTTCGAGAAGGGCGAAGGTTCACGTAACTCTCATGAGATGAGACTGTCTGGCTTGCCGGGTATGGGTCTCCTTATATCTCCTAGTCTTCGAACCTATACTGCCAATATAGGCATCTGGCGGGGTTAAATTCCAATGTACGCTATCATGTTATTGGGTCACTTTGGCCGGTGATTCCACCTCTTTTCGGTTTGGGGGATACACTGGATTTCATGATGCTCACATGATCTATGTCGGTTAAAGTTAAAGTTCCCAATGAATGAATGAGGTCAGCCTCAAATGAAGCACATAATGAAACGAATGATACCAAAGGTGTTAGGATAGGATAATCAAGAGGTGAGCTAGACTCAGGTAATGACATTAGGTTATTCTTGATCATTGCACAGCAAAATCGATGAAAGTCTTAAATTACACCCTAGGTATAACTAGTGTTCACACTGGCATATGAACTAAATGAAATGAAGTACGTATGAATGAATGGAGTAGACTCTGTGTTTGCTAATGAAGACTCCCTAGTTGAGGTCCCATATGTTGAGCCCTCATTTTGGAAAGTCTTAATGTCATGTCCATGATTCCAAGGTCTCATGACATATGAATGAACGATATGAAAGAAGCTATGTGTTATATGTTATGTGCTATGATATGTGCTATATGTAAGATGTTATGTGTTGTATGCTGTATGATGTTTATGATGATGCATGTTACTCTCATGGCACGACTTTCCTAATCCAAATTTGGAAAGTTCACTAACTTTCCTAATCCAAATTTGGCAAGTCCACTGATTTGACTTTCCATAATCATATTGTTAGGGAAGAGCTATTCTTTCTCATGCATGTCCTTGGTGTGTGATTACATATACCCATACTTAGTACAAGTGTGTACTAACCCTATACAACTATACTATTTTAGATGCAGGCACAGGTGGACGATAGAGCTACAGGATCATTGTTGCAGTTATCAGGACGTTCAGCATTCATCCGGAGTTGGTAGGTCCTCATGCTTCCGAGGATGCTACTGTTTTACATTCTAGCTTAGTTTTAGAGTTGAGCTAGTGGAGCATGTTCCACTAGCGTTTCTTTCCTATTTTTATTCAGACTTTGTACTGGTACCATTTTGGCAATTATACAGTTAATACTTATTGAACTATTTCTTCAGTTGCTTATCTCTTAATGTTAGATGGTTGATGGTGAACAATTATGAAATGATATGAATGTTTAACAAGTATGTTAAGAAACAAAAAGTTTTAAATTTTCTGCTAAAATTAACCTAGATGAAGTAAGAATGATGTAAGTAGGCTTGTCTGCGACCTCTGAGAGGTCAACGACGCCGGTCTCGTCTGGGGTCTAGAATCCGATCGTGACAAACATGTGTTGTCATGTACTTTCCTAAGCGTGCACTCTGTAGTTGCACTTGAAAAGTTCACTTCTTTTCCCAAGGATCCTCACTATGTCCTTGGGTACTGCTTAATCTACATGTTCATTTTAAATGATCATGTTCTATGGTACCTAGGCTTGACACTTGGATTCCTCGTACCTAGTGTGTGTAAGCGAAGAAATTAAGAATTTTAGCTTAGGGTCTTCATTGCAGGTACAATTCCTAAACAAGCTTGGATTGGAGCATTTGAACGTCAAAGTGTATTTTAACTTACTTGTTAATACATAGAAATTGGCTAACACCCTTAAGCCAATATTCTCTAACATGCCCAATATTAATCAATATTGGGCATTGGGATGCCTATGTACCTCAATACATATTCTTAAAACCTAATAGACTCTTCACTAGACAAGTACATTTTTTGGAATGTTACACTTAGCAACAAACTCTGCTATGTCTCTTTTTAAACCATCCCACCAATAGACCTCTCTAAGGTCATGATACATTTTTGTGTCACCCGGATGTATAGAATAGCAAGAACCATGAGCTTCTTCTAGAATTCGACTTCTTAAATCCTCAACATCGGGTACACATAATCTCTCGTGGTCCTATGAACACCATCCCCCCTTGGGAGAATGACTCATTGAGCTTACCAAGTATCGATTCCATCAACTCTATCAATAGAGAATCAATATGTTGCTTTGATTTTACCTCCACCACTAATGATGAGTCAGAGTTATGATGGACCATAAAACCACTATTTGGAGAATCTTCTAACCGTACACCTAATCGAGCCAACCTATGAACATCTTTCACAAGTTCTTTCTTCTCTTCTTCTACTTGAGACACACTACCCATATTCATACGACTCAAAGAATCCACAACCACGTTGGTCTTGCCAGGATGGTAAAGGAGACTCATGTCGTAATTCTTCAACAATTCTACCCATCTTCTCCGTCGGAGGTTCAACTCCTTTTGTGTAAACACATATTGTAGACTTTTATGGTCAGTAAACACATCAACATGCACACCATAAAAGTATTGTCTCCGTATTTTCAAGGCAAAAACTACAGTGGCTAAATCAAGATCATGAGTTGGATAATTCTTCTCATGATCTTTAAGTTGCCTAGAAACATAAGCAATCTCCTTGCCCTATTGCATGAGGATACATCCCAAGCCCACTCGGAAAGCATCACAATACACTACGAAGCCTTTGTTACCCTCCGGTAAGTTTAACACCAGAGCGGAGGTAAGCTTATCTTTCAACTCTTGAAAACCTTTGTCACAAGCTTCCAACCATTCAAACTTCACCTTCTTTTAGGCTAGAGTTGTCAAGGGAGAAGCAATGGACGAAAATCCATCAACAAACCTTCTATAATACCCGGCTAGACCCCAGAAACTTCTTATTTCTGTGGGAGTCGAAGGTCTAGGCCTATATCTGACTACATCCGTCTTCTTCAGATCAACCTCTACACCATCACCAGAGATAATATGGCAAAGAAAAGCAACTGACCTCAACAAAAATTCACACTTACTAAATTTCACATAAAGTTGGTGTTGCTTGAGGACATGCAAGGCCAACCTCGAGTAACTCTTATGATCATTTTTATTCTTGGAGTATATCACAAACTAGTCGAGGTAATATCAGAAAACTCAATTCATTATTTCCATAAATGCCACCGGGGAATTTGTTAACCCAAAAGACATAACTAGAAATTCATAGTTACCATATCTAGTTCGGAATTTGTTTTGGGAACATCTTCTCCTCTCACCCTAAGATAGTGATATCCACACCTTAAGTCAATCTTGGAAAAATAGGTAGCACCTTGGAGTTGATCAAATCGATCATCAATCCGAGGGAGAGGATACTTGTTCTTTATGGTGATTATATTGAGTTGACAATAATCAATGCACATTCTAAGGGACCCATCCTTCTTCTTAACAAACAAGACCGGAGCACCCCATGGAGAAATACTAGGTTGAATGAAACCCTTGTCTAGTAAATCTTTGAGTTGGAGCTTTAACTCTTTCAATTCAGCTGGTGCCATCCTATATGGAGGAATTAAAATGGGATTCGTATCCGGTAACAAATCAATGCCAAAGTCAATTTCCCGTTCGAGAGGAACTTTTGGAAGGTCATTAGGAAAAAGAAAAATCTCTGGAAATTCCCTCACTATAGGGACTAACTCAATAGAAGGAGTTTCACATTCTATATCCTTAACTCTCACCACATGGTATAAATAACCCTTGGCTATAATCTTACAAGCCTTCAAAGAAGAAATGATTTGACCCCTTCGCATTGAATTTCCCCCCTTCCACACTAAAATTGGTTCATGAGGGAATTGAAACTTCACTGCCCTTGTTCTACAATCTATGGAAGCAAAACAATCATGGAGCCAATCCATACCCAAAATTATATAAAAATCAAACATGTCAAGTTCTACTAAATAAACAAGAGTAACTCAATTGGGCAGCATTACTGGACATTTCCTATAGACTCTTTTTGCTACTACAGAGTCACCCATTGGGGTACAAACCTAAAAGGGTTCAATCAAAACATCGGGAAGTACATCAAAATTCCTAGCCACCAAAGGTGTAACAAAAGAAAGGGTAGCACTTGGGCTAAGCAAAGCATAAACATTAACGGAAAAAACATGTAACCTACACGTCACAACGTCGGGAGAGCTTTCTTTTTCACCCCTAACCTTGAGTGCATAGAAACGGTTCTTTTTGGATCTTTAGAACTATGACCGCTTGATTGTTCTTGGCTATTCCCCTTACTTAAGATTCTCACATTAGGACAATTTTTCACCATATGGACACCTTTGCCACAACCATAGCAACTATTAGTTCGAACAAGGCATTCACCCACATGTTTCTTACACACTTACCACAAGTTGGTCTTTCTCTTGGTAGATCAACATTTCTCTCTTTTTGATGTTTAGAATCAAAACCTCTATCATTGAGATTCTTGGGGTAATTTGAAGGGACTTGATTTGAAAACCTCTTATTGAACTTAGGCTTGTCTTGAATATCAAGCCTATTTTTAGAAGAACCACTTTTAAAAGACTTTGCCCTCTTAGCTTCCTTATTCCTCTTCTTTAGACGACTATCCTCAACCTGTTGAGCATGGACCATAAACCTAGACAGATCCATATTGTCATGAAGCATGGCTGCACAACATTCTTCTTCAAGCTCTTCGGACACGCCCGTTATATAACGGCTCATTTCATCCCTAGCATTAGAAACCAAAGAAGAAGCATATTTGGATAGCTTAATGAATTTTAAGGAGTATACCTTTAAACTCATACCTCCTTGACAAAGGTTGATGAACTCCTCTACCTTAGCTTCTCTTTGTTCCCTTGTAAAGAATCTGTCAAGAAAGGCCTTTTTGAAGATCTCCCAAGTCACGGGACAACCTCCTAAATCCCTACTATCCTTCCACTGATTTTACCATGTATGATCCATGTCCTTGAGTTGATAGGCAGCAAGATCAGCCGTATCAGTAGTAATCACCACCATAGCAAACAAAATCTTGTAGACCTCATCAAGGAAATCATCGGGGCCTTCATGAACGTTTGATCCAAATTACATGGGAGGATTCATCCTCGTCAAATCTCTCAAACGGCTTGCCATAGTACTCTCATGTTGGTTCTCTCGAGGTGCAACCTCTCTGTTAGCTTGTGTCTTAATAACTTAAACTTGGGTGGTTATGGCTTGGGCCGTTTGGAACAGGGATGCCCTAACCTCGCCATCCGTTATAGCCGGCGGATTCACCAGAACTTGATCATTTACAGCAGCTTGCACGTGAGGAGGAACTTGATTGCCTTGTGGAGTAGCTCCCGAATTCGTATTCTCTTCTCCTACTCTTCTCGCGGCTTTCCTTCTTGTGTTCATCGCCTAAAACCAAAAGAAAGGGATTATATGCTAAATGACACATAGTGTCAAAACTCTAAAGGCACGACATAGGAGTATCAAGAAAAAGAGAAGTTTCCTAGTCATCACAAAACCTCTCATCCATAGTTGTTCACTACCATGAACAAGACACTAGGTAAGGTGGTTTAGTGAAACATTCATCCTAAGGATATTTAACATCATGCTCTGATACCAAGTTTGTCACACCCGGAGAGCACACCCCAGATGCGACCGGCGTCGTCGTCCACTCACAGGACCTGACAAGCCCTTAGCGTTCGTCATAACATGTGATCAGTAAAAATTGCGGAAAAAAAAAACTTTTACATTCTAATTGAAGTATACTTAGACTTTATACTTAACATTTATAATGACATACGATATTCTAAGAACTTGTCTCACATATATAAAAACTATCTAAGTGTACGAATCTGGACTTAGCCAATAATTAGTCAATATGCCATATAGGCCTTAATACAAAAGAATCCAAGGAACATAAATGGAAATAGAATATTCTTAATAACTACTAAAGTACTCATAAGTTAGACTACGATAGATAGCATCCCCAAACATGATGACCCACCAAGACTTGGAGAAAGAGTTCCAAGCTTCTTCAAATCGACCTCCTTAAACTTCAATGGCCGAAATCTTCAGTTGTAGTAATATAAAGTAATGGGGTTAGTACGCCACATGTACTAAGTATGGGTATATGCACATAACATTTTAGGACATGGATGAAAAGGGATCATTTATCATTTCCTTAGGAAACATTCTTAGTCATGAGAATGTCTTCAATGCACATACCATTGAATATATACAAGTTAAGGACTTCATCAACATACAACATGGTAATAATCAAAGACATATTTCATAGAGTCATGTTAACATTTCATATTCAAAAGATCATCGAATATAATATACAAAACACTTACCAATGATCACATCCCCAACTTAGAATTGCAATGGTCATGTGAAGCCCCATAACCCCACACAACCAAGTAGACAAGATATCATGAGTAAAGTTTTTCTTCATATAACTTGTAACATAAGTAGTCATCACTTCATAATAAAATATAAGCCAATAACATATTCATCATAATGACGACCATCATATAAAATTAATATCATGTATCATAAGCATCATACCTTTTCATGTTATCATATTACATAAGAGCAATCTCTAATGACTTCCCTTAGAGCAAACTTGTGAAATGTCTAGGTAGAGTCCCATACCCCTACCCATACTAAGTAGACTCTTCAAGTCGCCCTAGTCAATGTCCATTTACTTGTCTTCAATTTTACATGAGGGAACATTCACCTTAACCGACATAGACCATGTGAGCTAACATTGAATCCGGTGTCATAAAACCCCACACCGAAAGAAGGTGGTCTACTAGCCAAAGTAGAACCAAACATTAAAATAGTTTTCTAGGTTTATCCACTAGCTAGTATCCTATGGTGGCAACATAGTTCATGAACTAGGAGATGTATTAGAGACTCATAGTTCCACATTACATGGCAGACTCAATCTCACGAGGGTCATTGTGACCTACTTTCCAACTAGGGAACGGACACCTCTCATATCTAGTTCATCGGTGCTTAGCTCAAGTCCTTTTCATGAATAACCTTTAAGTTGTTTTTTTATGATAAACTTATCATAGGTCATAGGAGATTAATCCCTTGTATAAACATTATCATGAGATATTTAGGATTAGATGAGAATTTCCTTTCATCGCAACCCCTCGTGTGTGAGATTAACATAGCACAATCATCTTGTGTAAAGAATACAAGAGAACATCATAACTTGAATTATCTTATTCTTATCATGATCTCACAATTAACATGTTCATCCCCCAACATATATACATAGAAACATCATACATAAATCAATAGAATTGTATCATCATTTATGGTCTTGCATAACCAAAATGGAGTAATCACGACTTTAGAAGACATACCTCTCGCTTCCAAGAACCTTATTCAAGCTTTTACGTCAACCTACAACATTGATAACCATAACATAGTGAAATACTCAATAGCATAATCAAGAACAAATCTTCAAATCATATACAAGATAAATGCATAATGTAGGATAAGGGAAAGGGTCATTTAAGAGTTCATTCTAGTTTTAGTCCCAATCCCAACGTTTTAATATCATCAAGTAGTAGAAATAACCATTCAAAACCAACATCTAGATAACAACATGCTTCACACAAAAATCAAATACTACAGGTTAAATACTCAATAAATCCGTGCTTAATAAACCATGGAAAACATTACTTTCATCGAAAATCATAAATCTGGAGTTAGGAAGAAAATCCATTTTGTAGAGTAAAAACCCTAGTATTTGAAGTTCTTGAAAACTTATCTTTGAATGGACCTCTTGGGGAAAGGAATCCAAGAGTGAAAAACCCACACATTATATATGAAGAATCCACGAAAATTGGATGAAAAGTTTCAAGTCTTCGTCTTCTTCCTTAAGCTCTTCTTGTTCTTCAATGGGTTTGGAAAAGAGAGTGTTCTTGAGAGAGATAAGAGAAAACTTGTTTGATCTGATTTGGAACGTGTAAAGTGGTTTAAAATTGACCTAATATCCATACATAGTCTTCCTATGAATTACCCAAAAGACCCTCCACTTAAATGGGTCTTTTTATGAAGTTAAATTACCAAAAATACGACTCTAACAATTCTGGGAAGTGGCTGCGCGTCGCGGGGGCAAATCCCGTCATTTTTCTGAAGTTTTAGGTTGAGGCAGTGAGGTGCATGTCAGCCTCGCGTTGGGAGTCTGTCCCTCACATATTCAGGCAGAACACCTCGTGAGGAACGCGCGTTGCACACCAGTTCCTCCAATTCTGGATGTTCGTAGGCTGCCAGGCAGCCTGCTCACCCATGTTTTGGTCCGTCCCAAGGACTCTCCGAGTGGTCCTTGGGGTGTCTTTACCGGACGTTTGGACCCTTTGTACTATATACTACCTATCCAATGTCTATGTACAAGTTTTGGACTTCATTTTACACTTCAAAACCTTCACCAAACATAGAAACGTAACCTAGTTCGAATTAGCTAGTTTTCGGACGTCAAGATCTTTCTTTGTTGTTTTGGCTCTAACCTTTTAAAAATGAGTTTATTTCATTAATATAGGTATGGAAACATCATTTTAAAAATTAATAAATTGATTAATCTCTAGTCTAAGTCATCGCATCTCCGGAGTGTTACACAATAGGTAATTCACAACTAACTTTATATCATTACACCTTAATCATAACCTCACAATTCACATAATCAAGACATTTCAATTGCATCATCATACCAACCTCTACATAATCAAATCACATGAGATAGTTTAATTGAACTTCATCACCAAGTATAATCCATCACAATTGAAGTAAGGATGTAAGATCATAGGTGTTACCAATTAACCTTCACAAGCCTTCTTCGATGGTCTTACCATCAACCAACCATATTCATCCATAAATAGTATTAATAACATCACATAATATTAATTAACACAAGAACTAAGTCAATTGCATCAACAGTAATCAATTAAACATGAGTTCATAACCTAGGGTTAGGGAAATAGGGTCAATTCAGGACCTCTTCCATAGAAAAAGCTCTAACATCAAGAACTACCCTAATTCAACAATATTTCATCATAATGAAACCATAATAATTAAACGAAATCAAGAACAACAAAATTTGAAACATCAATTTCGGATTAAGAATGAAACCCATGTTTTCCTCAACTTTTGGAAATAAATTTGAAAGAACCCTTTTGGGAAAGGAGTCTCAAAGGTGAAGAGTTTCCACACCTCGTTTATCATTGAGGGTTGATGGAGAAAAGGTATAAATCTTGAATCCTGAAGACCTTTGACCTTGGTCTCCTGTGGAGTCTTCTTTGAGAAGATATAAAGTAGAGAGAAGGAAAAGAATTTGAGTTTTGGGAACTGAAGGTGTTGGGTTAGTTCAAGTAGGCATAGGTCTTTATATAGTCCCTTAATTAACTTAATTAGACACCCCCTAACCATTGATTAACCAAATAAACAACTAAATAGTTAAATTACCCAACTTAAAACCCACCAGCAAAAAGCAGACCTGACCTACAAGACACCGAAGTACGGCCCGTAGGTCAGTCGACGACCCCTTGCACCCACCGTCCTGCACGTCTGTCGATTGTGTCAGTGACCTGGTTTTTGGGCATTTTTGGAAAATGTCTAAGTGTGGGACTACGGAGCAATCGAATCCTCGTCACTCATACGACTCCTCGTCGATTGGCTTTGTAGGTATCCACTACCAACACAACCTCTTTAGGTCAAATTGAAGGGTCCTCTCCAAGGACTCATATTAGGGTGGTCCTTGAGGAATCGTACCTGGACGTTTCGACCCTGAAAATTCTCTAACACTTTTGACACCCTTATACCAAATTTTATTAAATTACGACTCTTGAAACCCCATGAAACATGCCAGGGCAGACTAATCTCTACTTCACTAGTCTCCTCACGTCATAGACGTTCGTTTACGTCTTGACTCTAAAACTTACTGAATGACTTATAAACATTATTTTAGTTCATAGAACACTGTTTCTAAACTTAGACCAACATGTGAGGCTCTAGATTAGGTCTTGGACTTTCGGAGTGTTACATCAAGATGCATAACAACATGAAAAACATGGAATTTATCAAAAATCCCTTTTTCATGCAATATGAATCTTTGAAAACATGCATAACATAGTGTCATTTAAGTCATGCATAACATATGGAGAACATGCAACTTATACTTATATGCAAGACTCACATAATGAACAAGCTACTAGGAACTCTTTATTTTCAAGCTTGAGTAAGAATAGAAGGAAAAGATAGGGATATCAACAACCTTACTACTCACATCATCATCCCCACTTAGGGCAAACTCATTTAAGAGAAACTTAACTCAACCCAAGAGAACTTTAGTTCACAAACCTTAATAACTAAGCACATCATCCCACTCTTGGGATCCAAGCTTAAGCACATCTTCATGAACATCACCTAAAAGTGATTCTCAACATAGAGAAGTTCAAGGAAACTTATCATAGGGACATCAAGGGCACTTAAAATCTTACCATCTAGGCACATTATCCCCCACATGGGGTAAGCCTAATCACATCATGCCTTCAAACACAAAGGTCAAGGCAAGTCAACACCAAAACTACATACTCCTCACATAATAAGGTTTTACATCATTGAGGGTTTCCACTCCAAATCCCACATCAATGAGCCTACTAACCCATTCATCATCATTCCTCTAAGCCTAAAACCGAAAAGAAACTCATAACCATTCATGTTAGGTCATACTACCCAACCACGTAAGGTAACTACACCATGAATACCAAGGGTAACTCCATTATTTCATCAAAACATAGAACTATCACCTTTTGTAGAGATTTAGGGTAACCATCCTCTCTAGGTAAAACATTAGGGGAAAACATAGAGGAGACTTGGCCATAGAGGTCTCTTTCTCTTCTTCCAACCCTAGGGAAAATTAACTTCTAGGTCATTTCAACCCACATTATCACCTTTGGTGGAACCTTCCAACAAACCATGCACAGGTACAATCTAAGCACCAGTTTCAAATCACCACACATAAGATCAAACTTAAAAGGCAACTAACCACTTTCAAAGTTAGTCAAAAACAATTCTCTTCCTCTCCATATGGACTAAGTGGCACGTGCATCCCTCTAGGTCAACCTTAGGGTAAAACATAATCCTAACTTATGGAATAAAATTCTTTCTTCCCTTTTTTTCCCTATTAGAATAGGTTCATATAGGGATATAACAATTAGTCATAAGGGTTCTTCCATTAACTAGCGCACTTTACAATCACCTTACAAGGTAAACACACTACCTCATCTCCTTAATAGCAAGCCTATACAAAGTCTTCACTCCACACAAGGGCAACTATGAAGCATTACACAGATAAAAAGGCAACATCCACCTTCACTATTTACCACATTTTCTTAAAAACCATTCAAGGCTATATGATACCATTATACTACCATCATGCATACTCATAAGGCAACCTATTGGTCCAAAAAGGAACTCCATTCAACTATAAAAACTCTTAACAAGGTATAACCAAATCATATCATAAACATCTCAACATAATATCTCATTTCTCATATATCACCTATAGCCATAAATGGTATTACATCAAAACATACTAAATACACCTTCGCATAAACTCATCAAGTCACCAAAACTATAATAACCATCAAACTCACCTCATCTCCATCAAGCCTTGAGACATCATCATTTCTAAGTAATCACATATAAAAGACCATCGTACAAGGAAACATAAGAGGGAGATTAGTTAGAATTAAGTTCTATGACACGACATGAGAATAGTGAAGAAGGGAAACTCTGTCGTCCTATATCCTCTCGCTCAAAGATGTGTCGTGACTCACAACCCACGAACGAGACTCTACTAGACGTGGAAATATGATAATTTGGACCCTAAAAGCACTTTTTTAACATCATGCTCTGATACAACGTTTGTCACGACCGGGGAGCACCCCCTAGATGTAACATGGCTTAGTTGACCTCTCGAGGTATTAGACAAGCCCATGGACATCATTCTCGCATTTTCACGTAAATTTAGTGTAAAATTTAAAACTTTTCATAGCACATCATATGCTAGAAACATCACTTAATATATATACAAATATCATAATACATAGTTAGACTCTAAGTCTCTTTTGCCATCTTAGACTCCACATCAATAGAATGGATTAGGGACACGACCCTTAACAATATAAAATAACATCTGAGCTTTTACATAAACTTTGAATAAGAACTTGACATAGGAAATCCTTGAATCTTAAGGATCCATTTCTTTGAACTTGGGAAGCCTATCAAGATCTTTACTTTATGAGACATGTTTAATCCATGACCACCTACACTTTGTGTAAAATATGAAGAAGAATGGTATTAGTACAAGAATGCACTAAGTACGGAAACCAAGCAGAAACATGCATTTAAAGAAGACATTTAGTTAGAAACCATGCATCATGTATTTTAGTAAACTTTATTAACATTGATAAAATAAGCACAATATAGTTCACATACTTCATATAGACATGTACAATATTCACAACATCATATAAAGCCACATATTACTTTTAAGTCACTTTTAGAATTTCATAGCATTATCATTCTTTTACATGAACATATTTTACCCACAAGTAACCCTCTAATGATACTTGGTAAAATGCATGAATAGTGTCCCATTCCACCATCCACACTCAACAATCACCTTAAGGTCACCATAGTGAACATTCACATTACCTTCATTAACTCAAACATACACATTCATAGAACATAGCATATCATAAGACTCATACTTCACATATGACCCAACATACTTCATGGACTACATATACAAGTCAATACTACCAATATCTTCATAAAGATACAATAGTCAACAATAGCATATTTTACCTTCATTTCATTAAGGCATCACAAGACCTAACGACTTACTTCATTCATCAACATAACAATCATGTACAACTTCATACACATTCGGTAGGACCTGAATCATATAGTCATTTACACCAACATTATGCATATATAGTAAGACCTCATCATATATACACAATAGGACCCATACTATGCATATTATCATAACAAGTAGACCAACACTACAATGTTATGCACAAGGACATATACATATCCATATACATATAGAACACCTTCCTATAACTCCCTTCAAAAACTACTTGTGCATTGCATATGTAAGCTTATTACTCTTAGCTACACTAAGCACGTCCCTTAGGTTATCCTTGTTAGGGTTCCTTACATTATTTGCATTTTCCATTTTACATAGGGAAACTTTACCTCAACCGACATAAGACCATATGTGTTAAACATGGAATCCGGTGTCATCCCCTCATACTAAAAGAGGGAATCTTATGGATGTACCGTTGTTTCATGGTGATTTCAATGCTTTTTTCTTAAGAGTTGTGTGTGTCTAGAGCCTTTTTATAGTAGTATTAACATGTTTTAGTGTTTGTTTTGGAGGAAAGATGTCAAAGTTGAAAATGCACAAGGAAGCTGGAAAAAATGTAGAAGATGACTTACCAAGGCCATCGACGGCCCGTCATTCAATTGACGGTCCATAGGTGGTGACCTTCGATGTGCAATTCAGGTTAAGGGAGAATATCAGGGAAATCTTACCAAGTGTTGAACTACGAGCGCAACGGCGGTCCGTTGATTGATCGACAGACCATACTGGTGAACCGTCGATTGGTTCAAATAAGTCTCCAGTACCTGATTTCTCAAGATTCTAAGTATGGAACGATGGAGGAGCATCGACGGACCGTATATGAGTCGATGAACCGTACTGCAAGTCCGTCATTTGATTCATAGAAGGTGCCAAGACGATGAAGAAATATATTTCTAAGTCTGGACTGATGGAGGCAGTCGACGGACCGTAGTTCCATTGACGGTTCGTTAGTGAGGTCGTTGATCAATGTCGCATTTTGGATAAACTTTCCTTATTTTAATTCCTTTTTCTTTAGTATAATGTTTTCTATAAATAGGGGATTAAAACATCGTTTTTGGGGTTAGATACTCTTATTATTGTTTTACTTTGTGTTGGAGGTTTTTAGTTGCAAGTTTTTAGTAATTAATTGATTTGCAGATTAGGTTTGAAGGATTTTCTTGCAATTTCAAGTTGAATTTCTGGATTCTACTTATTGTTAAGTAAGTTCATGATTTCTTCATTAAAAACTATGAATTGTGATCTTGCTTGCATGGGTAGCTAAATTCACAACTAGGGTTGTAGGAACCATGGGTAATTAACAAAGTAAACCTAGCAACTAAGCGATTCTCAAATATGTTCTTGAATGAATTGATAATTCTTTTGCTTCGAAGTATTTTTAATGGTGGCCAATGTTAGAACTCGCCTTGTTGCTACTTGCCGGACCAAGGAAGTAGTTAATAAGAAAAGAATTATAAACATAGATTTATTGGGATACTATATAATAGGCTAGTGTTGATTGGTGCGATGTAATAACTAAGACATACATCGATTATGAGGTCTAATATTAGGTAAAGGTAAGGGTTAGTGGTTTATACACACGTAGCGGGACAAAGGTACGTGGTGAAATTCTCTAGATGCCGCACCAAGGATTTATAGATACATAACTTACCACTTTACATACAAAACACTAGGGAAGAATTTCTATTTCTCGGATTACGGTGTTATGAACCTGTTGGGAACACATACCCTAGTTAGTCTCACAACTTGATAAAAACTCAATCTTTACTTTTTCTTATTTAGTAACTTAGATTGTTTTAGGAAATTGATTAATAAATGTGTCACATCCGGAGAGCACCCCCTAGAAGTAACATGGTGTACATGACCTCTCGGAGGTTTTATACAAGCCCATAGTCATCATTCATCGCATTGTCATAGGTAAGATTTAGCGGAAAACTTAAAACTTTCTTAGTACATCATATTCTAGAATCATCACTTCCTTTATATAGAAAATATCATAATACATAGTTAAAGACTCTAGTCTTTTTGCCATCATAGACTCAACATCATTAATGTAACACTCCGAAAAGTTGAGATCTAATCTATAGCCTAACATGAGTGTTTAAAGGCTTAAATACTGTTTTAAGACATAAAATAATGTATATAAGTCATCCAAGAAGTTTTAGAGCCAAGACGTCAAAGAACGTCCATGACGTCCAGAAACTAGTCTTATTGAACTAGTTGACGTCGTTATGTTTGGGGATGGTTTCGGAGGTTCAAATGAAGTCTAAAACTTGTGAAAAGACTTTGATTTGGTACAGTTTAGTATAGAGTGTCTAAACGTCCAATAACAACTCCCCAAGGACCACCCGAAGGGTCAAGGAGGAGGACCCCAACACGGGTGGGCAGGCTGCCAAAGCAGCCTGCGATAGTCAAGAATCGGAGGGCTTCTGTGCAACGCTCAGCCAAAACGTACCTCACTACCTCAAATTATTTTTGAGAAATAAAATGTGTGATGGCCCCGCGATGCGGAGCCACTTCCTAAATTCGGTAAAATCGTATTTTGACATGTTGACTTCACAAAAAGACCCATTTAAGTGAGGGGTGTGTTGGGTAATTTAGGGGGTTATTTTATATAGCCTAAGGGTCATTTAAATTCATTATTCTTTCATCCAAAACCAATTCCCAAAACAAAACCCAAGATCTCTCACCTCTCTCTACTTTCTCTCTCCCCAATTCCTCCATTGAGGAAGGAAGAAAGCTTGAAGAAGAAGGTCAAGTTCTATAGGATTTTACTTCAATTTTGTCGATTTAACTTCATTAAGGTATGGGTTCTTCACTCTTGGATTCCTTTCCCCAAGTGGTCCTCTCAAAGTTGATTTTCAAAATACCCAATTCCATTGGGTTTTCCAATTCAAATGGGGTTTCTTCTAAACAGCAAATTGATGATAAATTGTGATTTCCTATGACTAATTGAGTATAGATTATTGATTAATTGATGCAATTTCATGTTGTTCATGTTCCCTTCCTCAATCTCCCAAATTTTTGATCTTGGTCATTAATGGATGGGAATTGAAGAATGATTTGATTATTAGACTTGTTTTATCTATTCTAATTCATGTATGGATTGAGTAGGGTTATGTATTTTTTGAATTTGATGTATCTCTTGATAAATTCATGATGAACCCTAATTACCCTAACGCTAAGTTATGAATTTATGTTAATTGGGATAGGATGATGCAGTTGACCTAGTTCTTGCGTTAATTAATATTGATTGATGTTACTATGCCCATTAATGGATGATATTGGTGGGTTGATGGTAAGACCATAATGATGGGTTTTGAAGGAGATTTGGTAAATCTTCATGATCCTAACTTTTACTTTAAGTATGATTGTTTTTGATTGGTGATGTAGTCCTATTGATGTATACCTTGTGAATAGCCTACATAGGTGTTGGTATGATGTTGAATTGAAATGTCATGACTATGTTATTTATATATTATGCTTAAGATGAAATGATATAAGGTTGGTTATGAAGTACCTATGTACCTTATTATGATATGATGATGTTAATGTGCTAATCTCACATGTGAGGGTTGTATTGAAAGGATATACTCATGCAATACCTATTGAGATAAATGACTATGATTATACAAGTGATAGACCCTACGACCTAAACTAAGCGATGAATAATAAAGAAAGACATTTCAAAAAGGGACTCTAGCTTAGCACCGAGTGAACTTGTAGATGAGGGGTGGCGCCTTCCCAAGGTGGGAAGGTAGGATTCACCATAGTCCTCACGGGGTGGATAGCCTCATAGTCCAAAAAGGGCATAGAGTGATGATTCCATGACAGCCCCCAAGCTCCATAATCTATGTTGACACCATACGAATACTAGCTAGTGGACCCACCTAGATGCTATTTTCATGTTTGGTACTACTTTGGCCGATAGTCCGCCTTCCATTGGTGTAAGGTTTTACAACACCGGATTCCACACTTAGATCTTGTGGTCTATGTTTGGTAAGGCAAGTGTTCCCGAAAGTAAAATGAAGTAATGGACTATACACTAACTAGGGGAACTTGAGAGGTTTGACTTACCCTAGGTAGGGGTATGGGACTCTACCTATTCCTTGCACTAGTTTGCCTTGAGGGGATCCTTTGGAGGTTGTTCTTGTGTTCTTATAATGTATATGCTATGAATATGTTGACTTTACATGTTGATGAACCTATATGATGTTAGTTTCATTTATGAACATGCTATTGGTCTATATTGCTAAATATGATGATGGTTATTATTGATGCTATGTTATGTTGAGTTAGGCATTATTTGTGATCCTTTGTTTGGTTTACTTGATTGAGTAAGGTTATGGGAATATGCTTGGTCGTTGCACTTGTAGGCTAAATGGTGGGTTATGAGTAAGGGTCTTGTTTATATTATGATGTTATGAATTCTTGTATATGTTGACTTGACTATTACTTGTTGATGTTGGTCTTCTGTTGTACATGGGTTTGACTTATTGCTTATGTGAGTATTGGCTTATATGGGTTATTAATTGTGCATAAGGATTTTCAAAGTACTTTAGCATGGTTTTATAAAATGTCCTCTTTAGCATGATTTCACTTGTTTTATGTGCATATACCTATACTTAGTACAAGTGTGTACTAACCCATGTTTGATGTTTACTACAAATGTAGGATCCGGCCGTTGATATTATAAAAGGCTTTGAAGACTACTTGGATTCTTATCTTCAAAGTTCAGTAGGTCCTCAGTTTTCGAGGACGATGTCATTATCTACCTATTGGATGTTGTTTAGTATTAAAGACAAATTTTTCATTCTATTTAATTTTAGTACTATAATTGTAAAGTCTATATGTGGCTATAATTGTTGATTGTCTAAGGTCATAAATTGGTCTATAATTTGGTATTGAGGCAGTGACTAAGAGTTTAGGTGCATTGGAAGTCAAACGTCAAGGGACCACTAAGACGTTCGATGACTAAGTCACCTATGTGCCTCATATGTGTTTTATGTGTTTATATGTAATTCATGAGGTTATGAGGTCCTTAAATGAGTTATTATAGTGTATATAGGCATTGTGTCAAGTTTCGTGAAGTTTGGATGTCAAACGTCCAAGAACGTCCATGACGTTTGAAAAGTTTGCCTTGAAATGACCTTATGTGTCTTGGCATATTTCGTAAAGCTTTACATGTTCATTTTCGATGAAATTCATGTGAGAGGTCCTAAACTCACATACGAACCTATTCGGGTTGGAAACGTCCGGGTGAAAGTCCCGAAGTACCAATCAAGGGTCCTTGAGTAAGGACACTTTTCTTGAAGCAAAGATTGCCTAGACAGCCCCAAACGACGGAGGCAGTAAACGGCTCGTGGGACAGTCCATGCCCTGTCGATGGGTGTCGTGGGTTGAAACATAGGCGTGGGAGAGATTCTGCCAAGGAACAGACATATTCCCAAACCACGGATCAACAGAACGGTTTGTTGGTTGGGTGACTGTCCGTCGATTGGTCTGTTGGCGGTGGACTATCTTCCTGTGCAGCTTTACTGTATGTCTAGGGGTGAAGTTGTAAATTCACCCCAATTCCAAATAATACTTTTGTAGGTTCCTAAAGGGTCTTTTGGGTATTTTAAACATGTTTATAATCCTTTAACATTTAGAAGAATTCATTCTTCAAAATCAAAATCCAAAATATCCTAGAAATTCTCGAGAACTCCATTGTATCCAAAACACAAGAAAGAGCTGGGATTGGAGATTTGAGTGGTGATTTTTTATCAAATTGTAGGATTAACATCATTTAGGTATGGGATAACTACTAGTATTGGAGAAGTTCTATGAAGTATAGGTGGTGGTATGGGACCCTATCTACACATTGCATATTAGGCTTTGAAGATGTTAGTTAGAGTCCCTAGGTCTTCTCCAAGATCATTACTTGAATGTCCTCTATGTGATGAATGTCTCTTAATGAACTAATGAAATAATAACTTACGTTAGAAAGCATGTAAATGAGCGAGTACCTAATCTTGAGTGACTTAAGTATTCCTTAGTTAAAGTGTCAAGGAGGCATAAGGGATGATCTCTTCATGTATTATCTAGGGAAGTCTTGAGATTGACTCTAGTTAGGGAAGTTGGTTAATTCATTAGGCATGATCTAAACTTAGTAAGTTTTAAGGATTATTTAGGTAACCTTTAAGAGAGTGTGTGGGCGTTCTCTTCTAGGAGTCTTAAGTATGTCTTTTGATAGCCATGGTAAGGAGAATGTCATATTATACATGTTATGTTTTTTGGTATCTTGTAAGTGTGTATGGTTCATTATAAGTAGTCTTGAGGATCATTTAGTCATGCTTAGAGAGGGTGTATGGGAGATCTCTATTTGTATTGCTTAAGTGAGTCTTAGGATAGCTTGTAGTGAGAAGATTACATGCTAGGAAGTGTTCTATGTGAATTAGAATCACTTCATTGTAGCAGGGAAGGAGTTCACTGTACAGTGAAGTAGTTCACTGTAATGTTGATCTTAAAAATGTGAAAAATTGATTAAGTGATTTCTTATGTGTTTCTAAGATGTTAAATGTTGTTCTTATGATTATATTATGATATTTAAATCAAAAGATGCATATTTCCAATAAGTTTCCGTTTTCATGATTTTTATTCATTATGTCATACTTAGTATGTGTGGTTGTACTAGTTCCATGCTTTTATCTATCTCTATAGTGGTTGGTAGGTGAGGAGCATTGGGAAGCAAGACTTGGATCGTAGAATCATTCAAGTGAATTTGAAGTATATCCTCATTTGACTCGAGGGTATAGATGTCTTTTATTTCTCTTATTGAAGTATTGTAATAGACTTAGTAGTACTATATTTCTATTGTGTATGTGTCGTGTCTCAAGTATTCTTGTGTCTAAGATTTAATTAAATGAGACTTATTATTTCCTATGAGTTTTATATGAAAGAGATTTTAAACACTATGAAAATGTTTGTGAAAAGTTTAATTCTACACTACTTTTCACTATGTATATGCAATAAACGATACGAAAGGGCTTGTATAAGACCTCTGAGAGGTCGAGTACGACAGTTGCACTCCGAGAGTGCCATATCTTCTAGGGTGTGATCTCGGGATGTGACAATACCACTCAAGAGAAATTCCTCAATAAGGCTAATCAACATGAAAAACTTACCCTTTATACAAGCTTCCATCACCTATAGTATTTTACTCAAAATAACATCATAATATAGCCCTTAGGGCAATAGAATAACATCAATATCAACACTAGATAAACCAAAGCTCAAAGACTACCAAAATCATGCTCATTCAACCCATTCCTTTAGCCAAATATTGATAAAAAGCTTTAACATGTTTTTAATGAAGTTTTAGCAATATAATTACCAACTAACATTGAAAACAACTTATTTGAATCATTTAAAACGTTTTCATGCAAGACCCATACTTGTAGTTAAAGATAGAAGAAGTTAGGGTTGAAAACTGTTTTTGAAAATCTATTAGAAAGGACTCCTTGAATGAAAGAGAGTTCAAGGATTACTACCATACCTCAAGTAGAAGAAACCCCAAAGATTTTGATGAAAAACACGACCACCAGCAGCCCTCCTAGTTCTTTTTTTACTTCTAGCTTCTATGGAGTTTGAGAGAGTCTTTTAAGAGAGAGGGGTTTTGGGGTTTAGGAAATGAAGTTTAAAATTAGGTCTTAGGGTTTGAAACACTTTAATATACCTAAAATACGCTAAAACTATCACCCTATGTTCATAAAAGACTTGGGGTGAATTTACCAAACACCCCAAGTCAACACAGGAAAGTGACAGCTTTTTGGGCAGCTTCACAGACGGCTACAACCAACGGACCATTTGTCCATCAACGACCTCTTGGTGGTGGTTCGTTGGTTGGGAGTTGGCCTCTATCCTGTGCAAGCTTTCTTTCCTTGCAGTTCCAGTCGACGCCCAAGGTCGACGGACCGTTTGTTGACAAATGAACTGTCCCTTGTGGCCGTCATTTGGTCACTGCTTGGCAGCTTCTATCCAAGAGATGGGTCCTCTTCTAGGGCCCCTCGTGGATTCTAGGTAGGGTCGTACCCAGAATTTAAACCCCTATACATAGTATTCTAAGTATTAGGAACATCTCACACCAATTTCAAAAAAAATGAACAGGTAAAGCTTACTCAAACACATGAGAACACACAAGCACTTTCTAAGGATCACCTTCCGAACGTCATGCACGTTTGACTTCCAAACATAACCAAACTTCACACACTGCCTGAGGACATCATTATAACTCATTTTAACACAAAATTAAATCAATAAACATTCACGAAGCTCTTGCTAACCTTAGGTTGTTTTAGGGTGTTAGAACTCATTATGCACGTATACCAATTTTACTTCACATAGAGCATTATAAGACCTTACTCACAATCCCAATCTAAGTCTACTAGTGCAATGTACATGTGAATCACCATAACCTCACACATACTTAGTAAACCTATAATGAAACCACAAGCCTTAACATTCACTTCATGCATTAACATGTCAAGCATAGACAACTTCATTAATGCCAAGCAAGACCTTCATCATATAGTCATTAAGATCAACATTATGTATGTAGGGACAAGACCACATCATATAAACTCATTCCATGAATTTCATCACAACAAGTAGACAAATACTACTATTCCATGCATAAAGACATAAACATAATCGTACACCTTTTAACACCTTCCTAGAAATTCCTAAAGAGCTACTTGTGCAATGCATAGGTAAGTTCATTACTCTCACCTATGCTAAGAACCTTCCCTTATGGTTGTAATCATTTACTTCCATTTTCCAATTTATTTTAGGGAAACTATAGCCTTAACCGACACTAAGACTATGGGTACTAAACATGGAATTTAGTGTTGTAGAGCTTTACACCAATGGAAGGTGCTCTATTTAGCCAAGGTAGAACATTAATACAGTCTAGCATACTAAGTGAGATCACTTGCTAGATCCTATGTGGAAAGCATAGTTTATGGAACTTGGAGGTACATTTGAAAACCCTTTTTATGCCAAGTGGGGCATTATAGTTATTCACTTATGGAAATATCACTCTAAGCCATTTGTCTATGAGGCTAACCACCTCGTGAGGACTATGGTGACCTAGCTTCCTACACTAGTAAGGGACACCCCTCATATTCAAGTTCACTCGCTGCTAAGCTAAGTTCCCTTTTATTTAAGAGAAAAGGGACTAATATACCTCCGAACATTAAAAAATGGTATGTCAATACCCTTCGTCATACTTTAAGTTCGTCAAAACCCTTGTCGTCCTATAATCAGTACACATTTACCCCTCCCACTAACGGAGCACTGATCGTGTACATGTGTCGCAATCCTATGCCACAACCCGGTTGACCAATCGTTTACCCAAATTTCAAAAACTCGCCCATAACCCAAGTACCCACTTGATTCACCCACAAACAAACTCTTTAAAATCATAAAGAAAAATCCTAAAGTGTATTCATTTATGTTAAACTTTACACGTGTTTTTCAAAATATGATTATAATAAGAATTTTATTGTAATACTCTTATTAATTAATGGATTGTTATTGTAAAACTTAATTTTTAAAATTATTTTTCAAAACTTAACATACAAATTAATCACTTTCCCTTAACAATGTGGATCCCACATTTTCCATTATTCTTTTCTGTAATTCTTCTTCTCTAAATCTTCTATTGATTTCTTCAAAATTCATTTGTTCCTCTAGTTACTGCAATGAAGAAAAAATGGGAATTTCATGGAGTATAAGGCATCAAAATCATCATTTCTAACCCTTCCCCACAACCTCCCCACCCAATCTATTCCTTACCTGTATCTTCTAGAACACCTCTCCCTTCCCGAAACCCTTAGCCTGTACTAACTCCTCCTTCCCCACCAACTATCCTTCTCCTTCCAATTCGAATTACCATTTTAATTTCAGTCAATCCAGTTGTGGTCCAATATCTATAATCTATCAAAATTGGTATCCTTCTTATTATCATTCTAATAATTGGTGGGGTGGGTATCAACCTCCACCGCCAATTCTACCGCCCGTTGTCGGCGGTACTGTAGGTGGATTATCAAAATGTGAAGAAGATTTAAAAAGATATTAATGTTCATAAGGAACTATCAGGGTCTTGATCAATTCAATAAGGATTTTCAATTTTCTTTCGGATTTTAGAGAGTTTATTTGTTGGTATTAAGTGGTTAATTGGGTTATGGGCGGATTTTTAAAATTTGGGTAAATAATTGGTCAATCGGGTTGTGGCACGATCAGTGCTCCGTTAGTGGGAGAGGTAAATGTGTACTGATTATTGGACGGCAAGGGTTTTGATGAACCGAAAGTATGACAAAGGGTATTGACATACCATTTTTGAAAGTTCAGGGGTATATTTGTCCCTTTTCCCTTTATTTAAAACCCATTATTACATTACTTTATAAAACATAGGCCTTAGGAGATTGACTTCTCATATGCTTAGCTCATAGGTTATATATGAGAGTTCATCAAACTATATCATGTGAGAAACCCTTTCACATGGACATAGCATATTGAAGTACCTATCTAGTTTAGGGTACTCTTGAGAACACCTTCCAAGTGCCCCTATATTGACTAGATATATGCGACCAATACTTTCACATAACACATTCAGTCCACACCTGTTCATACGTCAATGCATAAGAATACAAGTGCAACTATATGAGCAATCTTTTTATATAATCAGTTTAAGACACTATGCAAATTCATACTTCATCATATCATATACTTAACATCATAGCATATAAGTCATATTCATAACATGTTCATACATTCCTATTCATGTACTTAGAAGACAAACCTAGGAACTATCCTATGAAGGTACACATGTACAATGCATAAACAAAGTCCCATACCCTTGCACAGGCTAGTACACCTATCAAGTCATCCTAGTTAATGATACATCACATAGCATGCTTCATAGACCTATACCATACATGCATTGTAGTAGAATTAGTGAATATGAGAACAACGTTCATTAGACACCATGATCCTATACTACTTTATAAGAAAGCATAATGTGTGAGTGTGTGTACATTGGTCAACATGATCACATAATAGCTATCAACAACATATTGAGGTAGCCAACCTCTTAGGATCACAATGCACCTTCAAGTATAGACCACACAACAAAACTTAGCATAGGAGACAAGCTAACTTCATATTACACTTAAGGCTCCTAACCGTAGATATTCCCACATTCACATAGGGGTACATAGGTAAGGGACATTAAACATTTATACTTATAATGACAGCACCTAATCAAAACCCAACATAGTCATTCATATGCTTTTGAAACTAGAAATGCAACCTAGAGCATAACTAGAATAGATGACTAGGCAAGAGCTTCACATAGGGTGTTCATCACCAACACATATTCGTAGTATAATTGCCTTTAAGTGTATGATCACATCACATATCTATTGGAAATAAAGTAGACACCGCCAGCACAATTCCATACAAGGATTCATCAACTATCAATACTATAACAAAGTAAAGGAGATAGGCAATCTTACCAATTTCTCATCCTTTGATCATCATTGATCAATACTCCTTTTTCATTAACGATACAATATAAGGCATTAGCTAAAAATATCTTTACATAAATGAAATCCTACATTCATGTATTATAAAGTCATGATTACAGTTAACACACTAAATTCATTAATCGATAGGAAGTAGAGTAATATAGAACAGTCACCAATTTCCTTAGCATTGATCATAAATCATAGTTCATCAATAATGTACCTGTAGGAAAGTAGCTAATGACATAATAACCTAAAATAGATCATGCTTCATCTACCCTAGAATTTAGATCACATTATGTACATTACAATATCAATCTATAGGCTAGAAGAACCAAGATCAATCCTTACCAATTCAATTGTATTTATTTATATTGGATCAATTATACCTAATTTATCATCACATTACACATATAGGCAATAGCTAAGACAATTCATCATGATTGAGTAACATAACAACCATTCTAGCATCAAGATCACAAGTTACCACATTATAGACTAGCCTTATTCCACCCTTCAAACATTGATCAACATGGATCACTCATCAACAATTCACCATCAATAAACATACTAGGCAGTAGATATAAGCAATCTAACATAATTGAATCACAATTCGATTAAAATAAGATCAATATCACAAAGCCCATACATAGGCTAAAATGATAATTGAAGGGGACATGGGTTCATCATGCAATTGTATTGAAATCCACTTTAGATTCAGTACATTATCATCAATTTATCATGATTAAGCCTTTGAAAATGTTTTGAGAAAGAACCAATGGCTAGATTGAAGAACAAGAAGTTTGATCATGAACTTGTATTGAATTTTTTTTAATGAACTCTCTAAATGGAAGATTAACTAGACATGAAGGATGACCATACCTCATTGAAGAAGAAAACCACTAAAAACTTGAAGAATGAAGTTTGAGAATCCATCACCATGGCTGTTCTTGAGCTTCATCTTACATGGAGATGTCACATCCCGAAACCACACCCTAGAAGTTAGGGTAAAATCTTGGATTGCAACCGGCGTATTCGACCTCTCGGATGTCTCATACAATTCTATCATATCATTCATCACATATAGATAATCAAAAGTAGTGTAGAATTAAAATTTTTCATAAAAACAATATAGAAGTCTTAAACTCTTTCATATAAGTAGAAATAGGAAAATACTAAGTCTCGATCATCATCCTAAGATACGATAATACTTCGGACATGGCCCATACGAATTTGAAACATACTACTATATAGTCTATTACAAAACTTCATAAACGAAAACATAAAATAACATATATGCCCTCAAGTCAAGTGAGGACATACTTCAAACTTCTTCTTGAATGATCTCCTTGTCCAAGTCTTCTTCCCAAAGCTCTTCACCTTCCAAGAACTAGTAGATAGAAAATAAAGCATAGAATTAGTACAACCACATGTACTAAGTATGGCATTATGCATAAAATCATGAAACGGACATTTATTGGAAATATGAATCTTTTCTTTAAAACATCATAATATAATCATAAGAATATCATTTAGCAACTGAGAATCACATAAGAAAATACTTAGCCCAAAATCATTATTTTTGTACTCACTTTACACTGAGCTCACTTCACTGTACAATGAGCTCACTTCACTGTACAGTGAAGTCCCTTCACTGTATAGTCAAATAGTGAAGTCTAATCCTTCCCTTTTGCACATATTCTAGCATGTAGTCTTCTCACCCAAGCCATCCTAAGATTAACTTAAGTTACATAAAGGGAGACCGCCCATACACCCTCTCTAGATGTGCCTAAACGATCCTCAAGACTAGTCATAATGAGACACATACATACCTACAATACATCAACATACAAAACAAATATGACAATCTCCCCTACCAAGGCTATCAGAAGACTTACTCAAGTACTCCTAGAAGAAAACGCTCATACATTCACTTCAAGGCTACCTAAATAATCAAAAGACTTCCTAGGTTTAGGTCATGTCAGCATATCAAGCAACTTCCCTAACTAGAGTCATTCTCAAAACTTCCAAAGATAAGACATGAAGAGATCATCATTTATGCCCTCTTCACACTTTAACTAAGGAATCCTTAAGCCACTTTAGACTAGGTACTTATTCATTTACATACTTTATATCATTAAGTCATTAGTTCATTAGTTCATTTAAGAGACATACATCACATAAAGGACATTCAAATAATGGTCTTGGATAAGACCTAGGGACTCTTACTAACATCTTCAAAGCCTATTGTGCAATGTCTAGATAGCGTTTCACACCACCACCTAAACCTCATAAAACTTCTCTAATGCTAATATGTATCCCATATGATGAGAATAGGCAATAACCTACATAGACCATGGTAGCAAAGCATGGAATACGAAGTTCTATCCTACTTCGATGAGGTGTTCTACTTACCAATGGTAGAACATAGACATCCCATGTAGGCACATGGTTAAGGAATATGAAGGGTGTACTTAGTATTGTAGTCTCATACTTAACTAGAACTACTTCCCCTTGCCACACTCACTCGGTGCTAGCCTTAGTTCTCATAGATCAATTCACATTAAGGTTCATACAAATGGGTCACTTATCTATTTCATGACCCAATTATATTTACCCTACCAAAGCAAGGTCCACTAGGACCATCTCACTATGGCGACAAGAAGTTCATCATGACTTTCCTAAGGTATGATATGATATCGTTCCAGCCAATAAACCTTAAGTCCATCATTCATTACATGAAGGATACTATTATGGCTTACTACTTCACGATTTATAACCTTACCACTTGGTTCAAGGTTCCACATAAAGGACCCCCTTATCATTATTCAAGGTCTCACCTATATTCATTTATTTTAGACTAAGACCCTTTAGGTTTCTAAGTCAAGACATCACATATTCACATAAGCATCAAGTAAGTGACACAAGTCTATCTAAACAAGACACAAGATACTTCAATTTAACACATATAGCCTATCTTTCTTTAGACACTTAGGAATGACCCTTAACCTCATTTAGTCAACCTATTCATCACCTTAACATTATCAACTTAACCATTTTAGACTCATCTAGTCAATTTAGGAACAACCATGTATCAACTCTAAGACTACACACTTAACACATAGTCAAAGCATAACATGATTAACCAGATAGTATCAATAGTCTAATATATACTTTCACATATATATAGATATGATCACACATCATCAAATCAACTACACAAATAGCCATATAAGTTCAAGTAGTGCCGACAAGTCGATGATCATCAATGTACTGAAAATAACGCCGACAAGGCCACATCAATCCACATAACACCGCCACCAAAGGTGGAGCAAGCCAATCATAACATAATCAAAGTATAATTAACATTTAATAAGAAGAAATAGGGCAGCGTACCACCACTTCATCATCAACACTTCAAGCCAATACCAAATCACTCAATTCAACATCATAAGGCCCTTGCCCATGGCCAGGAACATCAACTCAATACACAATTATAGAAATCAATGAAATCTAAACAATTCAACATAGATTCAACAATCCAATAACAATTTGATAACAATTGAATACAATTCTTACACTATTAGAAAGCCCATAAGAAACTACACATGAATTCATCAACATTAGACCAATATCAAGTAACCCATAATTTTGTCAAAATCTTAGGTTCATCAATTTCATGGGTTCATAGGTAATTTAGGTTAAAATAATCAATACAACATCAATCCAATCCATAATAGACGTTTGAAAACCATTAATTCAATAACTCATGGTAGATCATAAAAAGGTCAATTCATCTTTTAAAAACTTTAGAAAACATATTTGAAAGTTGGGCTCCTTGATGAAACGAGTTTCATGGATCAAAATTCATACCTAAATGAAGCTAATTCTTCACTTTGATGAAAAATCTGCACTCAAAACGTCACACCAACCTCTTCCTTGATTTTGGACTTCAATGGAGTCTTGGGGAATTTCTAAGGTATTTTGGGGTTTTAATTTTGAAGAATGGAATATTCTAAGTGTTAAAGCCTTATAAACACTTGTAAAATACCCAAATAATCCTTACGTAACCGCCAAACCTTCAATTTATAAGTGGGATAAAATTGCAATTTCACCCCTAGACTTAACTGTGAACTGCACGCAGGGACAATTTGCACCATCGACGGGACAGTGGACGGACCATTTGTCCACATATGGACCGTACTGTCCCTCCGTTGATTGGGTCAGAGGCTGGACGTGGTTCCTCAACCTTTCCCAGCCTAAGTCCCAACCTAAGGGACCACCGATGGACCATCCTTGGACCTACGGACCGTCCTTTGGTCTGTGGTCTTGGGACAAGGTCTCTCATCGACGGAGAGCCCATCGACGGGACGTAGGTCCACTTACGGGACGTCCTGTCCTCCGTCGATAGATTCAGCGGCTTGGGACAGGTAGATTATCCACCCAGAGTAAGTATGTACCCACTCCTATCAGCCACGGACCGTCGACCAGCCTATTGGCTGTCGATTGGCTTCCGTAGGTGAGGCTGCATTGGGCAGTCTTGGCCTCTGACATGGGTCCTTCCTCAAGGACACTTTGTTGGTCCTTGGGGATGTTTTCCCGGACGTTTCCAACCCAAACATGAATGTATACAAGTTTAGGACACCTCACACGAATTTCACCCAAAACGAACACGTAAAACTTGACGAAACATATCTAGACACACAAGGTCATTTCTAGGCACATCTTTCTAATGCCATGGACGTTCTTGAGTGTTTGACCTCCAAAACTTGTCGAAGCTTGACACACTACCTATTCAAATAATATTAGACTCATTTAAGACCTATAACCACAAGAGTCACACATAAACACAAAGGCCCTCTCATGAGACACTTAGGTGACTTAGTCGTCGAACGTCTTGGTTGACCCTTGATGTTTGACTTCCAATGCACCTAATACTTTAGTTGCTGCCTCAACACAACATTATTGACATATTAAGGACCTTATACCACCTTGACAACCATGTTAGTCTCTAGTTCACCTATGTCATTTTCGAGGTCTTACAGGAGAATTCTAGAGAGGTTGCTTTTTTAAACGGAAGGGTTTAATTTGAAGAATGAATTGGGAATGGGCTAGTCACGTTTTTTATCACACAAATACATCCAAAAAAATCCAAATAAACAACCTAGGGTTATTTTAGCACGTGGGGTGAGTTTCCCATTCACCATATAATAAGACAGCGTGCATGGTAGTTTTACACAGCCTGCATGGACGCTCTCAAAAGACGCCCAGTAGGTCCCTCGATGGACCGTACTATAGGCCGTTGTTTTGGACTGAGGCTTGTCCATTGACTTGAGACTTCACCAGGCTAATTCTTGGATGCTCCCCCCCCATAGACGGGGCGTAATGCAACGGACGAGGGGTCTTTTAGCTCCGCCGATTGACAGTGCCAAGGCACTATCTCGACAGTCTTTGGGTCCTCCTTGAGGGCTTCTTGCGAGGCCCTTGGGGAGTCGTACCCAGACGATTCCAATATAAATACATACTTAAACATGTCAAGGACATTCCACATCAGTTTCACCCAAAACAAACACGCGCAACACCTTTAAAAATGCTAGGCACACTCAAGACACACATGCACATCTCAAGCGCTAACTTTCGAACGTCTTGGACGTTTGACCTCCAGACTTCATGAAACATAACATAATTCCTATAAAAATCATTATAACTCATATAAGTACCTCATAAGATCATGACATATACATATAAGCACGAATAGAAACATGAGGAACATAGGTGACTAGTCGTCGAGCGTCTTGGTCGTCCCTTTACTTTTCAGTTCCAATTCACCTATATCTTTAGACACTGCCTCATTACAACCTTAGAACCCATTTTAGGATTTAAAAACATCAAGACAAAAATGTTAGGCTATAGACAGCTTAACTCATTTTAGGGGTCTTACAAACCCCCCCCCCCTCCTTTAATTACTTATTTTCGGAAAGACTTTGACTAAATAGACATATTTGTGATTGAAGTTAAGTCTAAACCATTTTCCTCGTAGGATCGACCCCAACATACTAGTTGGATTCTTTACTTGATGACGGTCTGTCGACGAGGTCTTGTACAGTTGGCCTTAGACAGATTTCAGGCCTTTTGCAAGGTCTAATTTTTAGACAAATTTTGACACACTCAAGTTTAGATGTGCAATTTTAACACCCAAAAGACGATTTCTTCATTCCTAGAGTTCCGTTTTCAAACAATTTGTGTTCTAATTCATCCACACTAAGAAACCCTAAGTCGAAATTGCCAAAACTGCAGAGATACGCACATTTTATACAGACTACAAGGCGACACGACCACACTCTATCATTATGAGGGACGTACTACGTAAGTTTTAGTATTCGATTTTAATTAATTTAGTCCCACGGTCAAGAACAACATTAAGATTTCTATAAACAATTATATTGTGAGATGAACTTTCAAGCAGTAGCCTACGCGCCCAAACTCTATCACCGGCCGAAGAACAATTGAGAGAAAGGAGAATTTGGGGAAGAGAGATTTCGGGGAATTGGAATGATTCTGATTTGGGAGTGAAATGGGATATGGGAGTTTGAGTTTTGGGGATAAAGGAAAGAAATAAAAGAAGAAAAACAGTTTTGGAAGGGAATTTTAAAAGAATTTGAATGTGGGAATGAATGTGAACCGTTATGTCCTTTAATATTACTGGCCGGGTCGGGTTGGGTTGGGTCGGGTCGCTGGAAATTTGGATCGACTAAACCCCATTGACGGTCCGTAGGTCAATCGATGGGCCTTATACTGGGATCGTCGATTACCTCTAGACTTAGAAACAATAAGAGACATAATTGGGATCTAGGGGCACCATGGATGGTTCTTCGATAGAACAATGGCCCGTCGATGGGGTTCGTAGACCTCTGCACCAGACCATTTTCTGTAGATTTTTGTTTTGATCCCTGCACATGTAACACCCATTACGCCATTTGTTTTGTGTTTTTCTTCACACTTTTGAGACACATACCCTACACTAATCTATAGCCAACACTAGTACACAATCAAGAATTTAATAAGACTAAAAACAAAACGAAACAAAAATACTACTATTACTACAATACAAAATAAAACCTATCGTTGGCTAGAGGATACACCTTGGGTTTCCTCCCAAAAAGCGCTTAATTTAACGTCATTACATGACGCAGGATATTTTATTACTCTGACTTCATCAAGATGATAGGCCTCAACCACTTCATGGACACTTTACGCATACCCAGGTAGATCTTTATCTTTTGCCCGTTGACTATGAACTTTGTGCCATCTTTGTTCTCCAACTCAACCACTCTATGTGGAAATAATTTAGCGATAAGGAATGGCCCTGTCCACTTGGACTTGAGTTTGCCAAGAAATAAGCGTAGCATAGAGTTGAATAGAAGCACTAAATCACCAACGACAAATTCTCGCTTTTCAATTGTTTGGTTGTGGTACTTCTTCATATTCTCTTTGTAGATGGCTGAACTTTCATATGCATTGAGATGAAACTCATCAAGCTCATTCAACACATTTAGTTTTTGTTCTGCCGCTTCAGTCCAATCCATCTTCATATTCTTCATTGCCCACATTGCTTTGTGCTCTAACTCGACCGGCATGTGACAAGCCTTCCCATATACATGTTGGTATGGAGACATACCTATGAGAGTCTTGTATACAGTGCGGTAGACCCAAAGAGCATCATCAAGCCTCCTTGACCAATCCGTTCTATTAGTATTCACCGTTTTTGCTAGAATTTTCTTGATCTCTTGATTGGACACCTCAACTTGTCCACTAGTCTATGGATGGTAAGGGGTAGCCACATTATAGCGAACCCCATATTTCTCCAATATCACTTTGAAAAACTTGTTACAAAAGTGAGAACCCCTATCGCAAATAATAGCTCTAGGTGTGCCGAATCTGGAGAAGCTATTCTTATTCAAGAACGTGGTGACACTCTTTTCTTCATTGTTAGGAAGAGCAATTGCTTCTACGCATTTTTACACATAGTCCAACGCCACAAGTATATACTTCATCCCATGAAAAATCACAAATGGACCCATAAAATAAATGCCCCATACATCAAACAACTCAATCACCAGAATAGTATTTAAGGGGAATTCCTGTCTCCTCAAAATTCTCCTCGAAATTCCTCCATCTCGTTGGCACCGATCACATGACTTGGTGAAATCGTGAGCGTCATGCTGAATGGTTGGCCAATAGTACCCACAGTGCAAGATCTTATGTGATATCCGAATACCCCTATGGTGCCCACCAATAGGCGAGAGTGACATGCCTCCAAAACACTAAACATCTCAACCTCGCGTACACAACAGCGAATAATCCCATCGGCACAACTCCGGTATAAGTAAGGCTCATCCTAAAAGAAAATTTTCACATCATGCATGAATTTCTTCCTCTAATGGAAAGTCAAGTCCGACGAAAGTAAGTCACTTTCCAAATAATTCGCAAAGTCTGCGAACCATGGGATCAAATCCTGATAAGCGGCCAATACATGTTCATCTGGAAATGCATCATCAATTTCAGCCTTTTCACCCAATTCCCGCATAGCTTCATCCTCCAATCTAGACAAATGGTCGTCCACTTGATTCTCAGTCCCTTTCTATCTTTTACCTTGAAAACGAAATCTTGCAGCAATAATACCCATCTAATAAACCTTCAAGTACCTCAAAGCGTAGTGGTATGCACTATAACCCTTGTACCAAAAAAATAGGAGCAAAAATTTTCAAATACAAACACCACCGCAAGAAACTCTTATTCAGTTACCGTGTAGTTCTTCTGAGCTTCATTTAGGGCCTTACTTGGATAGTAAATGGGGTGAAGGATTTTATCCCTTCTCTTTTCCAATACCACACAAAGTTCAACCCCACTGGCATCACACATCACCTCAAATGGCTCACTCCAATTTGGTGAAATAATAATGGGCACGGACAGCAACTTCTACTTCAACTCTCCATATGCTTTAAGATAAGATTCATCAAAATAGAACTTACATTCCTTTTCGAGTAGTTGGCACAGAGGATGTGTATTTTTTGAAAAATCCTTAATAAACCTTCGATAAAAGCCAACATGTCCAAGAAAACTTTTCACACCTTTTACAGAGATAGGTGGAGGGAGCATCTCTATCACTTCCACTTTAGCTCGATCCACCTCTATCTCCTTTTCCGAGTTGCGATGGCCCAATATTATACCTTCTTTCACCATAAAGTGACATTTTTCCCAATTTAGCACTAGATGACAATCTTCACATCTTTTGAGCACCTCAGCAAAATTGATCTAACACCGATCAAAGGAGTCTCCAACCACAAAAAATTCATCCATGAACACCTCATAGTGTACTCCACCATGTAAGAGAATATCAACATCATACAACACTGAAAGGTGGACGGTGCATTACACAACCAAAACAACATTTGTTTGAAGGCAAATGTCCTATAAGGGCAAGTGAAAGTTGTCTTTTGTTGATCCTCAAGGGCAATAGAGATTTAATTGTAGCCCAAATAGCCATCAAGAATGCAATACCACGCTTAGCCTGCGAGTCTGTCTAACATACGATCCATAAAGGGCATGGGGAAATGGTCCTTTTAAGTCCAAGCATTCAACTTGCGGTTGTCCATACAAATTCTCTATCCGGTCACTGGCCACATCGGAAAAAGCTCGTTTATCTCAATAGGCACCCTGTTAGCCCATCCTTTGTAGGTACGAACTGAACAAGACATACCGAACTACTGTCTGCAATAGGATGAATGACGCCGACATCTAACCACTTGACGATCTCCTTTTTCACTACGTCTTGAGTAGGTGGATTCAACCTTCTTTGGTGCTCAATACTTGTTTTATGATCAGGCATGAGTTGGATTTTATGGGAAGAAATACAGGGGGAATCCAAATAATGTCCGCAATAGTCCAACCAATGGCTTGTTTAAACCTCTTCAATACCGCCAGTAAGCCTTCTACTTGACGTTCATTCAAATCCGCTGCAATTATTACGGGCAAAGTGTAATCTCTACCCAAGAACACATACCTCAAATGAGGTGGTAGATCTCTAATTTTGGGCCCCCCTTAATAGATGGTTTCCCAGGTGGAGACTCGCGATACTTCATATCTAACTCTAATTTCTTTGGTTTTGACCGACATTCATTTCGTTCAAGTGCAGCCACCAAAGACCCATACTCTTCAACACCATCATAGTCAAAATTCATGATTACTGCCGCTAGTGCCTCGACACCTAGTTGCTCTTCAATTTGTACTTCAGATACACTCTCAACCCTGTAGGATATAGCAAATAACGTATGGAGCTCACCACTCTGCTTCATAGTCCTACATATGTTGAAAGTTGCTTCTTTATTGTTCAACCTAAACTTCATCTGCCCTTTTTCCATATCAACCAATGCACGCCCAGTGGCAAGGAATGACCTCCCTAGAATAATAGGAACCTCAAAATCAACCTCACAGTCAAGAATCACAAAATTGGCTAGAAATATAAATGACTCCATTTTAACAAGTACATCATGGAGAATACCATTGGGCACCATTTGATCGGCCATTAGTAACCGCATCGTAGTAGGCTTTGGGTCACACAAGCCTAACTTATTATAAATAGAAAGAGTCATGAGATTTATGCTTGCACCAAGATCACATATTGCTTTAGCAAATTGTAGTAGCCCGATTGTGCATGGAATGGTGAATACGCCAGGATCTTCCTTCTTCTGCACAAGAGACCTTGTAGCAATAGAACTACAATATTGCATTTTATCATCATCCTCAAAACTCACTGATCTCTTCTTTGTCACCATATCCTTCATAAACATAGCCTAACCGGGCATTTATTCCCAAGCTTCTGTCAAAGGGACATTGATAGAAAGTTGTTTCAACATAGTGATAAATCGCTGGTATTTACCATCCTCAGTCTTCTTCACTAATCTCTGAGGGAATGGTGGTCGAGGTCTAGGAATGGGGACCACTTTCTGAGATACCTCTGCTTCTTTCACTGTGTTGTCCACCAATTCTCCACTAGCTTCTACTATCTCTTCGTCTTTTCTCATATCATCTTCTACCACAGAAGGCATAGGTGGATCAATGGTTTGCTTACCCCCTCGAGTAGTGACTGTCATGCAATGCCCATCATTTTTAGGATTCTGGATATTGCTGCTAGGAAGAGTGCCAGGTTGGCATGGATTCATAATAGTAGACAACTGAGCCATGTATAACTCAAGGTGGTTAATCGAAACCGCATGTGCATCCACCTTTTTCACAATGTTAGCTAAGTCACCTCTCATCTCCTTGGCATGATCATCACTACTATCAAATCTCCTCATCATCTTCTATAGCATATCCTCAACTCGCGCTATACTACCTCCACCGTCATGAGGGGCAACTTATCGATTCTAGGTGGAACATAGGGCCCACTCCGATTATTTTTGTTACCATAGTTACCTCGGTTGAAGTTGTTGTCGCAATTGTAGTTCCCATATCAGACATATTGACCATCTCAATTGTAGTTACCATAGTTCCGACCTTCATTTCCTTGACCTTTGCACCAATTCTCCTGATTGATGGCTTGGGCATTTCGTCAAAAACCCCCCGTCTGATCATTCACTGCATAAGCATCCTCTTTATAATAATAGTTATCTACTGGCGGTGGTGGTTTAGTCAAGTAGTTTCACAGCATTTACATTCTCTGCACCTCGAGTAATATTTTCAAAACCAACCCTAACTTAGTTCTCATTTGCGCCATCTTCTCACGAATCTTATCTGCCGCTGGGTTGTTTGTAACTTCCACTGCAAAGGTGTTTCTCTTAATGTCTGACTTTCTTGTACTCCAATCCTTGCTTTTGCGAGATATCTTCTCCAACTTCTTGAAGTTCTCTGCATATGTGTTCTCTCCATAGGAACCCCCCGCAATTGTATCAAGCACTGTTTTATTGTTATCATCTTGAACTTTATTGAAGTACTCTTTCAACGAATCATAATCAATGCGGTGGTTTCGGACGCCTCTCACAAACGCTGTAAATCTGTCCCAAGAGCTACTCACCGATTCTCTAGGTACTTCCATAAAGTTGTTCACTTTATCTTTGTCATTGATCTTCTTGGACAATGGGTAATACCTTGCTAAGAAAACATATCTAAAATGATCCCATGTATAAATGGAGTTGTAACGTAGCTCAGTAAACCATATCGCGGCATCTCCTATCACTGATAAAGGAAACACTCGCAACCCGATGACATTCATATCCAAGTTTGTCTTACCCACACAACTCTTATACAGAGGCCTCAGTTTGGCTATGTGAGCATGAGGGTCCTGTGATGGCAGTCTTGCAAACAAGCCCCTCGTTGTGAGCATCTACATCAAGCTACTCGTCACCATGAATGTGTGCCCATGGGGTAGAGGAGGTAGGATAAGAGGCCCATCAGAATCTGTGATGTTCACATTAACCCTATAGAAATCTTGAGGTTGTGGAGCTCGAGGCTGCATCCTGAACGCATTGTCCAATTGATTATCATCACGAGCTTGGTTGTGTGCCTCAATCGAATATGGAGATTGACGCAGTGCTCCATCACCTAGGTTAAGTTAATATTCAAATGGAATGAGTGGTTCTCCTCCGCTCCATGTACTTGTTATACACTAGAGATAGACCTGAAAGAAACAAAAAAAAGTAAAAGTAAAATCAGGAAATCGTTGACTAAATGTAAATAATGTAATTAAAGTTAATCTAAAAGCCAAATTTCCCGACAGCGGCGCCAAAATTTGATACGCTCAAATTACACCTCCCTAAAGAAATATAAATGGTCGTAATTAATTCGAAAATCCAACTAGTAGGTTGGGATCGATCCGACGAGAAAAATTATTTAAACTGAACTTCAATTCACAAATATGTCTATTTAGTCAAAGTCTTTTTTAAAAACAAGTAATTAAAGGGGGGGGGGGTTTATGAATCAATTTCCTGAAACACTCTAAGTTAACAAGTAAGCAAAAGTAAAGATTGAGTTTTTTACAAGTTGTGAGATAACTAGGGTATATGTGTTCCCCACAGGTTCATAACGCCGTAATCCTAGCAATAGCAATTGTTCCCTAGTGTTTCGCATGTAATGTGGTAAGTTATGTATCTCTAAATCCTTGGTCCGGCATCTAGAGAAGTCACCCCGTACCTTGGTCCAGCTACGTGTTTATAAGCTACTAACCCTTACATTTACCTCATATTAGACATTATAATCGATGTATGACTTAGTTATTACTTCCCACAAATCGACACTAGCCTATTAAATGGTATCCCACTTAATCTATGTTGATAATTCTTTTCTTAATAACTACCTCCTTGGTCCGGCAAGTACCAACAAGGTGAGTTCTAACGTTGGCCACTGTTATAAAGACTTATAAGCAAAAGAATTATCAATACATGCAAGAACCTATTTGAGAATTCAATACTAGAAAAGAAGGTTTTAGCGACAATAATTAATGGCATAAAGACAATTGCCGCTAATTATTTCATTAATGTGAAATATTAGTGGCAAATAAATATTAGCCAATAAAAGGTATCCATTTATTGACTATCAAAACAATTTTCCACTAAAAATCAGTAATTAAAATAAATAATTTATTAACTTGTCTTTTCCTTCTATATTTTTGAACAAGCTATTCACCCCTATTATAATATATTATAAGAAAAAAGAAAGAAAACCCTAGTGTTTCTTCGGCTCATGAACTCATTTTGAAGATGACTATGGTTGTTGTCATATAAGTCACGCTGCTCCATCTCAAATTCAGTCTCCGGTCATTGTTTACCTAGGAAACTTTATCTTCTTATCCAAATGGCTAGACCATCGATGACTTACATCCATTTACAATTGATTTTGGGTCGGTTTGCTCGACTTTGTTCGACCTTTGTTGTCAATCGTATTCCTATCATTCTTTTCCTTCACTTTATTGTCGTTATCGGCACAAATTCTGCTTCGCTGGTACTAATTTGTGTTTTTTTGTCCAACTATTGCGTTTTGGGATTTATATAAGTATAAATTTTATGTTTTTGCTAAGTTATTTGTGATATCTGGTTGCTGTTAAGTTCATGAGGCCTTTGTTGAACTGTTTCTGCTGACGTTTCCTTTGCTGCTGAATGAGATGGTTCCTCTATTTGCCAATTGTTGTTCTAATGATTGATCAAAATATTGGTTGATGCATATTGATGTTTTAATTGAATTTAATACTTCTACTAATATGGATTCAACAACATTTTAACTTTTTGCCTGGGTATTTTTTATTCTATTGTTTGTTGTTGGTTTAGTGTGTTGGTAGACTTGTTGCTGGTTAGTTATGATTAAATGGAGCGTATAAGCGGCTAAAGTTTGAAAAAGATTTACAACATCCAGAATAAAGTTGCTTGTTTTAAGCGTTTTCCTATGTCAATAAAAAGTTCTAAGGTAAAAAAAAGCATAAAAATCAAAATAACATCCATAATCAAAGTACACTGATAGCACTCTTAAACCACACATCATATTACATCATTTACTTAATTAAGTCCAAATAAGTCTCCTTCCAAGGTTATAAAATATAAAAATCTTACACTCTAAATATCAGCTAATATGATGAAGTAAAATTCAATGATACTTTTAAGTACTTGTTAGAATTTAAACTATCATCTCGTAGAATCAAATTTCAATATATAAAATTGGTACCAACCTGATGAAATATCAACTTATTAGATAAATATATGGAAAGCATAAACACATGTGTATAATCAGTAGGTGATAGTTCAAAGTAGATGAACTATTTCAATATATTGATTAAATTGATTGTTGTCAACTTATTTAGTAGGTGATAGTTCAAAGTAGATGAACTATTTCAATATATTGATTAAATTGATTGTTGTCAACTTATTTTTTACTTAAGAAAAATATTGATCTCGTTAAAACAGTAAAGCGAGACTGGTTATCCCAGGTGCAGCTTGAATGTAGATAAAAATCTTAGCTTCTCCAGAACAGTTTCATTGAATATTTTAATCACAAATCACTATATATGTGTCTTAGTATTCTTTTTTAAGAAAAAATTGGGTCGAGTAAAATTTAACGAGTATTTCATAAAAAACAAATTAAAGAGATCGTCATTGGAATGTTGCAATATTTTTACAATAAATATTGGCACTTAATTTTGGGAGGAAAAACTTATTATTATAGTTTGAAGTTCAAAAAAAATCTACAATATTCATCAACCTCACCATCATTTTTATCCCTTAGCTTATCAATGTGTTTCATTGAATCAATTAGAAAAGCTTATCAGGAAACGTTTTAGAGAAAGCAAGGAAACTATTGGAGGAGTATAGAATAACAATATGCCACATTGAATAAAAATTGAATACCAAAGAAGAATCGATGGATGACAACAGAGAAATCAGAACTCTGATCTAGTAGTTTCATATTCATTATAAAAAAAAATAGTTTACAGGAATAAAAACATATGCATATGATAACAATTCCATATTTAACTCCAATCATCTGGTCCTTAAGCCTTTTCTTTCATAATGAAGAAATTTGTATCACTACGACACTAACAAATCAATTCTTTGCGTCTGGATGGAAAAGTATGCTTAGTTCTAGCTTTTCTTAAGATTATCACAGATTTTGGAAGATAATTTAATAGCGGAAAATCATGAAAAGGAAGACCTATAAACAAAACTTAATATTAAGAACCAAAAAGTTAACAACAAAATATCTCAATTCATGTTTCATTTTTTTTCTTAATTAAATTTTATGAGATCCTTTATAGATACTAAAGAAACAAAAAAGTGTGAAAAATCATATCTTACTATAGAAATCTGAATTGAGTTTGTTCTGGAAAGTTAAAATGAGTTCTTCTTCAACTGACTGGGATGTTTTTGGTGTACTTCAGAATTTCAAGTTACTAGTCCTGCAATTATAAGAAACAAAAATATACCATATCTAAGGAATTGTTGGTGTTACCATATGTAAGGAATTGTTGGTGTTCCTTGTTATCAGTTCAAATAGAATCTTCTATGTTATATGAATATGCAGACACTTCAAAAGTAGGCATTCAAAATTGTTTAATACTAAGAGAGGTCTTGTATTTTTGGATGAAAAGAGAACTTGTGAGTTCTCCTCTCACTGTTAAACTACTAAAGGTCATTTGAAGAGTGACTAGAATTTCAACTAATTTGACTAGTATAGCTAAGCAGAAATTTCTATGGCACACAAACACATTTTTTTTTGAGAACTTCCAGTATATAAAAAGGGGATCCAGGATAAACTTGTAAAAATGTTATTGGATTTGGTATTCCACCACTTTTCGAAAGGTTGTGTTACAAGAATGTTTATATTGGGACCTAGTTCTTTTATTTTACCCAAGTATAATCATGTAGATTGTAGGCTACAGGTGAGTTGTCAACTAGGATTTCCATTGTCTTATATAAATTTGGTATTTCATGTTTTTATATATTACATTTTATCTTTTAACACTTTTATTTTATTATTTCAGGTCATACAATTTGATGTTAAAAAAATTTCATGTGAAAAATCAATACGCTAAAGGATTGAGGAAATTATTTGAAGACATTATTTAATAGGATTGGTTATATTAGTTGATACAATATATGTTTTTTTTTTAAATTATGATATAAATATTTTATATTCGTGCTTCTTCTTTTTGTTTAGATTTGAATAGATTTTGTTTTATGTATATTGATAGAAAATTACAAAGTTATCACTAGAAGTGCAAACCAGATCATTTTCTGGACATATATATTATTAATAGTGGCAAAATAGGTGTCACTAAAGCATGTGACTTCGAGTATCAGTTTAATCTGAATATACCAACCATAAAAATGGTGTTTGAATGGGGAAATGAACACGTTTTCATGAGGATTTTGTAGTCTTTAAAATTGCCACCAAAATTTAGTTGCCATTAAAATGGACGCTAAAAGGGAAATGTTATTTGTAGTTTTGATAATGTAACAAACTCAGGGACCTTGTTAAGGTACCCGGTCCTCAATATGAAGTGTTCGTTGACTGCCAGACGGAGAAAGTACAAAAGGTTGGTGCACAGTTCCCAACTGCATTAGAAACGTCAGAACTTTCCAACCAATGGCATAGGTTTAAGGAAAGTAACTTGTCTATACAATGTCACTTTTCCTTACATTTCTCTTCAGTTTTTGCAACTTGAAAAAGCACATTCAAGAACTCTTGCAAAGGCTGAGGAAAATCAAGAAGAAGAATCATTCAAGAACAACCGAAACTCAGGCGTACATTGTGTAGTTGTTTGAGAATATATTCTTTCGATCTTACATTGTAAACTGATCCTAAATCTATAAAGGAATCAGTGTGGTTTGATCCGAAATTCTAAATCATCATTAGGTTAGTGATTTAGTGGGCAATCTGTGAGATTGCTTAGAAAATTCTAACTTGTCTAGGGTGATAGCTTAGTCGGTAGAGTAATATCTACTTAGTCTCATCAAGCAATAGCGCTATTGCTTGATAGTGAGATTAAAAACTTTTTCTCACATTTTTGTAACCAGTTTCCTTTTGCTTGTGAAGATTAGTGAAACTGTTTTTGGAAATCCTGTGAGACAGGTTGTGGTTTTACTCCCTTGAGCAAGGAGGTTTTCACATAAAAATTCCTCTGTCTCTTTACTGCATTTACTGTCTGATATATTTAGTATTGTGTGTCAAGGGACCTGGTCAATTGATTGATAGTGGACGTACAGATTCTAACAAGTGGTATCAGAGCAGGTACTCTCTATCCGGTTAACACCAAGAGAGTGATTCCTGTTCTAGAATGGCTGCTCCACTTAATCTAGAAGAGGGTCAGTATTCAACTAGACCCCCTTGTTTCAATGGCCACTTCTATAGTTGGCGGAAAGTGAGAATGCATGACTTCCTTATGGCTGAAGACAGTGAACTATGGGATATTGTCTTAGATGGACCCTTCATTCCCATGATTGAAGAGAAAGATGGTGAAATCACTAGGCTTGTTCCAAAGCCTAGACGAAAATATGATGAAGCTGATAAGAAGAAGATTGAAAAGGGATACAAAGCAAAGAAGCTTCTTGTTTGTGGTATAGGACCTGATGAGTTCAATCGTGTCTCAGCTTGTGAATCTGCAAAAGAGATCTGGGATTGCTTAAAAACATCCCATGAAGGAACTGAACAAGTAAAAGAGTCAAAGATTGATATGCTCACCTCTCAGTATGAAAATTTCAAAATGAGAGAAGGTGAAACTATTCATGAAATGTTCACCAAACTGTCATCAATCACAAATGAGTTGAGAAGTCTTGGAGAACCTATCAGCATAAGTAAGCAAGTCAGGAAAGTGCTTCAAATTCTTCCCAATTCTTGGGAAAGTGAGGTTGATGCTATTACTGAAGTAAAGAACCTGAAAGTGTTAACAATGGATGCTCTCATTGGAAATCTATAGACCCATGAGATGAACCGAAGTCATGATCAGTCAAAGAAGGAAGTCAAGAAAGATAAGTCCTTGATGCTGAAATACAGATCTGAAGAGGACTCCAGTGATGATGATGATATGGCTTACCTTATCAAGAGGTTTCAGAAGATTGTGAGAAAAAACAAAGGTTTTAGAAAGGGAGCAAATGTTCCTCGAACTGCCACTCAAAATGATACCTTTCACAAGTGTGGAAATGTTGGACACTTCATAAGAGAGTGTCCATTACTCAAAGCTGAAAATAAAGAATATCAAAAACCAAGAGGTGATAAAGAAAAGCGCAGGGACCTGGTACTCGATTGGAATGATCGGAAAGCTGCTGCTGACTATGTGGTCAAGAAAGCCCTTGCTGCATGGGGTGATTCTTCGAGTGATTCAGAAGATCCTGATAAACCAAATGATGTGTCAATGGTGGTGGTTCATGAGGATGAAACCATATTCAATGAGATGTTTGCTTTCATGGCTCATTCAAAGGATGAAGATGATGAGGATAAGGTAACTCTTCTTGATTTGAAACATGATCTGAATACCTATTCTCTTAAAAAATGAGAACATTAGCAAATGTTATGATTGATTCAGTGATTGAGTTAACGTCTGAAAGAGATAATATAAATACTGAGTTTGAAAGTTTAAATGAAAATAGAGATAAAATGGGTGAGAAAATGTTGAAAATTGAAGATTAATTGGCTATTCTAGAATGTGAAAAACTAGAACTTAAAAAACAATTACATCTGATGAATGAGAAAGCTGAAAAACAAAAGGGAAAGTCTAGTGGTTTACAAGTTGATCTTGAAGAAAAACTGAAAACCTCTAAGACTAATCTTGTTTTAGCTTTGGAAAAGATCAACAGCTTAGAAAGAGATATTGTCAAACTTAAAGATGAACTTGAAAAATCTCTTAAGTGGACAAAATCTTCTAAGCTGCTTTCAAATGTGACAAATCAAAGTAATTTCAACAAAAAGGGTCTAGGAAGCTTGAATGTTACTCCTTCTTTCAATACTCACAGCAAATATGTATTTGTGTCTAACAATTTGCTGTGTCTTCATTGTGGTAAAAATGGGCATTCAAAAGAAGAGTGTACAGCCTGGAGAAAGTCACATGAGAGACTTTCAAAGTATACAGAAAAGCAAAGGGTTTCAAAAGAGAGACCTGGTCCTATAAAACAATCCTCAATCAAAACGATTTCAAGGGGAGGACTTGGTTCTGCTCAAAACTCCTTCGTCAAAAAGAATCTGAAATTACCTCATTGGGCTACAAACACTTTGATCACCCCTTTGTCTGCTTTTTGGGAACTCAAATTGAAATGGGTTCCCAAGTCTAATAAGTGACTTTTGCTGCAGGTGAGTGAGAGGAGCAACAGTCAATGTTGGTACATGGACAGTGGATGCCCTAAACGTATGACTAGTGATATCAAAAACTTCCTCTCACTCAAGGCACTTCAAGGTGGAGGTGTCTGGTGATAGGTGAAGTAAACATGAGGAGCATAGCGCCGATGATCTCTCAACATGTAGGCGGGTCCATTTTTCGGGAACCCGTAATATCACTACTTGGGTCACCCTCAGTGGTGCCCACTTCAATCTTTGCACTATCAGTGGTGCCAATCTCACCAGTCACTGGTACAGAATTAGATGCCCCAGCAGCCATCTCTCGTGCCCGTATCTGACGGCCCTCCTCATCTGCCAAAGAAGACCTCCTAGCCAACTCCAAGTACATCATCTCTCTCTTCATTGCACGGGCCTGACCACTGGCATTATTAGTGCGACTGGAGCATAGAATCTTGGCACGACCACATGGCCCATACATTGGCTCAGCCGAGGGTTTAAACAAGGCGTCCAACACTGTGTCCTCTGCCAGCTCGATGGGTGCACTCTCCAGATCAGTCCCCCTATATCTAGAATATCGTCCATATCCGCTCTCAAACTAGACACTGCATCCCGAAGAGTAGTGAGGTCTATGGTAGGGGTTGGTCATGCTAGAACCCGCAGCTCAAAGGCATCAAAGCACAGGTTAACCGCGCGAATCTTCTACTCGGTCTGCTAGGCCACCCTCTTCTCTATTCGGTCCTCAGCCTCATCAATGGATTTCTACATCCAAGGTTGTATGTGGTTAAGTAGGGTAGCCATCAGGGACTTTAATCTTTGGACCTGTGCTAGAGGGAGCAGTGCTACAGAAGGGGGTGTGGATCGGGATGAGCAGGGCGTCCGACTGGCATCATGGGTGGAATTAGCCGGGGTGGTGTCAGCAGGATCTGAAGTTGCAGGGTCAGCCCCATAGGCTAACTCCACAGTGTCCGCCAAGTTCTCGCTCAATAACACCATCTCAATCCTAGGCCCTCTCCGTTGTAACGCTATGTTGGCCACATCCTTAAAGAGACATATATCCACAATCCCCACTGGACTACGGAGTGTGTCACAGCGCCATATCAGCACTCCAGCTTCCCTGCACAATTGGAAGATAAGACAAGCAAAAGGGTAAGTAGTTGAGGTCTTGAAAGACCTCTCATGGATCACCGTGATCAGCACCAAAGAAAAGACTATCTCCAAACCAGCTATCATAGCTGCTACCATCACCGTTATTAGCATTTGTTGGCGATAATTGTCGGACAAACCATTAAAAGAGCTTGTCCACAAAGGTGAGCGTAGCCTTCTTGATTAACCCTCGGGTGTCTAAAACCTAGTCTTCCCTCTCACCATTAATCGGCAGATGTTGAGACAACTACCTCTTAAGTGTTTCTCGCTGCTCTGTGGTCCTTTGAAATGTGTCATTTCTGATAGTCTCTCACATGTAGTCAAATTCTGGAGTAGTTGGGGCCCATTGGGTGTTGGTGGTGGGGCCATATAGGAATCATCAGATGGTGGAGTCAGAGATATCAACTTTGGCAGCTACGGACAAGTATAGAGGTGAGTTGGTCCTTTTTGGCAGGTGTAGCCCGCCAGTCTATGGAACCTCGGAGAGTAGCTATGTTTAACTCATAGAACTCCCACACTATCTCCTCACTGTAGTTGCCCAAAGTCCGAGCCATCAAGTCTAACTTGTGCCAGTTGGACAATCTGTGCACCTCGGGGACAGTGTGCAAACTCACAATGAGGAATCGACACTCTAAGTTAACCAACTGGGTCATCACCATGTTATCATTCAGTATTCTTACATCTCTATATACCTGGTATTGACCATCGAGCACCACCGGTTTGGTTCCTCAACAACATGTGTGGGGTCATCTTCTCGGGGTATTGTGCAGATTCCCAGCTTGTAGCCTCATAAGACGAGGCTTGGTGGTCGTGGCCCTCCGACCTAGTTGATTCCTTATTGGCGGAACGGAGGCAGTTGCCGCATTTGACCCAAATGATTGGGCCAACCATGATGTAGAAACAGATTTGGAGCCTGATGCTCCTTTAGAACTAGAGGCAGCCTCGGACGGTGAGACGGTTAGTGTGTGCTCTTCAACAGAATGGGAGGAACTAACTATGCTAGGAACCATCTTCCGGTAGTACCCCTAGTGACTCGTGTAACTGCAATTGGAGTTATGGCACCAGAGGGATGTATGCTGGTCTTTCTCGTTGTCAGAGGTTGCAATCATCCGATGAGACGGGGTCTCATACTTGGATTTCCCCCTTGATTAGACGATATCCTTCTTGGGAGCCATTTGTACCTGTAGAGTAGTTGTTAGTCTCACTTCAGCATTAATACACACTCGAAACACATCGGGTGAAAGACAATTTGAAAAATAAATAACATAGTTCTATCCTGCAGATTCAGACCGACATGCACCATCGACGGTCCATCGAGAAAACGATGGTCCATCGTATGACACTTAAATTTATTCAATTAAAAAAATTAGACTTCTCTAGTAGAAATGACGGACGTGCAGAATGGTCCGTCGATCAATCGACAGACCGTTGTTCACTTCCGTCGTCTGACATTTTGATTATTTTTAAGAGGTTAGTTAAAACATGTTCTTTGATAGAAATGATGGACGTGTACAATGGTAAATCAACGGACCGTAGTCCACTTCCATCGTTTAAGACTTAGACATCTACAGGTTGGTGTAGTAGAAGGACCCTATTGATCAATCAACGGTCCGTCGATGGGGTCTCGTACTTTTTTCCTGGATTTCAGGCCTTTTGCAAGGTCAAATTTTTAGACAACTTTTGACACACTCAAGTTTAGATATGCAATTTTTAACAACCAAAAGACGAATTCGTCATTCCTAGAGTTTTGTTTTCAAACAATTTGTGTTCTAATTCATATATATTAAGAAACTCTAAGTCAGAATTGCCAAAACTACAGATATACCCACATTTTGTATAGACAACAAGGCGACACGACCACACTCAATCATTAGTTTGGAGTGGTTTTGTTGTGAGATGAACTTGCAAGAAGTAGCCTACGCGCCCAAACCCGATCATCTTCCAAAAAACAATTAAGAGAAAAGAGAATTTGGGGAAGAGAGTTTTTAGGGAATTGGAATGATTCTGATTAAGGAGTGAAATGGGATATAGGAGTTTGAGATTTTGTGATAAAGGAAAGAAATAAAGGGGAAAAAACGGTTTTGGAAGGGAATTTTAAAAGAATTTGAAGGTGGTAATGAATGTGAATTATTATGTCCTTTAATATTACCGACCGGGTAGGGTCGGGTCGCTGGCAATTTGGATCGATGAAACCCCATCGACTGTGACCATCGATTACTTCTAGACCTAGAAGTAATAACATACATACTTGGGATCTACGGACACCATCGACAGTCTGTCGATGGAATGACGGCCCATCGATGGGGTCTGTAGACCTCTGCACCAAAGCATTTTCTACCAAAATTTTTTTTGGTCCCTACACATGTAACACCCATTAGGCCATTCTTTTGAGTTTTTCTGGACATTTTTTAGACACGGACCCTACACTAATCTCTAGCCAACACTAGTACACAATAAAAAATGAAATAACACTAAAAACAAAACGAAACAAAATTATGACTATTCCTATAAAGAAAATAAAACCTATCATTGACTAGAGGATACACCTTAGGTTGTCTCCCAAGAAGCGCTTGATTTAACGTTGCTGCATGACACAGGATCCTTGATTACTCAGACTTCATCAAGATAATAGGCCTCAACCACTTCATGTACATTCTCTATATGCCCCAGGTAGATCTTTATCCTTTGCCCATTGATTGTGAACTTTGTGCATTCATTTTTCTCCAACTCAACCTTTCTTTGTGGAAAAACTTTAGTGATGAGGAATGGCCCTGTCCACCTTGACTTTTGTTTGCTCGGAAACAAGCGTAGACTAGAGTTTAATTAGAATCATTCCAATTCATCAAATATCTTTTCACCAAATTCTCCTTTCTCTCGATTGTTCTTCGGCCGATGATCGAGTTCTGGCGCGTAGTCTACTGCTTGAAAGTTCATCTCACAACCATACCACTCCGAACAAAAGTTATTTCGAGTCCTTTTATCTTTGAATTCTCGTTCATTGTTTTTGACAGAAATTCGAATGTGGGTCTTGACCGTGGGTCTAAATTAACTGAAATCGCATTCTAAAACTTGTGTTGGACTGAGCCAGAGAGTGCACCCATCGAGCTGGCATAGGACACAATGATGGACGCCTATTTAAACCCTCTGTTGAGCCACCGTTTGAGCCACGTGGTCGTGCAAAGAGGCACTGCTCCAATCGCACTAACGAGGACGATGATGAGGCCCATGCGATTAAGAAAGAGAGGACGAACTCTGAGTTGGTTAGGAGGGCTTCTTTGGCATATGAGGAGGCCCATCAGGTAAAGATATGAGAGATGGCTGCTAAGGTATCTACTTCTGTACCGGTGAGCGGTGAGAGGAGCACCACTAATGGTGCACAGATTGATGTGGGCACCCCTGAGGGTGACCTAAGTACTGATATTGCGGGTGCCGACAAACCGGACCCGTCCACATGTTGAGAGATCATCGGCGCTATGTGCCTCTGGTTTGCTTCACCTACCATCCTACACTTATGAATTGGCATGTTGTAATGTATAAATACTATAAAAGCATGAAATATGAAGCAATGATAAAATGATACCCCATGCTGGATAGTCCTTGCATGATATAGGTGAATACAAGTTGAATGTGTTGGCATGACATAGATAGGCACCCTCTGTATGACCTTCAACTAGAACCTAAACTGGGAAATCTGATGATCTTATAGTGTAATACTGTGCCAAGAGAGTGTGAGGAGATTTGAGTGTTCAACAGTTGGCACCTAACTAGAATTTGCCCGGTTAGTCCTGCAAAGGGAGTCTGTGTTAAAAGCTAGGAAGTGATCATATGTCGTCGTTTGAAATAGCCAATCTTTAGCTTAAATGAAGTTGACCCAATGAAATAACTGTCCCTTTTTTCAAATGTGTAGAGCCGGTAGTAGACCAATTTTTTTATCTTTTCTCAAATTCACCTTCTCAGGGTCTAATGTTTCGGCCCCAGTCCCTCCTTGGACATGTGCACCTCAACTTAGGCCAACATCCTAAGTTGAGGATGGCTAATGCAAAAAGTGACCTCGTCTTGGCCCTAACCCGACTTCGGGTATTGTGTACCTCAACTCATGGAAAATCCATAAGTTGAGGGTGACTATTTTGAGTAAGGACACAAAAATGGGTATGTAAAGAGTTGGATGTTGAAGAGAAAAGAGAAAGTGAGTGAAAGTTATGACTCGGTGAAATTATAAATTGATTGAAAAGGAAAAGAAAAAAATAAAAGAAAAGAAAGAAAAGATCTTGAAGAAAAAAAGGTGCAAAAGAAGTAAGAGTCATTTCCAAAAAAAAACAAAAAAGATATAAAAAGTGGAGCAAGGCAAAGATAAAAATAAAAGGGAAATATGGAGTCAAAGACAATGAAAAGAGGTAGGAATCTTAGTGGTAATGTGCACAAAAAGTTACTAAAAATGCACCCCAATTTACAATACCTGGCCCTGAGCCTACGTTACAAGTCAAGAAAGTCCAATAGTGATCCTAGAGTCTAATGTGGTGAATCTAAGCAGTGAAAATAAGGATAAGCCTATGGCGACAACTACTAACTGTATTTGGACTCGTTCTTGAGCGTGAGTGTTGAACAAGATCCTTGTATCCAAACTGAAAATTACAGTGCAAAAAATAAGGATTTCTTTTGAAGTAAGGGCAGTATTTGCGGTGTCGGAAAGTTGGTACTTTGGTGAGAGGCAAAACAGTACAGTTGTCTGTACATGGTGAGTTTGTGTTATGATGTGATCTACATGAGTTAGCTTGTTGAACCTTACAGCGTAAGCCTGCACTGAATCAAAGAAAGAGTTGGGATTGATAGCAATGTGATTGTGAAAACTTAAAATAGTATACTTTTATACAAATGTTGTATTGAGTCATAGTGCGTCTCTTGAGGACAAACAACGAATTTAAGTGGAGGATGTTGATGTACCGTGGTTTCACGGTGCTTTCAATGCATTTTGCTTAAGAATTGTGTGTGTCTAGAGACTTTTTGAAGTAGTTTTAACATGTTTTTGTGTTTGTTTTGCAGGAAAGATGTTCAAGTTGAAAATGCACAACGTAACTGGAAACAAATGTAGAAGATGACCTATGAAGGCCATCGACGGCCCGTCGTTCAATATACGGTCCTTAGGTGGTGATCGTCGATGTGCAGTTCTAGCTAAGGTAGAAGACCAGAGAAATCTGACCAAGTGTAGAACCACGAGCGCAAACAACAGACCGTCTATTGATCAACGGACCGTACTTGTAAACCATCGATTGGTTTCAGAGAAGGCTCCAGTACCTAATTTCTCTTGATTCTAAGTATGCAACGACAGAGGAGCATCGACGAACTGTACTGCAGGTCCGTTGTTTGATTCAAGGAAGGGGCCAAGCTTATAAAAGGAAAATAATTCTATGTCTGGACTGACGGAGGTAGTCGACGGACCGTCGTTCCATCAGTGAGGTTGTCGATCAATGTCGCATTTTTGGACAAACTTTCCTTATTTTAATTTATCTTATTTAGGATAATTTTTTCTATAAATAGAGTATTAAAATCTCATTTTTGGGGTTAGATACTCTTAGTATTGTTTTACTTTGTGTTGGAGATTGTTAATTGCAAACTTTTCGCAATTAGTTGATTTCCAGATTGGGTTTGAAAGATTTTCTAGCAATTTCAAGTTACATTTCTGGGTTTCTTTTTATTGTTAAGTAAGTTCATGATTTATTCTTTAAAAACTATGAATTGTGATCTTTCTTGCATTGGTAACTAAATCCACAACTAGGGTTGTGGTAACCATGGGTAATTGACAAAGTAAACCTAGCAACTAAGCAATTCTCAAGTAGATTCTTGCATGTGCTGATAATTCGTTCGATTAGAAATCTTTTTAACGGTGTCGAAAGTTAGAACTTGACTTGTTGTTACTTGCTGGACAAAGGAGGTAGTTAATAAGAAAATAATTATCAACATAGATTTAGTGGGATACTATATAATAGTCTAGTGTCGATTGGTGCGAAGTAATAACTAAGCCATACATCGATTATGATGTATTATATGAGGTAAAGTTAAGGGTTAGTAGCTTATATACACGTAGCCGTACAAAGATACGGGGTGAAATTCTCTAGATGCCGAACCAAGGATTTAGATATACATAACTTACCACTTTACATGCAAAACACTAAGGAAGAATTGCTATCTGTGGGATTAGGGCGTTATGAACCTGTGGGGAACACATATACCCTTGTTAGTCTCACATCATGATAAAAACTCAATCTTTACTTTTACTTACATGTTAACTTAGAGTGTTTTAGGAAATTGAATCAACCCCCCCCCCCCTTTAATTACTTGTTTTCGGAAAGACTTTAACTAAATAATATTTGTGAATTGAAGTTAAGTCTACACCATTTTCCTCGTGGGATCGACAACAACCTACTATTTGGGTTCTCTCCTTGATTACGACCGCTTATACTTCTTTACGGAGGTATAATTTGAGCGTATCACTTACTTGCCAAAGTAAGACATGAATATCATGCTAGCATCTAGGTGGATCCACTTGCTAGGTCTTATGGGGTCAACATTGTTAAGGAACATGGAGTTCTATAAGGAAACCCTTTTTAAGACAATTGGGCCTTATAGTTTTCCACCTTGTGAGGACTATGGTGAACAATCATTCCCTTTTGGGCGGGGCACCCCTCATCATCAATTTCTCCCAGTACTAAACTAATTTCCCTTTCATCGAAAATCCTTTATTAACATTACTTCATAAAAATAGACTTTAGGAGATCAACTCTTTATATGCATAGCTCATAGGTTATAGATGAGAATTTCCTTTCATCAAACTAACACATCTGAGAAAACCTTTCACACGGACTTACCATACTTAAAGCATAGTCTAGTTATTTACAATTGAGAACACCTTTTAAAAGACCCTACTTTACTAGATCTTCATAATATGCTTCATTCATACATTCATGTGTGTGTACTTATATGTGAGGAAACCTTTCAGATAGACACTTTTGGACAAGACATGTTCATGCTTCATTACATTCATGCATAAGTGTATAGGTGTACATATATGAGCAAACCTTCATACAAACACATTTTAACACTTCATGATCATACTTCATTTCATATCATTTACTTGACATCATAGCATATACTTCATGTTCATAGCATAATCATGTACATAGAGAATAATCCTAGGAACTATCCTATCAAGGTACACATGTGCAATGAATAGGAAAAGTCCCAAACCCTTACCTATAATAGTACACCTATCAAGTAATCATAGTTAAGATACGTTTTCATACTTTCATGAACATATACATTGCATGCATAGTAGTAGACAATGGTTCATATGAGAACTATCCTTTCATTAGATACCAGGAATCTATCCTACTCATAGACATGCATGAGGTGTGTGTGTAAATTGGCAAACATGATCACATAATGGAAACAACATAATCATTGAGGCAGCCACTATCTAAATGTCAAAATATTCATTCATGTCCCTCAAGTCGTATAAAACTCACATAGAGAGTACTAGGGACTGTAGACCACACACACAATCATTACAGCATAGAAGACAAGACATCTTCATCATTTGAATCTAAGACTCCTAATCATGCTTAAGACCACACATTCATATAGGGGTACATAGGTAGGGATCATTTAATAATAGAACTTCATCAATGATAAAAAATATAGACCACCTCACCATAAATACCTTATTCAATTGTCATAACATCATCAAAGTAACCTAGATCATGAACTAGCATTGCATACTAGGCATATAACTTCACATTGTGTGATCATCATAACACACTTTATAATACATAAACTTGCCTTCAAGTCCATGATCACATCATATAGAGAATGACAAGAATATAAACACCGCCACTATAAGTGAACGATACCCCACAATGCCATTCAATGCCAATTCAATTACCAATTCTATACAAAGTAGAGGAAGTACGACAATCTTACTAATTCTCCAGTCTTTGATCACCATCGATAAATTCCCATAATTCATCAACAATTCATATAGGAAACATTATCTATAGATACATTAACATAATCGAATCATAATCCAATCAACATAGGATCAAGATCACATTACTCACATTATAGTCTAAATTGATAATTTTTGAGTAACATTGGTCCTTAATGATATTGTATTGAATTCCATATTAAAACAGTAGATAATCGTCAATTCATCATAAGCGTGCTTTTCAAATCAATTTGAAAATGAACCCATGGCTAGAATGAAAGATAGGGAAATTGATCTTCAAATCTTCTTTGAAAACCTTTGAAGGAACTCCTTCGAAAAATGGTTAGCTAAGGATGAAGGATTAGTATACCTTAATAGAAAGAATCCCTCAACTTGGAGAAGAAATCACTTCAAAATTTATCTTCTAGCTTGAGCTTGAGTTTTGCCTCCAATGGAGGTTTTGACAGAATTTAGAGGAGAACAAGGTTTTGGGATATTGATTTCTCATTGGGTATTGGGGTTAATACTATGTAAAGGGTTTAATAAGTCCTAAATACGGTTTGTAATGACCTCCCAAAGTTACAAAAACACGTCCATACTTATTTGGACTTTTATACATGTCAAACTTGACTTTAAAACGACGCAACCAAAACTGAGAAGTGGTAGCGCGTCGCGGAGGAAGATCCTAATTTTTCCTCACGAGATATTTGAGGCAGTGAGCGTCGTTCCAGGAACGCGACACACAGGCAGATTAAGTGCCAGGCACGCGATGGGAGGTGGCTTCCACTTCTTAGTTCGGCACGCTGCCCTTGGCAGCGTTCTTGTCCAACGTATGGGTCTTCCTCGGGGTCCCTTAGGGTGGCCCTCAAGAAGTAGTACACAAATATTTTGACCCAAAACATGTTTATTAAGATACTAGGGTCGCCTATACTGTTTTTAGACTCCAAACAACACATTAAAACAAGGGAAACATACAAGGACACACTAGCACGTCTAAAGACCAACATTCGAACATCTTGGACGTTTGACCTCCAAATCTCTTAAAATCAACTATAAATGTTGTAAAACACTTTATTAAAATATTACTGACCTATTAAGGCACATGTGAGGCTCTATACACCTTACATCATTTTAGGGTCTTTACATGGGTCCTGGTCTCGTGGGTCAATGCCTCAAGCAGCGTCCATAGTTTCCATTTATGGGCTGACCCACATTGGTGGACCCACCAATGAGGCATGGATCATGCCGTTGTTCACTACCCATGTAGCCTCTAGGGGTCCCCTCACAAGCCCATGGTTGGTCCTTGAGTGGTTGAACCTTGACATTCTAATACGAAAACATTTATTTTAGGGTACGGAGAGTTACATTTAAGACTCTATCCCTAACATCAAGCTCTAGTTTAGTCTACTAGGTTTAGGTGAAAGCCTTAACCGTCATAGACTATGTGAGCTTAACATTAAATCTGGTGTATATCCCACACCGAGAAGTGATTGTCCTACTTTCCTAAGGTAGAACCATACTCTTAGCTTAGGTTGATCCACAAGCTAAAAACTTAAGAGGGCACATAGTTTATGGGATAATGAGATTGCTACTATAAACCCAACGTCTACTATCGTGATGGATTTCATCCAAAGAGAATTATTTTAGAAACCCGACCTCTACTATCGTGAGGGCTTCAATCTCATATAAATATCCACTCGGTGCTAAACATTTATTCCGAAAGAGGTCATATTTATTCTTATTCTCAGTTCATACTCATGGAAGAATGTGTTGATACTCAATCCAACAAAATTTATAAGATAGATCCTAGAATCATCATATTTTGATTATTTGTTTACAGTATACCATATTAATACATAGGGGTGTATATGAGGGTACCATTTCAACAACACAATAACCAGATCATAATCAAAATCATTTTTCTCTCAAAGTGTTCTTAAGGCATATATATAAGTCTCATAATCATACACAATTCTCATACTTTTCCCTTAAAGGACCATTGATCATATTCCATCAACACATCTAGAATTACTACATTACACGTGGATGATAACATAATTCAAATAGTTCAATTAGTACATGTATAATTTGTTACGACCCAAAGTACCCCCTAGGCATAACCAGTGTAACATTCCAGAAAATCTACATGTCTAGTGAAGAGCCTATTAGGTTTTAAGAATAGGTATTGAGGTACATAGGCATGCCAATATCCATTATTGAGTAATATTAGGCATGTTAGAGAATATTGGCTTAAGGGTGTTAGCCAATTTCTAAGTATACACAAGTAAATGAAAATATACCTTGATATTCAAATGATCCAACCCAAGATTTTTTAGGAATTGTACCTAAAATGAAGACCCTAAGCTAAAATAATCTCTTCAATTCATAGCTTCATTGCTTACTCATATTAGGTACGAGGCATCCAAGTGTCAAGCCAAGGTACCATAGCATACAACCATTCAAAATGACCATGTAGATTAAGCAGTGCCCAAGGACATAGTGAGGATCCTTGGACAAGAAGTGAACTTCATAGAAGTTCATGGTTAGGAAAGTGCACGCAACACATGTGCTACCAACGGCCGAGAGACAAGCCCAATCGAATTCAGTTAGGGCGGTTAGGGGGCAGGTTGTGTCGGATCAAACCATGTGGGGCTGAGCTCCTTAACTAATTCTAGGTCCTAAATAACGTCCCTAACTAACTAACTAACCTAGGACTAACTAAAATCAACTAACTAGTGTGCCCAAAATCCTAAGACCTAACCGGGTACACTAACCGAATAACTAACTAAAGAAACATCCTAGTACCTAACCTAGGATGGTCCAAAGGGGTTGGTTATGGTACTAACGACTTAGGGGAACTTTGGTAATTACCCTAGGTCCCTTAATTAATTAAATTAGCAACTTAATTAATTAATTTAACTCCTGGTCAAACTCAAAGACCCTTAGTCATATGTTCTCCTAGTTGTAGTCAATTTAAGAGGGGCGTTCTAGGTAATTTAAGTGGAGAGTCTTTAGGGTAATTCTTGGGAAGTTTATATATTGATATTAGGTCAATTTTAGACCACAATTACACATCCCAAATCAGAATCAAACAAAATTCTCTTAATCTCTCAAGAACGCTCTCTTTTCCAAACTCCATTGAAGAACAAGAAAAAGCTTAAGGAAGAAGACCAAGGTTTCAAATACTCCAATCATATTTTGTGGATTCTTCATCTATAAGGTATGTGTTTTCACTCTTGGGATTCCTTTCCCCAAGAGGTCCTTTCAAGATAAGTTTTCAAGAACTTCAAACACTAGGGGTTTTACTCTACAAAATGGATTTTCTTTCCTAACCCTAGATTTATGATTTTTAACAAAAAGTAAACATTTTCTCTATCTAATTTCATATGAATTGTTGAATAATTGATTGATAATGTTTGAATAATGTATGATACATGATATTTCTCTAAGTGATTGTTTAGAATGGGTTGTTTGTAGTGTTTCATAACGTGATAACGTTAGGGTTAGAATTTAAGGTTTGAATGAACCCTTTAATGACCCGTTTCCCTTCTTCTATATTACGCATTGATCTTGTACATGATTTTATGAGTTGTTCTTGATTATGTCATTGAGTATTTCACTATGTATGATTATGAATATTGCATGATGAATAAGATTCTTGGAATCAAGAGGTAAGTCTTCTAATCGTGATTACTCTTAGATGTTTATGCTAGCCTATAAGTCATGATGCTATGTTATGTAAATATGTATGATGTTGCTATGTGAATATGCTGGACTATGAACATGTAAATCATGAGATTATGATAAGAATATGAATATGCAAGTTATGATACTCTCTTGTATGCTCTACACAAGATGACTATTCCATAAAAATCTCACGTATGAAGGGTTACGATGAAAGGACAATTCTCATCTAATCTAAAAGATCTCATGATCATGTTATACAGGGAGATAATCTCCTATGACCTATGATAATTTTTTTTATAAAGGACAAATTAAAGGTGATTTCAAGAAAAGGGACTTAAGCTAAGCACCGATGAACTAGATATGGGAAGTGTCCCTTCCCCAGCGTGAAGGTAGGTTCACAAATATTCTCATGAGATTGAGGCTGCCATGTAATGTGGAACTATGGGTCTCTAATACATCTCCTTGTTCTTGAACTATGTTTTCACCATAGGATACTAGCTAATGGATCCACCTAGAAAGCTACGTAATGTTCTGTTCTACTTTGGCCGGTAGGACCACCTCTTTTCGGTGTGGGGAAGACACTGCATTACATGTTTAGCCCAAATGGTCTATGTCGGTTAATGCCTATCTTCCCTCATGTATAACAAAAGACAAGAAAACGAATGTCAACTAGGGTGACTTAAGGAGTTTCCTTAGTGTAGGTAGTGGTATGGGACACTACCTAGACATTGCACAAGTAGACTCTAAGGGAAATCCTAGGAGATTTTTCTTATGAAATATGATAACAAAAGAAAGATATATGTTTATGATATATGTTTTACTCTTACATTAATGTTGATTCTTATAATGAATATGTTATTTGGCTATATTGTTACGTTAATGATAACTAACTATGTTACAAGTTATATGAAGCAAAGCTTTACTTATGGTCTCCTATCTTATCTACTCGATTATGTGGGGTTATGGGGCTTCACATGACCATTGCACTTGTAGGTTGGGGATGGGATCATTGGTAAGTGTTTTGTATATTATGTTTATATGATTGATTGAATATGAAATGTTAGTATGACTTTATGAGAATATGTCTTTGATTATGATGATGCTTTAAGTGATGATCATGATTTAACATGAATATGATATATGGTATGTGCATTAAAGACTTTTATATGACTTAGCATGTTGTCTAAAGAGATGATAAATGATCCTTTTTCATGCATGTCCCTATGTGTTATGTGCATATACCCGTACTTAGTACATGTGGCGTACTAACTCCATTACTTTATTTTACTACAAGAGTATGTTACGACCATCGAAGTTAAGCAGGTCGATTTGAAGAAGCTTGGAACTCTTTCTCCAAGTCTTGGTAGGTCCTCACGTTCGGGACACTGTCATCTGTATTCCAGCGATATGAAGATTTAGTAGTTTTTAGATTTTCATTTATGTTCTTTTGATTATTTTGTATTAAGGCCTATATGGTATATTGACTATTATTGGCTTTGCACTCTTTAGATGGTTATATATATGTGAGACAATTTTAGAACACCGTATGTCTATATAAATCGTAAGTATGAAGTCTAAGTACACTTCAATTAGTATATTAAAAGTTTTAATTTTTCCGCAAATTTTACTGTATGATTGGGATGAAAGCTAAGAAGAGGCTTGTTTGCGACATTTGAGAGGTTAACGATGCCGGTCTCATCCGGGGTCTAGATTTCGGGTGTGACAAACTTGGTATCAAAGCATGAGGTTAAATATGGAATATTAACTTAGTATCAGAGCATGAGGTTAAATATGGAATCTTAAACTTGGTTTCAAAGTATAAGGTTAAATATCCTTAGGGTCAATTTCTCACTAAACCACGTTACCTAGCGTCTTGTTCATAGCTGTGAAGCGCGCCACAATCATTGACGAGAGGCTATGTGATGATTAGGAAACTTCTCTTTTCTTGATACTCTTATATCGTGCCTTTAGAGTTTTGACACTATGTGTCTTTTAGCATTTAATCCCTTTCTTGTGTATATAGGCGATGAACACAAGAAGGACAACCGTTAGAAGGGTAGGGGAAGAGATTGCAAATGCGGGAGCTACTCTACAAGGTAACCAAAATGCTCCTGAAGTGCAAGCTGCTAAAAATGATCAAGTTCCGGTGAATCCCCCGGCTATGACGGATGGTGAGGTGAGGGCATCCCTGTTCCAAATGGCCCAAGCCATCACTACCCAAGATCAAGCCATCGCGGTTCAAGCTAACAGAGAGGTTGCACCGCGATAAAACCAACATGCTAGTACTATGGCTAGCCGTTTGAGAGACTTTCAAGGATGAATCCTCCCATGTACTTTGGATCAAAAGTTGATGAGGACCCCCAAGATTTTGTTGATGAGGTCTACAAGATTTTGTTTGCTATGGGGGTGAGTACTACTGAAAAGGCTGAACTTGCTTCTTATCAACTCAAGGATGTGGCTCAGACATGGTACAATATGTGGAATAATAGTAGGGCTTTAGGAGATGGTCCCGTGACTTGGGAGATCTTCAATCAGGCCTTTCTTGACAGATTCTTTCCAAGGCAACAAAGAGAATCTAAGGTAGAGGAGTTCATCAACCTTCAACAAGGAGGCATGAGTGTTAAGGACTACTCCTTGAAGTTCATTAAATTGTCCAAATATGCTTCTTCTTTGGTTTCTAATACTAGGGATGAGATGAGCCGTTATGTAACGGGCTTGTTCGAAGAGTATGAAGAAAAATGTTGTGCAGCCATGCTTCATGACAATATGAATCTTTCTAGGTTGATGGTTCATGCTCAACAGGTTGAGGAAAGTCGCCTTAGGAAAAGGAATAAGGAAGTTAAGAAGGCAAAGTCTTTTGAGAATAATTCCCCTAAAGGTAGGCTTGATGTTCAAGACAAGCCTAAGTTTAAGAGGAGGTTTTCAAACCAAGTTCCTTCAAATTTGTCCAAGGATAGTAATGATAGAGGTTCTAATCACAAACCTCAAGAGGGGAGAAATGTTGATCCACCAAGAGAAAGACCAACTTGTGGTAAGTGTGGTAAGAAGCATGAGGGAGAATGTCTTGTTGGAACTAATAGCAGCTATGGTTGTGGCAAAGGTGGCCATATGGTGAAAGATTTTCCTAATGTGAGAAGTCAAGGTAAGGATAATAGTCAAGCTCAACCAAACGGTCCTAATTCTGAAGCTCCAAAAAGGAACCGTTTCTATGCACTCAAGGCTAGGGGTGAACAAGAAAGCTCTCCCGACGTTGGGATGGGTATGTTATAAGTTTTATCTGTTAATGTTTATTCTTTACTTTCCCCATGAGGATTTCCAATCGAATTGACATCAAGAAAACCGAAACTAGGGTTGTTCCCGATGAAATTACCGAATGTTAATCTCCCTATTTCCGATTCTAGTAGTGTGTCTCATGTGGAAGAAGAGAAGAAAGAACTTGTGAAATATGTTCATAGGTTGGCCCGCTTAGGTGTGCGATTAGAAGATTCTCCAATTGGTGGTTTATGGTCCATCATAACTCTGACTCATCATTAGTGATTGAGGTGAAGTCTAGGCAACACCTTGATCATCTATTGATGGAGTTGAAGGAATCGGTACTTAATAAGCAATGATTCATTCTCCCAAGGGGGGGATGGTGTTCTTAGGTACCAAGGGAGATTATGTGTACCCAATGTTGAGGATTTGAGAAATAAGAATGAAAGAAGAAGAAAGGTAAGTTCAAAGTGAACTAAGTAAGCAAAGCATGAGAATGTCAAATCATCAGTGTTCGATAAGAATGAAGTTTTAACAGTTATTGGTTTATGCCAATATTGGAGTATGAATATATGCCCCAAGAACTATATAGTATGCAAATAATCAAAAAATCGGCATGGCCAATAAAGATTGGCTAATAAAGACTTCATGCCCAATTTAACAAGAATGAAAAAAAAATTAACTTGTTTACTACATAGGTGCATGTTTGCTAAAAGATAGTACCAACTAGAGTTCTAAGAAGATGTTTTCATATCTATTCTTGCACTTATGTGAAACTTGTATGCATATGTTTTCTTGAGATTTTGTTGTTATCTTGAGAAAATTGATAGCATGATAACTCTTTGATGCATTTTGAGTTTATGATAAGGTTGAGATGGAAATTCCTCACTATGTGTTATGAATATGTATCTCTTATATGTTTGTGCATCATAAATTGAGTGCTAAGTGTAATGATATGTTATATGTTGTTTGTTCTTCTAGTATTGAGTCTTTTCCTACCCTCCAAAAGATTTTAGTGTCATTCAGGGATGAATGTTCCTAAGGGGGGGGATAATGTAACATTCTAGAAAATATACATGTCTAGTGAAGAGCCTATTAGGTTTTAATAATAGGTATTGAGGTACATAGGCATCCCAATGCCCAATATTGAGTAATATTGGGCATGTTAGAGAATATTGGCTTAAGGGTGTTAGCCAATTTCTATGTATACACAAGTAAATGAAAATATACCTTGATGTTCAAATGCTCCAATCCAAGCTTGTTTAGGAATTGTACCTACAATGAACACCCTAAGGTAAATTAATCTCTTCAATTCTTATCTTCATCGCTTACTCATATTAGGTACGAGCCATCCAAGTGTTAAGCCTATGCACCATAGCACATGACCATTTAAAATGACCATGTAGATTAAGCAGTGCCCACGGTCATAGTGAGGATCCTTGGAAAAGAAGTGAACTTCCCAGAAGTGCACGGTTGGGAAAGTGCACACAACACATGTGCAAGCACATGTGCTACCAACGGCCGAGAGACAAGCCCAGTCGAATTCGGTTAGGGCAGTTAGGGGGCAGGTTGTGTCGGATCAAACCATGTGGGTCCGAGCTCCCTAACTAATTCTAGGTCCTAAATAACGTCCCTAACTAACTAACTAACCTAGGACTAACTAAAATTAACTAACTAGTGTGCCCAAAATCCTAACACCTGACCGGGTACACTAACCGAATAACTAACTAAAGAAATATCCTAGTACCTAACCTACGATGGTCTAAACGGGTTGGTTATGGTCTTAAACACTTAGGGGCACTTTATTAATTACCCTAGGTCACTTAATTAATTAAATTAGCAACTTAATTAATTAATTTAACTCCTGGTCAAACCCGAAGACCCTTAGTCAAGTGTTCTCCTAGTTGTAGTCAATTTAGGAGGGGCGTTTTAGGTAATTTAAGTAAAGTGTCTTTAGGATAATTCTTGGGACGTCTATATATTGATATTAGGTCAGTTTTATACCACAATTACATGTCTCAAATTAGAATCAAACGAAATTCTCTTAATCTCTCAAGAACGCTCTCTTTTCATAACTCCATTGAAGAACAAGAAAAAACTTAAGGAAGAAAACCAAGGTTTCGAAGTCTCCAATCATATTTCGTGGATTCTTCATCTATAAGGTATGGTTTTTCACTCTTGGGATTCCTCTCCCCCATAGGTCTTTTCAAGATAAGTTTTCAAGAACTTCAAATACTAGGGTTTTTACTCTACAAAATAGATTTTCTTCCTAACCCTAGATTTGTGATTTTTAACGAAAACCAAACGTTTTCTATATCTAATTTCGCATGAATTGTTGAATAATCGATTGATAATGTTTGAATAACGTGTGATACATAATCTTTCTCTATGTTATGGTTTCTAATGGGTTGTTTGTAGTGTTTGATAACGTGAAAACGTTAGGGTTAGAATTTAAGGTTTGAATGAACACTTTAATGACCAGTTTCCCTTCTTCTATGTTATGCATTGATCTTGAACATGATTTTAGGAGTTGTTCTTGACTAGTCATTGAGTATTTCACTATGTATAATTAAGAATTTTGCATGATGAATAAGATTCTTGGAAGCAAGAGGTAAGTCTTCTAAACGTGATTACTCTTAGATATTTATGCTAGCCTATAAGTCATGATGCTATGTTATGAAAGTATGTATGATGTTGATATGTGAATATGTTGGACATGTAAATCGTGAGATTATGATAAAAATATGAATATGCAAGTTATGATACTCTCTTGTATGCTTTACACAACTTGTTCAGTTACATTTACATTAGGGAAATAAGTGCAATAACCGATATGAGACCATGTGAGCTACATGGAATCCGGTGTTCTACTTCCATACCGAAAAGAGTGGGTTACCACTTGCCTAAGGTGCAACCATTCGTACGTAGCTACATAGGGGGATCCACTAAGCTATAGTCCTATGTGGCCACACACTTAAGGGTCAAAGAGATTGTTGATAGAGATCTTGACTTGTTGAACGTGAAGGTTTCCATATCATGAGACAACACATATCTTGGGAATCCGGACTTACTAACATGAAGAAACCCATTTGGGAGGCCGGACTTACTAACATGAGACCTCCATCTCATTTACATGTCCTTTCGGTGCTAAGCAATTATTCCCTTTTCTAATCATATTATTTCATCATACAAGTTCACATTAGCCTCCTCTAGCCCCCTATGTAAACATATTATTAAATTAGCTCATAGGTTATCATATGTGAGAAAAATACTTTCACTTTAGAGACCAGTACACAGTGAGTAAACCTTTCACTTAAACTTTATTATAATCATGATCTGAATACCTATTCTCTTAAAAAATTGAGAACATTAGCAAATGTTATGATTGATTCAGTGATTGAGTTAACGTCTGAAAGAGATAATATAAATGCTGAGTTTGAAAGTTTAAATGAAAATAGAGATAAAATGGGTGAGAAAATGTTGAAAATTGAAGATCAATTGGCTGTTCTAGAATCTGAAAAACTAAAACTTAAAAAACAATTACATCTGATGAATGAGAAAGCTGAAAAACAAAAGGGAAAGTCTGGTGGTTTACAAGTTGATCTTGAAGAAAAACTGAAAACCTCTACGACTAATCTTGTTTTAGCTTTCGAAAAGAGCAACAGCTTAGAAAGAGATATTGTCAAACTTAAAGATGAACTTGAAAAATCTCTTAAGTGGACAAAATCTTCTAAGCTGCTTTCAAATGTGACAAATCAAAGTAATTTCAACAAAAAGGGTCTAGGAAGCTTGAATGTTACTCCTCCTTTCAATACTCACAGCAAATATGTATTTGTGTCTAAAAATTTGCTGTGTCTTCATTGTGGTAAAAATGGGCATTCAAAAGAAGAGTGTACAGCCTGGAGAAAGTCACATGAGAGACTTTCAAAGTATACTAAAAAAGCAAAGGGTTTCAAAAGAGAGACCTGGTCCTACAAAACAATCCTCAATCAAAAGGATTTCAAGGGGAGGACTTGGTTCTGCTCAAAAATCCTTCGTCCAAAAGAATCTGAAATTACCTCATTGGGCTACAAACACTTTGATCACCCCTTTGTCTGCTTTCTGGGAACTCAAATTGAAATGGGTTCCCAAGTCTAATAAGTGACTTTTGCTGCAGGTGAGTGAGAGGAGCAACAGTCAATGTTGGTACATGGACAGTGGATGCCCTAAACATATGACTGGTGATATCAAAAACTTCCTCTCACTCAAGGCACTTCAAGGTGGAGGTGTCTGGTGATAGGTGAAGTAAACATGAGGCGCATAGCGCCAATGATCTCTCAACATGTGGGCGGGTCCAGTTTCCGGTAACCCGCAATATCACTACTTGGGTCACCCTCAGTGGTGCCCACTTCAATCTCTGCACTATCAGTGGTGCCAATCTCACCAGTCACTGGTACAGAATTAGATGCCCCAGCAGCCATCTCTCATGCCCGTATCTAACGGGCCTCCTCATCTGCCAAAGAAGACCTCCTAGCCAACTCCAAGTATATCATCTCTCTCTTCATTGCACGGGCCTGACCACCGGCATTATTAGTGCGACTGGAGCAGAAAATCTTGGCACGACCACATGGCCCATACATTGGCTCAGCCAAGGGTTTAAGCAAGGCGTCCAACACTGTGTCCTCTGCCAGCTCGATGGGTGCACTCTCCAGATCAGTCCCCCTATCTCTAGAATGTCGTCCATATCCGCTCGCAAACTAGACACTGCATCCCGAAGAGTAGTGAGGTCTATGGTAGGGGTTGGTCGTGCTAGAACCCTCAGCTCAAAAGCATCAAAGCACAGGTTAACGGCCCGAATCTTCTATTCGGTCTGCTAGGCCACCCTCTTCTCTATTCGGTCCTCAGCCTCAGCAATGGATTTCTACATCCAAGGTTGTATGTGGTTAAGTAGGGTAGCCATCAGGGACTTAAATCTTTGGACCTGTGCTAGAGGGAGCAGTGCTACAGAAGGGTGTGTGGATCGGGATGAGCAGGGCGTCCGACTGGCGTCATGGGTGGAATTAGCCGGGCTGGTGTCAGCAGGATCTGAAGTGGCAGGGTCAGCCCCATAGGCTAACTCCACAGTGTCCGCCAAGTTCTCGCTCAATAACACCATCTCAATCCTAGGCCCTCTCCGTGGTAACGCTATGTTGGCCACATCCTTAAAGAGACATATATCCACAATCCCCACTGGACTACGGAGTGTGTCACAGCGCCATATCAGCACTCCAGCTTCACAATTGAAGATAAGACAAGCAAAAGGGTAAGTAGTTGAGGTCTTGAAAGCCCTCTCATGGATCACCGTGATCAGCACCAAAGAAAAGACTATCTCCAAACCAGCTATCATAGCTGCTACCATCACCGTTATAAGCATTTGTTGGCGATAGTTGTCGGACAAACCAGTAAAAGAGCTTGTCCACAAAGGTGAGCGTAGCCTTCTTGATTAACCCTCGGGTGTCTAAAACCTAGTCTTCCCTCTCACCATTAATCGGCAGATATTGAGACAACTACCTCTTAACTGTTTCTCGCTGCTCTGTGGTCCTTTGAAATGTGTCATTTTTGATAGTCTCTCAAATGTAGTCAAATTCTGGAGTAGTTGGGGCCCATTGGGTGTCGGTGGTGGGGCCATATAGGAATCATCAGATGGTGGACTCAGAGATATCAACTCTGGCAGCCACGGACAAGTACAGAGGTGAGTTGGTCCTTTTTGGCAGGTCTAGCCCGCCAGTCTATGGAACCTCGGAGAGTAGCTATGTTTAAGTCATAGAACTCCCACACTATCTCCTCACTGTAGTTGCCCAAAGTCCAAGCCATCAAGTCTAACTTGTGCCAGTTGGATAATCTGTGAACCTCGGGGACAGTGTGCAAACTCACAGTGAGGAATCGACACTCTACGTTAACCAACTGGGTCATCACCATGTTATCATTCAGTAATCTTACATCTCTGTATACCTGGTATTGACCATCGAGCACCACTGGTTTAGTTTCTCAACAACATGTGTGGGGTCATCTTCACGGGGTATTGGTGCAGATTCCCAGCTTGTAGCCTCATAAGACGAGGCTTGGTGGTCGTGGCCCTCTGACCTAGTTGATTCCTTATTGGCAGAACGGAGGCAGTTGCCGCATTTGACCCAAATGATTGGGCCAATCGTGATGTAGAAACAGATTTGGAGCCTGATGCTCCTTTAGAACTAGAGGCAGCCTCAGACGGTGAGCCGGTTAGTGTGCGCTCTTCAACAGAATGGGAGGCACTAACTACGCTGGGAACCATCTTCCGGTAGTACCCCTAGTGACTCGTGTAACTGCAATTGGAGTTATGGCACCAGAGGGATGTATGCTGGGTCTTTCTCGTTGTCAGAGGTTGCAATCATCCGATGAGACAGGGTCTCATACTTGGATTTCCCCCTTGATTAGACGATATCCTTCTTGGGATCCATTTGTACCTGTAGAGTAGTTGTTAGTCTCACTTCAGCATTAATACAGACTCGAAACATATCGGGTGAAAGACAATTTGAAAAATAAATAACATAGTTCTATCCTGCAGATTCAGACCGACATGCACCATTGACGGTCCATCGAGAAAACGATGGTCCATCGTATGACACTTAAATTCATTCAATTAAAAAAATTAGACTTCTCTAGTAGAAATGACGGACGTGCAGAATGGTCCGTCGATCAATCGACAGACTGTTGTTCACTTCCGTCGTCTGACATTTAGATTATTTTTAAGAAGTTAGTTAAAACATGTTCTTTGATAGAAATGATGGACGTGTACAACGGTAAATCAACGGACCGTAGTCCACTTCCATCGTTTAAGACTTAGACAGCTACAGGTTGGTGTAGTAGAAGGACACCATTGATCAATCAACGGTCCGTCGATGGGGTCTCGTACTTTTTTGCTGGATTTCAGGCTTTTTGCATGGTCAAATTTTTAGACAACTTTTGACACACTCAAGTTTAGATATGCAATTTTTAACAACCAAAAGACGAATTCGTCATTCCTAGAGTTTTGTTTTCAAACAATTTGTGTTCTAATTCATATATATTAAGAAACTCTAAGTCAGAATTGCCAAAACTACAGATATACCCACATTTTGTATAGACTACAAGGCGACACGACCACACTCAATCATTAGTTTGGAGTGGTTTTGTTGTGAGATGAACTTTCAAGAAGTAGCCTACGCGCCCGAACCCGATCATCTTCCAAAGAACAATTAAGAGAAAAGAGAATTTGGGGAAGAGAGATTTTGGGGAATTGGAATGATTCTGATTAAGTGAAATGGAATATGGGAGTTTGAGATTTTGTGATAAAGGAAAGAAATAAAGGGGAAAAACGGTTTTGGAAGGGAATTTTAAAAGAATTTGAAGGTGGTAATGAATGTGAATTATTATGTCCTTTAATATTACCGACCAGGTAGGGTCGGGTCTCTAGCAATTAGGATCGATGAAACCCCATCGACTGTGACCATCGATTACTTCTAGACCTAGAAGTAATAACATATAAACTTGGGATCTACGGACACCATCGACAGTCTGTCGATGGAATGACGGCCCATCGATGGGGTCTGTAGACCTCTGCACCAAAGCATTTTCTACAAATTTTTGTTTTGGTCCCTACACATGTAACACCCATTAGGCCATTCTTTTGAGTTTTTCTGGACATTTTTTTAGACACGGACCCTACACTAATCTCTATCCAACACTAGTACACAATAAAAAATGAAATAACACTAAAAACAAAACGAAACAAAATTACGACTATTCCTACAAAGAAAATAAAACCTATCATTGACTAGAGGATACACCTTAGGTTGTCTCCCAAGAAGCGCTTGATTTAACGTTGCTGCATAACACAGGATCCTTGATTACTCAGACTTCATCAAGATAATAGGCCTCAGCCACTTCATGTACATTCTCTACATACCCCAGGTAGATCTTTATCCTTTGCCCATTGATTGTGAACTTTGTGCATTCATTGTTCTCCAACTCAACCTTTCTATGTGGAAAAACTTTAGTGATGAGGAATGGCCCTGTCCACCTTGACTTCTGTTTGCTCGGAAATAAGCATAGACTAGAGTTTAATTAGAATCATTCCAATTCATCAAATATCTCTTCACCAAATTCTCCTTTCTCTCGATTGTTCTTCGGCCGGTGATCGAGTTCTAGCGCATAGGCTACTGCTTGTGTCACGACTGGAATCTAGACCCCAGACGAGACCGGTGTCGTTGACCTCTCAGAGGTCGCAGACAAGCCTACTTACGTCACTCTTACTTTACATAGGTTAATTTTAGCGAAAAAATTGAAACTTTTTGTTTGTAACATTGTTTACTGAGCATTTTTAATACATTCGTATTTTATTCACCATCAACCATCTAATCATTAAGAGATAATCAAATGAAAGGAATAGTTCAATAAACATAATTGTATAATTGCCAAAATGGCACCGATACATAGTCTGAATAAAATAAGAAAGAAACGCTAGTGGAACATACTCCACTAGATCAACTCCTAAACTAAGCTAGAACATAAAACAGTAGCATCCTCGAAAGCATGAGGACCTACAAAAACCGGATGAATGCTGGACGTCCGGATAACCGCAACGATGATCCTGTAGCTCTACCGTCCACCTGTGCCTGCACCTAAAATAGTAGAGTTTGTATGGGGTTAGTACACACTTGTACTAAGTATGGGTATATGCAACCACACACCAAGGACATGCATGAGAAATAATAGCTCTTTCCTAACGACATGATTTTTGGAAGTCAAGTCAGTGGACTTGCCAAATTGAGATTAGAAAAGTTTCCAAATTTGGATTAGGAAAGTCAATGAGCTTTCCAAATTTGAATTAGGAAAGTCAGTGGGCTTTCCAGATTTGGAATAGGAAAGTTATGCCATGAGAATAACATACATCATCATACTTTTCACATTTGCACACAACACATAACATTTACACCTAGCACATATCATATAGCATACAACACCTTTTGCATGTAGCACATAACTTATTTATTTTCATTCATTCATATGCCATGAGACCTTGGAATCATGGACTTAACATTAAGACCTCCCAGAAATGAGGGCTCAACAGATGGGACCTCAACTAGGGAGTCTTCATTACCAAACACAGAGTCTACTTCGTTCATTCATACGTACTCCATTTCATTTCATTCATAGGCCAGTGTAAACACCAGCTATACCTAGGATGTAGTTTAAGACTTTCATTAGGTTCGTTGTGCAATGACCAAGAATGACCTAATGTCATTACTTGAATCTAACTCACCTTTTGATTATCCTATTCTAACACCTTTGGTATCATTCATTTCATTATGTGCTTCATTTGAGGCTGGCCTCATTCATTCATTGGGAACTTTAACTTTAACCGACATAGATCATGTGAGCATCATGAAATCCAGTGTCTCCCCCACACCTAAAAGAGGTGGAATCACCAACCAAAGTGACCCAATAACATGCTAGCGTACATGGGAATTTAACCCCGCCAGATCCCTATATTGGCAGTATAGGTTCGAAGACTAGGAGATATAAGGAGACCCATACCCGGCAAGCCGGACAGTCTCATCTCATGAGAGTTACGTGAACCTCCGCCCTTCCCGAAAGAAGGCCTCACCGCTCATAGCTAGTCTATCGGTGCTCAGTATAAAGTTCCATTACATTTATCTCATACGTCATGGAAGCTGCCTTCTAGTATGAGGACATCATAGCTCATTAGATGATTTCTCATCTCATTATTCGTATGGAGTGTGTTAAGCTCAATACTCTCATTAGAGTGTTCATAGAGACTGGTCTCTTCATTATCTTACACTCTCATAGGTGAGTACGTATTGGTAACATTTACTTAGGCTCATTTGAGATTGCTCTTATTATTTACATTAGCCTCATATCATGTTGTCACCACATTCATCATCATTAGCATCTTTGCTTTTCATAGTTATTCACCTCTTTTTACGTGAATGTTCATTTCATCATATGCCAATGCACTTGGCCATTTGGTGTGTTTCACACCCTTACTTAACCCTTCTAGGATTTCATTATTTCATTGTTCATCTCATCATATGCCAATGCACTTGGCCATTTAGTGTATTTACACTCATACTTAACCCTTCTAGGGTTCATCATTTCATTTCATACATCTTAGGTTCACTTACTTTTGAACGTATGTTAGACTTATGAGTCTATACACACAAGACATGAGGCTTCATTCATAATTCGTTAAGTCATTCATACATTCCTAAGATTATATAGTACAAGACTTATGTATCTTGTATATACGCCAAGATCTTGATTTCGATCTAAGTAGATGGCATTATTCTTGGATGATTTGTTCACGTATGACTTATGTATCAAACGGAAGTTTGGGCAAGGAAACCCAAGTCTTGAATCAATTGGATATCATTTATATTTTTAATTGATTTTATTCTAATATTCATAACATTTTAACCCTAAGTTAAATCACAATATTAACATTGAAGGATTAATTTTCTACTTAACCTTTTCTTGAATTTGGCCGATGGGTTGTGGGTTCGAGCCCCCACAACCCCATTCTTATTTTTCATTAACATATTATTGTCCACTTCGCCTAAACCAAGAGGTTGTGGGATCAAATCCCCACAGCCTCTTTTATTTTTATTCTTTAATTCTCCTAAGTAGGGAGGTTGTGGGTCCGAACCCCCACAGCCTCCTTACCTTTAATTTAATTTTCGCTAGGGATATGAGGTGGTGGGTTCGAACCCCCACAGCCCCATGTATATTTTTCTTTCTTTATTTTTGCTAGGATGAGGGCATTGGCAGTGAGGTCGTGGGATCGAACCCCCACAGCCTCACTTGCTTTATTAAATTATTTTTGCCTCATCTAGTTCCAGCCTTGAGGTTGTGGGTTCAATTCCCACGCCTCACATCTTTTATTTTCTTTATTCTCCCTCTTCCTTGCTTCCCACAAGTCATGTGTTCGATTCCCCCCATCCCTTTTTTTTTTATTCATTTCGTGGGCAGCAGCTAAGGGGTTCGAATCCCCTTAGCCCCAACACATTTCTTTTTTAAATTTCAGCCTTGAGGTCATGTGAGGTCTTGGGTTCGATTCCCCTTGACCTCACCTATTTTAATCACTTTTAAAACTCCTTCAAAATTTCCAGAAGCTGTCCGAAATCAACATCACAAGCTGGAAATTTTGATTCCCTTTTTGCAGCCTATTTTCTCCACTCTTTATCATTAAAAGTTCATGCATTTGGAGTAGTGTTTAGTGAGTACTTTAGGTGCGTTTTCATGGACATATTTGGCCAAGAATTTATAATTTAATTCAGCCACATTACACTTAATTGAACATCATCATTTACATAAGTTTATACACTTAAAATGACAACAAAAACCATATCAAACTTGAAGCTATAAATCAAAACTCATTTATAGTAAGTTTACAGTAAACTTTTTCACATACACACACATATTTTTGGCAACAAGGCTTGTCATTCATATGATTCCAAATACATGTTCATGAACATATTCATCACGAAAACACATTGCAACACCTAATTTCTACCAGCAAACATACCAACCTATGATTTGATGGGAGCTAATGACAGGGACATGCAACGGGGAACAACCCTAGTTTTCGGATTGAATATTCTGAATCGTAAGGGTCTCTTGGGAAAGGGACCAAGAGTAAGAAGACCCATACCTTTATTTTTCTTGTTCAACCACGAAGTTGCTGGCCAAAATCCTCTCCAAAATCAGTCCAAGTTCAACACTTCAACACCAATCGACGGAAGACTCCTCCCCTTTGCTTAAAGTGATGGATTTACGTTATTTTTCTTAGATTTTTGGTGTGAGTTCTTCAAGTGTGAAGAACTTCAATATTTTTCTATTTTTGAACTTGTTTTGGCAGAGAGAAAACGTGAGAGAGATAGTGAAACGTGAGAGAGAGAGATAGTGAGAGAGAGTGGCTTAAAATTAGGAGTTTTAGTTTGGGAATTAGTCAAACTAGGACTCTTTGTTAAACCTTTAAATAAAAAATCTGATTTTTCTTTTTCTTAAATCAGCTAATATTTATTAATTAATTAAATTAATTTATCCATTTAAATAAAAACAAGTTAAATCATTGCTTCCACCTAGGTTCGAACCCGGGTGGAGCAAGACTTCACTTCAAGAGCTCAATTTCGGCTCCCTCTCCCCAAATTGCCCCTCCACTTTATTAATTAAATAATTACATATGTATTTAGGGTAATTATGATATTACCCTTAGCCTGGCAAAAGACCATTTTACCCATAGACCCTCAAAACTTAATCTTTCCTCTCTTTAAGTCCGGTAAAGACTCATTCGAGTATATCTTCGTATTCAAGAGCCCTACATGGTTGGTCCCAAACTTTCCAAGCTCAATTAACTCCCCAAGTTAGTTGGCTTGGTTGTAGAAAGGGTTCCGAGGTCTGGTTCTACGCGCATCAATCCGTGTGAACCCTGGTCTAATCATAGGCATTCTTGACACACTAAGCATTTCTTATCTTATCCGTTTTCAGGGTTGTTACAGCTTGAAAGTACATCTCACAACCATACCACACCTAACAAAAGTTATTTCGAGTCCCTTTATCTTTGAATTCTCGTTCATAGTTTTTGACAGAAATCCGAATGTGGGTCTTGACCGTGGGACTAAATTAACTGAAATCGCATGCTAAAACTTGTGTTGGACTGAGCCAGAGAGTGCACCCATCGAGCTGGCATAGGACACAACGATGGATGCCTATTTAAACCCTTTGTTGAGCCACCGTTTGAGCCACGTGGTCGTGTAAAGAGGCACCTCTCCAGTCGCACTAACGAGGCCGAGGATGAGGCCCATGCGATTAAGAAAGAGAGGACGAACTCTGAGTTGGTTAGGAGGGCTTCTTTGGCATATGAGGAGGCCCATCAGGTAAAAATATGAGAGATGGCTGCTAGGGCATCTACTTCTGTACTGGTGACCGGTGAGAGGAGCACCACTGATGGTGCGGAGATTGATGTGGGCACCCCTGAGGGTGACCTTAGTACTGATATTGCGGGTGCCGAGAAACCGGACCCGTCCACATGTTGAGAGATCATCGGCTCTATGTGCCTCTGGTTTGCTTCACCTACCATCCTACACTTATGAATTAGCATGTTTTAATTTATACAAACTATAAAAGCATGAAATATGAAGCAATGATAAAATGATACCCCATCCTGGATAGTCCTTGCATGATATAGGTGAATACAAGTTGAATGTGTTGGCATGACATAGATAGGCACCCTCTGTATGACCTTCAACTAGAACCTAAACTGGGAAATCTGATGATCTTATAGTGTAATACTGTGCCAAGAGAGTGTGAGGAGATTTGAGTGTTCAACAGTTGGCACCTAACTAGAACTTGCCCGGTTAGTCCTGCAAAGGGAGTCTGTGTTAAAAGCTAGGAAGTGATCATATGCCGTCGTTTGAAATAGCCAATCTTTAGCTTAAATGAAGTTGACCCAATGAAATAACTGTCACTTTTTTCAAATGTGTAGAGCCGGTAGTAGACCAATTTTTTTATCTTTTCTCAAATTCACCTTCCCAGGGTCTAATGTTTTGGCCCCAGTCCCTCCTTGGAAATGTGCACCTCAACTTAGGCCAACATCCTAAGTTGAGGATGGCTAATGCAAAAAGTGACCTCGTCTTGGCCCTAACCCGACTTCGGGTATTGTGTACCTCAACTCATGGAAAATCCATAAGTTGAGGGTGACTATTTTGAGTAAGGACACAAAAATGGGTATGTAAAGAGTTGGATGTTGAAGAGAATAGAGAAAGTGAGTGAAAGTTGTGACTCGGTGAAATTATAAATTGATTGAAAAGGAAAAGAAAAAAATAAAAGAAAATAAAGAAAAGATCTTGAAGAAAAAAAGGTGCAAAAGAAGTAAGAGTCATTTCCAAAAAAAAACAAAAAAGATATAAAAAGTGGAGCAAGGCAAAGATAAAAATAAAAGGGAAATATGGCGTCAAAGACAATGAAAAAAGGTAGGAATCTTAGCGGTAATATGCATAAAAAGTTACTAAAAATGCACCCCAATTTACCATACCTGGCCCTGAGCCTACGTTACAAGTCAAGAAAGTCCTATAGTGATCCTAGAGTCTAATGTGGTGAATCTAAGCAGTGAAAATAAGGACAAGCCTATGGCGACAACTACTAACTGTATTTGGACTCATTCTTGAGCGTGAGTGTTGAACAAGATCCTTGTATCCAAACTGAAAATTACAGTGCAAAAAATAAGGATTTCTTTTGAAGTAAGGGTAGTATTTGCGGTGTCGGAAAGTTGGTACTTTGGTGAGAGGCAAAACAGTACAGTTGTCTGTACATGGTGAGTTTGTGTTATGATGTGATCTACATGAGTTACCTTGTCGAACCTTACAGTGTAAGCCTGCACTGAATCAAAGAAAGAGTTGGGATTGATAGCAATGTGATTGTGAAAACTTAAAAGAGTATACTTTTATACAAATGTTGTATTGAGTCATACTACGTCTCTTGAGGACAAACAACGAATTTAAGTGGAGGGTGTTGATGTACCGTGGTTTCACGGTGCTTTCAATGCATTTTGCTTAAGAATTGTGTGTGTCTAGAGACTTTTTGAAGTAGTTTTAACATGTTTTTGTGTTTGTTTTGAAGGAAAGATGTTTAAGTTGAAAATGCACAACGTAACTGGAAAGAAATGTAGAAGATGACCTACGAAGGCCATCGACGGCCTGTCGTTCTATATATGGTCCGTAGGTGGTGATCGTCGATGTGCAGTTCTGGCTAAGGTAGAAGATCAGAGAAATCTGACCAAGTGTAGAACCACGAGCGCAAATAACAGACCGTCTATTGATCAACGGACCGTACTTGTAAACCGTCGATTGGTTTCAGAGAAGGCTCCAGTACCTAATTTCTCTTGATTCTAAGTATGCAACAACAGAGGAGCATCGACGAACTGTACTGCAGGTCCGTTGTTTGATTCAAGGAAGGGGCCAAGCTCATAAAGGAAAATAATTCTATGTCTGGACTGACGGAGGCAGTCGACGGACCGTTGTTCCATCAGTGAGGTTGTCGATCAATGTCGCATTTTTGGACAAACTTTCCTTATTTTAATTTATTTTATTTAGGATAATTTTTTCTATAAATAGAGTATTAAAATCTCATTTTTTGGGTTAGATACTCTTAGTATTGTTTTACTTTGTGTTGGAGATTGTTAATTGCAAACTTTTCGCAATTAGTTGATTTCCAGATTGGGTTTGAAAGATTTTCTAGCAATTTCAAGTTAAATTTCTGGGTTTCTTTTTATTGTTAAGTAAGTTCATGATTTATTCTTTAAAAACTATGAATTGTGATCTTTCTTGCATTGGTAACTAAATCCACAACTAGGGTTGTGGTAACCATGGGTAATTGACAAAGTAAACCTAGCAACTAAGCAATTCTCAAGTAGATTCTTGCATGTGCTGATAATTCGTTTGATTAGAAGTCTTTTTAACGGTGTCGAACGTTAGAACTTGACTTGTTGTTACTTGCCGGACAAAGGAGGTAGTTAATAAGAAAATAATTATCAACATAGATTTAGTGGGATACTATATAATAGTCTAGTGTCGATTGGTGCAAAGTAATAACGAAGCCATTTATCGATTATGATGTCTTATATGAGGTAAAGTTAAGGGTTAGTAGCTTATACACACGTAGCCGTACAAAGATACGGGGTGAAATTCTCTAGATGCCGAACCAAGGATTTAGATATACATAACTTACCACTTTACATGCAAAACACTAAGGAAGAATTGCTATCTGTGGATTAGGGCGTTATGAACATGTGGGGAACACATATACCTTTGTTAGTCTCACAACATGATAAAAACTCAATCTTTACTTTTACTTACATGTTAACTTAGAGTGTTTTAGGAAATTGAATCAACCCCCCCCCCCTTTAATTACTTGTTTTCGGAAAGACTTTGACTAAATAATATTTGTGAATTGAAGTTAAGTCTACACCATTTTCCTCGTGGGATCGACAACAACCTACTATTTGGGTTCTCTCCTTGATTACGACCGCTTATACTTCTTTACGGAGGTGTAATTTGAGCGTATCACTTACTTGCCAAAGTAAGACATGAATATCATGCTAGCATCTAGGTGGATCCACTTGCTAGGTCCTATGGGGGCAACATTGTTAAGGAACATGGAGTTCTATAAGGAAACCCTTTTTAAGACAATTGGGCCTTATAGTTTTCCACCTTGTGAGGACTATGGTGAACAATCATTCCCTTTTGGGAGGGGCATCCCTCATCATCAATTTCTCCCAGTACTAATCTAATTTCCCTTTCATTGAAAATTCTTTATTAACATTACTTCATAAAAATAGACGTTAGGAGATCAACTCTTTATATGCATAGCTCATAGGTTATAGATGAGAATTTCCTTTCATCAAACTAACACATCTGAGAAAACCTTTCACACGGACTTACCATACTTAAAGCATAGTCTAGTTATTTACAATTGAGAACACCTTTTAAAAGACCCTACTTTACTAGATCTTCATAATATGCTTCATTCATACATTCATGTTTGTGTACTTATATGTGAGGAAACCTTTCACATAGACACTTTTGGACAAGACATGTTCATGCTTCATTACATTCATGCATAAGTGTATAGGTGTACATATATGAGCAAACCTTCATACAAACACATTTTAACACTTCATGATCATACTTCATTTCATATCATTTACTTGACATCATAGCATATACTTCATGTTCATAGCATAATCATGTACATAGAGAATAATCCTAGGAACTATCCTATCAAGGTACACATGTGCAATGAATAGGAAAAGTCCCAAACCCTTACCTATAATAGTACACCTATCAAGTAATCATAGTTAAGATACGTTTTCATACTTTCATGAACATATACATTGCATGCATAGTAGTAGACAATGGTTCATATGAGAACTATCCTTTCATTAGATACCAGGAATCTATCCTACTCATAGACATGCATGAGGTGTGTGTGTAAATTGGCAAACATGATCACATAATGGAAACAACATAATCATAGAGGCAGCCACCATCTAAATGTCAAAATATTCATTCATGTCCCTCAAGTCGTATAAAACTCACATAGAGAGTAGTAGGGACTGTAGACCACACACACAATCATTATAGCATAGAAGACAAGACATCTTCATCATTTGAATATAAGACTCCTAATCATGCTTAAGACCACACATTCATATAGGGGTACATAGGTAGGGATCATTTAACAATAGAACTTCATCAATGATAAAAATATAGACCACCTCACCATAAATACCTTATTCAATTGTCATAACATCATCAAAGTAACCTAGATCATGAACTAGCATTGCAGACTAGGAATATAACTTCACATTGTGTGATCATCATAACACACTTTATAATACATAAACTTGCCTTCAATTCCATGATCACATCATATAGAGAATGACAAGAATATAAACACCGCCACTATAAGTGAATGATACCCCACAATGCCATTCAATGCCAATTCAATTACCAATTCTATACAAAGTAGAGGAAGTAGGGCAATCTTACTAATTCTCCAGTCTTTGATCACCATTGATAAATTCCCATAATTCATCAACAATTCATATAGGAAACATTATCTATAGATATATTAACATAATCGAATCATAATCCAATCAACATAGGATCAAGATCACATTACTCACATTATAGTCTAAATTGATAATTTTTGAGTAACAATGGTCCTTAATGATATTGTATTGAAATCCATATTAAAACAGTAGGTAATCGTCAATTCATCATAAGCGTGCTTTTGAAATCAATTTGAAAATGAACCCATGGCTAGAATGAAAGATAGGGAAATTGATCTTGAAATCTTCTTTGAAAACCTTTGAAGGAACTCCTTCAAAAAATGGTTATCTAAGGATGAAGGATTAGTATACCTTAATAGAAAAAAATCCCTCAACTTGGAGAAGAAATCACTTCAAAATTTATCTTCTAGCTTGAGCTTGAGTTTTGCCTCCAATGGAGGTTTTGACAGAATTTAGAGGAGAACAACGTTTTGGGATATTGATTTCTCATTGGGTATTGGGGTTAATACTATGTAAAGGGGTTAATAAGTCCTAAATACGGTTTGTAATGACCTCCCAAAGTTACAAAAACACGTCCATACTTATTTGTACTTTTATACATGTCAAACTTGACTTTAAAACGACGCAACCGAAACTGAGAAGTGGTAGCGCGTCGCGGAGGAAGCTCCTCATTTTTCCTCACGAGATATTTGAGGCAGTGAGCCTCATTCCAGGAGCGCGACGCACAGTCAGATTAAGTGCCAGGCACGCGATGGGAGGTGGCTTCCACTTCTTAGTTCGGCACGTTGCCCTTGGCAGCGTTCTTGTCCAACGTCTGGGTCTTCCTCGGGGTCCCTTAGGGTGGACCTCAAGAAGTAGTACACAAATATTTTGACCCAAAACATGTTTATTAAGATACTAGGGTCGCCTATACTATTTTTAGACTCCAAACAACACATTAAAACAAGGGAAACATACAAGGACACACTAGCACGTCTAAAGACCAACATTCGAACATCTTGGACGTTTGACCTCCAAATCTCTTAAAATCAACTATAAATGTTGTAAAACACTTTATTAAAATATTATTGACCTATTAAGGCACATGTGAGGCTCTATACACCTTACATCATTTTAGGGTCTTTACATGGGTCCTGGTCTCGTGGGTCAATGCCTCAAGCAGCGTCCATAGTTTCCATTTATGGGCTGACCCACATTGGTGGACCCACCAACGAGGCATGGATCATGCCGTTGGTCACTACCCATGTAGCCTGATGTACCGTGGTTTCACGGTATTTCTAATACTTTTTCCTTAAGTTTAGTGTGTGTCGGAGCCTTTTTGTGTTGATTTTGATATAAGTTTATCTTTGTTTGCAGAAAATCTGTCTAAGGAAGAACGCGGGAGTTTTTGAGAAAGAATTGCAGAATAGACCACCTACGAAGCCTATGACGGTCCGTCGCGGCTGTGACGGTCCGTAGGTGGCATCGTAGTGAAGGAAGAAGTTGCTGAAGGAAATTTGGGGAAGTCTGACCAAGTGTGGGATTACGGAAGTTTGTGACGGACCGTCACAGATACGACGGTCTGTCCTGCATGTTCATCGTAATTATCAGAGAGTAATCCCAGTACCCAAAATTCCAAAGTTCAAGTGTATTGGAACGAAGACCCTCGACGGGCCGTCATGCTCGCGACGGTCCGTCATACCTGTCCGTCGGGGGGAATGAAGAAAGCAACATGAGAAGATGTGAAGTATGGGACGACGGAGGCTATGACGGTCCGTCGTGTCCATGACGGTCCGTCACGTGGTCCGTCGACCCAGACGCGTTTGGACAGATTTTTAGTAAATAGAATCCTTATTTGATTAGGTTTTTATTTTTCTTATAAATAGTTGGAAAAACCTCGTTTTTGAGGTTAGACTTTCTGGATAATTTTTAGTTTATAGTTCTTAGATTATATTAGTAAACTCTTGATTTTGGAAATTAAGATATTTTCCGAGAATTGATTGTTGTGGATTTCGGTGATTAATCAAGTTGAATTCTGGGAAATTATTCGTTTTCATAAAAGTAAGTGCATGAACTCTTCCATTAACGATATGAATTGTGTAATTACGAACATGGGTAACTAAACCTCATAGCTAGGGTTGTGGGAACCATGGGTGAATAACAAGGTAGAAATCTAACTTCAATAACAATTTCTAGAGTGGTGTCTTGCATGTATTGATAATTCTTTCGTTTAGAATTCTTTTTAACGGTGGCCAACGTTAGAACTCGCCTTAATGCTACTTGCCGGACCAAGGAGGTAGATAATAGGAAATAGAATTATCAACATAGATTTAGTGTATACTATCTAATAGACTAGTATTGGTTGGTATGAGTTAATAGCTTAGTCAAATACCGAATACGATGTTTAATGTGAGGTAAAGATAAGGGTTAGTATAGCAACACACGTAGCTGGACCAAGGTGCGGAGTGAAATTCTCTAGATGCCGGACCAAGGATTTAGAGATACATAACTTATCACTTTACATGCAAGATATCAGGATAGAGATGTTATAGTTAGATTTACCAAGTTAGGAACCTGTGGGGAACACTAAAGCCCTAGTTAATTTTACAATTTGATTAAAACTCCGAAAGTTAAATTTGTTAGTTGTTCGATTTTATTTAGTTAATTATTCTCATTAATTTAGAAATAAAACCCCCCTTTTTTGTCTTTTAGTTGTTTTTTTTTTTTGGAAAACAGTTGGCTAAATAATAGTAATAATACAATAAAGTTAAGTCTGAACTATTTTCCTTGTGGGATCGATCCCAACCTCATTAGTTGGGTTCTTTACTTGATACGACCGCTTTACTTCTTATTTGAGAAGTAAGTTTGAGCGTATCAAATTTTGGCGCCGCTGCCGGGGAAAGTAGCTTTTAGATTAACTTTAATTTATTACTAAAATTTAGTTAATATTTTCCTGATTTTACTTTTTCTGTTGTTTTTGATTTTTTTTGCTAGGTTTGACATCCTTGTATGCCAAATACATGGAGAGGAAGAGAACCCTTGTTTCCCTACGATCACGAGTTAGAGCGTACACTACGAAGAACGAATCGAAACTTGGGTATAAATGATGATGATCCAAACCTGAACAACCCAGCTCCGGTTGATGCTCATGGTCGATTATTACCTTATAATCCTGATCCAGGTGCACAAAGGGGACAAAATCCCGCACCACGTCCTCAAGAATACTACAGAGGCTATGACAATATTGCAGATTCTGATGGGCCACTTGTATTGCCCCCTCTACCTGAAGGTCACACCTTTGTAGTCACTAGTAGTCTAATGCAAATGCTCACTGCTAGAGGTTTGTTTTCCGGACTACCGTCCGAGGATCCACATGCTCATATAGCTAAGGTGAGGGCAGTGTGTAAAAGCTGTGTAGGAAGGCCTGATTTGAATTTGGATGTAATAGGGCTAAGAGTATTTCCTCTTTCACTGATGGGAGAGGCTGCCATTTGGTTCACTGAGTTTCCTTATAACTCAATCTTCACTTGGAACCAATTAAGGGACGTTTTCTTAGCACGTTACTACCCGGTCTCCAAGAAACTAAATCACAAAGATAGAGTTAACAACTTTGTGGCACTACCAGGAGAATCAGTTAGTAGTTCTTGGGATAGGTTCACTTCATTTCTGAGAAGTGTCCCCAATCACCGCATAGATGATGAGTCACTCAAAGAATACTTCTACCGGGGACAGGATGATAATAATAAAGCGGTATTGGATACTATAGCAGGTGGTTCTTATGGGGAGTGTCCTTATGCTAAAATTGCCAAAAAATTAGAGAAAATTTCCCGAAATAATAAAGCATGGAGTACTAGAAAGACAGATACTGGGAGAAATACTTTTGCAGTGCAATCCACACACAACCCAGCCACAGATGAGATTCGTGAAGAGATGGCACAGATGAGAACTGAGCTTGGGTTAGTGTTAAAACATGTCACTGGGGTGCAAAAAAGATAAACGCAGTGAACTACTTGTCTAAACCACCACCACCAACTGATGAATATTATTATGAGGAAGATTCTTATGCAGTAAATGATCATACGGGGGGTTTCCGACCAAATGCCCAAGGCTCCAATCAGGAGAATTGGCGCCAAGGTCAAGGAAATCAAGGTCGGAACTATGGTAACTACAACCGCGAGGGTAATTATGTTCGTGATGGAAATTACAACCGCGACAACAACTTCAACAGGGGTAACTATGGTAACAGAAATGAGAGGAGTGGGCCATATGTTCCTCCTCAAAATCGTGAAGTTGCTCCTAGGGATGGTGGAGGTAGTATGGCGCGAGTTGAGGATATGTTGCACAAGATGATGAGGAGGTTCGATGCTAGTGATGAGCACACCAAAGAGTTAAGGAGTGATGTAGCAGGTATTGGACAGAAAGTTGATACACATGCCATATCAATCAAGCAGCTTGAATTGCAAATGGCTCAATTATCTGCAACTGTGAACACACGGCAACCGGGCACTCTTCCTAGCAACACTGTCCAAAATCCGAAAAATGATGGACACTGCATGGCAATTACTACTCGTGGTGGTAAACAAACTATTGACCCACCTATGCCGTCTATTGTGGAAAAGGTGATGAAAGACAATGATGAAGTGGTAGAGGTTAGTGATGAAGTAGAAGATAACACTGAGAAAGTTGCTGAAGTGCCTAAAAAGGTAACTCCCATGCCTAGACCTCCACCCCCCTTTCCTCAAAGATTAGTGAAAAAGACCGAAGATGGCAAATATCGGCGTTTTATAACAATGTTGAAGCAACTTTCTATCAATGTTCCTTTGGTAGAAGCTCTTGAACAAATGCCCGGTTATGCCAAGTTTATGAAAGATTTGGTTACAAAGAAAAGATCGGTCACTTTTGAGGATGATGACAGAATGCAGCATTGTAGTGCTATTGCTACAAGGTCGTTAGTGCAAAAGAAAGAAGATCCGGGTGCATTTACTATTCCTTGTACAATCGGGTTATTACATTTTGCGAAAGCATTATGTGATCTGGGGGCAAGCATAAATCTCATGCCCCTCTCGATTTATAAGAAGTTGGGTTTGGGTGACCCAAAGCCCACTGCGATGCGGCTACTGATGGCCGATCGAACAGTAAAAAGGCCTATAGGGATACTCCATGATGTGCTAGTAAAAGTGGAGTCGTTCATATTTCCAGCAGATTTTGTCATTCTTGATTGTGAAGTCGATTTTGAGGTGCCTATTATTCTTGGGAGGCCATTCCTTGCTACGGGTAGAGCTTTAGTTGATATGGAAAAAGGGCAGATGAAATTTCGGTTGAACAATGAAGAAGTGACTTTCAACATTTGTAGGTCCATGCGGCAGAGTGGTGAGCTCCAATCGGTATCTGCCATATCCTACAAAATTGGTGAATCATCCAAGACACAAATAGAAGAACGACTAGGTGTAGAAGCACTGGCGGTAGTGATAATGAATCTTGATAATGAAGGCATTGAAGAATATATGTCATTAGTTGCTGCCCTTGATCGTGGTAATGTCCGGTTTAAACCGAAGAAATATGAGCTAGACATGAAGAATCGCGAGTCTCCACCCGCTAAACCATCCATTGAGGAGGCTCCAAAGCTAGAACTAAAAGCTCTCCCACCTCATCTAAGGTATGAATTCTTAGGAACCGGTGACACATTACCGGTAATCATTGCATCAGATCTAAATGAACAACAAGTTGAGAGTCTGGTCAAAGTGCTAAAAAGGTTCAAAAGAGCTATTGGGTGGACCATTGCGGACATTATTGGGATCCCTCCTGGTATTTGTTCTCATAAAATCCAACTCATGCCCGATCATAAGCCAAGTATTGAGCACCAGAGACGCTTAAACCCACCTATGCAAGAGGTCGTGAAGAAGGAAATCATAAAGTGGTTAGATGCAGGAGTAATTTATCCAATCGCCGATAGTAGTTGGGTATGTCCTGTTCAGTGTGTACCTAAGAAAGGGGGAATGACTGTGGTCCCCAATGAAAAAAATGAACTGGTTCCAATGAGGCCGGTGACTGGATGGAGGGTGTGTATGGATTATCGGAAATTAAATGCATGGACCGAAAAGGACCATTTTCCCATGCCCTTCATGGATCAGATGTTGGATAGACTCGCCGGAAAAGGGTGGTACTGTTTTCTTGATGGTTATTCAGGGTATAATCAGATCTCTATTGCACCAGAAGATCAAGAGAAGACCACTTTTACCTGTCCATATGGGACCTTTGCGTTCAAGAGAATGCCGTTTGGGTTGTGCAATGCACCCGCCACATTTCAGAGATGTATGATGTCTATATTCTCCGACATGGTGGAAGATACTATTGAGGTCTTTATGGATGATTTTTCAGTGGTTGGTGAAACTTTCGAGCAATGTTTGAGCCATTTGTCTGAGGTTCTTAAGAGATGTGAAGATTGCAATTTAGTTCTCAATTGGGAAAAATGCCACTTCATGGTCAAAGAAGGTATTGTTTTGGGCCATCGTATTTCAGAAAAGGGCATAGAAGTTGATCGAGCCAAAGTCGAGGTGATAGAGAAACTTCCTCCACCTATATCCGTAAAAGGTGTGAGAAGCTTTCTTGGGCATGCAGGTTTTTACAGGAGATTCATCAAAGATTTCCCGAAAATTGCACATCCATTGTGCAAACTGTTGGAGAAAGATTGTAAGTTTTCTTTTGATGAATCCTGTCTGAAAGCATTAGGCGATCTCAAAGAAAAACTGGTATCTGCACCTATCATTATTTCTCCGGATTGGAACAGTCCATTTGAGGTAATGTGTGATGCGAGTGGGGTTGCCCTTGGTGTGGTATTGGGACAAAGAAGGGACAAAATCCTTCATCCCATTTACTATGCTAGTAAAGCCCTCAATGAAGCTCAGAAGAACTATACAGTCACTGAACAAGAGCTCCTTGCTGTAGTATTTGCGTTTGAAAAATTTCGCTCCTATTTGCTAGGTACTAGAGTCATAGTGCATACTGACCATTCAGCCCTGAGATATTTGATGGCGAAGAAGGACGCAAAACCAAGGTTAATTCATTGGGTATTACTACTGCAAGAATTTGACTTTGAGGTAAGGGATAGAAAAGGGACCGAAAATCAAGTTGCTGATCACTTGTCCAGTTTAGAAGATGAAGCTATGAGAGAGTTGGGGGATAAGACTGATATTGATGACACGTTCCCCGATGAGCATGTCTTGGCTGCCTCACAAGACCTGATTCCGTGGTTTGCAGATTTTGCAAACTACCTAGCTAGTGATCTTGTTCCATCGGACTTGTCTTTTCATCAAAGGAAAAAGTTCATGTACGATGTGAAGAAATTCTTTTGGGATGAACCATACTTATACAGGAGTTGTGCTGACGGGCTTATTCGGCGTTGTGTGCTAGAAGTCGAGATGTTGAGTATTTTAGAGGCATGCCATTCCTCACCCTTTGGTGGACATCATAGTGGTATCCGGACTGCTCACAAGATCTTCCAAAGTGGTTACTATTGGCCAACTATTCATCAAGATGCTCATGAGTTCGGCAAAGCATGTGATAGATGTCAAAGAGATGGCGGCATTTCAAGGAGCTCCCTCTAAATCCCATTCTTGTAATTGAGTTATTTGATGTTTGGGGTATTGACTTTATGGGTCCATTTGTGAGTTCTCATGGAATGAAGTATATTTTAGTAGCAGTGGATTATGTATCCAAGTGGGTGGAAGCTATCGCCCTCGCAAACAATGAAGGGAAGAGTGTCACTGCATTCTTGAAAAAGAATATATTTTCTCGATTTGGTACCCCACGGGCAATTATTAGTGATGGGGGATCCCACTTTTGCAACAAATTGTTCAAGGGATTATTGGAGAAATATGGGGTTCGCCATAATGTGGCCACTCCTTACCATCCTCAAACTAGTGGGCAAGTTGAAGTATCAAATAGGGAAATCAAACAGATTTTGTCGAAAACAGTGAACGCTAGTAGAACAGATTGGTCAAGGAGGCTTGATGATGCTCTTTGAGCTTACCGGACAGCATATAAGACTCCCATAGGTATGTCCCCATACCAACTAGTATATGGGAAAGCATGTCATCTTCCGGTTGAATTAGAGCATAAAGCCATGTGGGCTATGAAGAAGCTAAAAATGGACTGGAACGAAGCTGCAGAACAACGATTAAATGGGTTAAATGAACTCGATGAATTTCGCCTTAAGGCTTATGAAAGCTCAGCCCTCTACAAAGAGAAGATGAAGAAGTACCATGACCTAAAAATCGAGAAACGAGAGTTTATGATTGGGGATTCGGTGCTTTTATTCAACTCTAGATTGCGCTTGTTTCCGGGCAAGCTAAAGTCTAAATGGACTGGACCGTACTTGATCACCAAATTATTCCCTCATGGAGCCGTTGAGTTGGAAAACAAGGAAGGTGTGCGGTTTAAGGTGAACGGAATCGGCGAATGAGGTGGTTGAGGCATATCATCTTGATGAAGTCTGAGTAATCAAGTGTCCTCAGTCGTGCCGCGACGTTAAATCAGGCGCTGGTTGGGAGGCAACCCAATAGTTATCATCTAATCACGTTTATAGTTTTTGTGTTTTTCTCTTTCTAGTAACAGTAGCATTTTCTATTTATGGGTTGTAAATTTTCAGGTAGCACATCTACAGGAAGTACTGCAGACAAGTTACTCTACATCAGTCACTGACGAATACATCGACGGACCGTCACGCCTATGACGGACCGTCGCATGACTCCGTCGTGCCAGGTACGCTCTCTTGTAATTTTGAAAAACTAGGGCACAGGCGACGGACCATGTGACGGACCATCACAACTGCGATGAACCGTCATCGGGGTTTGGTCACGCCATTATCCGGCTACCCGACCCGACCCGGCTTGAGAATTTTAAAAGTTTAAAACGTTTTAAACCCCCCCACCCCTTCATTATCAGTTTTCACTTAATCTTCCCTCCATTTTCTCCCCTTCCAACTTCACTCTCTTGCCAAATTCCCCATCTTCTCCCATTTTTCATCCCAAAATTTTCCCTCTTGGTCGGAATTTGCTGCAGTGATTCTTAGCCTTCTAACTTGAGTGCCATCATTTGTGCATTATTGTCTCCTCTTCCAAGGTATGTATTCCTGAAACTCTACCCTTTACTATTTTTTGGTTGTTTTACTGTTTTTCCCTATTGATTGCATATGGGTTTCTGCTTTTGCCTAGATATTATCTAACTTAGGTCTGTAATTCCACAAACTGCCTGGACAATACTAGAGAAATTAGGGCTTTAAAACTTACCAATTTGGGTTGTCATTCTGACTCACATGGGGTAAAACTTGGTACCCCTCAGTTCTGTCTCTGTTTCACAGCACGACAACCCATGACGGACCGTCCTGCACAACCGTCGTGACGGTCAGAAACCCCTGTCCTAGGGGTCTCAACACTTTTTGTAAGTGTCCACTGACGGACACATGTGACGGACCGTCATACCCATGACGGTCCGTCCTGTACAACCGTCATGACGGTCAGAGACCCCTGTCCTAGTGGTCTAACACTTTTTCTAAGTGTCCACTGACAGACATATGTGATGGACCGTCATACCCACGACGGTCCATCCTGCACAACCGTCGTGACGGCCAGAGACCCCTGTCCTATGGGTCTCAACACTTTTTCTAAGTGTCCTCTGACGGACACTTGCGACTGACCGTCATACCCACGACGGTCCGTCCTGCATAACCGTTGTGACGGTCAGAGACCCCTGTCCTATGGGTCTCAATACTTTTTCCAAGTGTCCACTGACGGACATATGTGACGGACCGTCATACCCATGAAGGTCCGTCCTTCACAACCGTCGTGACGGTCAGAGACCCCTGTCCTATGGGTCTCAACACTTTTTCTAAGTGTCCTCTGACGGACACTTGCGACTGACCGTCATACCTACGACGGTCCGTCCTGCATAACCGTTGTGACGGTCAGAGACCCCTGTCCTATGGGTCTCAATACTTTTTCCAAGTGTCCACTGACGGACATATGTGACGGACCGTCATACCCACGACGGTCCGTCCTGCACAACCGTCGTGATGGTCAGAGACCCCTGTCCTATGGGTCTCAACACTTTTTCCAAGTGTCCTCTGACGGACACTTGCGACGGACCGTCATACCCATGACGGTCCGTCCTGCTTAACCGTCGTATCGATCTGAGACTTTCCGTCTGATATTTTATGTTGCCAAGTATTACATGACGGACTGCATGACGGTCCGTCATACGCTCTACGGTCCGTCACCAGGTCCGTTGTGCCCTACTGCTACTTCAGAGCTGTTATCACTGGTCTGAGTGTCTGAGTATTATTGTCTCAAATATTTATTTCTTTTGTGTCATGCTTCATCCTTCAAGTACTGATGATGATTCGTTACAGGTACTACCTATCATGGCACCTAAACAAGATCGCGTTTACGCACGTGGGCGTTCAAAATCTGTCGCCCCGTCTGCCCGATTGGTGATAGGCTCTGATGATGAGCATGATCCAGAATACGTGCCCCCTACTGCTACTCCAGCACGAGCTCCACGTGTACCGCGAGTCACACCCAAGAAGGTGGCGCCCGGCATAGTCACTGCCTCCCAGTCTGATGAGGAGCGCACACTGACCGGCACTCTTTCTGGGTCAGCTGCCCAAGACGAAGGAGCATCTGGCTCCTTAAGAGTTTCGTGGTCAGAGGAAGCCTCTGGGTCTGCAGACGCCTCTGCTCCTGCCACAGCTACACAGTCTGCTTCAGATGATGAGGCTGACAGCACCGACTCCACCCCTGGCTCACCAACAGGAGTCCCTGCCCCGGTTGCCGATCAGCCCAACCGGTGGTGTGTTGACGGGCAATACAAGGTATACTTAGACGCCAAGGTTCTCAATGACAAAGGCGTCATGACACGGACTCTTACACTGGAGAGGCGGGTCCTCACGGGAAGTCTCCCCACCATGCCAGATATTCACACCCTCTTCACCAGACACCGGCTAGAGTGGACGGCTCGTTCTTTGGGTCGCTACAGTGAGGAGCTAGTCCGCGAGTTCTATGCCTCTTATGTGGCTACTCTTTGCTCGTAGATCGATAGACGGTCTGCCCCTGCCAAACAGGCCCCACTTGAGCACGTCCGAGTACGAGGCATCCAGGTTGACATCTCCCTACCAGCCATCCGCCGATATCTGTATGGCACAAATTCTGACTCCACCAGCACACCTCTCACCGCCGAGTTTGATTACCGGTGGCAAATTGTTAAAGAGGGCCGGTTCTTACGTGACCCTTCACTGAGAGAGACCACCAAGAGGTGGATGGCACTGCACCTATCTATTGATGGAGAGGCTGCGGATTGGGTGATGGAGCCGAAGGGGGCCATCAGGAAGGCCAACTTGACCTTTACGGCCAAGTTTCTCTGGTTGATCGTCCGCCATTGTCTCTCCCCCACTGCTGTGGATAACATAGTCACCTGGGATCGTGCAGTGCTGATGGATGCTATGATGGCAGGGTTCGAGGTCGATTTCGCTTGGCTTCTCCAAGAGGTCATGCACGAGAGGGCCTTCAAGGTCACCACAACTTACCCTTTCCCTTGCATGATTTTCTCTTTGTGCAGATCAGCAGGTGTGCCCATTTGGCACATTGACCAGCTCAAGACCCCGCCAAGAAATGTTGACATCGGCCTCATCAGGGATGAGGCCAATGAGTTGGCCCCACGCAGAGGGCCCCGTCCAGAGGTGGCCCCATTTGGTGAGAACCTGGCCGACACCGTAGAGCATGCTCATGATGCTTCCCGTGCTGCTTCTGCACACACTGACACTACTCCGGTCGAGTCTATCCCGGGTAGTAGCACTGCCCCGAGCTCCTCTCGCTGGGCTCCTTCTGCCACTCTGGTCCCACTAGCTCGGGTTCAGAAACTTGAGGCACAGATGGCTACTCTTCTGCATCACATTCAGCCGTGGATGCAGAAGACTATTGCTGAGGCAGAGGAGCGCATGGAGCGCAAGATGATACAGCACACAGAGAGGCAGATCGCCGGGGTACACCAGCGCTTAGACGCATTTGAATTACGAGTACTAGCCCGACCAGCCCCTCCGGTGGACATGTCGACTCTCCAGGCAGCGGTTGAGAGTCTGCGGGCGGATCTTGATATGATTTTAGAGGCGAGGGTGCCTGAGTCTAAGGCCCCTTCTGCGGAGCCTGCCGATGACACCGTGATGGCCGCCCAGTTTACCACTTCTGATGTTCCACCACCTCCCCCATAAGATCATGTCAAGAGACGCAGGGGTCGAGAGGAGGATGAGGCTAGGGCAAGGAAGAAGGAGCGCCGTGAGATGGAATCTGCGAGGAGAGCCTCGATTGCCGATGAGGAGGCCCGTAGGTTGAGGGCTGTAGAAGTAGCTGCCGGGGCGTCTAGCTCCAAAATTGTAGATTCTGTGGGAGGCGCTACTGATGGTGCTGTGAATGCTGAGGACATTACTGAGGATGTCCAGACTACGCAGGGAGCAGGTTTCGGGGAACCGGACCCACCAGCTTGCTGATCACCGGCGCTTAGCGCCTCAGGTTTGCTTCACTTACCCTTTTACATAGTTTAACTTTTCTATGCATTGGGGACAATTGTATATTTTTTGTAGGGGGTGGGGTAAATGGAAAGTGAACACTTGGGTGAATTCTGAGTAGCCCAAGTTCACGATCCTCTTTTGGGGTTTTCTTGCTTGTGTTCTTTTTCCCCAAAAGACTGATTACTTTTACTGTTGAACCGGCATGTCATATCTTATGTACACAGTATAAATCTGAAGCATGATGGCTAATATAAATATGATATCTCGATAATCATTTGCATGACTAGGCATAGTAGGTGATAATTGTGTGGTTTGAAACATGAAACAAGGATACACTTCTGCATGATCCTGAATCTAAGATTTGAACTAGGTGTCTAATACTCTGGGAATGCAAGGAATGTCATGTGAGTGTGAGGTAAAGTCGAATGACCACCATTAATACTGAGCTAGAACTTGCCTGGTTAGTCCTACTGAAAGTGAGTCAAAACAATCACTTAGGAAAGGATCATAGGCCCTTGTTCGAAATAGTCAATCTTGAGCCTAAAAATAACAGAAAACCAAATGAAGTTAATCCCTTTTTGATCCAAATGAATTGAGCCTAAACTAGATTTTTTTTTTACCCCAAATGATCTTCTCTGGGAGCAATGTGTTGGCCCTGGTCCCTCCTTGGACATGTGCACCTCAGCTTATGCCAAAAGCATAAGTTGAGGGTGGCTAATGCAGAAAGCAACCTTGTTTTGGCCCTGACCCAACCATGGGTATTGTGAACCTTGACTCATGGCAAAATCATGAGTTGAGGGTGGCTGCTATAAGGAAAACCACGGAAAGTGGGGTTGAAAGAATGAAGAGAAAGAAAGAATAAAACAGAAGTGACTAAAAAAAAAAAAAGTTAATAATAACCAAAAGCAAAATAAACACAAGAAAAGAGAAAAGTCACTTACACATAAGGATAAGAAAGGGAAAACAGCAAAGTGAAAAGAAAATTGAGTAATAGGGCGAAATAAGAATGATATGTCAAGGAGGGCAACAAGTCACTAAAGTATATCTAAATACACCCTACCTGACCCTGAGCCTATGTTACAATCTAAAAAAGTCCTATTGTGATCCTAAGTGCGTATGAGGAATTTGAAGTAGTGAAAATAAGGGCAAGCCTATGGCAATATGTATAAATGAGTGGTGAATTTGTTCTGAGAGTGAGTGTCGAAACGTGATCCTTATACTCAAACTAAAATCATTGTGTGAAAAATGAGGATGTTATTTGAAGTAAGGACAGGAGTTGTAATACCAGAAATATTAGCATCTCGGTGAGAAATTGAAGAGGATAGGCATCATTGCGTAGTAAATCTGGGTTATGGTTTGATTCTACACAAATCAATGCCTAATAGTGAGACCATGCATGAACATAATGAGAATAATCGAGGTTGATAGCCAAATGATTGCGGAAATTAAAATATGGATACTTTTGTACAAAGAATTTGTAGTGAGTCATAGTGCGTCGCTTGAGGACAAACAACGAATTTAAGTTGAGGGTGTTGATGTACCGTGGTTTCACGGTATTTCTAATACTTTTTCCTTAAGTTTAGTGTGTGTCGAGAGCCTTTTTGTGTTGATTTTGATATAAGTTTATCTTTGTTTGCAGAAAATCTGTCTAAGGAAGAACGCGGGAGTTTTTGAGAAAGAATTGCAGAAGAGACCACCTACGGAGCCTATGACGGTCCGTCGCGGCTGTGACGGTCCGTAGGTGGCATCGTAGTGAAGGAAGAAGTTGCTGAAGGAAATTTGGGGAAGTCTGACCAAGTGTGGGATTACGGAAGTTCGTGACGGACCGTCACAGATACGACGGTCCGTCCTGCATGTTCGTCGTAATTATCAGAGAGTAATCCCAGTACCCAAAATTCCAAAGTTCAAGTGTATTGGAACGAAGACCCTCGACGGGCCGTCATGCTCGCGACGGTCCGTCATACCTGTCCGTCGGGGGGAATGAAGAAAGCAACGTGAGAAGATGTGAAGTATGGGACGACGGAGGCTATGACGGTCCGTCGTGTCCATGACGGTCCGTCACGTGGTCCGTCGACCCAGACGCGTTTGGACAGATTTTTAGTAAATAGAATCCTTATTTGATTAGGTTTTTATTTTTCTTATAAATAGTTGGAAAAACCTCGTTTTTGAGGTTAGACTTTCTGGATAATTTTTAGTTTATAGTTCTTCGATTATATTAGTAAACTCTTGATTTTGGAAATTAAGATATTTTCCGGGAATTGATTGTTGTGGATTTCGGTGATTAATCAAGTTGAATTCTGGGAAATTATTCGTTTTCATAAAAGTAAGTGCATGAACTCTTCCATTAACGATATGAATTGTGTAATTACGAACATGGGTAACTAAACCTCATAGCTAGGGTTGTGGGAACCATGGGTGAATAACAAGGTAGAAATCTAACTTCAATAACAATTTCTAGAGTGGTGTCTTGCATGTATTGATAATTCTTTCGTTTAGAATTCTTTTTAACGGTGGCCAACGTTAGAACTCGCCTTAATGCTACTTGCCGGACCAAGGAGGTAGATAATAGGAAATAGAATTATCAACATAGATTTAGTGTATACTATCTAATAGACTAGTATTGGTTGGTACGAGTTAATAGCTTAGTCAAATACAGAATACGATGTTTAATGTGAGGTAAAGATAAGGGTTAGTATAGCAACACACGTAGCTGGACCAAGGTGCGGAGTGAAATTCTCTAGATGCCGGACCAAGGATTTAGAGATACATAACTTATCACTTTACATGCAAGATATCAGGATAGAGATGTTATAGTTAGATTTACCAAGTTAGGAACCTGTGGGGAACACTAAAGCCCTAGTTAATTTTACAATTTGATTAAAACTCCGAAAGTTAAATTTGTTAGTTGTTCGATTTTATTTAGTTAATTATTCTCATTAATTTAGAAATAAAACCCCCCTTTTTTGTCTTTTATTTTTTTTTTTTTTGGGAAAACAGTTGGCTAAATAATAGTAATAATACAATAAAGTTAAGTCTGAACTATTTTCCTTGTGGGATCGATCCCAACCTCATTAGTTGGGTTCTTTACTTGATACGACCGCTTTACTTCTTATTTGAGAAGTAAGTTTGAGCGTATTATAGCCTCTAGGGGTCCCCTCACAAGCCCATGGTTGGTCCTTGAGTGGTTGAACCTTGACATTCTAATACGAAAACATTTATTTTAGGGTACGGAGAGTTACATTTAAGACTCTAACCCTAACATCAAGCTCTAGTTTAGTCTACTAGTTTTAGGTGAAAGCCTTAACCGTCATAGACTATGTGAGCTTAACATTAAATCTGGTGTATATCCCACACCGAGAAGTGATTGTCCTACTTTCCTAAGGTAGAACCATACTCTTAGCTTAGGTTGATCCACAAGCTAAAAACTTAAGAGGGCACATAGTTTATGGGATAATGAGATTGCTACTATAAACCCGACGTCTACTATAGTGATGGATTTCATCCCAAGAGAATTATTTTAGAAACCCGACCTCTACTATTGTGAGGGCTTCAATCTCATATAAATATCCACTCGGTGCTAAACATTTATTCCGAAAGAGGTCATATTTATTCTTATTCTCAGTTCATACTCATGGAAGAATGTGTTGACACTCAATCCAACAAAATTTATAAGATAGATCCTAGAATCATCATATTTTGAATTTTTTTTTACAGTATACCATATTAATACATAGGGGTGTATATGAGGATACCATTTCAACAACACAATATCCAGATCATAATCAAAATCATTTTACTCTCAAAGTGTTCTTAAGGCATATATATAAGTCTCATAATCATACACAATTCTCATACTTTTCCCTTAAAGGACCATTGATCATATTCCATCAACACATCTAGAATTGTTACATTACACGTGGATGATAACATAATTCAAATAGTTCAATTAGTACATGTATAATTTGTTACGACCCAAAGTACCCCCTAGGCATAACCAGTGTAACATTCGAGAAAATCCACATGCCTAGTGAAGAGCCTATTAGGTTTTAAGAATAGGTATTGAGGTACATAGGCATCCCAATGCCCATTATTGAGTAATATTAGGCATGTTAGAGAATATTGGCTTAAGGGTGTTAGCCAATTTCTAAGTATACACAAGTAAATGAAAATATACCTTGATATTCAAATGCTCCAACCCAAGATTTTTTAGGTATTGTACCTAAAATGAAGACCCTAAGCTAAAATAATCTCTTCAATTCTTATCTTCATTGCTTACTCATATTAGGTACGAGGAATCCAAGTGTCAAGCCTAGGTACCATAGCATACAACAATTTAAAATGACCATGTAGATTAAGCAGTGCCCAAGGACATAATGAGGATCCTTGTACAAGAAGTGAACTTCACAGAAGTTCACGGTTAGGAAAGTGCACGCAACACATGTGCTACCAACGGCCGAGAGACAAGCCCAACCTAATTCAGTTAGGGCGGTTAGGGGGCACGTTGTGTCGGATCAAACCATGTGGGGCCGAGCTCCTTAACTAATTCTAGGTCCTAAATAACGTCCCTAACTAACTAACTAACCTAGGACTAACTAAAATCAACTAACTGGTGTGCCCAAAATCCTAAGACCTAACCGGGTACGCTAACCGAATAACTAACTAAAGAAACATCCTAGTACCTAACCTAGGATGGTCCAAAGGGGTTGGTTATGGTCCTAACGACTTAGGGGCACTTTGGTAATTACCCTAGGTCCCTTAATTAATTAAATTAGCAACTTAATTAATTAATTTAACTCCTGGTCAAACCCAAAGACCCTTAGTCATATGTTCTCCTAGTTGTAGTCAATTTAAGAGGGGCGTTTTAGGTAATTTAAGTGGAGAATCTTTAGGGTAATTCTTGGGAAGTTTATATATTGATATTAGGTCAATTTTAGACAACAATTAAACGTCCCAAATGAGAATCAAACGAAATTTTCTTAATATCTCAAGAACGCTCTCTTTTCCAAACTCCATTGAAGAACAAGAAAAAGCTTAAGGAAGAAGACCAAGGTTTCAAAGTCTCCAATCATATTTTGTGGATTATTCATCTATAAGGTATGTGTTTTCACTCTTGGGATTCCTTTACCCAAGAGGTCCTTTCAAAATAAGTTTTCAAGAACTTCAAACACTAGGGGTTTTACTCTACAAAATGGATTTTCTTTCCTAACCCTAGATTTATGATTTTTAACGAAAAGTAAACGTTTTCTCTATCTAATTTCATATGAATTGTTGAATAATTGATTGATAATGTTTGAATAATGTGTGATACATGATCTTTCTCTAAGTGATTGTTTAGAATGGGTTGTTTGTAGTGTTTCATAACGTGATAACGTTAGGGTTAGAATTTAATGTTTGAATGAACCCTTTAATGACCCGTTTCCCTTCTTCTATATTACGCATTGATCTTGTACATGATTTTATGAGTTGTTCTTGATTTTGTAATTGAGTATTTCACTATGTATGATTATGAATATTGCATGATTAATAAGATTCTTGGAATCAAGAGGTAAGTCTTCTAATCGTGATTACTCTTAGATGTTTATGCTAGCCTATAAGTCATGATGCTATGTTATGTAAATATGTATGATGTTGCTATATGAATATGCTGGACTATGAACATGTAAATCGTGAGATTATGATAAGAATATGAATATGCAAGTTATGATACTCTCTTGTATGCTTTACACAAGATGACTATTCCATAAAAATCTCATGTATGAAGGGTTACGATGAAAGGACAATTCTCATCTAATCTAAAAGATCTCATGATCATGTTATACAGGGAGATAATCTCCTATGACCTATGATAAATTATTTTATAAAGGACAAATTAAAGGTGATTTCAAGAAAAGGGACTTAAGCTAAGCACCGATGAACTAGATATGGGAAGTGTCCCTTCCCCAGCGTGAAGGTAGGTTCACAAATATTCTCACGAGATTGAGGGTGCCATGTAATGTGGAACTATGGGTCTCTAATACATCTCCTTGTTCTTGAACTATGTTTCCACCATAGGATACTAGCTAATGGATCCACCTAGAAAGCTACGTAATGTTCTGTTCTACTTTGGCCGGTAGGACCACCTCTTTTCGGTGTGGGGAAGACACTGCATTCCATCTTTAGCCCAAATGGTCTATTTCGGTTAATGCCTATCTTCCCTCATGTATAACAAAAGACAAGAAAATGAATGTCAACTAGGGTGACTTAAGGAGTTTCCTTAGTGTAGGTAGTGGTATGGGACACTACCTAGACATTGCACAAGTAGACTCTAAGGGAAATCCTAGGAGATTGTTCTTATGAAATATGATAACAAAAGAAAGATATATGTTTATGATATATGTTTTACTCTTACATGAATGTTGATCCTTATAATGAATATGTTATTTGGCTATATTGTTACGTTAATGATAACTAACTATGTTACAAGTTATATGAAGCAAAGCTTTACTTATGGTCTCCTATCTTATCTACTCGATTATGTGGGGTTATGGGGCTTCACATGACCATTGCACTTGTAGGTTGGGGATGGGATCATTGGTAAGTGTTTTGTATGTTATATTTATATGATTTATTGAATATGAAATGTTAGTATGACTTTATGAGAATATGTCTTTGATTATGATGATGCTTTAAGTGATGATCATGATTTAACATGAATATGATATATGGTATGTGCATTGAAGACTTTTATATGACTTAGCATGTTTTCTAAAGAGATAATAAATGATCCTTTTTCATGCATGTCCCTATGTGTCATGTGCATATACCCGTACTTAGTACATGTGGCGTACTAACCCCATTACTTTATTTTACTACAAGTGTATGTTACGACCATCGAAGTTAAGCAGGTCGATTTGAAGAAGCTTGGAACTCTTTCTCCAAGTCTTGGTAGGTCCTCACGTTCGGGACACTGTCATCTGTATTCCAGCAATATGAAGATTTAGTAGTTTTTAGATTTTCATTTATGTTCTTTTGATTATTTTGTATTAAGGCCTATATGGTATATTGACTATTATTGTCTTTGCACTCTTTAGATGGTTATATATATGTGAGACAATTTTAGAACACCGTATGTCTATATAAATCGTAAGTATGAAGTCTAAGTACACTTCAATTAGTATATTAAAAGTTTTAATTTTTCCGCAAATTTGACTGTATGATTGGGATGAAAGCTAAGAAGAGGCTTGTTTGCGACCTTTGAGAGGTTAACGACGCCGGTCTCACCCGGGGTCTAGATTTCGGGTGTGACAAACTTGGTATCAGAGCATGAGGTTAAATATGGAATCTTAACATAGTATCAGAGCATGAGGTTAAATGTGGAATCTTAAACTTGGTTTCAAAGTATGAGGTTAAATATCCTTAGGGTCAATTTCTCACTAAACCACGTTACCTAGCGTCTTGTTCATGGCTATGAAGCGCGCCACAATCATTGACGAGAGGCTATGTGATGATTAGGAAACTTCTCTTTTCTTGTTACTCGTATATCGTGCCTTTAGAGTTTTGACATTATGTGTCTTTTAGCATTTAATCCCTTTCTTGTGTATATAGGCGATGAACACAAGAAGGACAACCGCTAGAAGGGTAGGGGAAGAGATTGCAAATGCGGGAGCTACTCCACAAGGTAACCAAAATGCTCCTGAAGTGCAAGCTGCTGAAAATGATCAAGTTTCGGTGAATCCTCCGGCTATGACGGATGGTGAGGTGAGGGCATCCCTGTTCCAAATGGCCCAATCCATCACTACCCAAGCTCAAGCCATCGCGGTTCAAGCTAACAGAGAGGTTGCACCGCGATAAAACCAACATGCTAGTACTATGGCTAGCCGTTTGAGAGACTTTACGAGGATGAATCCTCCCATGTACTTTGGATCAAAAGTTGATGAGGACCCCCAAGATTTCGTTGATGAGGTCTACAAGATTTTGTTTGCTATGGGGGTGAGTACTACTGACAAGGCTGAACTTGCTTCTTATGAACTCAAGGATGTGGCTCAGACATGGTACAATATGTGGAATAATAGTAGGGCTTTAGGAGATGGTCCCGTGACTTAGGAGATCTTCAATCAGGCCTTTCTTGACAGATTCTTTCCAAGGCAACAAAGAGAAGCTATGGTAGAGGAGTTCATCAACCTTCGTCAAGGAGGTATGAGTGTTAAGGACTACTCCTTGAAGTTCATTAAATTGTCCAAATATGCTTCTTCTTTGGTTTCTAATACTAGGGATGAGATGAGCCGTTATGTAACGGGCGTGTTCGAAGAGCATGAAGAAGAATGTTGTGCAGCCATTCTTCATGACAATATGAATCTTTCTAGGTTGATGGTTCATGCTCAACAGGTTGAGGGAAGTCGCCTTAGGAAAAGGAATAAGGAAGTTAAGAAGGCAAAGTCTTTTGAGAATAATTCCCCTAAAGGTAGGCTTGATGTTCAAGACAAGCCTAAGTTTAAGAGGAGGTTTTCAAACCAAGTTCCTTCAAATTTGTCCAAGGATAGTAATGATAGAGGTTCTAATCACGAACCTCAAGAGGGGAGAAATGTTGATCCACCAAGAGAAAGACCAACTTGTGGTAAGTGTGGTAAGAAGCATGAGGGAGAATGTCTTGTTGGAACTAATAGCAACTATGGTTGTGGCAAAGGTGGCCATATGGTGAAAGATTTTCCTAATGTGAAAAGTCAAGGTAAGGATAATAGTCAAGCTCAACCAAACGGTCCTAATTCTAAAGCTCCAAAAAGGAACCGTTTCTATGCACTCAAGGCTAGGGGTGAACAAGAAAGCTCTCCCGACGTTGGGATGGGTATGTTATAAGTTTTATCTGTTAATGTTTATTCTTTACTTTCCCCAGGAGGATTTCCAATCGAATTGACATCAAGAAAACCGAAACTAGGGTTGTTCCCGATGAAATTACCGAATGTTAATCTCCCTATTTCTCCCTATTTCCGATTCTAGTAGTGTGTCTCATGTGGAAGAAGAGAAGAAAGAACTTGTGAAAGATGTTCATAGGTTGGCCCTCTTAGGTGTGCTATTAGAAGATTCTCCAATTGGTGGTTTTATGGTCCATCATAACTCTGACTCATCATCAGTGATTGAGGTGAAGTCTAGGCAACACCTTGATCCTCTATTGATGGAGTTGAAGGAATCGGTACTTAATAAGCAATGATTCATTCTCCCAAGGGGGGGATGGTGTTCTTAGGTACCAAGGGAGATTATGTGTACCCAATGTTGAGGATTTGAGAAATAAGAATGAAAGAAGAAGAAAGGTAAGTTCAAAGTGAACTAAGTAAGCAAAGCATGACAATGTCAAATCATCAGTGTTCGATAATAATGAAGTTTTAACATTTATTGGTTTATGCCAATATTGGAGTATGAATATATGCCCCAAGAACTATATAGTATGCAAATAATCAAAAAATTGGCATAGCCAATAAAGATTGGCTAATAAAGACTTCATGCCCAATTTAACAAGAATGAAAAAAAAATTAACTTGTTTACTACATAGGTGCATGTCTGCTAAAAGATAGTACCAAGAGTTTTAAGAAGATATTTTCATATCTATTCTTGCACTTATGTGAAACTTGTATGCATATGTTTTCTTGAGATTTTGTTGATATCTTGAGATAATTGATAGCATGATAACTCTTTGATGCATTTTGAGTTTATGATAAGGTTGAGATGGAAATTCCTCACTATGTGTTATGAATATGTATCTCTTATATGTTTGTGCATCATAAATTGAGTGCTAAGTGTAATGATATGTTATGTGTTGTTTGTTCTTCTAGTATTGAGTCTTTTCCTACCCTCCAAAAGATTTTAGTGTCATTCGGGGATGAATGTTCCTAAGAGGGGGGGGGGGATAATGTAACATTCCAGAATATATACATGTCTAGTGAAGAGCCTATTAGGTTTTAATAATAGGTATTGAGGTACATAGGCATCCCAATGACTAATATTGAGTAATATTGGGCATGTTAGAGAATATTGGCTTAAGGGTGTTAGCCAATTTCTATGTATACACAAGTAAATGAAAATATACCTTGATGTTCAAATGCTCCAATCCAAGCTTGTTTAGGAATTGTACCTACAATGAAGACCCTAAGGTAAATTAATCTCTTCAATTCTTATCTTCATCGCTTACTCATATTAGGTACGAGGCATCCAAGTGTTAAGCCTATGTACCATAGCATATGACTATTTAAAATGACCATGTAGATTAAGCAGTGCCCACGGACATAGTGAGGATCCTTGGACAAGAAGTGAACTTCCCATAAGTGCACGGTTGGGAAAGTGCACGCAACACATGTGCAAGCACATGTGCTACCAACGGCCGAGGGACAAGCCCCGTCGAATTCGGTTAGGGCAGTTAGGGGGCAGGTTGTGTCGGATAAAACCATGTGGGTCCGAGCTCCCTAACTAATTCTAGGTCCTAAACAACGTCCCTAACTAACTAACTAACCTAGGACTAACTAAAATTAACTAACTAGTGTGCCCAAAATCCTAACACCTGACCGGGTACACTAACCGAATAACTAACTAAAGAAACATCCTAGTACCTAACCTACGATGGTCCAAACGGGTTGGTTATGGTCCTAAAGACTTAGGGGAACTTTATTAATTACCCTAGGTCACTTAATTAATTAAATTAGCAACTTAATTAATTAATTTAACTCCTGGTCAAACCCGAAGACCCTTAGTCAAATGTTCTCCTAGTTGTAGTCAATTTAGGAGGGGCGTTTTAGGTAATTTAAGTTGAGGGTCTTTAGGATAATTCTTGGGACGTCTATATACTGATATTAGGTTAGTTTTATACCACAATTACACGTCTCAAATTATAATCAAACGAAATTCTCTTAATCTCTCAAGAACGCTCTCTTTTCATAACTCCATTGAAGAACAAGAAAAAGCTTAAGGAATAAAACCAAGGTTTCCAAGTCTCCAATCATATTTCGTGGATTCTTCATCTATAAGGTATGGTTTTTCACTCTTGGGATTCCTTTCCCCCATAGGTCTTTTCAAGATAAGTTTTCAAAAACTTCAAATACTAGGGTTTTTACTCTACAAAATGGATTTTCTTCCTAACCCTAGATTTGTGATTTTTAACGAAAACCAAACATTTTCTATATCTAATTTCGCATGAATTGTTGAATAATTGATTGATAATGTTTGAATAACTTGTGATACATAATCTTTCTCTATGTTATGGTTTCGAATGGTTTGTTTGTAGTGTTTGATAACGTGAAAACATTAGGGTTAGAATTTAAGGTTTGAATGAACACTTTAATGACCAGTTTCCCTTCTTCTATGTTATGCATTGATCTTGAACATGATTTTAAGAGTTGTTCTTGATTAGTCATTGAGTATTTCACTATGTATAATTATTAGTATTGCATGATGAATAAGATTCTTGGAAGCAAGAGGTAAGTCTTCTAAACGTGATTACTCTTAGATGTTTATGCTAGCCTATAAGTCATAATGCTATGTTATGAAAGTATGTATGATGTTGCTATGTGAATATGTTGGACATGTAAATCGTGAGATTATGATAAAAATATGAATATGCAAGTTATGATACTCTCTTGTATGCTTTACACAAGATGACTATGCCATGTAAATCTCACGTATGAAGGGTTACAATGTAAGGACAATTCTCATCTAATCTAAAAGAGCTCATGACCACCTCTTTTCGGTGTGGAGAAGACACAGTATTCCATGTTTATCTCTGTAACATTTTGAAATACCGAGGACATGAGATAAGACTTAAAGGGTCTCCTTAGGATCTAAACCAGTGTTCCTAGACAATTAGGCATATTTGGAGTCTTTGAAGTGGTGTTGGAACCGAAACTCTTAAACGTCCGGCAAATGGGTTCATAATAGGACTAGAGTGTCCTTTTGATTTAACCAAGTTAAAGAGTCGGAATTTGGTAAACAGTTGTAACCATAGGTGTAAAATATTGTGTGGGATGGTATCATGCTGGAAAAGTCAGGGTACGACCCCCCAAGGACCAAACAAGGACCCTCGAGGAGGACCCCTGAAGCAGCAGGGCATGACGGACCCCATGGCGGGGCATCACAGGCGCGACGGAGCGTCGATGCCTCCGTCATGCCAGCCTTAGGGCTTGGGAAGAAAGCCTCCGCCTGCACAAGTCTCTGACAAGCGTGACGGATGTGCAGGACAGAGGGAAGCCAGTCCGTTACGGCCACGACTGTCCGTCGTCGTGGAACCGTCGTAAGCTTTGGGAGAAAGCCTCCGCCTGCACAAGTCTCTGACCAACGTGACGGATGTGCAGGACGGAGGGATGTCAGTCCGTCATGCCCACGACGGACCATCGTCGGGGATCCGTCGTGGAAGGTCTGTGGCAGTTTCGGAAAAGTTAGTTTTAGTTAGTTAATTAATTAAGTGACTTAGGTTTAATTAGGGGTTTAAGAGAGACTAATTAAGTGACTTAAGACCCTACTATAAATACCCCAACCCTCATTAGCCTAATCATTCTCTCAAAAACAAAACTCTCTTCCTTCTCTCTAGTTTCTCTCTCTATTGGAAGACTCCATTGGAGATCAACTTGGGGAGATCATTGGGGGCTGGATTAGCACGAAATTCACCATCAAAACTTCATCAAACCTTAAGGTATGGGATCTAATTCACCTTTGAGATTCTTTCCTCAAAGGGTTCCTTCAAAACTTTTTCCAAAAAGTTGAGTTTCTTATGGGTTTCATCCAAATCCGAATTTGATCATGTGAATTGAGTTAATTAGGTATTCCTTGGGTTAGAATGAATAGATTATCATGAATTGTAACTTAATTAAGGTTAATTGATGTAGTTTGATTTAGATTGTGGGTAATGACCCCTAACCCTTAACCCTAAATGTAGAAATGATATGGATTAGGTTGAGTTTGATAGAATTGATCTCCTAATTAGTTAAATGGTCTTTAATGATTGATATTGCATTGATTATGGATCTATTATGATGAATTGAAGTTCTTCACACCTATGTTCTTGAATATTGAATCTAAATTAAGAAGTTACACTTGAGGTCATGTTATTAAGCTTTGATGTAGTATTGCTTCATAGTATATAGCTTCTCCTTGATTAGTTCTTGTGATTTATTATTGAATTACATTGACGTGATGATCTAAGATTGGTTGATCTATGGGTTAATGGTATGGTCCTTTATTGATGGATTATGGAGGAGTATGGGTAAGTCTTGATGATCTTAGTCTTTATTTCAAATTATGGTTAATTGTCATCAAGTGATAATGTTATGTTGAAGTATGCTTTGATTGATGTGATAAGTCGATATGATACATGAATTGATATGCTTAGGTTGGTTGTGAGGTTGCTAGGTGTAAAGTAATATAGGGAAGTTGTACGATGTGCCCTATTATGATGAGATGTACGAGGGTTGACTTCACCTATATGAATTGTTAATGAAAGGACTAATTCTCATACAATTCTTATTGAGCTATAATGATGATTATACGAGGGATTGACCCTCCTATCTAATTAAATTGAGAAAATTAATAAAGACTAAAGATTTCTCTATATGGGGACTTAGCTTAGCACCAAGCGAACTTGACAATGGGAGGTGATGACTTGTCCCTAGAAAGGAAAGATTCATCCTAGAAGTTGCCAATGTGATGATAACTTCCATGTTCGATGGATATGTCACTTTAAGGGATTCCCATGAGGAGCGGCCCATATTACCAAATGGTATAAATAGGGATATCTACCTCTTAGTTCTTGAACTATGTTGCCACTATAGGATACTAGCTAGTGGATCCACCTAGATAGCTATGTTTACATTAGGTTCTACCTTGGCCGGTAGACCACCTTCCATCGGTGTAAGGTTTCATAACACCGGATTCCACATTCGATTATGTGGTCTATGTCGGTTAAGGCAAATGTTCCCTAAACTAAAATGAATGAATTAGGTATAGGCTAATCAAAGTAACTTGAGAGGTTGGCTATAGCTTAGGTAGGGGTATGGGACTCTACCTACGCCTTGCACTAGTTTTCCGTGATAGGAACTTTGAGAGGTCAATATTATATATGTAAAGAGATGGTATAATGTAAATGGTTTGTATGTTGAATAACATGCTTATGAATATAATGTTGTTGTCTTTGCTTGAAGAAGGACGTATCATGACATGAAGAGTATGTTGGTAAGTAAATTGGTAATTGTAGTCTTGGTAGGTTACTTGATTGAGTAGGAGACATGGTAATTTTACTTGATCATTGCACTTGTGACTTATTGAAGGTTATCATTAGTATACTCTGCTTTGCTATGGTTTAATTGCATATGTAGTCTATTATGTTTTCAGAAATGTCCCTTTTTAAATATATTTGATTGGTAATTGTATATGAGATTCCATACTTAGTACATGTGGAGTACTAATCCCTTTTCTTTCCCTTTTCCCAAACATTTTAGGTTCGGGTCGTTGAGCTTGATCCAAATTGCTAGGAAGGAAGACTTGGGTAATTTGCCATCCAAGTGGTAGGTCCTCACTCTCTCGAGGACGTGGCCGATATCTCTCTTTTATGATGTGTAGTTACTATGATTCTATGTTGACTCTGTTATTCTCTTGAGACGATGTAGTAGACAGCCTATATGCGGCTTCTTTCATTTGATGTAGGGCTATGCCCAAGACTTATTGTAATCGATAGATGGTTTATGAGATGAGACAGTTTTATGACTATTATTTTCTAAATATATAAGTGTATGAAATAAAAGTAGAAGACTAAGTAATCTTCGTATATGAACAAGTCTATGTATACTTGATATATATAATGATGTGTATGTAGAGGTCTATGTAAACCTCTGAGTAGTTTTAGTTAAAAAGTTTTTAATTCTTTCTGATTTTTAGTCGATGAATGCTATGACGAAGCTAAGAGGCTTGTCTTAGTCCTCCGAGAGGACGACGACGCCGGTTACGTCTGGGGGGTAAACCCGGATGTGACAATCTCACATGGTCTATGTCGGTTAATGCCTATGTTCCCTCATGTAAAACGAAAGACAAGAAAACGAACGTCGACTAGGGTGACTTGAGGAGTTTGATTAGTATAGGTAGTGATATGGGACGCTACCTAGATATTGCATAAATAGACTCTAAGGGAAATCCTAGGAGATTGTTCTAATGAAATATGATAACAAAAGAAAGATATATGTTTATGATATATGGTGTTACTCTTACATGAATGTTGATCATTATAGTGAATATGTTATTTGGCTATATTGTTATGTGAATGATAACTAACTATGTTACAAGTTATATGAAGCAAAGCTTTACTTATGGTCTCCTATCTTATCTACTCGATTATGTGGGGTTATGGGGCTTCACATGACCATTACACTTGTAGGTTGGGGATGGCATTATTGGTAAGTGTTTTGTATATTATGTTTATATGATTTATTTAATATGAAATGTTAATATCACTTTATGAAAATATGTCTTTGATTATGATGATTCTCTAAGTGATGATCATGCTTTAACGTGAATATGATATATGGTATGTGCATTGAAGACTTTTATATGACTTAGCATGTTTTCTAAAGAGATGATAAATGATCCTTTTTCATGCATGTCCCTATGTGTTATGTGCATATACCCATACTTAGTACACGTGGCGTACTAACCCCATTACTTTATTTTACTACAACTGTAAGTTCCGTCCATCGAAGTTAAGCAGGTCGATTTGAAAAAGCTTGGAACTCTTTCTCCAAGTCTTGGTAGGTCCTCACGTTTGGGACGCTATCATCTATACTCCAGCGTTATGAAGATTTAGTAGTTTTTAGATTTCCATTTATGTTTTTTCGATTCTTTTGTATTAAGGCCTATATGGAATATTGACTATTATTGACTTTGCACTCTTTAGATGGTTATATATATGTGAAACAATTTTAGAACACCGTATGTCTATATAAATCTTAAGTATGAAGTCTAAGTATACTTCAAGTAGGATATTAAAAGTTTTAATTTTTCCGCAAATTTGACTGTATGATTGTGATGAAATCTAAGAAGAGGCTTGTCGTGACCTTTGAGAGGTTAACGACGCCGGTCTCATCCGGGGTGTAGATTCCGGGTGTGACAACCAGTGTCTTTGTACTCGAAGAGGACTTAGATAAGCCCTTAGCATTCGTCATAGCACATCATAGGTAAAGAATTTGCGGAAAAAATAAGACTCTTCTATATAGTGAAGTATACATAGACTTCTCGCATATCGTATATGGGGTTTACATAGATCCCTCGCTTATGAAGATTACGTAGGCTTCTCGTTTATCATTTAACAACATAGTCTAATGGTTCGTCTCACATATAACCATCTAAAATGTGAATCACAATAGTTTGGGCATAGCCCTTAGTCTATTACGATATGCCCATATAGGCTACAATGAAGTCTCAACATGAGAATGGAATAATCGTCTTAAAACATAGAAAAAACTAATAAGGCTTGATGAATGGCTCTATCCTCGGAACTCATGAGGACTCACCAATTGACTTAGAAAAGATCCAAGTCTTCTACTCCAATAACCATGAATCTTCTCAATGACCCGAACCTAAAATGTTTGGGAAAAGGGGAGAAAATATCGGTTAATACATCACACGTACTAAGTATGGCTTCTATGCATAAAAATCATCAATGCATGGGAAAAGGACATTTTAGTCAAAATCATGATTTCTATAAGTTTAACTCATCATGCACATATATATAAGCATAGTAAGTCAATTCAACATAATATCAACCAAACCAAGTAAAAAACCCAAGCAACAATTGTGCAATGCCAAGGATAAAGCCCCATAACCCTATACAAAGCTAAGTATCAGATTAAGCAACCAACTTCATACTTACAACATATTCTCATATTTTAATAACATGCTTCATACATCAATACTACGCATATCTTATCAACATAATCATAAGCATAATCATAACCATAAGAGAAAAATACTAGAACCATCTCTTAGGATCCCACATATGCAATGTGTAAGAGAAGTATCATATTCTCCCTCACACTATAAAGTAGCCTTTAAGACAACCTTCATAAGACTTCACATACCTAACTTGTTCAGTTACATTTACATTAGGGAAATAAGTGCAATAACCGATATGAGACCATGTGAGCTACATGGAATCCGGTGTTCTACTTCCACACCGAAAAGAGTGGGTTACCACTTGCCTAAGGCGCAACCATTCGTACGTAGCTATATAGGGGGATCCACTAAGCTATAGTCCTATATGGCCACACACTTAAGGGTCAAAGAGATTGTTGATAGAGATCTTGACTTGTTGAACGTGAAGGTTTCCATATCATGAGACAACACAAATCTTGGGAATCCGGACTTACTAACATGAAGAAACCCATTTGGGAGGCCGGACTTACTAACATGAGACCTCCATCTCATTTATATGTCCTTTCGGTGCTAAGCAATTATTCCCTTTTCTAATCATATTATTTCATCATACAAGTTCACATTAGCCTCCTCTAGCCCCCTATGTAAACATATTATTAAATTAGCTCGTAGGTTATCATATGTGAGAAAAATCCTTTCACTTTAGAGACCAGTACACAGTGAGTAAACCTTTCACTTAAACTTTATTATAATCATGAGTAACTACTTTCAAACATATAATATTCGTATCATAACAAGCATACATAATTCATTGTCTAATTCAATATCCTAGGGTTACGGATGCGGAACACCTAGCATCACATCACAACCACATAATAGATATAGAAGCATTACTATATAAGTAACTCATAATTCACAATTGAATCCAATAAGAATTAATCAACATACCTTCTTGACCTTTTCAAGAACCTTCATACTTACATTACCAAGGATACATATATAATAACATAAACAAGGTAAATTCAAGAAGCAATTACATAATTAACAACAATGTAGTCAATCTACATGTTCATCATCTTCACAACTCCTCATCCCAATTCAACGTTTTCATGAAATTGGGGAGAATGCATGGGTGTAGGGAAATCATATAGTAAATCATCAATTAACCATCAATATTTACTTTAACAACATTAATTCATCATACTTCATCACAATTGATTCATAATTTTGTTTTGCAATGAAGACCCGTGTGAGAGGAAAAACCCTTGTTTTTGGAGATTTAGAAATCATCTTTATGGAGGGACCTCTTGCGGAAAAGAATCCCCACAGTGAAATAAACCATATCTAAAAGAAAATCACCACTAAATTGAGTAGAAACATGAGGGAGTTGGTATTTTTCTCCAAGTTTCAAAGCTTCTTCAATGGGGGATAAGTAGAGACAGAATGTAGAGAGAAGGGAGAACCTTTGGGATTTGTTTTGGGGTTTTGAATCGAGTGAGTGATTGTGAAGAAAAACTGAAGGAAAATCAATATATAACCTTCCCTTAAAATATCCGAAATACCCCTCACTTAAATTTAACCATTTAATGAAGTCAAACTCGAATTCAAATTTCAGATTTTTCGTCTAGAAACAAGTCCGCGTCGCGGAGCTACTCCCGCAAAATTTTCAAAAATAATTTTATAACCAGAGGAGTCCGTGACATGTAAGCGTTGTAGACCAAAGTATTGGCCTTGGGTGTGCCATGTCCACGACGCGGACTGGCTCTCTCCAAGCACAAAAGTTGCTGCCTCTTGGCAGCTTGCTTGGTCCAAAGTGGAGTCCCTTCATGGACCCCTCGGGCGATCCCTGGGAGGTCATACCTAGAAGTTTTAACTCTATATACATTATTTTACCTATTTAAAGAATTTTTAAAAGTTTTAGACTCCATAAAAAACTCCCAAACTTTCCCAGACGTAAGGACGTTCACTAGTTCAATTTCTCTAATTTTCGGACGTCATTGTCGTTTCTTAGTGTTTTTGTTCTAACACTTCTTAGAAAATTTTATTACACTTATTTAAGCCTAAAATATTCATTAGTCGTTTTGTGAAGCTCTAGTCTAGGTCATAGAATTTCCGTGGTGAGTCAATATCCCCCCATAGGAACATTCATCCCCGAATGACACCTTTAGACCTTAATAGGAAGAAGAGACTCAAAACTAGCAGCCCAACCAACAACAATATATATCAAATGAGTCACAGATCATTGGAGAAACTCTCCATTCCTTTCAACATATAATCATAGTATTAACACATAGGAACTTAATCCACAAAATATCACATATATAAGCTTAACTTTTCAAATCATATAATGAGGAATTACTTTCTCCATTTCAATATGATCTCATTTTGAACATCAAGAGTTTTACATGATGATTTTTTATCACAACAACATCAATATGCTCAATATAATTTTCATGAATACATATAGCACAACACATACTTAAGTGAAAGCTAACTATAAGAAACATGTTTCATGAAAACTCAACTTAGGCATGAATTTCTACTACAATATGCACATATTAGAAAAACATGATAAGTTCAACATTATTCACACTAATAATAAGAGGTAACTACTAACCTTAACCTTGGTTAGGAGTAAGAGGTAAAAGGTGAGGATAGAGGGACTTCATCCTCCCATGTAGCTCCCTCAACAAGGGGGATCCTCCATAGAACTTTTACTGAGACAACATCCTTATTCCTCAATTTCTTAACTTGACGATCCAAAATCTCAACCGGGACCTCTTCATAAGAAAGGTCCTCTTTTACCCCTAAACCTTCTAGAGGAAGAATGGAAACCGGGTCTTCTATATACTTTTTGAGCATGGAAACATGGAATACCGGGTGAATCATGGCCAATTCATTGGGTAATTTCAACTCATAGGCCACACTCCCAACTCTTTTCAAAATTTCATACGGCCCTACATACAGGGGACTAAGTTTCCCCTTCTTTCTGAACCTCATCACCTCTTTCATGGGTGAAATTTTCAAATAGACCCAATCTCCTACTTCAATCTTAAGGTCCCTCTTTCTATTGTCGGCATAACATTTAAGCCGACTTTGATTTGTTTTTATCCTATCCCTTATAACTCGAGGGATTCATAAACCAAATCGGGACCCATTGGAGCAAACTCACCTACCTCATGCCACCCTACCGGGGATCTACACCTCCTCCCATAAAGTGACTCGAAGGGTGCCATAGAGATAGTCGAATGGTAGCTATTATTCTAGGAGAACTCTTTCAAAGGTAGGTGGTCATCCCAATTACTCTTGAAATCAATGACACATGCCCTCAACATATCTTCAAGAGTTTGAATAGTGCAATCCTCTTGACCATCCGTCTTGGTATGAAAAGAGATACTAAGCTTCACCTTCGTACCAGTCCCACTTTGAAAAGCTTTCCAAATATAGGAGGTAAATTGAGTGCCTCTATCCGAAATGATGGATAAAGGGGCTCCATGTAACTTCACTATTTTTTTAAGGTACAATTTGGCATAGTCTTCCTCTGAATAAGTGACTTTGACGGGGAGAAAATGTGCCAACTTGGTCAATCTATCCACAATGACCCTATCGAGTCGTGTTGCCTTCGAGTACGACGCAACCCAACTATGAAGTCCAAGATAATATCCTCCCACTTCCATGTGGGAATATCTATATATTGAGTTATGCCACCCGGCCTTTGGTGCTCCGCTTTTACTTGTTGGCAATTCGGACTCTTAGCAACAAAATCCGCTACGTCCTTTTTCATACCATTCAACCAATAAGTTTTTCGTAAGTCGCGGTACATCTTTGTGGAACCCAGGTGAATAGAATATCGGGAGCCATAAGCCTCTTCCATGATCAATTCCCTCAAACAATCCACATCCGGTACACACAATCTTCCTCGGTGTCTAAGCACCCTATCTTCTCCTTGAGAGAATGACTCATTAGATTTACTAAGGATTGTTTCTTTCAACTCTATCGATAGAGGATCAAGGTGTTGATTGGATTTCACCACAACCATTAAAGACAACTCGTATTTTTTGCGAACCACGAAGCAACCTTTTGGAGACTCTTTGAATCGGACACCCAAACGAGCCAACCTATGAACCTCTTTCACTAATTCTCTCTTATCATCAACAACGTGAGTCACACTACCCATGGACACTCTAATCAAGGCATCCGCTACCACATTAGACTTTACGGGATGGTAAAGGACACTCATATCATAGTCCTTTAAAATTTGTAACAATCTTCTTTGACGTATGTTCAAATCTTTTTGGCTAAACACATATTGTAAACTCTTGTGATCGGGAATACATCAACATGTACCCCAAAGAGATAATGTCTCCAACTTTTCAATGAAAATATCACGGACGCAAGTTCAAAGTCATGTGTAGGATAATTCTTCTCATGAGGCTTGAATTGCCTAGAGGCATACGCTATGACTTTTCCATTTTGCATAAGCACACACCCTAGATCCACTCGGGAGGCATCACAATAAACCACAAACCCATCGGTACCCTCCGGTAAAGTCAATACCGGGGCGGAGGTGAGTCTATCATTCAATAATTGGAAACTCTCTTCGCATGGTTCCGACCATTCGAACTTGGATTTCTTTTGGGTCAAAGCCATTAATGGAGATACGATAGACGAAATTCCCTCAACAAACCTCCTATAGTAACCGGTCAAACCTAGAAAACTTTGGATGTCGATATGATTAAAAGGTCTTTGCCAATTCTTGACCACTTCCGTCTTCCTCAGGTCAACCTCTACCCCTTCACTAGAGACAATGTGGCTAAGAAATGAACCGACCTCAACCAAGATTTACATTTACTAAATTGAGCGAAAAGTTGGTTATCCTTGAGAACTTGCAAAACTATCCTCAAATGACTCATATGATCATCCTCACTCCTCGAATATATGAAAAAATCATCAATAAAGACAATAACAAACAAATCAAGATACTTTCTAAAAACTCAATTCATAAGGTCCATGAAAGACGTCGGGGCATTAGTTAGACCAAATGATATAACTAGGAATTCAAAGTGAGCATATCTTTTTCAGAATGCCATTTTCGAAATATCAACCTCCCTTACCCTAAGTTGGTGATAGCCGGATCTCAAATAAATTTTTGAAAAGTAGCTAGCTCATTGGAGTTGATCGAACAAGTCATCAATCCTAGGGAGCGGGTAGTTATACTTTATGGTGACTTTGTTTAATTGACCATAGTCGATGCACATTCTCAATGACCCATTCCTCTTCTTTTCAAACAATACCGAAGCACCCCATGGAGATTTGCTTGGTTGAATAAAGCCCTTATCTAAAAAATCGTTGAGTTGAGCCTTTAGTTCCTTCAACTCGGTCGGGGCCATCCGATAAGGAGGGATCAAAATAGGTTGTGTATCCAACAATAGATCTACACCAAAATCAATTTCCCGTTCAGGTGGGATTCCGGAAAGATAATCGGGGAAGACCTCTGGAAACTCCCTCACCACGGGTACCGACTCTAAGGGAGGGATATCAGATTCAAGATCCCTAACTCTAACTATGTGATAATGACAACCCTTTGCAATCAACATGCAAACTGTTAGACATAAAATAATCTTACCCCTAGGATTTGAGTTTCCTCCCTTCCACTCAAAAATGGGTTCATTTGAAAATTGAAATTCGACTACCCTTGTCCTACAATCAGTAGAGGCAAAGCAAGCATGCAACAGATCCATTCCCAATATGACATCAAAATCTAGCATATCAATCTATCAAGTAAACTAATGTAACTCTATTGGGCAAGAAAATAGGATACCATTTATAGACACTTTTAGCCACCACAGAATCACCAACGATGGTAGAAACCAAAAAAGGTTCGTCAAATATGTCGGGTAGTATTTCAAATTTCATGGCTACAAGAGGGGTCACAAATGACAATGTAGATCTGGGATCAAGCAAAGCATATACATCAAAGGAAAATAATCGTAACATACCGGTAACCATATCTGGAGAGCTCTCTTTATCACTTCGGGATTTGAGAGCATAAAAGTGATTCTTTTTAGGAGCATTCGGATTCGGGGTACTTGATTATTTTGAGGATTTTCCCTTCCTTGATCTTTCACCATAGGGCAATCTCTCTTCATGTGACCACTCTTGCACAACCACAACAATTTTCTGGGCCAACTAGGCACTTACCCTCATGTCTCTTATAACATTTTGCATAAAGAGTCTTATCAACATAAGATCTACCCCTTTTTCCCATTTGGGCTGTGGGGGTAGACACCTGAATCTTGTTGACCCTTGGAGCATTAGGAGGGCCTTGATTGGAAAACCTCTTCTTGAACCTTGGTTTGTGTTTAACCTCAAATCTACTCTTAGAAGAATTCCCCTCTTCGGTTCTCACCTACTTTAACTCTCTACCAACTTGCTTAAGCTTTTGCTCCTCAATTTGTTCAGCATAAACCATGAGACAAGAGATGTTCATGCTAGGAATCAACATAGACGACCTACACTCATTAACCACGAGATCGGATATCCCCATGACAACTTTCTTCATCTTAGACCTAGAATCCGCAACCATAGTAGGAGTATGATTTGATAGTTGAGTGAACTTGAGAGTATACTCCGTCACGCTCATACCCCCTTGACGAATGTTGATGAATTCTTGCATTTTTCTCTACCTTAATTCCAAGGGAAGAACCTATCAATTAAATTCGTCTTGAAAGCTCCCCAAGTAATCTGTCCTTCTATAACTGGCCTCTCATCCTTCCATTGCTCATACCAAACTCGAGCCACATTTTTGAGTTTGTAGGCGGCTAGCTCCTCCTTTTCTTGAAAAGAAACACCCATAGTATCAAGAACTTTGAACACTTCATCAATGAATCCTTGTGGTTACTCCTCTACCTTAGAACAATGGAAGTAGGGGGGTTCATCCTTGTGAAATCCCTATTCCTTGAAGCAGTGGTGTTAGCATTGGGGTGCACTTGCACCCTTGCATCCCTATAACATTGGGTAGCTAACACTTGAGTCAAGCTATCAATGGCCGACCTTATCTCAACATTAGACATAGCCCCTTATTCAATAGAAACTTGAGGGTTTTTAGGAGCTTGAGGGGGAACCGCCTCATTCAAATTGTCCTCTTTAGACCTTCGAGCGTTGTTCCTTCTTATATTCATTTTCTATAAGCTCAAGAAAGAGGTTAGAAGAAAAGGACTAAATTGAACTAAGACTTTTAGGCACGACTAAGGAATAACAAGAGAGTGAAAGTTCCTAAGCATCACATAGTCTCTCATAAGTGTGGAACGCTTCACAATTATGAATAAGACCCTACATAGACGTGGTTTAGTAAGACATCAATCCTATGATTACTCAACCTCATGCTCTGATACCATATTTGTTACGACCCAACGTACCCCCTAGGCGTAACCGGCGTGTTTGTACTCGAAGAGGACTTAGACAAGCCCTTAGCATTCATCATAGCACATCATAGGTAAAGAAAACGCTGAAAACTTAACACTTTTTTATATAATGAAGTATACTTAGACTTCTCGCATATCGTATATGGGTTTTACATAGACCCCTTGCTTATGAAGCTTACATAGGCCTCTCGTTTAACATTTAACAACATAGTCTAATGGTTCGTCTCACATTTATAATCTAAAAAATGAATCAAAAAAGTTTGGGCATAGCCTCTAGTGTATTACAATATGCCCATATACGCTACAATGAAGTCTCAACATGAGAGTGGAATAATTGTCTTAAAACATAAACAATACTAATAAAGTTAGATGAGTGGCTCTATCCTTGGAACTCCTGGATACTCACTAATTGATTTAGGAAAGATCCAAGTCTTCGTCTCCAATAGACACGAATCTCCTCAATGGCCCGAACCTAAAATGTTTGGAAAAAAGAGAGAAAATATGGGTTAGTACATCACACGTAGTAAGTATGACTTCTATGCATAAAAATCATCAATGCATGGGAAAAGAACATTATAGTCAAATCATTCTTTCTATCAATTTAACTCAATATTCACATATATATAAGCAGAGTAAGTCAATTCAACATAATATCAACCAAACCAAGTGAACAACCCAAGCAACACTTGTTAATTGCCAAGGATAAAGCCCCATAACCCTATCCAAAGCTAAGTATCACATTAAGCATCCACTTCATACTTAAAACACATTCTCATATTTTCATAACATGTTTCATACATCAATACTACTCATAGCTTATCAATATAATCATAATCATAATCAAAAGAGAACACTACTAGAACTATCCCTTAGTATCCCACATATGCAATGTGTAAGAGAAGTCCCATACCCTCCCTCACACTATGTAGTAGCCTTTAAGTCAACCTAATAAGAGTTCACATACTTAACTTGTTCATTTAATTTTACATTAGGGAAATAAGTGCCATAACCGACATGAGACCATGTGAGCTACATGGAATCCATTGTTCTACTCCCACACCGGAAAGAGAAGGTTAACACTAGCCTAAGGTGCAGCCATTCGTACATAGATATCTAGGTGGATCCACTAATCTAGATTCCTATGTGGGCACATAGTAAAGGTCCAAGGGGATTGTTGCTAGAGACCTTTACTTGCTGAACGTGAAGGTTTCAATCTTGTAAGACCCCTAAAATGAATTAGGGTGTCTTGAGCCTCACATGTTTTGATAAGCCTGTTAACATGTTAATTAAATGCCTTATAATATGCATGATTGATTTGAGGTGATTTGGAAGTCAAACGTCAAGGGACGTGCAAGACGTTCGACGAATAGTCAGTATAGGGCCTTATGTGTTTATGTGTGTGTCATGGGATTATGAAGTCCTTATATGAGTAATAATGATTTTTATAGGTAGTATGTTAAATTTCATGAAGTTTGGAGGTCAAATGTCCATGAACGTCGAAGACGTTCGAAAGTTAGCCCTTGAGACGTACATGTGTGTCTAGAGTGTGCCTAGCATGTTTGAAGGTGTTGCGAGTGTTTTTTTTTTGGGTGAAACTGATGTAGAAGGTCCTTGAGATGTTAAAGTATATATTTACGTTGGAAACGTCCGGGTACGACTCCCCAAGGTCCCCGCAAGAAGCCATCCAGGAGGACCCAATGGTTGTGGAGACACTGACTTGGCAGTGTCAATCGAAGGAGCCAAAGGACGGTTAGTAGTCTCACCTACGCCCGGTAGATTGTGAGTATTCGTCCAAGACTTAGCCTGGTGAAGGATCAAGTCAATGGAAAAGCCCCATACAAAAACGAAAGCCTGCAATATGGTCCGTCGATGGACCTACTAGGCGTCATTTCAGACCGTCGATAGGGTGAATGGGAAATTCACGCCACGTTATAACCTGACCCTAGGTGGTTTATTTTGTTATTTTTTGGTATATTAAGATGATCAAAAACGTTAATACCCAATACCCAATTCATTCTTCAAAAATTGGACTTCCCTCTCCCAAAATATGCTCTTCATAAACCTCCATTGGAGGTGAAGCTCAGGAACAACTTGGAGCTTCGATTCTCATGGATTATTCATGAATATTTAGTGGTTCCTTCATATAATAAAGGTATGGTGATCCTTCATCTCTAGTTAATCTTCCATCTAGAGAGTAACTTATAATGTTTTCAATGCAAGTTCATGATCAAACTACTTCTTCTTCTTCAATCTAGCCATGGGTTCTTTCTCAAATTGATTTCAAAAGCATAATGTTAATGAATTAATTATTAGATACTGATTTGAATATGATTTTCAATAAAATTCCATGTTGAACCCATGTTCTCTCCAACTCTCGGTTTAGCCTATATTGTGGGCTTTGTGATCTTGATCTTATGTTAATCGAATTGTCGTTCTATTGTGTTGAATTATTTATATCTAATGTCTACATTGTATATTGATGTTGAATTGTCTATAAGTGATCATTGTGGATCAAGGATTGATTGTTTGAATAAGATTAGCCTATGTGCTCCTATCTTACATGGATTCCTAACGAAGCATATTTTGATCTCGATTTTATGGCAATTGTAGTAGAATTTCGTTTAGGTTATGATCTATTCATCTACTTCCATACATGTATATTATTGATTAAATATTATTGATGATCAATGAAAGGGAAATTTGTTAATGATCTATGACTCTCAACTTTCTAGTGTATTGGTGATGTAGTGTACTTGTTAGTAGCATGATCTTGTAGTGACTTATGCATGATTTCATTTATGTCAAAGTACAATTACATACTTCCCTATACATGAATTGTTGATTAAAAAGGTGTATTGATAAATGATGATCAAATGTTGATGAATTGGTAAGAATGGTTTTCCCATCTACTCTTCTATAGAATTGGTAGTTGATGAAGCCTTGTATGACATTGTTTGGTATGGTCCAGTTATGTTGGCGGTGTATACTTTATTGTCAATGTATATGTGATGTGATCATGGCCTTGAAGGCAATTATATTATGAATGTGTGTTGGTGATGATCACCCTATGTGAAGCTCTTGCTTAGTCATCTATTCTAGTTATGGTCTAGGTTATGTTGCTAGTATTATGAGACTGTGAATGATTATGTTAAGGTTATGTATAGATTTTTTCATTGATGATGTAATAAGGAGTGATGACCCCGACCTATGTACCCCTATATGAATGTATGAAAAGGACAAGATTAGGAGTCTAAAGTGTAATATAAAGTTAGCTTTTCTCCTATGCTAAGTTGTGTTGTGTGGTCTATTCTTTATGGTGAATTGTGGTCCTAAGAGGGTGGCTACCTCAATGTGTTGTCTATATTCATTATGTGATCATGTTGATCAATGTACACACACTCACACATTATGCATGCTAACAATGTAGTAAAGGTTCATGGTGTCTAATGAAAAGTTGTTCTGATATTCACTAATGTCTACTATTATGCATGTAAAGCTTATATCTATGAAAGTATGTGATATATCATTAACTAGGATGACTTGATCGGTGTACTAGTATGGGCAAAGGTATGAGACCTTGTCTATACATTGTACATGTGTACCTTGATAGGATAGTTCCTAGGTTGGGCTTCTAAGTACATGAATAGGAATGTATGAACATGTTATGAATATGACTTATATGCTATGATGTTAAGTATATGATATGATGAAGTATGAAGGTGCATAGTGTCTTAAAGTGTTTATATGAAAGGATTGTACATATAGTTTCACTTGTATACTTATGCATTGATGTATGAACATGTGTGCCCTTAATGTGTTATGTGAAAGGATTTCTCACATATATGTATACACAGATATATATAATAATCTAGTCAATGGAGGGGCCTTGGAAGGTGTGCTCAAGTGTACCCTAAACTAGGTAGGTTCTTGATTATAATATGTCCTTGTGAAAGGGTTTCTCACATGATATAGGTTGATGAACTCTCATATATAACCTATGAGCTAAGCATATGAGGAGGTAATCTCATAAGCCTAATTTTATAAAGTAATGTTAATAAGGGCTTTTCAATAAAGGGAAGTTAGCTTAGCACCGAGTGAACTTGAAGATGAGGGGTGTCCCTTCCCATTTTAGGAAGGTAGTTCACTATAATCCTCATGAGGTGGATAACTACAATGCCAAAATAAGCATAAAGAGGGTTTCCATAAGTGAATAACTATAATGACCCATTTGGCATAAAGAGGGTTTTCACATGTACCTCCAAGTTCCATAAACTATGCTTGCCACATAGGATCTAGCAAGTGTTTTAACTTAGTATTCTAGTACGTGTTAATGTTCTACCTTGCCTAGGTAAGAACACCTTCCATTGGTGTAAGACTCTACAACACCGAAATCCATGTTTAGAACCCATATTGTTAGTGTCGGTTAAGGCTATAGTTTCCCTAAAGTAAAATGGACAATAGAAGTAAATGACTAGGACTCTAACTAGGATGACCTAAGGCAAGTTGTTTAGGATAGGTGAGAGTAATGAACTTACCTATCCATTGCACAAGTAGCTCTTTAGGAAGTTCTAGGAAGATGTTCTAAGTTATATGGTTATGTTTATGTCTTTATGCATGGCATTGTAGTATTGTCTACTTGTTATGAAGATATGCATGGTATGAGCCTATATGATGTGGTCTTGTCCATACATGCATAATGTTGGTCTTAATGACTATTTGGTGAAGGTCTTAATTGGCATTAATGAATTTGTCCATGCTTGTCATGTAAGTGTGTGAAGTGAAGGTTAAGGCTTTTGGTCTCATGATGGGTTTACTAAGTATGTGTGAGGTTATGGGGCTTCACCTGTAAATTACACTAGTAAACTTAGATTGGGCTTGTGAGTATGGTCTTATAATATTCTATGTGAAGTAAAGTTGGTATATGTACATAATGATTAAAGTTCACTGTAATACCTTTATGGTCTTGACTTGAATGTGTCTTGTTAAGTACTATACTTCTATGATGGTATGTGATGGTTTATGTAGGATATATGTATGAGTACTTTGTGGCCTAAAGGTGGAACATTGAACCAAGTATCATTAGAGGGTTACATTGTGAAGTGATGAAGTTAAAATAAGTTAAGCTCACTATAAAATGAACTCACTTTAAAGAGAAAAAGGGGGTTACTGTAAAGTGGAAGTGCTTACTGTCAAGTGGCTCCAAATGTGTGTTAAATGCATTGTATGATTGTATATGATATATGACCATTGAATATGCCTATATGAAGTATGTGAATTGTATAAATGTTATTATATAAAAGTTTTATGAAGATTTCACAAAAAGTCATCATGCATGGTTTCAAGTAAAATGTCCCTTTTAAATGCATGTTTTTGCATGGTTGTCATACTTAGTGTGTTCTTGTACTAACTCCATTCTTCTCTACCTTTTTACACAAAGTGTAGGTTATGGATGCTTAAAGAATGTTTTTAAATGATGAGGAGCTTGATATGTGATTCTCAAGATCAAGGAAAGGAATCCGTAAGTTCAAGGATTTCCTAAGTTGTGTTTTTACTGTAAAGTCTTTTAATATTGTACATATGGTTTATGTTGTAAGGGTCGTGTCCCTACTCTACTCTAATGATGTTGAGTATAGGATGACAAAAAGAGACTAATGTCTTCGATTATGTATTATGATATTACTTATATAAATGAAGTGATATTTCTAGCACATGATGTGCTATGAAAGTTTTAAAATTTCCGCTAAATTTACATATGACAATGCGATGAAAGATGACTATGGGCTTGTATAAGACGTCTGAGAGGTCATGTACAGCATGTTACTTCTAGGGGGTGCTCCCCCGGATGTGACACATCTCATGAGACAATACATATCTTGGGAATCCGGACATACTAACGTGAAGAAACCCATGTGGGAGGCCAGACTGACTAACATGAGACCTCCATCTCATTTACATGCCCTTTCGGTGCTAAGCAATCATTTCCTTTTGTAATCATATTATTTCATCATACAAGTTCACATTAGCCTCCTCTAGACCACTATGTAAACATCTTATTACATTAGCTCGTAGGTTATCATTAGTGAAAACAATCCTTTCACTTTAGACACCAATTCACAAGTGAGGAAACCTTTCACTTAAACTCTATTATAATCATGAGAAAGTACTTTAAATCATATTATATTTGTATCATAACAAGCATACATAATTCATTGTCTAATTCAATATCCTAGGGTTAAGGATGAGGAATACCTAGCATCACATCACAAGCACACATTAGACATAGAAGCTTTACTATCTAGGTACCTCATAATTCACAATTGAATCCAAGAAGAATCAATCAACATACCTTCTTTCCCTATTCAAGAACCTTCATACTTCAATTACCAAGGATACATATATATTTACATTAAAAGTATAAATTCAAGAAGCAATTACATAATTAATAACAATGTAGTCAATCTACATGTTCATCATCTTCACAACTCCTCATATCAATTTAAGATTTTCATGAAATTGGAGAAAAGACATGGGTCTAGGAAAATCTCATAGGAAATAATCTATTAACCATCAATATATACTTTAACAACATTAATTCATCATAATTCATCACAATTGATTCATAATTTCATTTTTCAAAGAAGACCCATGTGAGAGAAAAAACCCTAGTTTTGGGAGATTTAGAAATCATCTTTTTTGAGGTACCTCGTGGGGGAAAGAATCCCAAGAGTGAAAAAAATCATACCTTAAAGATGAATCACCACGAAATTGAGTAGAAACTTGAGGGATATGGTCTTCTCCTCCAAGCTTCAAAGCTTTTTCAATGGGGAATGAGTAGAGAGAGAATGTAGAGAGAAGGGAGAGCTTTTGTGATTTGCTTTGGGGTTTTGATTAGAGTAAATTATTGTGAGGGAAAACTGAAGGAAAATTAATATAAAACCCTACCTTAAAATACCCAAAAGACCCCTCACTTAAATTGACCATTTAATGAAGTCAAACTCAAATTCAAATTTTAGATTTTTCTTTGGGAAACAAGTCCGCGTCACGGAGATGTTCCCGGAAGATTTCCAAAAATATATTTTTGAACCTGAAGAGTCCGCGACGTGTCCGCATCGTAGACCAATGTTTTGGCCTTGGGTGTTCCAAGTCCGCGACGCGGACCGGCTCCCTCCAAGCACAAAAGTTGCTGCCTCTTGGCAGCTTGCTTTGTCCAAAATGGATCCCTTTGTGGACCCCTCGGGCGATCCTTGGGGGGTTCATAACTGACCCTATATTTATTATTTTACCTATTTAAATCCTTTTACAAGTCTTAGACTTCATACAACACTTCCAAACCTTCAAACAACCTAAGGACGTTCACTTGTTCAATTTCGCTAATTTTCGAGTGTCATTGTCGGTTATTAGCGTTTTGGTTCTAACACTTCATAGGAAAGTTTATTACACTTATTTAGGTCGAAAATAATCGTTAGTCATTTGCGAAGCTGTAGTCTAGGTCATAGAATTTCTGGGGTGTGTCATAATTCTATCAAATTCTATTTGCATCAATCAATACCGATACTTTGAGAACCAAATTGAGAAAATAGGGGAATTCAATCATATAACCCTATAAAATCATCAATTTATCCGTCATAAAACATTATTTAGTAATTACAAATTATTTTTATGGAATCAATGATATTAAAGAAAAACCCTAACTTTTTGGATTTTTTGCTTTGAAATTGGGTGTTTTGAAGGGGCTCCACGGATGAAGAGCTACCATACCTTAACTATGAATCCCCACTAAATTGAGTAGACAAACCTTGCTCGTTCTAACCCTAGGCCTAAACTTCCTTCTTTTTCTTCCTTGAGTTCTAGAGAGAGAATTTCTGTAACGACCCAAAGTACACCCTAAAAAATAGAGCACTATTGTGTCGTCACAAGGTGTGCTTGACCTCACGGAGGTATTGCATAAGCCTCTTAGCTATAATTCATTACATAAATTGTGAAAATTAGTGCGAAATTAAAACTTTTCACAAAACATTAAAAGGAAATCTTTATAAAAGTTAGAACAGTCTCATCGCCACAAGCCAACTTAAAAAGACATCTTAAATATTAGGGTCATAGCCCTTTACATTGAATGTAAATACTAAATCCTAACATAAAAGAAAATACCAAAATGTAACATAGACTATGTCCTCCGAATGATGAGGACATACCAATCTTCAGAGATTCGATTCCCAAGCTTCGCCTACTAAGATCTTCCACTTGCTTTCCACCTATACTCATAGAGAAATTAAAGTATGGAATTAGTAAAAAAAAAACATGTACTAAGTATAAAATAGGACATTTTTGTTGAAACAATACTTTCAAGCTATTTTGCTATATTCTTCATGAACCAATCTTTCAAAACATCATATAAACCAACATTTAGCAATTTAGGCAAGACTTACATATTTCTCACATAGAGATATACATTACACATATTTCTCACATATTGATATACATTACAATTAACTCACTTTAGCATAAAAACTCTTCCTATCTTAAGTTATCCTAAGACTCACCTAGGAAAGACATGAAGAGATTGCCCATATAACCTATTTATTACACACCTAGTTGATCCTTAAGGCTACCAAGGAAAAACATACTTCATTACAAGTCAACATTAATTTACTAAGACACTTAGATGACATACATATACTTAGTAACTTCACATAAGAACCATACTCCAAGACAACTCCCAAGTTACACTTGGTGCAATGTGAAAGTAGCATCCCATACTACTACTCCCACTAAGTGCTTCTTAGGAATTACCATAGACTAGGCACATCACATTCATACTTTCATTTACATAGCTTTCATCACATCATACATAAGACTCTCACGCTTCATGAACATAGACATAGAATTAAATGCTTCATAACATTAGACATAAAGTCAACTAATTTCATTAACATCATATAACGACCCATTCATAAATATTCATAAAGACAACCAAGTTTCCCTCCAAATGACTATTTGAGCAATGGATAGATAGTGTCACATTCCACCACCTACTCTAAGTAGTACACCCTTAAGAAGACTTAGTTCATAACTTTCATTTGTGTGGGACTAGCTTTAACCGACAGAGACAATGAGAGCTAAACATGGAATCCTGGTATTGACCCCTACCGGATGAGGGATCCCTACTTGCCTAAGGTAGGGTCATATTGATAGCCTTTACATAGTTAAACCAATAGCTACACCTACGGAGGCGCATAGTTAAGGGATAAGGAGATTTTTACTAAGTAACTCATTATTCTACTAACGAGGAGTACTCATCTCAAGAGGTACTTTTGGATACAACATCACTACTCACGAAGTGTAGTCACCCCTTCTTCAAATCCTCTCGGTGCTAAGCATAACACCCCCACGGAGTCTTAAACATTCATAGACTATAGGTTAAGGGATAGCTAATTAGTACCACATCTCAACTCACGAAGTGTACTTAACCATAGAGGTTACTTTTGATCACCACATCTCAACTCACGAAAGGCATCTACCTACAATCTATCTTTGAAAGCTCATTGGTAATAATGAGGTGTCTACTAAACACTTCATCTCAACTCACGAAGAGTGTTCACCCCAAAACACCCCTTTTCATACTATAGGAATAGTAACTATGGTCTAGACACTTCATCTCTACTCACGAAGAGTGTCTACCCTACGGTCCCCCATTTACATTCATTAGAGATATATTGAGAAATCCTTTCAATAGACCCCTATTCATACTGTCACGACCCGAATTCTGGAATCCGGATCGCAACCGGCGTCGTTGCCTCTCAGAGGTCGCAGACAAGCCTCATCTTGCATTCATCACATTCATCTAGTTAAATTTACGAAAAATTTAAAACTTTTTATATGTATGAAGTATACATAGACTTCATATAATTATTAACTAGATACATCATATACTAAGCTCAACATAAGAGAACAACCATCTAACATAAACAATCAATTCAAAACTGAAGATGAATATATCATAAATAGTTTGCCAAACACGGCCTTATTACAAAGCTTCGAAATGAAGGTATGAAATAAAATGCTAGGGACAACATCCACAAGTTATGTCTAAAACTAAGGCTAGACTAAATCTGTAGCATCCTCGAAATCATGAGGACCTACCAATTGGTTTGGAGAAACGCTGAAGTCCAAACCGCTGCAAGTGTCGTCAACTTGTCCTTTGACCTGCACCTATAAAAATAGTAAATAATAGGGGGTTAGTACACCACTTGTACTAAGTATGGGTGGGTTCACACATACACATAAAGCTATGCATGATCAATGAAAGCTCTTCCTAAGCAACATGCCATTTCTGGAAAGTCTAGTCATTAGACTTTCCTAATTCGTTAGTTGTTAATTGTGGTACGAATATGATGTATTTTAATGCATTCAAAGCACAAAACTCATTTTCTATATGATTACAAGACATTAGTATCATCAACATAATTTTAGAACCACACGGGCGAAGATTTAAATTTTTGATCCTCCAAACCCGAGAGCTCCTCTTTGTACACTTAGATTATTTTTCAGTCTTTTTCTTCTTGTTGTTGTGTAGTTCAATAACTCCTTTGGTCCTATGTTCAATGATTAATTGTAGTCCCATACCCACAATGAATAAAGTAAGCAATTCAAGAGATTAAGGAAATGACTTAACTACAATTTGGGGCATGAATATATTTATAAGTCAATACTAATTGACTATACTCATTCTTTAGTTGATTGCATAATGTGCATAGATCTTGGGGTATATCATTAAAGCTTATGATCTTTCTTACTTTGGAGATGAATTTTTTCTAAACCAATCTTTAGTGACTATTCCTATTATTGTATTATTGGCCTAATGTAAGAAGTCATTATAAGCCAATCTTAATTGGCTAATATCTTTTGCCAATTATATAATATCATTATAAGCCAATTTATTTGGCTTTATCATTTTCATAACATGAGGATTCATTATTAGTTATGCCCTTTACTTATTGAAAACTTTATTACACACAATTTGACTATCCTTACAACAAGTTATTCATTACATCAAGTATTCATTACATTTCATAAGCCATTCTCTATTGGTTATGCCATTGATTTTATTACTTTCATGTTTTATAGATTATACATTTCATATACACGAGACCTTGGAATCGTTGATATAGCATTAAGACATCTCAAGTGAGGACCCAACATATGTGACCTCAACCCGAGGGCCTTTTTTAGCAAACACAGAGTCTGCTTCATTCGTTCATTCGTGTAGAGCATGTTGGGAGTTGTCCCAATGAATGGAATGCCCTTGGTTATGGATTCATTGAATTAGTTTAGAAGTACTTGAGTTGTCATTTCATTGTTTTGGCTACACAAGATCGGCATATGATTAGTGTTGGCCTACAGAATTTGGAAATAACTTCATAGTCAATTTATTGGCACAAGCCAAACATTCATTCAAATATAATTTCATGGAATCATTAGCTAATTCTATTACATATTTTTGGAGATAATATTGTAGGCCAATTTATTGGCATAAGCCAAACTTTCATTCAAATATAATTTCATGGAATCATTAGCCAATTCTATTACATATTTTTGGAGATAATATTGTAGGCCAATTTATTGGCATAAGCCAAACTTTCACTACACTTGAACTTTTAACCTTTGATTAACTTACAAGAACAATTCAATGTTTTTACGTTCACAATTCGTGTGGATAGGATCTGTTAGACTAACCAATTCAATCTTTTTGGCATAAGCCAATTTTTACGTATGTTCATATTTAAATTACCATATGTATGAACCATTAGCCAATCTTTTAATCATTTACATAAGTTCCTAGCCATTAGCATATATTCATTTTGACCAAATAGAGTTAGCCAACTTTATTGGAATCAGATAGCCAATATATTCAAGATATGATTTCATAGATGTCTTTGAGCCAATTCTTAGTTTATGGCTTTTAGTGTCACGTTTTAAGAACATATTGGACAGCATCATATTAACATTTGATGGATTTAGCATCTTCATAACATCATAACAACAGCAAGTCAACATTCAGCCAAAGGCACATAATTCACTTAACACATTACGGACTTATCTTAGTATATTATCGATCCTTAATTATCATGATAAGATTAACTTTACGCAATTACAAGTTAATAAGTCCATTCAATACTCATCATTCAAGAACAATTCATGTTAAGAACAGCCAGCACCACATACCAAAAACATGATCTCTAACCTATTCAACATTGATATCGAAAAGGATACTAGGGAAGGGAAGTTCGACGAGAACGATGGGAACAACCCTAGTTTTCAAGATCATGTGAATCGTTCGAAGGAAAATACTCTTGGAGAAAGAATTCTAGGAGAGAAACCCATACCATAAGTAGAACTTAATCTACGAAGACCATCTTGAATGAAAACTTGAAGAAACCTTGAAATCGCCCTAGAGAAATCGATAAATGTTCTATTTTTCTTTCGTTCGTTGGTGGCTGTTTTTGTGTCGCCTTTTCTATGAGTTTGAACATGATTTTTATGTTTAAGAACTGATCTTGAATTATAAAACTTTGGTTTAATAAGTTAATTTAATAAACTAATTAATCAATTACCAAAAATCCCCTCCTAAGTTGGCTAAACATAGGAGAACATAACACTTAGTCATATCTGGAAATTGGTGTTGACTATGGTTTTTGTCAACATTTTGACTTTATATTAATTAATTAAATCCTTAATTTAATTAATTTAGTTACCTAGGGTAAGTACTAAAGTACCCCTAAGTCATTGGAACCAAAATTAACCCTTTTGGACCATCCTAGGTTAAGTACTAGGATGTTTCTTGAGTTGTACTAGGTTAGTGTAAGAATTTCGTTTTGATCATTTAAACTAATTAATTAAATTGCTAATTTAATTAATTAGGTGACCTAATGTAATTACTAAAGTATTCTTAAGTATTTAGGACCATAACCAATCCTTTGAACCATCCTAGGTTAGGTACTAGGTTGTCTTTTCCTTGTTTTAACCGAAATCTGGAAATTGCTTTGTGATTTCGGTTTTGCCCTTTTAAATTAATTAATTAAGTTGCTAAATTAATTAATTAAGTAGCCTAGGGTAATTAATAAAGTACCTTAAGTCGTTAGGATCTTAACTAACTCTTTGGATCATCCTAGGTTAGGTACTAGGTTCTCCCTTTCTTGTCTTAACCGAAATCTGAAAATTTCCTTTTTAGTTTCGGTTTTAGCCCTTTTAAATTAATTAATTAATTTCCTAAATTAATTAATTAGGTAACCTAGGGGAATTAATAAAGTAACGCTAAGTTGTTAGGACCATAACTAACCTTTTGGACTATCCTAGGCAAGGTACTAGGTTGTCTCTTTAACTAGTACTAGGTTAGTGTCAACCCGGTTTTGGTCCTAGGTTGTCGAGTGCACTAATTAGTTTATTTCGTTTGGTCCTAGGTTAGTTATCTATTTAGGGCAGTAGGTTACAGTCTAGAATTAGTTAGGAAGTTAGGCCCCACATGGAGGGGTCCCTTGTGCATGTTTCCCCCCCCCCCCAACTACCCTAACCGAATTCGGTTAGGGTGGTCCCCTCCTTGGCCACTTCTTCACATGTCTTGCACATATGCTTGCACATGGGTTGGTTGTACTTTTCTAACTAACTATTATTTATGGTTCATTTGGGAATGTTTACTTATTGTCCCAAGGACCCTCATCATGTCCTTGGGCACTGCTTAATTTACATGATCATTTTAAATGGTCATGTGCTATGGTATCTAGGCTTGACACTTGGATGCCTCATACCCAATTTGTGAGTTAAAGAAAAAATCATTTTAGCCTAGGGTCTTCATTGCAGGTACATTTGTTGGACAAGCTCATTAATGTTAGAATATTGGCTAACACCCTTTAAGCCAATATTTTCTAATATGCCCAATATTTTGCTTATTTGGGTATTATACAGAAATTGGTTAATACCTCTTAGCCAATTTTTCTATACCATGCCCAATATTTCTCAATATTGGGCATTAGGTTACTTATTAAATCAATGTGATTATATATGAAGGATATTTTTTATTTTAATTACTTGTGAATACATAGAAATTGGCTAACACCCTCTAAGCCAATATTTTCTACTATGCCCATAATTTTCTGATATGCCCAATATTTCTAAATATTGGGCATTGGGATGCCTATTTACCCCTAATACGCATTCTTAAGACCTATTGGGCTTTTCATTAAACGTATAATTTTCGGGAATGTTACATTATCCCCCCCTTAGGAACATTCGTCCCCGAATGACGCATACACATCATTTAAACAAAGAGGGTGATTTTCAAAAGTTACTTTATCATGCTTAAAGTTTTCTCTTTTGTGCATATCTAATTCACACATATTTGGATGATGCACATCATTCAAGCTTATCTGAAGCTTCATATTTGAGATTGAGGAATTTCCTTCTCAATCACGCTTAACTCAATGCACATCACAAATCATGCAACACAGAAAACATGCCTATGCTACACAAAAACAGTAACTAAAAATGCAACATAACTTTGTTTTAACTCACATAGTGCTATTACAAGACATACGATTAGTGACTTACCACACCAAATCCGCTAAAGCACTTAAACTTAGAGTTTCTTAAACATAAACCAGACTTAGTAAGAGTATATCTAACATCTTAGATAACATCTTGTTGGCCTTAAGATTTGAACCACACCCTTCTCATTTTAACCCAACTTATTTGGAAACTGAAGCCTTACTACCCTGTTTCTATAGTCTATTATAGCATAACACTTATGAAGCAAATCCATGACTAAGCCATATTCTTGAGTTAGTATGCAGCCAACTTAGCCTTCTACTCTTCATCAACACCCGTGGCATCCATTTAGAATCTACCATGTACTCACCTCCATGCGAACGACCACACTTATTACATGTCTTTCGGTAACGCTGGGCATTTCCATTATGGCCCCTTCTTGGGAAGACCAGATCTTGAGTCTGGCACCTTAGACCACTTGGCCATCCTAATTCTTGTGTGTATCCTTCTACGTATTCACACAAGAAGAAAGTTAGATACTTATAATGACACAAAGTGTCAAATCTCTATATAGCACGATAAAGAGTAGAAGAAGGGAAGATTTCGTATCATCGCGTAGTCTCTAAGTCATGATTGTGGCGCGCTTCACAACCATAAGCTAGAAACTACATAACGTGGTTGTGTTTAGCTTTAGATCCTAGGTAATTTAACCTCATCCTCTGATACCAAGTTTGTCACGACCCGAATTCTAGAATCTGGATCGCAACCGGCGTGGTTGACCTCTCAGAGGTCGCAGACAAGCCTCATCTTGCATTCATCACATTCATCTAGTTAAATTTGCGGAAAATTTAAAACTTTTTATAGGTATGAAGTATACAAAGACTTCATATGATTATTAACTAGATACATCATATACTAAGCTCAACTTAAGAGAACAACCATCTAACATAAAGAATCAATTCAAAACTGAAGATGAATATATCATAAATAGTTTGTCAAACACGACCTTATTACAAAGCTTCGAAATGAAGGTACGAAAGAAACGCTAGGGACAACATCCACTAGCTATGTCTAAAACTAAGGCTAGACTAAATCTATAGCATCCTCGAAATCATGAGGACCTACCAATTGGTTTGGAGAAACGCTGAAGTCCAAACCGCTGCAAGTGTCGTCAACCTGTCCTTTGACCTGCACATATAAAAATAGTAAATAGTAGGGGGTTAGTACACCACTTTAACCAAGTATGGGTGGGTGCACACATACACATAAAGATTTGCATGATCAATGAAAGCTCTTCCTAAGCAACATGCCTTTTCTGGAAAGTCTAGTCATTAGACTTTCCTAATTCGTTAGTTGTGAATTATGGTATGAATATGATTTATTTTAATGCATTCAAAGCACACAACTCATTTTCTATATGATTACAAGATATTAGTATCATCAACATAATTTTAGAACCACACGGGCGAAGATTTAAATTTTTGATCCGCCAAACCCGAGAGCTCCTCTTTGTACACTTAGATTATTTTTCAGTCTTTTTCTTCTTGTTGTTTTTTAGTTCAATAACTCCTTTGGTCCTATGTTTAACTTACAAGTGCAATGATTCATTGTAGTCCATACCCACAATGAATAAAGTAAGTAATTCAAGAGATTAAGGAAATGACTTAACTACAATTTGGGGCATGAATATATTTATAAGTCAATACTAATTGACAATACTCATTCTTTAGTTGAATGCATAATGTGCATAGATCTTGGGGCATATCATTAAAACTTATGATCTTTCTTACTTTGGACATTAATTTTTTATAAACCACTCTTTAGTGACTATTCCTATTATTGTATTATTGGCCTAATGTAAGAAGTCATTATAAGCCAATCTTAATTGGCTAATATCTTTTGCCAATTATATAAAATCATTATAAGCCAATTTATTTGGCTTTATCATTTTCATAACATAAGGATTCATTATTAGTTATGCCTTTACTTATTGAAAACTTTATTAGACACTATTTGACTATCCTTAAAACAAGTTATTCATTATATCAAGTATTCATTACATTTCACAAGCCATTCTCTATTGGTTATGCCATTGATTTCATTACTTTCATGTTTTATATATTATACATTTCATATACACGAGACCTTGGAATCGTTGATATAGCATTAAGACATCTCAAGTGAGGACCCAACATATGGACCTCAACCCGAGGGCCTTCTTTAGCAAACACATAGTCTGCTTCATTTGTTCATTCGTGTAGAGCATGTTGGGAGCTGTCCCAATGAATGGAATGCCCTTGGTTATGGATTCATTGAATTAGTTTAGAAGTACTTTAGTTGTCATTTTATTGTTTTGGCTACACAAGATTGGCATATGATTAGTATTAGCCTAAAAATTTGAAAATAACTTCATAGTCAATTTATTGGCACATGCCAAACATTCATTCAAATATAATTTCATGGAATCATTAGCCAATTCTATTACATATTTTTGGAGATAATATTCTAGGCCAATTTATTGGCATAAGCCAAACTTTCATTCAAATATAATTTCATGGAATCATTAGCCAATTCTATAACATATTTTTGGAGATAATATTGTAGGCCAATTTATTGGCATACGCCAAACTTTCACTACACTTGAACTTTTAACCTTTGATTTACTTACAAGAACAATTCAATGTTTTTACGTTCACAATTCGTGTGGATAGGGTATGTTAGACTAACCAATTCAATCTTTTTGGCATAAGCCAATTTTTACGTATGTTCATATTTAAATTACCATATGTATGAACCATTAGCCAATCTTTTAATCATTTAAATAAGTTCCTAGCCATTAGCATATATTCATTTTGACCAAATAGAGTTAACCAACTTTATTGGAATCACATAGCCAATTTATTCAAGATATGATTTCATAGATGTCTTTGAGCCAATTCTTAGTTTATGGCTTTTAGTGTCACGTATTAAGAACATATTGGACAGCATCATATTAACATTTGATGGATTTAGCATCTTCATAACATCATAACAACAGCAAGTCAACATTCAGCCAAAGGCACATAATTCACTTAACACATTACGGACTTATCTTAGTATATTATCGATCCTTAATTATCATGATAAGATTAACTTTACGCAATTATAAGTTAATAAGTCCATTCAATACTCATCATTCAAGAACAATTCATGTTAATAACAGCCAGCACCACATACCAACAACATGATCTCTAACCTATTCAACATTGATATCGAAAAGGATACTAGGGAAGGGAAGTTCGACGAGAACAACGGGAACAACCCTAGTTTTCAAGATCTTGTGAATCGTTTGAAGAAAAATACTCTTCCAGAAAGAATTCCAGGAGAGAAACCCATGCCTTAAGTAGAACTTAATCTACGAAGACCATCTTGAACGAAAACTTGAAGAAACCTTGAAATCGCCCTAGAGAAATCGATAAATTTTCTGTTTTTCTTTCGTTCGTTGCTTGTTGTTTTTGTGTCGCCTTTTCAATGAGTTTGAAAGTGATTTTTATGTTTAAGAACTGATCTTGAATTATAAAACTTAGATTTAATAAGTTAATTTAATAAACTAATTAACCAATTATCAAAAAGCCCCTCCTTAGTTGACTAAACATAGGAGAACATAACACTTAGTGAAATCTGGAAATTGGTGTTGACTATGGTTTTTGTCAACCTTTTGACTTTATATTAATTAATTAAATCCTTAATTTAATTAATTTAGGTACCTAGGGTAAGTACTAAAGTACCCCTAAGTCATTGGAACCAAAATTAACCCTTTTGGACCATCCTAGATTAAGTACTAGGATGTTTCTTGAGTTGTACTAGGTTAGTGTAAGAATTTCGTTTTGATCATTTAAACTAATTAATTAAATTTCTAATTTAATTAATTATGTGACCTAAGGTAAGTAATAAAGTACCCTTAAGTCGTTAGGACCATAACCAATCCTTTGAACCATCCTAGGTTAGGTACTAGGTTGTCTTTTTTTTGTTTTTACCGAAATCTGGAAATTGCTTTGTTATTTCGGTTTTGCCCCTTTAAATTAATTAATTAAGTTGCTAAATTAATTAATTAAGTAGTCTAGGATAATTAATCAAGTACCCTTAAATCGTTAGGATCTTAACTAACTCTTTGGACCATCCTAGGTTAGGTACTAGGTTGTCCCTTTCTTGTCTTAACCGAAATCTGAAAATTTCCTTTTTAGTTTCGGTTTTAGCCCTTTTAAATTAATTAATTAATTTCCTAAATTAATTAATTAGGTAACCTAGTGAAATTAATAAAGTACCCGTAAGTTCTTAGGACCATAACTAACCTTTTGGTCCATCCTAGGTTAGGTACTAAGTTGTCTCTTTAACTAGTACTAGGTTAGTGTCAACCCGGTTTTGGTCCTAGGTTGTCGGGTGCACTAATTAGTTTATTTCGTTTGATCCTAGGTTAGTTAGCTATTTAGGGCAGTAGGTTAGAGTCTAGAATTAGTTAGGAAGTTAGGCCCCACATGGAGGGGTCCCTTGTGCACGTTTCCCCCCCCCCCCAACTACCCTAACCGAATTCGGTTAGGGTGTTCCCATCCTTGGCCACTTCTTCACATGTCTTGCACATGTGCTTGCACATGGGTTGGTTGTACTTTTCTAACTAACTATTATTTATGGTTCATTTGGGAATGTTTACTTATTGTCCCAAGGACCCTCATCATGTCCTTGGGCACTACTTAATTTACATGATCATTTTAAATGGTCATGTGCTATGGTATCTAGGCTTGACACTTGGATGCCTCATACCCAATTTGTGAGTTAAAGGAAAAAGAATTTTAGCCTAGGGTCTTCATTGCAGGTACATTTCTTGGACAAGCTCATTAATGTTAGAAAATTGGCTAACACCCTTTAAGCCAATATTTTCTAATATGCCCAATATTTTGCTTATTTGGGTATTATACAAAAATTGGCTAATACCCCTTAGCCAATTTTTCTATACAATGCCCAATATTTAGGTTACTTATTAAATCAATGTGATTATATATGAAGGGTATTGTTATTTTAATTACTTGTGAATACATAGAAATTTGCTAACACCCTCTAAGCCAACATTTTCTACTATGCCCATAATTTTCTAATATGCCCAATATTTCTAAATATTGGGCATTGGGATGCCTATTTACCCCTAATACGCATTCTTAAGAACCTATTGGGCTTTTCATTAAACGTATAATTTTCCGGAATGTTACACATACTTTTACGTAAACTTCATTCATTCATTCATAGTGTGAGTGTGTGAGTACATGTGAGTACATCTTTCACATAACTCTCATCATACATGACCTTGACAGTCAAGACATGATCACACAACATTCATTATAATCACACACTTTCATGCTTTACATAATCACATACTTCACTTGAACATACTGTCTTCAAGATACAAACATTGCCAATTAATAAAACATTCATGCATAATCAACATATTTTAAATTCATCTCACATTCAATTCCTTCAAGGTAATTACTATAATACACATATAACTCCATATTCATAATATAAAGACCGACACCAAAGGTGTACCATACCAATCAAGATTCAATTCTATAAGAGTTAAAGCAATATTGAACAACTTACCCTTCATCCAAGCTTTCACCACCACATCACAATTTATCCAACAATTCATCAATAATAAGCATTTAAGGCATTAGTTAATCACAATATAATCATAAGAAACCCATAGTTTTACCATCTTCTAAACATGTTCATCAAACCCACTTCGTAGGTCAAAAGTTGAGAAGTTGCATAAGTATGGGTTCATTGAGTTCTTAGCCTTCAAATCATCAAATAACATAAATAATATCATATTATGATCATTAAAACGTTTTCATGCAAGAACCCAAACTTAGAATTCGAAGTATAAGAAGTTAGGATTTGAAACCTTTTTGAAAGCCTTTGGATTGGCTCATTGAATAAAAGAAGAATCAAGAATAAATTTACATACCTTTAATGATGAAGATCACAAGAAATTTGGTTAATAATCACCCAATAACTTCAATCTAAGCTCTACCTTGAGTTCTAGCTTAAATGGAGTTTGAGAGGGTTCTTTCTTGAGAGAGAGGTTTTGATTTTGAAAAGTGAAGCCTAATCTAGGTTTTAAGAGTATAAACTAACATAAAATACACTAAATACCCCTAAAAAACGTCCATGGTTCATAAAAGACTTGGGGTGAACTTACTAAAACTCCCCAAGTGAAGTCGTTTCTTGATATCTTTTGCAGCTCTCCATCGACGACTCCAATTGACGCCTCGTAAACCCACCTATGAACTGTCCTATTGGTCCTTGGCTTGGGTCAGAGGCTCACCATTTGGGAGCTTAAGATCCCTTGACTAAGTCTCAACCATCTCCGTAAATGCCGGGGAGTCGATTGTCTTCGTCGTTTGAGGCTGGTTTTGGGCGGTCTTGGCAGTTTCTGCCTCAACTTTGGGGTCATCCTCTAGGGCCCCTCGTGAGTCCTAAGTGGAGTCGTAGCCGGACATTGAACCTCTAAACATGGTCATATATGTCCTAGGGTTCCCTCTCATCAATTTGTACTCCAAACAACACACCAAACATGTCAAGGCACACAAGAACTCACCTAAACACATACACGTCTAGTCGTCGAACATCTTGGACGTCCCTTGACGTTTGACTTCCAAACTCTACCAAACTTCATAAAATGCCTACTAACATCAACATTAACCATTTTAACACATAATTAACTCAATAAACATATGCAAAGATCTAGTTTTACCTATTTCATTTAGAGGGTCGCTACAATCTCCCTCACTTAGAACAACATTCGTCGTAGAATGCTACTTAAACACTTTCAAGGACATCAAGGACACAACTAGAAGAATACAAACCATATAATCAAGTTCATAAAATTCATAGTCAATTAACCAAACTTACAAGGAATACCAACTATACAATCTTCAGGCAATCTAAGCCACATAAGCAATTTGGGACAAATTCCACAATTCATATAAGAACCTATTTGAGAATTGCTTAGTTTCTAGGTTTACTTTATTAATTAGCCATGGTTCCCACACCCCTAGTTGTGGATTTAGTTACCCATGCAAGCAAGATCACAATTCATAATTTTTTCATTAAGAAACCATGAACTTACTTAACAATAAGAAGAAACCCAGAAATACAACTTGAAATTGCAAGAAAATCCTTCAAACCAAATCCAGAAATAAATTAATTGCTAAAAGTTTGCATCTAACAATCTCCAACACAAATTAAAATAATACTAAGAGTATCTAACCCCAAAAATGAGGTTTTTAATCCCCTATTTATAGAAAACATTGTTCTAATTAAAAGGAATTAAAATAACAAAAGTTTGCTCCGTTCACGCGGTTTCACTCTACGGACCAACTGACGGACTGTCGATCAATCGACGGTCCATAGACTCTTTCCGTCGTTCAGGACTTAGAATAATTTTTCTCTCCATAGATGGAACCTTCTCTGAATCAATCGAAGGACCAGCAACATTGTTGCGTTGATGCATCTATGATCTGTTGATGCCCTCCGTCGTTCCATCCTTAGAATTTTTCCAACTTCGAGTATTGGAACTTTCTTTGATCAAAACAACAGTCCGTCAGTATGGTCCGTCGATCAATTGACGGACCGTCGTTCCCTTTCGTAGTTTCACACTTAGTCAGATTTCCATGAGTTGTCTCAAAAGTCCTGAGCTGCTCATCTACGGTTCCCAACTATAGTCCGTCAATCAAATGACAGACAATCGATGGCCTCTGTAAGTCTTGTTCTGTATTTTTTCCAGCTATTTCCTCATCTTGCCGCCTAAACATCTTTCCTGTAAAACAAACACTAAAACAAGTCAAAAGTACTACAAAAGGGCTCTAGACACACACAACTCTTAAGCAAAATGCGTTGAAAGCACCGTGAAACCACGGTACATCAATAAAATGAGCTTGAGTCGTCATGAGTTGTGTCAAATCTTGAAAATCAGCCCTTATACCACATTAGACATGTCTCCTTCAACATTGGGAGCTTGAGGAGCATGTGGAACTTGAGGCATTGGAGGAGGAATTGCCTCATTCATATTGTCTTGGTTAGTTTGAAGAGGGAAAACTGTTCTACTTTAATTTCGTGCAAAAAGTTAACCCAACCTACAGGTAGTCAAGTCTCACTAAACTCAGCCCTTTCGCATCCTAATCTCCTAATGTTCAAGGACATTTTTCTTCTTTTTCGCCTTAGATTATTTTTTTCAAACTTTTACATTAAACAGCACACAAACATACGGGCAAAGCCAACCTTTATATTTATAATAAAAAACAATACAAACGACTAACTCGTTGAACAATAATTCTGTCCAACTTTCGACTTCGACTTCAATTCAAGGCACAATCACAAGTCGATTGCTGTCTTAGACACTTTCTAAAACCCTCACATTTTATTCTAAGTGTCTTGGTGAAATTCCAGACTTACTCTTCCCTCTTTCACCTTTAGGATAACAATTATATCCCAATACTTAGTCTCTAAAACGTCCAACACATAGGCTGTCCATATATAGACACATGTGGCAGCCTTGTGTTTTACATAGCGTAGTGTTGTGACACATCTCTAACACTTGTCAAATGTTTAGCCTACTAAAATATAAATTAGTTGACATCCCCAACTGATAAGAATCATTCAAAATTTGAATTCAAAAAGCTATTACAAGATACACCGAATCTTGACACAAGCGGTTATAAAAAGGTAAGCGCCGCATGTGCTTGGGATGTGCCTTTGCTGACTGGATTTCGGCCCCTTTTCTGCATTTTTCCTTCAACATTTTTTACCCTAATACAGTTTCTAAACATTGTATGGTCAATGACTCATCATAGCCCACCCGAATCCGTCCGCACATTTGTCATGCCTACGCACTGCCGACGCTCTGCCGCTGCCTGCCGCTTCCTTGCTATGGCAATGCTAACTTTTAATCCACTCGTGCCATTTCTTGTTTTCTTAATGTGTTTAATCCACAATTGACAATGCTTCAATTTAGCTCAGCTGAATTTCCCCGCATTTGACCAGACCATGTGATTTTTGCATGCCAAACTTGCCCACAACCGATGTCGGCCAGCGTCCAAGTCATGCCATGGGTTGTTGTCTTTCCAATGCCCATGTCATGTATTGACACTGTCTTACCAACATAATTTGAACCCATTTGACCATGCTAAAACTTTGCTCACATAACGCATGACAGATTCCACCCGCATTTTGGCCTTTGACAAAGTCAGTCATGCCAACCTTTTGCCACGCCCATGCCTATGTCGAGTCACTTGGTCAGGGTCCTAACAAACTTCCCCCACCTAATGAACTAGACATCCTCGTCGAGGACATCATTCATCTGAAACTGTTTGGGTTCCGTACAAGGATCATACCCTGTCCATCATCTTCATCTTCAACCAACGTCAAAGAGTTCACTTTTGACATTTCTGCCTCATTGTTCTTTTCCCTCTTCAATTCAGCAGCAACTATGGCATTCACTTTCACTTGTACTGGACAGTCCCTTTTTAAATGAGGACCACCACAAGTAAAGCATCCCCCAAACTTTCCCTTTTGTTTGGGAAAAGAAGACTCCCCTTGTCTAGTTTTCCCACCTTCGTCTTCCTTTTCTGCAGCTTGGCTCTTCCCATTTTTCTTCCACTCCTTCCCCTTGTCTTTCTGTTTGAAGTGCGAATAATCCCTTGGGTCTTTACCCTCATCGAAGTCAGCCAACTTGTCTGCTTCAACTATGGCAGAATTGATAGTTTGTACATTCTGTCTTCTTAACTCTCTTTGTGCCCATCCATTCAACCCGCTTATCATATAGTGCAACTTGTCTTCTTCGACCATGTTGCCTACGTTCAACATCAAGGATGAAAATTCCTTGATATAATCCCTCACTGTGCTGCCTTGTTTCAAACGTCGTAGCCCATCTCTTTCCAACCAAGACGAATTGCTTGGAAGTAATTGAGTCTTCAATTTTTTCTTCAACATTTCCCACGTTTCAATCTGTGGCAGATTTGAACCTTCTACTTCAGCAACCCTTGTTCTCCACCAGACCTTGGCATCATCACTTAAATACATTGTTGTGACTGACACCTTTTCAACATCTTGAACCTTTGTTGCCTTGAAGTAATTTTCGATATCCCAAAGGAAGTTATCCAATTTCTTAACACTGCTCACACCATTGTAAGCCTTGGGTTCTGGAACCTTCATCCTTATGGGGCCAATCGCTCCCTACAACGCTCGACGAAGAAGAAGAACTTTACCACGCAGATCTTCTTACTCCCTTAGGACAAGTTGCATCTCTTGTTGGGCAATTTCGTGTTTGGATGCGTATTCTGCCTCCAATAACGAAACTTTTTCGTTCAGCAACTCCTTGGTGAAGGTTAATTCTGCCTTCACTCTTTCAATTTGAGTAACCAGATCAAGCAAGTCCTCCACATCGTTTGTTCCTCCAATAAGCGCCTCCAATCGTGTCACCCTCTCCCATAGTTCAGCATTTCCCCCAGCCATCGAATAATCTAAGCGTGCTCTGATACCAATTGTGAGGAGGGCAAACTATTCTACTTTAATTTCCTGCAGAAAGTTAACCCAACCTACAGGCAGTCAAGTCTCACTCAACTCATCCCTTTCGCATCCTAATCTGCCTAACGTTCAAGGACGTTTTTCTTCTTTTTCGCCTTATATTTTTTGTCAAACTTTTACATAAACAGCACACAAGCATACGGGTAAACCCAACCTTTATATATAGAATCAAAAACAATACAAAGGACTCACACGTTGAACAACAATTCTGTCCAACTTTCGACTTCGACTTCAATTCAAGGCACAATCACAAGTCGATTGCTACCTTAGACACTTTCTAAAACCCTCACATTTTATTCTAAGTGTCTAGGTGAAATTCTAGACTTCGTCTTCCCTCTTTCACCCTTAGGATAACAATTCTATCCCAATACTTAGTCTCTAAAACATCCAACACCAAGGTTGTCCATTTATAGACACATTTGGCAGCCTTGTGTTTTACATAGCATAGTGTTGTGACACGTGTCTAACACTTGTCAAATGTTTAGCGTACTAAAATATAAATACGTTGACATCCCCAACTGATAAAAAACATTCAAAATTCGAATTGAAAAAGCTATTACAAGATACAATGAATCTGGACACAAGTGGTTACAAAAAGGTAACCGCCGCATGTGCTTGGCATATGCCTTTGCTGACTGGATTTCGGCCCCTTTGCTGCATTTTTGCTTCAACATTTTCGACTCTAATACAACTTCTAAACATTTTATAGTCAATACCTCATCAAATCCCACCCAAATCCATCCGCACATTTGCCATTCCTGAGCACTACAGACGCTATGCCGCTGCCTGCCGCTGCCTTGCTTTGGCAATGCTAACTTTTAATCCACTCATGTCATTTCTTGTTTTCTTGTTCCGTTTCATTCATAATTGACAATGCTTCAATTTAGCTTAGCTCAATTTCCCCGTATTTGACCAGACTATGTGATTTTTGCATGCCAACCTTGCCCACAACCGATGTCGGCCAGCGTCTAAGTCATGCCATGGGTTGTTGTCTTTCCAATGCCCATGTCATGTCTTGACACTGTCTTACCAACATATTTTGAACCCATTTGACCATGCCAACACTTTGCTCACACAACGCATGACAGATTCCACCCGCATTTTGGCCTTTGACAAAGTCAGTCATGCCAACCCTGTGCCACACCCATGCTGATGTCGAGTCACTTGGTCATGGTCCTAATAGTTAGCTTTAAGAACATGTTCACCTCGGAGAGGAACTTTCTCATTTCTTACTCCTTCTTCCACTCTCCTTGTGTTAATCCTTCTACTTTTCATGTTCCTGAAATCACAAGAATAGGATTAGGAACTCATAAACATACACTTTAAGGCACGACTTCAAGAGTAATTAAGAAAGGGAAACTTTCTATCATCCTATAGCCTCTCGCTCATGGATGTGTCAGGACTCACACAAATTAACAAGACTCTACTAGACGTGGCTTGTGATACTTTGGACCCTAAACTATTTTCCAAAACCTTATGCTCTGATACCAAGTTTGTAACGACCAAAAGTGCACCCTAAAAGTTAGAGCACTGTTGAGTCGTCACAAGGCGTTCTTCACCTCACAGAGGTCTTGCACAAGCCTCTTCGCTATCATTCATTACATAAATTATGAAACGTAGTGCAGAATTAAAACTTTTCACAAAATAATTAAAGGAAATCTTTATAAAAGCTAGAATAGTATCATCTTCACAAGCCAACTTAAAGAAACATCTTAAATCTTAGGGTCACAGCCCTTTACATTGAATAAAAGAAACTACTAAAATGTAACATAGACTATGTCCTCGGAATGATGAGGACATACCAATCTTGAGAGATTTGATTCCCAAGGTTTGCCTTCTAAGATCTTCCACTTGCTTTCCACCTGTACTCATAGAGATATAAAAGTATGAATTTAGTACAAACACATGTGCTAAGTATGGAATAATTCAAAAAACATGCTAAAATAGAAAATTTTGGTTGGAACAATACCTTCTAGTTATTTTTATAAAGTCATCATGAACCAATCTTTCAAAACATCATCTAAACAAACATTTAGCAATTTAGGCAAGACTTACATATTTCTCACATAAAGACATACATTACTGTGAACTCACTTTAGCATAAAAACTCTTCCTATCCCAAGTTATCCTAAGACTCACCTAGGTAAGACATGAAAACCTCCCATACAACCTCTTCAATACACACCTAGGTGATCCTTAAGGCTACCAAGGATAAACATATTTCATTACATGTCAACATTCATTCACTAAGACACTTGGAAGACATATATATACTTAGGAATTTCACATAAGAACCATAATCCAAGACAACTCACAAGTTACACTTGGTGCAATGTGAAAGTAGCATCCCCTATTACTACTCCCACTTAGTGCTTCATTGGAATTGCCTTAGACTAGGCAAATCAAATTCATAACTTCATTTACATAGCTTTCATCGCATTAGACATAAGACTCTCATGGTTCATGAACATAAACATAGAATTAACATGCTTCATAACAATAGACATAAAGTCAACTTTTTTCATTAACATCATATAATGACCCATATATACATATTCATAAAGACAACCAAGTCTCCCTTCAAATGACTATTTGTGCAATAGATAGATAGCGTCACATTCCACCACCTACCTTAGTTGTACACCCTTAAGAAGACTTAGTTCATAACTTTCATTTATGTGGGGGCTAGATTTAACCAACATATACCATGAGAGCTAGACATGGAATCCCGGTATTGACTCCTACCGGATGAGGTATCACAACTTGCCTAAGGTAGGGTCATATTCTTAGCCTTTACATAGTTAAGCCAATAGTCACTCCTACGCGGGCGCATAATGAAGGATAAGGAGATTGTTACTAAGTAACTCATTCTCTACTAACAAGGAGTACTCATCTCAAGAGGTACTTTTTGATACAACATCTCTACTCACGAAGTTTAGACACCCCTTCTTAAAATACTCTCGGTGCTAAGCATAAATCCCCCACGGAGTCTTAAACATTTATAGACTATATATTAAGGGATAGCTAATTAGTACCACATCTAAACTCACAAAGTGTACTTATCCCTAGAGGTTACTTTTGATCACCACATCTCAACTCACGAAGGGCATCAACCTCCAACCTATCTTGGAAATCTCATTGGGAATAATGAGGTTGCTAGTAAACACTTCATCTCAACTTACGAAGAGTGTTCACCCCAAAACTCCCCTTTTAATACTATTGGAATAGTAAGGATGGTATAGAAAATTCATCTATACTCAATAATAGTATATACCCTACAATCCCTCATTTACATTCATTATAGTCATAACATTTCAATAGACCCCCTTTCATACTTTTACTAAACTTCATTCATGCATTCATAGTGTGTGTGAGTACATGTGAGCACATCTTTGACATAACTCCTATCATGCATGACCTTGACACTCTAGACATGATTACAAAACATTAATTATAATCACACACTGTCATGTTTTACATATTCACATACTTCACTTGAACATAGTGTCTTCAACACACACACATTCCCGATTCATAACACATTCATGCATAATCAACATACTTTCAATTTATCTTACATTCAATGCCTTCGAGTCCATGATCACAATGCACATATAACTTCATATACATAAGATAATCACCGACAACAAAGGTGGAACATACCACTGAAGATTCAATTATATAAGAGATAAGCAATATGGAACAACTTACCCTTCATCCAAGCTTTCACCACCACATCACAATTTCTCCAAAAGTTCATTAATAATAAGAATTTAAGGAAGTAGGTAATCACAATATAATCATAAGACAATGATCAATAGTATCATAATATGATCATTAAAACGTTTTCATGCAAGAACTCATACTTAGAATTCGAAATATAAGAAGTTATGATTTGAAACATTTTTTAAAGGCCTTTGGATTGGCTCCTTGAATGAAAGAAGAATCAAGGATGAATTTACATACCTTTAATAATGAAAATCACATGAAATTTGGTGAAGAATCACCAAAGAACTTCAATCCAAGCTCTACATTGAGTTCTAGCTTCAATAGAGTTTGAGAGGGTTCTTTCTTGAGAGGGAGGTTTTGATTCTGAAAAGTGAAGACTAATCTAGGTTTTAGGAGTATAAACTAACATAAACTACCTTAAATACCACTAAAAACATCAATGGTTAATAAAAGACTTGGGATAAATTTACTAAAACACCCCAAGTGAAGTCGTTTCTTGACAGCTTTTGCAGCTCTCCATTGATGGCTCCAATCGAATCCTCGTAGACCTACCTACAGACCGTCCTATTGGTCCGTGGTTTGGGTCAGAGGCTCACCATTTGGGAGCTTAAGATCCCTAGACTAATTCCAAACCTACGCCCTAAATGACAGGGCGTCTATTGACCTAAGGGGCATCGATTGCCTCCGTCGTTTGAGGTAGGTTTTGGGCACTCTTAGCAGTTTCTGCCTAAACGTTGGGGTCCTCTTCTAGGGCCTCTCATGGGTCCTAGGTAGAGTTGTACCCGGACGTTGACCCCCTAAACAAGTTCATCTAGGTACTAGGTTTCCTCACATCAATTTGGACTCCAAACAACACACCAAACATGCCATGGCACACAAGAACTCACCTAAGCACATAGACGTCTAGTCGTTGAACATCTTGGACGTCCCTTGACGTTTGACTTCCAGACTTTACAAAACATCATACACTGCCTACTAAAATCAAAATTAACCATTTTTACACATAATTAACTCAAAAAACACATGAGAAACTCTAGTTTGACCTAATTCATTTTGAGAGTCGTTACAATTTTTTTCGAGTGGATGAGTTCTTTTGGAATTTTAGAAATGATGATTTGGATGAGTCTGTTTAGGGGTCTAAAATCCTTTTATAGGTGCTGAAAAATAGGTAAAAACTAAATCACTTAACAATATTAAAATAGAAAAATCCCAAAATAAACTTAAACACAAGTGGCAAAAATCAATTACAGGCCTCAGCCATGACTCACCACAAATGGACCAATAAAATTGATTGATTAATACCATAGGTTGACTTCACATTACTTTTACATGTGTCTATTTTTAATATTTTTATTCTTATATTTTTTTGTATACAAATTTTGACCTCCACCATTTTTCTCTTGCACACACTTGATAAAATTCAATATAAAGATGGCCTACCTGGTTGGACCCATGGACTGTGCTGGTGAACCTAGTTTGGGTTACTAGGACTTCACAGATTGGGTCCTTGACCCACGATCCTCATCCCGTGGGCCGTGGACCCATCCACGTGTTGTGGATCCTGGTCCCGTGGGTCACTGCCTCAAGCACCCTCCATGGTGTCCATCCACGGGTTGATCCATATGGCATGGACCAACCAACAGGGCGTGGGTCCTATTGTTGGTAACTACACAGGCAGCCTCTAGGTTTCCTCCTCAAGGGACAATGGTTTTTCCTCGAGTGGTTGAACCTTTACGTCCTAACACTAAAACATTTATTTTAAGGTAGGTGAGTTACATTAAAAACTCGAACTCTAACGTCAAGCTCAAATTTAGTTTACTAGTTTGGGGGGTGTTACAGTTTGGTACCCCAACAAAAAAACACTATCCAAAAACTATGTTGTAACTTGATCCTCTTCACTAACATACGTAGGCGCTTGGAATCATATTTTGAGTATCAACAAAACCATATGTTCCCACTTGAAAGTTAAAGCTTTGAGTATTCTTTCATAAAAATTCAGATTTGCACAAATTTGTGGCGACTCCATGGGGCAAACCCCTATGAAATATCAAGTTCTCCAACCGAATCGGAAGTCTTCAAATTCTCCGCCTCTGCAAGTTTGGGTCTCAAATTGATAAAGTTTGCAAGTTGAAGATTTCAAATCCCCCAAGTATGCAAGCTGAAGTCTTCAAATCATTCAAGACTGCAAGTCAAAGCCTTTAAAATCTCCAAGTGTGTAGGTTGAACTTTTTGAATCCTCCAAATATGTAAGTTGAAGGGCGAATATCTTCAAGATTTATAAAGTATTAAAATTCTTCAAGTTTTCAAGTAGAAGTCTTCAAATCCTCCGGTATACAAGTTTTAGTCTTCAAATCCTCCAAGTATGCAAGTTGTAATCAAATCCTCCAAGTATGCAAGTTGTAGTCTTCAAATCTTTCAAGTTTGCAACTTGAAGTCTTCAAATCCTCCAACTATGTCATTTGTTAAATTTAAATGTCTTAAGGTTGCCAAAATTGTCCATTTTCGCCTTAAGCTGACCTTTAACATATTTATCCTTTAAAGGAACTTTAAATTTTTAATGCCTTAAGGTGGACAAAATTGTCCATTTGCACCTTACGTTTAACTTTACGCATATTTATCCTTAAAATGATGTTTAAGTTTTCATGCCTTAGGGCAGACAAAATTGTCCCTTTGCACCTTAAGCTGGTCTTTTCACAAATTTATCCTTGAAAGAATTTTTAATTTTCCATGACTTAAGGTGGAAAAAATTTATCCATTTGCACCTTAAGCTGGTCTTTTCACGAATTTATCCTCAAAAGGATTTAAAAAACTTTTCATGCCTTAAAGTGGAAAAAATATCCCTTTACATCTTAAGATGGTTATTTTACGATTTTATCCTGAACATGATCGGGATCTCATTGAAACCTCAAATTGGTGATCTTAAGTGCGGAACGATAAACACATCTCTTCACACCTTGTTCTTAAATATTAAGTATCTTATTAAGCCTCTAGTTACCGATCTGAAGGCGGGGACATTTAACACGTCATTTCACTCCTCAAGATCAAATTCTTATCTTATAAAGCCCATCTATGTGTAGCCTCCGTAAAATGCATATATTGCTTCCATTTACCTACGAAAAGAATAATAGATAATACAAAAAAAATATAAGAAATGAAACTTACCTCGTTAAGGGCGCTTGTGAATCAATTCCAAGCGAGGGTTCACAAATTGTTGTTAAAAGTATAAGGGGTTTGGTCCTATTTATAGGCAAGTAATATCAGTTGTTGACTCCTAATTGATAATGGCTCAAGTGTCATAATTCAAGAAGGATAGGAAAATGCTGCATTAGTCCAATTAAAAAAGAACAAAGAAAAAGACAAAAGAAAATGGTATAGAACGAAGAATTGAGCAAGTGGAATTGCTTTTGGATTCAAATAAAGAAAAGTGAACACTGGCCCATAAAATTGTATGAAATTAAAACTTCCTGCTTATTGAAGTCTTTGGTCATATGTATGTATGCAATTTGCTTAGGAGTCTTCCAAGCCATTAGCTATGTTGGTATATAATTTGCTTAGGAGTCTTCCAAACAATAAGTGCAGACAAATATAAATAAATAGTAAAATTGCACGGATGATTTTCTACTTAAATGTGTGACTCAAAATTGATTTGATAATTTGCTAGAATTTCAAGTCTATAAAAGATAAAATATCTCGACAAAACTTGAAGTATGGTGCATCTGTAATCATTTAAAATTTATGAAATATAACTTTATAGAATGATTTGTGTTAAGTTAAATTCAAATATATATTAATATAAATAAATATGATGCATTAATATATTTGAGTTAATTATTTACACTCAATAAATATGGATTTAATTAATGTTAAAATTAATTAATGGCTATAATAGATGTACCCATTTTTCTAATGCCGAATTTCATCTCATCCTAGAGACTCATTTTGGTGGCACGTGGCGAATGATGTGAAATGACAAGTCAAAGAAGAAATCAATAGGATCATGATATGTGAAAAAAAATGTCAAGCCCACTCCATAAAATCCATATGCCATGTCACTTCAGTTTTATTGGCCGCAGAAAATCTTGTTTCAATCACAACTCCTCTATTTTAAATCTATAAATAGGGAACCTCATAATTGATAAAAAGGGACCAAAAATTCTAACAAGAAGCTAGAGAAAGATCTTCGATCAAAAACTACATATTTGTCTACAAGCTACAGTTCAAAAATTCAAGAATTTAAGCGGTCAAGATTAAAACCATCGGATTCAAGATTAAGTTCGAAGTCCTTGCAAGAATTCAAGTAATTAAGAATTCAATAATTCAAGCAATCCAGATAAAGACAATTGGATTCAAGAATAAAGTCGAAGCCCTTGAATTCGAGCAGAATCCAATATAAACTTGAAGTTCATCAAAGATTCAAGAAAAAGTTGGAGCCCTTAAATCGAAGATCAAGTTCAAGATCAAGATCATCAAGGTTAAATACACATCAAGTTCATCAAATCCATAAATCAAGATCAAGACTATAAAAGATCAAGGTCGAAACCCTTGAATTCAAGTATAAAGTTAAGATGATCAAGATCAAATTCCAATTTTCAAGAATTGAAGAACAATCTCTAAAGGCCTCTGAATCCATCATTAAGTCCAAGAACAAGAACAAAAGTAAAGATCAAACTCAAAACCCCTTGAATTATATGTGAAAAGATGATCAAAGAAAATGTAGAGACTGTGACACTCGCACTTTAAAATGAATAAATACATTTTTTTGTGATGCTTTTTCGTTCTTTATTACTGTTTTCATGATGTGAATTCTATTGTCTACAGTCCAACTAAAATATTTCAATACCCCACACACCAAAGGGAAAACATCTATATATAGCACAAGATGAAAATTTGAGAATGGGTCACTTGAACAACGAAATGATTAAATCACAGTTTGTGTCAGCACTTTTCGTTTTCTTTTTTTCTCTTTCTCCCATTTATGGGGATTTCGACTATATGCAGCTTGTCTTAACATGGCCAAGATCTTTTTGTTACCCTAGAGGGTTCTGCAAGAGAATACCTCCGAACAACTTCACGATTCACGGGCTTTGGCCGGATAAGATGAGTATAGTTGGCCATTTACAATTCTGCACTTCTGAGAAGTATACAATTTTTGATCCGGTAAATTACAACATTATTAACGTTAGCCAATAATTCTTAATTTTTTTATTTTTCATTTGAATAGTTTGCATTTCTTTTCTGTTAATTTTTAGTAGAAATCATTCACAAATTTTCACAGGGTACTCTACTCGATGCTCTGGACCACCACTGGATTCAGTTGAGGTTTGAGCGCGAAATAGCCATGGATGTTCAACCTTTCTGGAGAGATCAATACAAAAAGCATGGAACATGTTGTTTACCGCGCTACAATCAGTTGCAGTATTTTTTACTAGCCATTCGACTGAAAGAAAAGTTTGATCTTTTGACAACTCTCAGAACCCATGGAATTACTCCTGGTACCAAACATACATTTAAAAAAATCCAAGATGCCATCAAGACAGTCACTCAAATGGCTCCTGACCTCAAGTGCGTTGAAAATATTCAAGGCGTATTGGAACTATACGAGATAGGAATATGTTTTACTCCAGAGGCAGATAGTCCATCTCTTTGTCGTCAAAGTAAATCATGCCACCCAACAGAAAACCCGCTGATTTTGTTTCGGTGATGAATTTCATTGCATCTCTTTCCTTTCGGTTAGTTTATAGTTAAGTGTAATAAGATTGGTTAACTTCCAGGGAAATCCAGATCATCAAGCAAAACGCAATTATAAAAGATACTTAATAGAAAAAAAATTCTGATATGCATTCAATGAGAATTTTGAATTAAGAAATTATGATCTTGGTTGGAGGGGTTTATCGTTTTTGGCTTAAAAGCATTTAAAAAGTTATTTTTTTATTTGGACTAAAAACTAAGTAGTGAAATGTTATAAAATATTATAGTGTGGATGTCCTACACCAAAAAGTTACACACATTATCTCCATTACTTTCTTCCGTTATGAACATAGTCATAACCTCCATCACCTCCAACTTTATAATAATTATTCTTGTAAGCATTCATTTTTAAAATCTCCTCCATTATGTTCATTAATATCATGTTCATGACTAACATTTTGTATGCCTCTATGTTATACTATAAATAGAGACATAAGATTTCATATTGTACACACTTGAAGATTTGGTGAATACTAGAAAAAAAAGAAAGTGATCTTGTATTGTTACTCTTGTCTTATATTCTTCTTGTCGTCATCTTTATATTGTTCGTTTGTTCTTTAGTTTTACAAAACGTTATCATCACAATTGTTCTATCATTGAAAGATTGAAGCAAAGTCAACAAAATAAGGTAAAATAATTATGTTTATTTTTCTCTCGTAACAAGGTAAATTACTATATAATCTATTTTATATTTTACTTTTGATTATGCATCATTAGTTTAATCTTACCATCTCAAAGTTATATGAGTCCCAGCAGTTTTGTCACTTATATATCTAAAAAGTAAAATTAGTTTTGTAAATTAATAATTTGTAAAGAAATTGTTCTTCACGATCTTGTTTTATTAAAAGATAAGTTATTGAGTTATGTGGCATATGCATATTAATTGGATTATCATTATTGGTTACTTTGGCACCTCCTTATTTTTCTTTATTTACTTGTTGAGTTATTAATATATAATTTGTACTAACAAAGTTTGTTTTGTGGTTATTTGAAAATGGTTAGTAAATTATGATAATCTTCATAACAATATTGAGAGGGACTAATAAAATGTTTAAATTTATTTTAACTTGGGACTTTTTTATGGTTCCGAAATGTTTTTCTAGTTAATTAGTTTTGTTCATTTATATTCAATTCAAAGTCAAATTCAGATTATATATATGATATTCAGTATTTTTTTTTTTCGTAATGTATTTGGTTTATAAGATATTGATTGAGGGTAAGTGTGTGAATTCGGATTCACCACACCAAATGGGTAAGACATCGAGTTAATGTCTCGGTGCACCATAATAATAAGAAGTTAGGTTCAAGTCCCATTGATTTATGACCAAAGGTGTCTTTATAAGAGTAAGACATTGAGTTTAAGCCCTAATGCACTATAGTGATTATATGATGATGAGTAACATAAAATGTTATACTTTTGACTTAAAGTCATGAAATTTAACCAATTAATATGCTCCATTCTCGTATGTGAATGTGGTAGCAGTGCATACTATGTCTGAAAAATGACAACTGACTGAATGTATGAATATGGATAATTAAAATGAAGAACATTATGGGTTCTTATTATGGTCCTTCAAATGTGAAGGTAATTTTTATCCATCAAAGTGGTATGAGAAGTTATAGCACATGTTGGTGCAACCCAAATTTGAAAAGTTTTGTAAATCCTCCATCAAATAAAAGAATACAAAGTTGTAGTACATTTAGTATATTTTACATCTTAAAGTGAAGTTGAGGTGAGTCACATAAATTTGATTAATGTGAAAGCATAACAATGAGTTTCTAATAAAAACTAATGGAGCGTGTTCAAATGGTAACGATCTATTTCTTAAAGAAAATGTGACTTGTGTTCTTATGAATAAGAATATGTTCATGTATTGTTGGATAAATGTCACATTTCACCTCTACGGGAAGTTTGAGAGATTGAAAAAATAAAATATGTTCACATAAATGGTCATTTGGGTCATATACTTTGAATACTACACAAATATTGTGGTATATTTATGAACCATGTAGGACAAAAGAAAGAAACAATTCTTCTCTATAAAGGTTGTGGAATAAATGTTGTTGTGTGACAACACAAATTTGTCATTGGTTGTCAAGAAATAAGTCTTGCATGTAATAATTTTAACCATGACAATAATAATTTTCTCCTTAAAGGAGATGATCACCATAAGAATGGTGTTGTGAAATTAATTGAGAGTTCCAGAAGGGCTAATTTTTACTATCGAATGAAATTGTTTATAATATCGGGGTTGTAGTAACTCTGAAAACAAACTTTTTATGTTTCAGAGGAGTTCATAAGAAAAAAAATTATTATATTGAGACTATAATTATGGGAAGATTTAATATCTTCAAATGACTACAACTGAAGTGGTTTATAAATAGTTATGTATAAGATTATCCTTTGTTTTTCCTCTTCTAAGTTGTATAAAAACATGAGAATGATGATGAAATCACATGCAAAAGTAAACTACAAGTTTACTAGAATTAATATCAATTGGTATAATCGGTTGGCCGTTCCACTTCAAATGTGATGCAAAAGAAAATGAGAATTCACGTCACTATATGCTGAAGAAATAAAAGATTCTTCAAGAATTCTCTTTTTATTTGTTCTCATGATAAAATGATCATTGTACCAATTAAGGTTGAGATTCTATCCTCTGAAATTATGTGGAAACTATAAAAGGTGAGTATGGGCCCGTTCAGCTTTCATGTGGACCGCTTAATTATGATTTAATATCTGCATCTATGGTATGGTCACATGTACATTTGTATTAACTTACAAATTTATTTTTATAAGATTGTTTGCTCGAATTTTAAAATTAAGAGTACAGTTCCAAAGTATAAAATAATGTTCATAATGTTGGTTGGTTTAGCAGAAATTATATGCCACCAATCATTGCTCGACCGATGATTATGAGAACAAATCTCTCAAATAAAATTTGGTATGAGATGAATTTATTTAACGTGTATGAATCAAGCCAACAAGGTTCTCCCATCACAATTGGTTCAGGGTCAGGAACCAAATTATTTCTATCTTATAATTTGATGTGTGCACATATGATTTTATTTCTTCACCACTCACATAGACGGATCCCCAAATGAGGTTGGGTGTAAATTTTAGATTTCCTAACATTAGGGGGGAGATATGTTTAACAGCTAAAATTATGTGTGTGGTGAATTATCTAGATCCTTGTTAAAAATGTGAATTCGAAATTAATGAGATAATTCATTTGCAAAATGTTGCAAATAATTTGCCATATGTATTTACTGACCAAATATTTTAATTAAGCTGCGAATGTCTAATAAATAATCCTTGAATAACAGAGTCTATGATACGCTACAAGCATGATAGACCAATCGATTCAAACCGTAAAACTTCTTGAGGAAGGAGAGGAGCAAATTATCAAAATAGTTATGCAAATTGTCACATCCGGGGAGCCCTAGACGTAACTGGCGTCTTCTTCCTAAGAGAGGACTAAGACTAGCCTCTTAAGATTCATTATTGTATTCATAGGTTAAAAAGTGCGGAAAATTAAAACTTTTCATCTACATCTACATCATGAGGTTTACATAGACCTCTCGCTTACACATAATATATACATAGGGATTTTACTTAAACTCCTCGCAATAAGAAGCTTACATAGTCTTCTACTTTCTTGTCACTTATATATAACATACAAGATATAGTCTTAATAGGGAAGTCTCATGTAAAACCATCTAAACGGAATTGAACGAAATGGGCATAGCCCTTACACAAAAGTATAAATGCCACTTAGGGCATACAACAATGTCCTGAATAATAAGAGAGAAATGAATGTCATTAGACTATACCAATTCACATAGGTAGAATGAGGAAAAAGACATCATCCTCGGATTATGAGGACATACCCACACTTGGAGAAATGATCCAAGCCTTCTTGTGAATTGGCCACAAACCCTTCAACAATCGGAACCTAACATTTTGGGGGAAAAGGGAGAAATAGGGGGCTAACACCTCACTTGTACTAAGTATGGAAACATATGCACGAGCAACATGAAAATCATGCAAAAAGGGGACATTTGATAAAACCATGCCAAGTTACTTTGAAAAGCCTTATTCATAATCATGAAAACACATATAAGACAATAATCATGTATTCCTTAAGACATTAGCATATTCAACACAAGACCAACATCATCAAGTTAAGTCAAGTCAACATGTATAGCATATTAGAACTCATAACCAAAGCAACTCCAATATCATGTTATCACAACAAAGCATGCTCAAGAGTTCATATCATTACTATACAAGCCAAACCCTTACTTATAACTCTTTACCAAGCTTACTAGTACAATAGTCAAGTGAATCCCCATAACCCAACTCAACCTAGTCAACCAACCAAAGGATCATAAATAATGTCTAACTCCCCATCACATATCATCATAAGTATTTGTGACACCTCTAAAATGAATTAGGTGAAACTAGGGCCTAATGTGTGTGTATTGAAGTCTTGAAGTCCTAAAATTTTGTTTAAAATGATGTTTTGAGGCAGTGTCTAAATATTTGTTTAACATGTAAAGCCAACATATGAACATCATTCACTTTAAGAGTTTAAGAACATAAGAATATCCTTCTAGGACTTCCCTCAAGGACAACTAGTGCAATTTATAAGTAGAGTCTCATACCCCTACCTAGACTAAGTCAATCACTTTAATTCCTCCTAGTTAGAGTTCACTTTATTACTTTATTTTACTTTCAGAAACATCTTGCCTTAACCGACATAGACCACATGAGCTAATATGAAATCCGGTTTCATGGGACGCTACACCAGAAGAAGGTGGACTACTTGCCAAGGTTGTACCAAAACATGATCATATAATCTAGATGGATCCACTAGCTAGTATTCCTATGGGGGCAACATAGTTCAAGAACTAGGAGATCTACTTGGGACCCTGTTTATGCACCATGCATTATAATCTCCAATGTCATTAGTACAATAATGAACCTACCTTCCCTATTTGGGAAGGGACACTCCTCACCACTAGTTCACTCGGTGCTAAGCTAGAGTCCCTTTTGAAATGTCTTTCTTCAACAATCATAACTTAGTTTAGGTCATAGGAGACTAAATCCTTGCATAGTCATAGCCATTATGTCAATAGGAATTGCATGAGAACATACTTTCAATACAACTCTTACATGGAGATTAACACATTAACATCATCATACTATAAGAAGGCACATAGGCAATTCATAACCAACCTTATATCATTACATGTTAGCCAACATGTCACAAGCCATATCATCAAGACATTTTGGTTACATCATCATACCAACCCTACATAATTTAATCACAAGATACACTTCAATTGACCTTTATCACCAAAAACAAGTCATCATAATTGAAGTAGAGGTTAGATTACAAAGACTTACTCAATCTCCTTCACAAGCCATCATCCAAGGTTTTCGCATCAACCATCCAATTCCACCCAACAATGGGTGTAATATCATCACACAATAGTGTATAACATAATGTCTAATTCAATTATAATAATCCTAAAGAATTCAATCAAGAGTTCATAATCATAATCCAGGGTTAGGGAATTGGGTCAAATTCATCATCCCTACCACATACAAGGTATAATCATCAAGAACCAACTCTATTAATTACTAGTGTATAATAATCTAATCATAATAACCAATAGAAACCATAAACAATATAATTTAGGAGATAATATTCGTATTAGGAAAAACCCATATGAAATCATCTTTTCGAAAACCAATTTTGGAAGAACCCTTTGGGGAAAGGAATGCCAAAGGTGAAGAGTTCCCATACCTTGATATTTGTTGAAGATTGATGGAGAAAAGTTATCTTCTTGCTTCCCTAATTACATTGACCTATACCTCCTATGTAGTTCTTCTGTGGGAGAGAGAAAGTAGAGAGAATGAAGAGCAATTTGTGTTTGGGAAGTGGGAGGTGTTAAGTTAGGTTGAAGCTTAGGATAGGTTATATAGTTAATTAACTAACCTAATTAACCACCCCATAATCTCTAATTAAACCCCTAACTAACTAACTTAATTAAATTAACCAATAAAAACTCATTAGCAAAATTACAGAACTGACCTACGAGACCTCGACCTACGGTCAGTAGTTTAGTCGACAAAGAAACTCCTAATGTAAGTTGGATTCAATGGTCTAGTCCAATTTTTCACCGCCTAGGGTTTCCTTGTATCGACCTCAACTCCATCACTAGAGATTATATGACCAAGAAAATACACCGACATTAACCAAAACTCACATTTGCTATACTTTGAAAATAGTTGGTGTTCCTTAAGCACTTGTAACAACACTCTCAAATGGTCCATGTGTTCACCCTCATTTTTTAAGATACCAAGATGTCGTCAATGAAGACAATGAGAAATGAATCTTGTTAACTTTGTAACACACTATTAATTAGGTCCATAAAGTCCTCCGGGGCATTAGTGAGACCAAAGGACATTACTAAGAACTCATAGCGACCATATCTAGTTCGAAATGCCATTTTTGGTATATCCTCACCTCTCACCCTAAGTTGGTGATACCCCGACCTCAAGTCAATCTTAGAAAAGTAGCTTGCCCCTTGGATTTGATCAAACAAGTCGTCAATCCGAGGGAGAGGATACCTGTTCTTACTAGTGACTTTATTGAGTAGGTGATAATCAATGCACATTCTAAGGGACCCATCCTTCTTCTTCACAAACAATACTGGAGCACCCCATGGAGAAATACTAGGTCTAATGAAGCCTTTGTCTAGAAAGTCCTTGAGTTGAGCCTTCAACTCTTTCAATTCTGCCGGAGCCATCTGATAAGGAGGAATTGAAATGGGATTGGTCTCCGGTAGCAAATCAATATGAAAATCATTTTCCTGTTTGGGAGGGATTATGGGAAGATCATTAGGAAAGACCTCCGAAAATACCCTCACTACGGGGACTAACTCAATAGGAGGAGTTTCGAAGTCTAAATCTTTGACTCTTACAATATGGTATAAACACCATTTAGAGATCATTTTACAAGCCTTAAGATAAGAGATGATATGAGCTCTAGGAATAGAATTTCCCCCTTCCACTCTAAGACAGGTTCATTTGGAAAATTGAACTTGACATTTTTATTCTACAATCAGTGAAAGCAAAACAATTATACAACCAATCCATCCCCAAAATGAAATCAAAATAACCATATCAAGTTCTACTATTTCAACATGAGTAACTCTATTTGGCAATATTATAGGACATTTTCTATATTACCCTCTTTGCAATCACTGAATCACCTACCTGAGTAGTTACCATAAAAGGTTCATTAAGGGCATCTGGCAAAATATCAAACTTTCTAGCTACCAAAGGAGTAACAAAATATATGTAGCACCCGGGTCAAGTAAAGCATAAACATCAATAGAGCAGACTTGTAACTTACCGGTCACCACATCGGGAGAACTCTCCCGTTCACCCCTAAGCGAAGAGCATAAAAGTGATTCTTTCTTGGAGAATCAACATTATGACTACTAGCTTGAGCTTTACCACTTCATTTGTCCTGCCCCTTCAGGTTAGGGCAATCTCTAACCTTGTGACCACTCTTGCCACATCCAAAGCAATTGTCCGTCCAACAAGGAACTCACCTTAATGATTCTTACAACACTTTCTACAAGTTGGCTTCTTACTTGGTGAACTAGTACCTCTTCCCTTTGAGACTTAGTGTTAGACACCCTCTCATCACGAGCCTTGGAAAATTTGGAAGGAAATTAATCAGAGAACCTCTTCTTGAATATCGGCTTGTCTTGAATTTCCAACCTCCAATTTGAAGAACCACATTAATAAGGCTTGGCCCTCTTGGCCTCCATATTCTTCCTCCTTAGTCTACATTCTTCCACTTGTTGAGCATGAACCATTGGAGTAGAGATATTCATATTATCATGAAGCATAGCCGAATGACATTCTTCTACCAAGTCTTCAGACACACCCGTAAGAAAACGACTCATCTCATCCCTTGGGTTAGACACCAAGGATGGAGAATACTTGGACAATTTAGTAAACTTAGAGGAGTAGTCAAGTACACTCATACCTCTTTGACGAAGGTTGATAAATTCTTCTACCTTAGCTTCCCTCAACTCTCTAGGAAAGAACCTATCAGAGAAGGCCTTCTTGAAGATCTCCCACATCACCGGACAACCAGTTAGCGCCCTATTATCCCTGCATTGTATGTAGCAATTTTAGGCCACATATTTGACTTGATAGGCCGCCAACTAGGCCTTCTCAATTGAAGTCATACCCATAGCATACAGAATCTTATAAACCTCATCAATGAAATCTTTAGGATCTTCATCCAATTTTGAATTGAAGAACATAAGTGGGTTCATTGTAGTAAAGTCTCTCAAACGAGAAGACACAGTGTTACCATGTTGAGGAATTCGGTGTCCAACCTCCGGATTTACTTGAGCCGCCATATCTTGGCATTGAGAAGTGACGACATTAACTTGAGAGGCCATGGTTGGGCTAAATTGAGATAAGCCGCCCTTATTTCTCCACGCGTCATAGGTGGGGGAACAATCGGAACTTCATCACCCATAGGCACTTGCTCAAGTTGAGGTACTTTGTTGTATTGTGGAGTAGCTTGGTTGTCATGAGTTCCCACATTACCAATGCCTTCTTTGGCCGTTCTTGTGGCTTTCCTTCGAGTATTCATACCTATAACCACAATACAAGTATAACGCCCCAAAACAAACTAAGGTTAACTAGAGCCTCATGGTTGTTTCTTGAGTTGATTTTAAGTTAAACTGAGTTAGTTTAGTGTCCTTAGGCAGTGTGTGAAGTTTGGAGTTCAATCGACCAAGAACGTCCACGACGTTTGGATGGTATGCCTTAGAATGTACTTGTGTGTCTTGGTGTGTTTGGATGAGTTTTATGTGTTCGTTTTACATGAAACTTGCATTGGATGTTCCTAAGGCCTAGACAACTTATTTTGGGGGTTTAAAGTCTGGGAACGACCCCACCTAGGACCCACAAGGGGCCCTAGATAAAGGGCCCAAGACTTGGGCAAAATCTGCCAAAAAGCAGTGGCCATCGACGACCCTAAGGACGGTACGTTGGTCCCTCAACGGTCCGTCGACCTAGGGCGTCGATTGGACCAGTGATTGATATTGGACATGCTCCATTTTTGGAGCTAAGTGTCCACCAACGAGACCCTACCAATGGTCCGTTGGCCCCCTGACGGTCCATTGGTGAAGGTCTCGCCTGTGAGACCTGCCAAGCCTGTTAAGTGGCTGCCAACTTTGGGTGTTTTATGTAAATACACCCCAAGTCTGTTAAGACCCTAGATTGATAATTTTAGTGTTTTTAGGTTATATTAAATTAGTTTTAAACCCTATACCTAGACAAGACCCTCACTTCAACATTCAAACTCTCTCTCTAAAAAGAAAAAACTCTCTCAAAGCCACCATTGAAGCCAAGGCTCAAGGAGGGAAAGGAGGGATGCTTTGGACTGGTTTCTTCAAGAAGCCAACTTCCAAAAAGGTTTTCAAAAGGGTTTCTAAACTCAACTTCTTCTAACTTTGATTTCTAGTATGGGTCTTCTTGTATTTATGTTCTAATGGTTTAAATGTATTTATCTTGGTTTGAATTGATGATTTTGATGTTAAAAGTCCATGAAACTCTTATTTACGAATACTTCAACTTTTGGCTTGAAAATGGGTTATGTGAGCATGACTTGAGTAGGGTATAAACTTGGGTCTTCTTGTATTTGTCATGTTGGTGTAGCTACTGCCATAAGGGCCTTAATATGGTGAAATATTGACAAGTTGCTTATGGGGGATGATGGTTTGATTTGTTGATGAGTTGCCCTCATTGTATAGTTCTTATTATGAATTGCTATTTGAGTGGTATGGTTCACCTTATGGGTGGCGGTGCTAAGTGATGAAATTGATGTTATTTAGTATGTTTTAAATATGTAATCTTGAAGGTCTAATATGTTAAATTAAGAGATATTGGAAATGGGTCTTGTATTGTGTTTGGTGTAGCTTGAATTGCATGTTTGACCTAGTTTATGTCTAAATGAAGTGTATGATTATGAGAAGCATGTAGAGTGTGTAACTTGATGAATCAAGGTTAAATAAATGTGTTAAACTTGATGAGAATGAAATGATGCTTATATGCAAGGTGTGCACATGTACACACACACTTTAAAGAATGTATTATGCCAAGTTGAGTAAAAAGGGGAATCTTGAGGTGGACACACTTCGTGAGTTGAGATGTAGTGTCTAGTAGCAACCTCTCCATTCCTAGTGAGCTTTCTAAGATAGACAATTATGTTGAGAAATCCGTGGGGAGTTATGCCTAGCACCGAGAGGATATGAAGGGGGGGTGGATTACACTTCGTGAGTTGAGATATTGTAATCCAAAGTACCTCTTGAGATGAGTACTCCTCCCTAGTAGAGAGTGAGTTACTTAGTAACAATCTCCTTATCCGTTAACTATGTGCCCGCATAGGTGTAGCTATTTGGAAAGCCATGTAAGCTCTAAGAAGCATGACCTTACACTAGGCAAGTAAGGATCCCTCATCCGATAGGGGTTAATATCGGGATTCCATGTCTAGCTCTCATGGTCTTTGTCGGTTAAGCTAACTCCCACAAAAGAATTGATTTGAAACTAGTTAACTTGTATATTGTTATATTGTGTATGTATGTTGTGAAGTGCTCGATCCACATTAGTTACCTAGTAGGAGCATTAAGTGGGAGTAGTAGTATGGGATGCTATTATCACATTGTACTTGGTGTGACCTATACCTACTATGGGAGAAGAGTACTTTCATGAAATCCGTGTGAATGAGTACTATGGTGTGGTGTTATGGATGATTATTGTGGAGTACTTGAGTAAATGAATCCATTAGGAGCACTAAGTGGGAGTGGTAGTATGGGATGTTACTCTCACATTGCACTTAGTGTGACCTATATTTCCATGAGTGTTTTGCATATGTTAGCCAAGGGCGTGGATTTGATTTCCAACGAAGTAAGCCTAAGATTTGGTGATTTTAAGGGTCACTTTGGTGTGCTTTGAAGGGAAGTGTAATGAAGATCCCTTCTTGGCTCAACTTAGGGAGTCTTAGGATAACCTTGGGTTAGGGCAACTTTAAAGGAAAAAGAGTTCATATGACTTGGACCGTGCCATTCAGTGTAAGGTCTTCATTGTAAGAATTCAAAATGTTCACTGTAATGCTTTATTCAATTTTACTGTAAGATTAGTAAGTTCACTATAATGTTCCTTTTAGTTTACTGTAAGTTTTAGTAAAGTTACTGTAAAGTGTTCTTTTGGTTCAAAAATTATGTGAGTCCTTCCTTAAGTGTTAAATGAAGATTCTTATGTTGGTTTGTTTCTAAATTCATGAATATTATATTTAAATTGCATGAAAAGTTATTTTACTAAAATGTCCCTTTTCGTATGTTTTTGCATATGCCATAATTAGTACATTGTTGTACTAACCCCATACTTTTATATACCTTATGAGTATAGGTTGGAAGCCTTTTGGGAGGATCGGAGTTGAAGCTTGGGAATTCAATCTCTCAAGAATTGGGTATGTCCTCATATATTCGAGGACATAGTTTTATGTTTCTTAGTTTCTTTATTAAGACTGAAAATGTATTTACTTTTATTGTAAAAGGGTAGTGTCCCTAAGATTCTAAGTTGTGTCTTTAAGTTGGCTTATGACGATAAAATTTCCTAGTATTTATGAAAAGACTTCTTTTATTATTATTATCGTGAAAAGTTTTAATTCCGCACTACTTTTCATGCTTTATGTTATGAATGCTAGTTAGAGGGCTTGTACGAGACCCCAAAGTATCAAGTACGCCCGGTCACGATTAGAAGGTTTTCCCTAACTTCTAAGGGATTCTTTCGGGTCGTGACATACTTGGTATCAGAGCTTAAGGTTTTGGGAAATAGTTTAATGTAGAAAAGTCTCACAAGACACATCTAGTAGTATCTTGGTCATTGGTGTGGGTCGCGATACATCCATGGACAAGAGGCTATAGGATAAGTTTCACTTTCTTCTCTATTCTAATATCGTGCCTTAGAGTTGAGTATATAAGGTGTCTTTTCTCAACCTCTTCTTTTTGTATTTTTAGGACATGAATACGAGGAGATCGACCGCTAGGTGGGAGGAGATAGGTGTACCAAATGAGAGAGTCCTTCCCCGTGTTGACCAAGTTCCTATTGTTGGATTAGGGGAGTAAAATGAGGAGGCTCCTCTTCAAGAACCTCAATTGCCTCCGGAACCCCAAGGACCTCAAGTGCCTCCTATGCCTCAAGCTCCTTTTGTTGAGGGTGATATGACTAATTCGGAGTTGAGGGCTACCCTAATGAACTTGACCCAACTCATAACAGCTCAAGCTCATATTGTCAACAATCACTTTGTGGGCTAGGCTAACCAAGGAGATAGGCCCCAACCAAATGCTAGTACTCCCGCTTCTAGGATTCGGGATTTCATGAGGATGAACCCTCCTACCTTTCATGGCACTAAGGTGGATGAAGATCCACAAGGCTTCATAGATGAGGTTTTCAGGGTGGTAGATGCTATGGGTGTGACCCCTAGGGAGAAAGAGGAATTAGCTGCTTACCAACTTAAGGATAATGCTCAAGTGTGGTATGAGGAATGGAGCGGTGAGAGACCCTTATAAAGAGGTCCGATTGATTGGGAGGAATTCAAAGAGGCTTTCCTAGATAGATTCTTTCCTTTAGAGTGGAGGGAGAAGAAGATGGTTGAATTCATGAACCTTCGTCAAGGGGGAATGAGTATGCAAGAGTGCTATCTCAAATTTACCCAACTCTCTAAGTATGCCCCAACCATGGTAGCCAACCCTAGGGCCAGGCTGAACAAGTTTGTGATGGGCGTGTCTAGCTTGGTGGAAAAAGAGTGTCGTACGACAATGCTTCTTAATGACATGGATATCTCTAAGCTCATGGTTTATGCGCAACATATTGAGGATTCCAAAATTAGGGAGATAAGGCAAGAGGGTAAGAGACCTAGGTCGGATGATTCTAGTCACCAAAGGCCTAAGAAGAGGTTTTATCCCCAAGATTCTTCCATGGGAAACAAGGATAGGTCTCCAACTCAACATTCTCAAGGTGGTGGTCATTCCTATGAAAGGTCTAGGTGCCCTACTTGTGGCAAGCAACATGGGGGTAAGTGTCTTGCCGGAATGGATGGTTGTTTTGCATGTGGTAATAAAGGCCACAAGATGAGGGACTGCCCAAAGCTTAAATCAATGGGGAGAGATGTCAATCAAGCTTCCCTAGATCCTAATGCTCCCAAGAAGAACCCTTCATATGGGATGGGGGCTAGAAAGGATAATTAATCCGGATTGATGGTTTTGGTAAGTCTTAACTCTTTGTTATTGTTGATTTTGTGTTATGAAATGAGTTTATATGGTTTTATAGTTCATATGATTATGTCATCTTGATGAATTGGTTAAAGAATGAATTTTGGAAAACTTTTGGTACCTTGGCTGTGAACACAGTGAACTTCACTCTAGAATTTTGACATTTTGAAGAAAATTGTTTTGTCTTGAATTTTAGTTTCAATGTGTGTAAAAGTATTGTATATGAGCATGTTTAATGTTGGAGAAGGTAGTTGCTCCATAAAAGAAGTCTAAGGTTGAGTTTTGACTTTGTAAAGTTTTGCAAAAGTTGCCTATGTTGGTAAGTGTTGAAAGTGTGAAATGATGTTCATTGCTAGTTGATGCTTTGATTTTTGATGTTTTGATAATTATCTAAGTGCATTATATGATGCTAAGAGAGTCTTTGATGTTCTTAAAATTTAAGTATCATTCGAGGACGAATGTTATTCCAAGTGGGGGAGAATATAACGCCCCAAAATGAACTAAGGTTAACTAGATCCCCATGGTTGTTTGTTGAATTGATTTTAAGTTAAACTGAGTTAGTTTAGTTTCCTTAGGCAGTGTGTGAAGTTTGGTTAAGTTTGGAGTTCAATCGACCAAGAAGGTCCATGACGTTTGGATGGTATGCCTTAGAATGTACTTGTGTGTCTTGGTGTGTTTGGATGAGTTTTACGTGTTCGTTTTACTTGAAATTTGTGTTGGATGTTCCTAAGACCTAGTCGACTTAGTTTAGAGGTTTAACGTCTTGGTACGACCCCACCTAGGACCCACAAGGGGCCCTAGATAAAGGGCCCAAGACTTGGGCAAAATCTGCCAAAAAGCAGTAGCCATCGACGACCCTAAGGACGGTCCGTTGGTCCCTCAACGGTCCGTCGACCTAGGGCGTCGATTGGAACAGTGAGTTGAGATGGGACATGCTCCATTTTTGGAGCTAAGTGTGCACCAACGATACCCTACCAACGGTTCGTTGGCCCCCTGACATTCCGTTGGTGAAGGTCTCGTCTGTGAGACCTGCCAAGCCTGTTAAGTGGCTGCCAACTTGGGGTGTTTTATGTAAATACACCCCAAGTATTTTAAGACCATAGGTGGATAATTTTAGTGTTCTAGGTTATATTAAATTAGTTTTAAACCCTAGACCTAGACAAGACCCTCACTTCAACATTCAAACTCTCTCTCTAAAAAGAAAAAACTCTCTCAAAGTCACCATTGAAGCCAACGCTCAAGGAGGGAAAGGAGGGATGCTTTGGACTGGTTTCTTCATCAAAATTAGTGGGTTTCCTTCTATTAAAGTTATGGTATCCATTCTTGAGTATCTTTTCATTCAAGAAGCCAACTTCCAAAAAGATTTTCAAAAGGGCTTCTAAACTCAACTTCTTCTAACTTTGATTTCTAGTATGGGTCATCTTTTATTTAAGTTCTGATAGTTTAAATGTATTTATCTTTGTGTGAATTGATTATTTTGATGTTAAAACTCCATGAAACTCTTGTTTACTTTGGCTTGAAATGGGTTATGTGAGCATGACTTGAGTAGGGTATAAACTTGGGTCTTCTTGTATTTGTCATGTTGGTGTAGCTACTGCCATAAGGGCCTTAATATGGTGAAATATTGACAAGTTGCTTATGGGGGATGATGGTTTGATTTGTTGATGAGTTGCCCTCATTGTATAGTTCTTATTATGAATTGCTATTTGAGTGGTATGGTTCACCTTATGGGTGGCGGTGCTAAGTGATGAAATTGATGTTATTTAGTATGTTTTGAATATGTAATCTTGAAGGTCTAATATGTTAAATGAAGAGATACTGGAAATGGGTCTTGTATTGTGTTTGGTGTAGCTTGAATTGCATGTTTGACCTAGTTTATGTCTAAATGAAGTGTATGATTATGAGAAGCATGTAGAGTGTGTAACTTGATGAATCAAGGTTAAATGAATGTGTAAAATTTGATGAGAATGAAATGATGCTTATATGAAAGGTGTGCACATGTACACACACACTTTAAAGAATGTATTATGCCAAGTTGAGTAAAAAGGGGAATCTTGAGGTGGACACACTTCGTGAGTTGAGATGTAGTGTCTAGTAGCAACCTCTCCATTCCTAGTGAGCTTTCTAAGATAGACAATTATGTTGGGAAATCCGTGGGGAGTTATGCCTAGCACCGAGAGGATATGAAGGGGAGGTGGATTACACTTCGTGAGTTGAGATGTTGTAATCCAAAGTACCTCTTGAGATGAGTACTCCTCGCTAGTAGAGAGTGAGTTACTTAGTAACAATCTCCTTTTCTTTTAACTATTTGCCCGCAGAGGTGTAGCTATTGGGAAAGCCATGTAAACTCCAAGAAGCATGACCTTACACTGGGGAAGTAAGGATCCCTCATCCGATAGGGGTTAATATCGGGATTCCATGTCTAGCTCTCATGGTCTTTGTTGGTTAAGCTAACTCCCACAAAAGAATTGATTTGAAACTAGTTAACTTGTATATTGTTGTTATTGTGTATGTATGTCGTGAAGTGTTCGATCCACATTAGTTACCTACTAGGAGCATTAATTGGGAGTAGTAGTATGGGATTGTATTCTCATATTGCACTTGGTGTGACCTATACCTACTATGGGAGAAGAGTACTTTAATGAAATCCGTGTGAATGAGTACTATGGTGCGGTGTTATGGATGATTATTGTGGAGTACTTGAGTAAATGGAATCCATTAGGAGCACTAAGTGGGAGTGGTAGTATGGGATGTTACTCTCACATTGCACTTAGTGTGACCTATATTTCCATGAGTGTTTTGCATATGTTAGCCAAGGGCATGGATTTGATTTCCAACGAAGTAAGCCTTAGATTTGGTGATTTTATGGGTCACTTTGGTGTGCTTTGAAGGGAAGTGTAATGAAGATCCCTTCTTGGCTCACCTTAGGGAGTCTTAGGATAACCTTGGGTTAGGGCAATTTCAAAGGAAAAAGAGTTCATATGACTTGGACCGTGCCATTCACTGTAAGGTCTTCATTGTAAGAATTCAAAATGTTCACTGTAATGCTTTATTCAATTTTACTGTAAGATTAGTAAGTTCACTGTAATGTTCCTTTTAGTTTACTGTAAGTTTTAGTAAAGTTACTGTAAAGTGTTCTTTTGTTTAAAAATAATGTGAGTGCTTCCTTAAGTGTTAAATGACGATTCTTATGTTGGTTTGTTTCTAAATTCATGAATATTATATTTAAATTGCATGAAAAGTTATTTTACTAAAATTTCCCATTTCGTATGTTTTTTCATATGCCATAATTAGTACATTGTTGTACTAACCCCATACTTTTATATACCTTATGAGTATAGGTTGGAAGCCTTTTGGGAGGATCGGAGTTGAAGCTTGGGAATTCTATCTCTCAAGAATTGGGTATGTCCTCATATATTCGAGTACATAGTTTTATGTTTCTTAGTTTCTTTATTAAGACTGAAAATGTATTTACTTTTATGGTGAAAGGGTCATGCCGCTAAGATTCTAAGTTGTGTCTTTAAGTTGGCTTATGACGATAAAATTTCCTAGTATTTATGAAAAGACTTCTTTTATTATTATTATCGTGAAAAGTTTTAATTCCGCACTACTTTTCATGCTTTATGTTATGAATGCTAGTTAGTGGGCTTGTACGAGACCCCAAAGGGTCAAGTACGACCGGTCACGATTAGAAGGTTTTCCCTAACTTCTATGGGGTGCTTTCGGGTCGTGACAGACTTGGTATCAGAGCTTAAGGTTTGGGAAATAGTTTAAGGTCGAAAAGTCTCCCACGACACATCTAGTAGTATCTTGGTCATTGATGTTAGTCGCGACACATCCATGGACAAGAGGCTATAGGATGCTAGAAGTTTCACTTTCTTCTCTATTCTAATATCGTGCCTTAGAGTTGAGTATATAAGGTGTCTTTTATCAACCTCTTCTCTTTGTGTTTTTAGGACATGAATACGAGGAGATCTACCGCTATGAGAGAGGAGGGAGGTGTACCAAATGAGAGAGTCCTTCCCCAGTGTTGACCAAGTTCCTATTGGTGGCTTAGGGGAGGAAAATGAGGAGGTTCCTCTTCAAGAACCTCAATTGACTCCGGAACCCCAAGGACCTCAAGTGCCTCCTATGCCTCAAGCTCCTTTTGTTGAGGGTGATATGACTAATGCGGAGTTGAGGGTTTCCCTAATGAACTTGACCCAACTCATGACGGCTCAAGCTCATGTTATCAACAATCACTTTGTGGACCAGGCTAACCAAGGAGATAGGCCCCAACCAAATGCTAGTACTCCCGCTTCTAGGATTCGGGATTTCATGAGGATGAACCCTCCTACCTTTCATGGCACTAAGGTGGATGAAGATCCACAAGGCTTCATAGATGAGGTTTTCAGGGTGGTAGATGCTATGGGTGTGGACCCCTAGGGAGAAAGAGGAATTGGCTGCTTACCAAATTAAGGATAATGCTCAAGTGTGGTATGAGCAATGGAGGGGTGAGAGACCCTTAGAAAGAGGTCCGGTTGATTGGGAGGGATTCAAAGAGGCTTTCCTAGATAGATTCTTTCCTTTAGAGTGGAGGGAGAAGAAGATGGTTGAATTCATGAACCTTCGTCAAGGGGGAATGAGTATGCAAGAGTGCTCTCTCAAATTCCCCCAACTCTCTAAGAATGCCCCAACCATGGTAGCCAACCCTAGGGCCAGGCTGAACAAGTTTGTGATGGGCGTGTCTAGTTTGGTGGAAAAAGAGTGTCGTACGGCAATGCTTCTTAATGACATGGATATCTCTAAGCTCATGGTTTATGCGCAACAAATTGAGGAGTCCAAAATTAGGGAGATAAGGCAAGAGGGTAAGAGACCTAGGTCGGATGATTCTAGTCACCAAAGTCCTAAGAAGAGGTTTTATCCCCAAGATTCTTCCATGGGAAACAAGGATAGGGATCCAAATCAACATTCTCAAGGTGGTGGTCATTCCTATGAAAGGTCTAGGTGCCATACTTATGGCAAGCAACATGGGGGTAAGTGTCTTGCCGGAATGGATGGTTGTTTTGCATGTGGTAATAAAGGTCACAAGATGAGGGACTGCCCAAACCTTAAATCAAGGGGGAGAGATGTCAATCAATCTTCCCTAGATCCTAATGCTCCCAAGAAGAACCCTTCCTATGGGATGGGGGCTAGAAAGGATAATTAATCCGGATTGATGGTTTTGGTAAGTCTTAACTCTTTGTTATAGTTGATTTTGTGTTATGAAATGAGTTTATATGGTTTTATAGTTCATATGATTATGTCATCTTGATGAATTGCTTAAAGAATGAATTTTCAAAAAATTTTGGTACCTTGGTAGTGAACACAGTGAACTTCACTCTAGAATTTTGACATTTTGAAGAAAATTGTTTTGTCTTGAATTTTAGTTTCAAAGTGTGTAATGGTATTGTATATCAGCATGTTTAATGTTGGAGAAGGTAGTTCCTCCATAAAAGAAGTCTAAGGTTGAGTTTTGACTTTGTGAAGTTTTGCAAAAGCTGCCTATGTTGCTAAGTGTTGAAAGTGTGAAATGATGTTCCTTGCTAGTTGATGCTTTGATTTTTGATGTTTTGATAATTATATAAGTGCATTATATGATGCTAAGAGAGTCCTTGTTGTTCTTAAAATTTAAGTGTCATTCGAGGACGAATGTTATTCCAAGTGGGGGAGAATATAACGCCCCAAAACAAACTAATGTTAACTAGAGCCTCATGGTTGTTTATTGAGTTGATTTTAAGTTAAACTGAGTTAGTTTAGTGTCCTTAGGCAGTGTGTGAAGTTTGGTTAAGTTTGGAGTTTAATCGACCAAGAACGTCCATGACGTTTGGATGGTATGCCTTAGAATGTACTTGTGTGTCTTGGTGTGTTTGGATGAGTTTTACATGTTTGTTTTACTTGAAACTTGCGTTGGATGTTCCTAAGACCTAGATGACTTTGTTTAGGGGTTTAACGTCTTGGCAAAACCCCTCTTAGGACCCACAAGGGTCCCTAGATGAAGGGCCCAATACTTGGGCAAAATCTGCCAAAAAGCAGTAGCCATCGACGACCCTAAGGACGGTCCGTTGGTCCCTCAACGGTCCGTCAACCTTGGGAGTCAACTAGAACAGTGAGTAGAGATGGGCCATGCTCCACTTTTGGATCTAAGTGTGCACCAACGATACCCTACCAACAGTCCGTTGGCCCCCTGATAGTCCGTTGGAGAAGGTCTCGTGTGTGAGACCTACCAAGCCTGTTAAGTGGCTGCCAACTTGGGGTGTTTTATTTAAATACACCCCAAGTCTTTTAAGACCCTAGGTGGATAATTTTAGTGTTTTTAGGTTATATTAAATTCGTTTTAAACCCTAGACCTAGACAAGACCCTCAATTTAACATTCAAACTCTCTCTCTAAAAAGAAAAAACTCTCTCAAAGTCACCATTGAAGCCAAGGCTCAAGGAGGGAAAGGAGGGCTGCTTTGGACTGGTTTCTTCATCAAAATTAGTGGGTTTCCTTCTCTTAAGGTTATGGTATCCATTCTTGAGTATCTTTTCATTCAAGAAGCCAACTTCCAAAAAGGTTTTCAAAAGGGTTTCTAAACTCAACTTTCTAACTTTGATTTCTAGTATGGGTCTTCTTTTATTTAAGTTGTAATGGTTTAAATGTATTTATCTTGGTTTGAATTGATGATTTTGATGTTAAAACTCCATGAAAATCTTGTTTACTTTGGCTTGAAAATGGGTTATGTGAGCATGACTTGAGTAGGGTATAAACTTGGGTCTTCTTGTATTTGTCATGTTGGTGTAGCTACTGCCCTAAGGGCCTTAATATGGTGAAATATTGACAAATTGCTTATGGGGGATGATGGTTTGATTTGTTGATGAGTTGCCCTCATTGTATAGTTCTTATTATGAATTGCTTTTTGAGTGGTATGGTTCACCTTATGGGTGGCGGTGCTAAGTGATGAAATTGATGTTATTTAGTATGTTTTGAATATTTAATCTTGAAGGTCTAATATGTTAAATGAAGAGATATTGGAAATGGGTCTTGTATTGTGTTTGGTGTTGCTTGAATTGCATGTTTGACCTAGTTTATGTCTAAATGAAGTGTATGATTATGAGAAGCATGTAGAGTGTGTAACTTGATGAATCAAGGTTAAATGAATGTGTAAAACTTGATGAGAATGAAATGATGCTTATATGCAAGGTGTGCACATGTACACACACACTTTAAAGAATGTATTATGCCAAGTTGAGTAAAAATGGGAATCTTGAGGTGGACACACTTCGTGAGTTGAGATGTAGTGTCTAGTAGCAACCTCTCCATTCCTAGTGAGCTTTCTAAGATAGACTATTATGTTGAGAAATTCGTGGGGAGTTATGCCTAGCACCGAGAGGATATGAAGGGGAGGTGGATTACACTTAGTGAGTTGAGATGTTGTAATCCAAAGTACCTCTTGAGATGAGTACTCCTCGTTAGTAGAGAGTGAGTTACTTAGTAACAATCTCCTTATCCCTTAACTATGTGCCCGCATAGGTGTAGCTATTGGGAAAGCCATGTAAACTCTAAGAAGCATGACCTTACACTGGTCAAGTAAGGATCCCTCATCCGATAGGGGTTAATATCGGGATTCCATGTCTAGCTGTCATGGTCTTTGTCGGTTAAGCTAACTCCCAAAAAAGAATTGATTTGAAACTAGTTAACTTGTATATTGTTGATATTGTATATGTATGTCGTGAAGTGCTCGATCCACATTAGTTACCTAGTAGGAGCATTAAGTGGGAGTTGTAGTATGGGATGCTATTCTCATATTGCACTTGGTGTGACCTATACCTACTATGGGAGATGAGTACTTTCATGAAATTCGTGTGAATGAGTACTATGGTGTGGTGTTATGGATGATTATTGTGGAGTACTTGAGTAAATGAAATGCATTAGGAGCACTAAGTGGGACTGATAGTATGGGATGCTACTATCACATTGCACTTAGTGTAACCTATATTTCCATGAGTGTTTTACATATGTTAGCCAAGGGCGTGGATTTGATTTCCAACGAAGTAAGCCTAAGATTTGGTGATTTTAAGGGTCACTTCGGTGTGCTTTGAAGGGAAGTGTAATGAAGATCCATTCTTGTCTCACCTTAGGGAGTCTTAGGATAACCTTGGGTTAGGGTAACTTCAAAGGAAAAAGAGTTCATATGACTTGGACCGTGCCATTCACTGTAAGGTCTTCATTGTAAGAATTCAAAATGATCACTGTAATGCTTTATTCAATTTTATTAAGATTAGTAAGTTCATTGTAATGTTCCTTTTAGTTTACTGTAAGTTTTAGTAAAGTTACTGTAAAGTGTTCTTTTGTTCAAAAAATAAGTGAGTGCTTCCTTAAGTGTTAAATGACGATTCTTATGTTGGTTTGTTTCTAAATTCATGAATATTATATTTAAATTGCATGAAAAGTTATTTTACTAAAATGTCCCTTTTCGTATGTTTTTGCATATGCCATAATTAGTACATTGTTGTACTAACCCCATACTTTTATATACCTTATGAGTATAGGTTGGAAGCCTTTTGGGAGGATCGGAGTTGAAGCTTGGGAATTCTATCTCTCAAGAATTGGGTATGTCCTCATATATTCGAGGACATAGTTTTATGTTTCTTAGTTTCTTTATTAAGACTGAAAAGGTATTTACTTTTATTGTAAAAGGTTCGTGTCCCTAAGATTCTAAATTGTGTCTTTAAGTTGGCTTATGACGATAAGATTTCCTAGTATTTATGAAAAGACTTCTTTTATTATTATTATCGTGAAAAGTTTTAATTCCGCACTACTTTTCATGCTTTATGTTATGAATGCTAGTTAGAGGGCTTGTACGAGACCCCAAAGTGTCAAGTATGCCCGGTCACGATTAGAAGGTTTTCCCTAACTTCTAGGGGGTGCTTTCGGGTCGTGACAGACTTGGTATCAGAGCTTAAGGTTTTGGAAAATAGTTTAAGGTCAAAAAGTCTCAAAAGACACATCTAGTAGTATCTTGGTCATTGGTGTGAGTCGCGACACATCCATGGACAAGAGGCTATAGGATGCTAGAAGTTTCACTTTCTTCTCTATTCTAATATCGTTCCTTAGAGTTGAGTATATAAGGTGTCTTTTATCAACCTCTTCTTTTTGTGTTTTTAGGAAATGAATACAAGGAGATCGACCGCTAGGAGTGAGGAGGGAGGTGTACCAAATGAGAGAGTCCTTCCCCGTGTTGACCAATTTCCTATTGTTGGCTTAGGGGAGGAAAATGAGGAGGTTCCTCTTCAAGAACCTCAATTGCCTCCGGAACCTCAAGGACCTCAAGTGCCTCCTATGCCTCAAGCTCCTTTTGTTGGGGGTGATATGACTAATGCAGAGTTGAGGGCTGCCCTAATGAACTTGACCCAACTCATGACGGCTCAAGCTCATGTTGTCAACAATCACTTTGTGGGCCAGGCTAACCAAGGAGAAAGGCCCCAACCAAATGCTAGTACTCCCGCTTCTAGGATTCGGGATTTCATGAGGATGAACCGTCCTACCTTTCATGACACTAAGGTGGATGAAGATCCACAAGGCTTCATAGATGATGTTTTTAGGGTGGTAGATGCTATGAGTGTGACCCCTAGGGAGAAAGAGGAATTGGCTGCTTACCAACTTAAGGATGTTGCTCAAGTGTGGTATGAGCAATGGAGGGGTGAGAGACCCTTAGAAAGAGGTCCGGTTAATTGGGAGGAATTCAAAGAGGCTTTTTTAGATATATTATTTCCTTTAGAGTGTAGGGAGAAGAAATGGTTAAATTCATGAACTTTAGTCAAGGGGGAATGAGTGTGCAAGAGTACTCTCGCAAATTCACCCAACTTTCTAAGTATGCCCCAACCATGGTAGCCAATGCTAGGGCTAGGATAAACAAGTTTGTGATGGGCGTGTCTAGCTTGGTCGAAAAAGTGTGTCGTACGACAATGCTTCTTAATGACATGGATATCTCTAAGCTCTTGGTTTATGCGCAACAAATTGAGGAGTCCACAATTAGGGAGATAAGGCAAGAGGGTAAGAGACCTAGGTCGGATAATTCTAGTTACCAAAGGCCTAAGAAGAGGTTTTAGCCCCAAGATTCTTCCATGGGAAACAAGGATAGGGCTCCAAATCAACATTCTTAAGGTGGTGGTCATTCCTATGAAAGGTCTAGGTGCCCTACTTGTGGCAAGCAACATGGGGGTAAGTGTCTTGCCGGAACGGATGGTTGTTTTGCATGTGGTAATAAAGGCCACAAGATGAGGGACTGCCCAAACCTTAAATCAAGGGGGAGAGATGTCAATCAAGCTTCCTTAGATCCTAATGTTCCCAATAAGAACCCTTCCTATGGGATGCGGGCTAGAAAGGATAATTAATCCAGATTGATGGTTTTGGTAAGTCTTAACACTTTGTTATTGTTCATTTTGTGTTATGAAATGAGTTTAGATGTTTTTATAGTTCATATGATTATGTCATCTTGATGAATTGCTTAAAGAATGAATTTTCGAAAATTTTTGGTACCTTGGTAGTGAACACAGTGAACTTCACTCTAGAATTTTGACATTTTGAAGAAAATTGTTTTGTATTGAATTTTAGTTTCAATGTGTGTAAAATTATTGTATATGAGCATGTTTAATGTTGGAGAAGGTAGTTCCTCCATAAAAGAAGTCTAAGGTTGAGTTTTGACTTTGTGAAGTTTGGCAAAAGTTGCCTATGTTGCTAAGTGTTGAAAGTGTAAAATGATGTTCCTTGATAATTGATGCTTTGATTTTTTATGTTTGGATAATTATCTAAGAGCATTATATGATGCTAACAGAGTCCTTGTTGTTCTTAAAATTTAAGTGTCATTCGAGGACGAATGTTATTACAAGTGGGGGAGAATATAACGCCCCAAAACGAACTAAGGTGAACTACAGCTTCATGGTTGTTTATTGAGTTGATTTTGAGTTAAACTGAGTTATTTTAGTGTCCTTAGGAAGTGTGTGAAGTTTGGAGTTCAATCGACCAAGAACGTCCATGACGTTTAGATGGTATGCCTTAGAATGTACTTATGTGTCTTGGTGTGTTTGGATGAGTTTTACAAGTTCGTTTTACTTGAAACTTGCGTTGGATGTTCCTAAGACCTAGATAACTTAGTTTAGGGGTTTAACGTCTGGGCACGACCCCACCTAGGACCCAAAAGGGGCCCTAGATGAAGGGCCCAAGACTTGGGCAAAATCAGCCAAAAAGCAGTAGCCATCGACGACCCTAAGAACGGTCCGTTGGTCCCTCAACGATCCGTCGACCTAGGGCGCCGATTGGAACAGTGAGTTGAGATAGGCCATGCTCCATTTTTGGAGCTAAGTGTCAACCAATGAGACCTTACCAACGGTCCGTTGTCCCCTTGACGGTCTGTTGGTGAAGCTCTCGTCTGTGAGACCTGCTAAGCCTGTTAAGTGTCTGCCAACTTTGGGTGTTTTATGTAAATACACCCCAAGTATTTTAAGACCCTAGGTTGATAATTTTAGTGTTTTTAGGTTATATTAAATTAGTTTTAAACCCTAGACCTAGACAAGACCCTCCCTTCAACATTCAAACTCTCTCTCTACAAAGAAAAAACTCTCTCAAAATCACCATTGAAGACAAGGATCAAGGAGGGAAAGGAGGGCTGCTTTGGACTTGTTTCTTCATAAAAATTAGTGGGTTTCCTTCTCTTAAAGTTATGGTATCCATTCTTGAGTATCTTTTCATTCAAGGAGCCAATTTCCAAAAAGGTTTTCAAAAGGGTTTCTAAACTCAACTTCTTCTAACTTTGATTTCTAGTATGGGTCTTCTTGTATTTATGTTCTAATGGTTTAAATGTATTTATCTTGGTTTGAATTGATGATTTTGATGTTAAAACTCCATGAAACTCTTATTTACGAATACTTCAACTTTTGGCTTGAAAATGGGTTATGTGAGCATGACTTGAGTAGGGTATAAACTTGGGTCTTCTTGTATTTGTCATGTTGTTGTAGCTACTGACATAAGGGCCTTAATATGGTGAAATATTGACAAATTGCTTATGGGGGATGATGGTTAGATTGTTGATGAGTTGCCCTCATTGTATAGTTCTTATTATGAATTGCTATTTGAGTGGTATGGTTCACCTTATGGGTGGCGGTGCTAAGTGATGAAATTGATGTTATTTAGTATGTTTTGAATATGTAATCTTGAAGGTCTAATATGTTAAATGAAGAGATATTGGAAATGGGTTTTGTATTGTGTTTGGTGTACCTTGAATTGCATGTTTGACCTAGTTTATGTCTAAATGATGTGTATGATTATGAGAAGCATGTAGAGTGTGTAACTTGGTGAATCAAGGTTAAATGAATGTGTAAAACTTGATGAGAATGAAATGATGCTTATATGCAAGGTGTGCACATGTACACACACACTTTAAAGAATGTATTATGCCAAGTTGAGTAAAAAGGGAAATCTTGAGGTGGACACACTTCGTGAGTTGAGATGTAGTGTCTAGTAGCAACCTCTCCATTCCTAGTGAGCTTTCTAAGATAGACTATTATGTTGAGGAATCCGTGGGGAGTTATGCCTAGCACCGAGAGGATATGCAGGGGAAGTGGATTACACTTCGTGAGTTGAGATGTTGTAATCCAAAGTACCTCTTGAGATGAGTACTCCTCGTTAGTAGAGAGTGAGTTACTTAGTAACAATCTCCTTATCCCTTAACTATGTACCCGCATAGGTGCAGCTATTGGGAAAGCCATGTAAACTCTAAGAAGCATGACCTTACACTAGTCAAGTAAGGATCCCTCATCCGATAGGGGTTAATATCGGGATTTCATGTCTAGCTCTCATGGTCTTTTTCGGTTAAGCTAACTCCACAAAAGAATTGATTTGAAACTAGTTAACTTGTATATTGTTGATATTGTGTATGTATGTCGTGAAGTGCTCGATCCACATTAGTTACCTACTAGGAGCATTAAGTGGGAGTAGTAGTATGGGATGCTATTCTCACATTGCACTTGGTGTGACCTATACCTACTATGGGAGAAGAGTACTTTCATGAAATCCGAGTGAATGAGTACTATGGTGTGGTGTTATGGATGATTATTGTGGAGTACTTGAGTAAATGGAATCCATTAGGAGCACTAAGCGAGAGTGGTAGTATAGGATGTTACTCTCACATTGCACTTATTGTGACCTATATTTCCATGAGTGTTTTGCATATGTTAGCCAAGGGCGTGGATTTGATTTCCAACGAATTAAGCGTAAGATTTGGTGATTTTAAGGGTCACTTTGGTGTGCTTTGAAGGGAAGTGTAATGAAGATACCTTCTTGGCTCACCTTAGGGAGTCTTAGGATAACCTTGGGTTAGGGCAATTTCAAAGGAAAAAGAGTTCATATGACTTGGACCGTGCCATTCACTGTAAGGTCTTCATTTTAAGAATTCAAAATGTTCACTGTAATGCTTTATTCAATTTTACTTCAAGATTAGTAAGTTCACCGTAATGTGCCTTTTAGTTTACTGTAAATTTTAGTAAAGTTACTGTAAAGTGTTCTTTTGGTTCAAAAATTGTGTGAGTTCTTCCTTAAGTGTTAAATGACAATTCTTATGTTTGTTTGTTTCTAAATTCATGAATATTATATTTAAATTCCATGAAAAGTTATTTTACTAAAATGTCCCTTTTCGTATGTTTTTGCATATGCCATAATTAGTACCTTGTTGTACTAACCCCATACTTTTATATACCTCATGAGTATAGGTTGGAAGCCTTTTGGGAGGATCGGAGTTGAAGCTTGGGAATTCTATCTCTCAAGAATTGGGTATGTCCTCATATATTCGAGGACATAGTTTTATGTTTCTTAATTTCTTTATTAAGACCGAAAATGTATTTACTTTTATTGTAAAAGGGTCGTGTCCCTAAGATTCTAAGTTGTGTCTTTAAGTTGGCTTATGACGTTAAGATTTCCTGGTATTTATGAAAAGACTTCTTTTATTATTATTGTGAAAAGTTTTAATTCCGTACTATTTTTCATGCTTTATGTTATGAATGCTAGTTAGAGGGCTTGTACGAGACCCCAAAATGTCAAGTACGCCCGGTCACGATTAGAAGGTTTTCCCTAACTTCTAGGGGGTGCTTTCGGTTCGTGACAGACCTGGTATCATAGCTTAAGGTTTTGGGAAATAGTTTAAGGTCGAAAAGTCTCCCACGACACATCTAGTAGTATCTTGGTCATTGGTGTGAGTCGCGACACATCCATGGACAAGAGGCTATAGGATGCTAGAAGTTTCACTTTCTTCTCTATTCTAATATCGTGCCTTAGAGTTGAGTATATAAGGTGTCTTTTATCAACCTCTTCTTTTTGTGTTTTTAGGAAATGAATACAAGGAGATCGACCGCTAGGAGGGAGGAGGGAGGTGTACCAAATGAGAGAGTCCTTCCCCGTGTTGACCAATTTCCTATTGTTGGCTTAGGGGAGGAAAATGAGGAGGTTCCTCTTCAAGAACCTCAATTGCCTCCGGAACCCCAAGGACCTCAAGTGCCTCCTATGCCTCAAGCTCCTTTTGTTGAGGGTGATATGACTAATGCGGAGTTGAGGGATGCCCTAATGAACTTGACCTAACTCATGACGGCTCAAGCTCATGTTATCAACAATCACTTTGTGGGCCAGGCTAACCAAGGAGATAGGCCCCAACCAAATGCTAGTACTCCCGCTTCTAGGATTCGGGATTTCATGAGGATGAACCCTCCTACCTTTCATGGCACTAAGGTGGATGAAGATCCACAAGGCTTCATAGATGAGGTTTTCAGGGTGGTAGATGCTATGGGTGTGACCCTTAGGGAGAAAGAGGAATTGGCTGCTTACCAACTTAAGGATGTTGCTCAAGTGTGGTATGAGCAATGGAGGGGTGAGAGACCCTTAGAAAGAGGTCCGGTTGATTGGGAGGAATTCAAAGAGGCTTTCCTAGATACATTCTTTCCTTTAGAGTGGAGGGAGAAGAAATGGTTAAATTCATGAACCTTAGTCAAGGGGGAATGAGTGTGCAAGAGTACTCTCGCAAATTCACCCAACTTTCTAAGTATGCCCCAACCATGGTAGCCAACCCTAGGGCTAGGATGAACAAGTTTGTGATGGGCGTGTCTACCTTGGTGGAAAAAGAGTGTCGTACGACAATGCTTCTTAATGACATGGATATCTCTAAGCTCTTGGTTTATGCGCAACAAATTGAGGAGTCCAAAATTAGGGAGATAAGACAAGGGGGTAAGAGACCTAGGTCGGATGATTCTAGTAACCGAAGGCCTAAGAAGAGGTTTTACTCCCAAGATTCTTCAATGGGAAACAAGGATAGGGCTCCAAATCAACATTCTCAAGGTGGTGGTCATTCCTATGAAAGGTCTAGGTGCCCTACTTGTGGCAAGCAACATGGGGGTAAGTGTCTTGCCGGAACGGATGGTTGTTTTGCATGTGGTAATAAAGGCCACAAGATGAGGGACTGCCCAAACCTTAAATCAAGGGGGAGAGATGTCAATCAAGCTTCCCTAGATCCTAATGCTCCCAATAAGAACCCTTCCTATGGGATGGGGGCTAGAAAGGATAATTAATCCGGATTGATGGTTTTGGTAAGTCTTAACACTTTGTTATTGTTCATTTTGTGTTATGAAATGAGTTTAGATGTTTTTATAGTTCATATGATTATGTCATCTTGATGAATTGCTTAAAGAATGAATTTTCGAAAATTTTTGGTACCTTGGTAGTGAACACAGTGAACTTCACTCTAGAATTTTGACATTTTGAAGAAAATTGTTTTGTCTTGAATTTTAGTTTCAATGTGTGTAAAATTATTGTATATGAGCATGTTTAATGTTGGAGAAGGTAGTTCCTCCATAAAAGAAGTCTAAGGTTGAGTTTTGACTTCGTGAAGTTTGGCAAAAGTTGCCTATGTTGCTAAGTGTTGAAAGTGTAAAATGATGTTCCTTGCTAATTGATGCTTTGATTTTTGATGTTTTGATAATTATCTAAGTGCATTATATGATGCTAAGAGAGTCCTTGTTGTTCTTAAAATTTAAGTGTCATTCGAGGACGAATGTTATTCCAAGTGGGGGAGAATATAACGCCCCAAAACGAACTAAGGTGAACTAGAGCCTCATTGTTGTTTCTTGAGTTGATTTTAAGTTAAACTGAGTTAGTTTAGTGTCCTTAGGCAGTGTGTGAAGTTTGGTTAAGTTTGGAGTTCAATCGACCAAGAACGTCCATGACGTTTGGATGGTATGCCTTAGAATGTACTTGTGTGTCTTGGTGTGTTTGGATGAGTTTTACGTGTTCGTTTTACATGAAACTTGCGTTGGATATTCATAAGACCTATACGACTTAGTTTAGGGGTTTAATGTCTGGGCACACCCCCACCTAGGACCCACAAGGGGACCTAGATGAAGGGCCCAATACTTGGGCAAAATCTGCCAAAAAGCAGTAGCCATAGATGACCCTAAGGACGGTCCGTTGGTCCCTCAACGGTCCTTCGTTCTGGGGCGTCGATTGGAACAGTGAGTTGATATGGGCCATGCTCCATTTTTGGAGCTAAGTGTCCACCAACGAGACCCTACCAACGGTCTGTTGGCCCCCTGACGGTCCGTTGGTGAAGGTCTCGTCTGTGATACCTGCCAAGCCTGTTAAGTGGCTGCCAACTTGGGGTGTTTTATGTAAATACACCCCAAGTCTTTTAAGACCCTTAGTGGATAATTTTAGTGTTTTTAGGTTATATTAAATTAGTTTTAAACCCTAGACCTAGACAAGACCCTCACTTCAACATTCAAACTGTCTCTCTAAAAAGGAAAAACTCTCTCAAAGTCACCATTGAAGCCAAGGCTCAAGGAGGGAAAGGAGGGCTGCTTTGGACTTGTTTCTTCATCAAAATTAGTGGGTTTCCTTCTCTTAAAGTTATGGTATCCATTCTTGAGTATCTTTTCATTCAAGAAGCCAACTTCCAAAAAGGTTTTCAAAAGGGTTTCTAAACTCAACTTCTTCTAACTTTGATTTCTAGTATGGGTCTTCTTGTATTTATTTTCTAATGGTTTAAATGTATTATGTTGGTTTGAATTGATGATTTTGATGTTAAAACTCCATGAAACTCTTGTTTACGCATACTTCAACTTTTGGCTTGAAAATGGGTTATGTGAGCATGACTTGAGTAGGGTATAAACTTGGGTCTTCTTGTATTTGTCATGTTGGTGTAGCTACTGCCCTAAGGGCCTTAATATGGTGAAATATTGATAAATTGCTTATGGGGGATGATGGTTTGATTTGTTGATGAGTTGCCCTCATTGTATAGTTCTTATTATGAATTGCTATTTGAGTGGTATCGTTCACCTTATGGGTGGTGCTGCTAAGTGATGAAATTGATGTTATTTAGTATGTTTTGAATATGTAATCTTGAAGTTATAATATGTTAAATGAAGAGATATTGGAAATGGGCCTTGTATTGTGTTTGGTGTAGCTTGAATTGCATGTTTGACCTAGTTTACGTCTAAATGAACTGTATGATTATGAGAAGCATGCAAAGTGTGTAACTTGATGAATCAAGGTTAAATGAATGTGTAGAACTTGAATACAATGAAATGATGCTTATATTCAAGGTGTGCACATGTACACACACACACTTTAAAGAATGTATTATGACAAGTTGAGTAAAAAGGGGAATCTTGAGGTGGACACACTTCATGAGTTGCGATGTAGTGTCTAGTAGCAACCTCTCCTTTCCTAGTGAGCTTTCTAAGAAAGACTATTATGTTGAGAAATCCGTGGGGAGTTATGCCTAGCACCGAGAGGATATGAAGGGGAGGTGGATTACACTTCGTGAGTTGAGATGTTGTAATCCAAAGTACCTCTTGAGATGAGTACTCCTCGTTAGTAGAGAGTGAGTTACTTAGTAACAATCTCCTTATCCCTTAACTATGTGCCCACATAGGTGTAGCTATTGGGAAATCCATGTAAACGCTAAGAAGCATGACCTTACACTAGTCGAGTAAGGATCCCTCATCCGATAGGGGTTAATATCGGGATTCCGTATCCAGATCTCATGGTCTTTGTCGGTTAAGCTAACTCCCACAAAAGAATTAATTTGAAACTAGTTAACTTGTATATTGTTGATATTGTGTATGTATGTCGTGAAGTGCTCGATCTACATTAGTTACCTAGTAGGAGCATTAAGTAGGAGTAGTAGTATGTGATGCTATTATCACATTGCACTTGGTGTGACCTATACCTACTATGGTAGAAGAGTACTTTCATGAAATCCGTGTGAATGAGTACTATGGTGTGGTGTTATGGATGATTATTGTGGAGTACTTGAGTAAATGGAATCCATTAGGAGCACTAAGTGGTAGTGGTAGTATGGGATGTTACTCTCACATTGCACTTATTGTGACCTATATTTCCATGAGTGTTTTGCATATGTTAGCCAAGGGCGTGGATTTGATTTCCAACGAATTAAGCGTAAGATTTGGTGATTTTAAGGGTCACTTTGGTGTGCTTTGAAGGGAAGTGTAATGAAGATACCTTCTTGGCTCACCTTAGGGAGTCTTAGGATAACCTTGGGTTAGGTCAACTTCAAAAGAAAAAGAGTTCATATGACTTGGACCGTGCCATTCACTATAAGGTCTTCATTGTAAGAATTCAAAATGTTCAGTGTAATGTTTTATTCAATTTTACTGTAAGATTAGTAAGTTCACTGTAATGTTCCTTTTAGTTTGATGTAAGTGTTAGTAAAGTTACTGTAAAGTGTTCTTTTGGTTCAAAAATTATGTGAGTCCTTCCTTAAGTGTTAAATGACGATTCTTATGTTGGTTTGTTTCTAAATTCATGAATATTATATTTAAATTGAATGAAAAGTTATTTTACTAAAATGTCCCTTTTCGTATGTTTTTGCATATGCCATACTTAGTACATTGTTGTACTAACCCCATACTTTTATATACCTTATGAGTATAGGTTGGAAGCCTTTTGGGAGGATAGGAGTTGAAGATTGGGAATTCTATCTCTCAAGAATTGGGTATGTCCTCATATATTCGAGGACATAGTTTTATGTTTCTTAGTTTCTTTATTAAGACTGAAAATGTATTTACTTTTATTGTAAAAGGGCCGTGTCCCTAAGATTCTATGTTATGTCTTTAAGTTGGCTAATGACGATAAGATTTCCTAGTATTTATGAAAAGACTTCTTTATTATTATTATCGTGAAAAGTTTTAATTCCGCACTACTTTTCATGCTTTATGTTATGAATGCTAGTTAGAGGGCTTGTACGAGACCCTAAAGGGTCAAGTATGCCCGGTCACGATTCGAAGGTTTTCCCTAACTTTTAGGGGGTGCTTTCGGGTCGTGACAACAATGTTTAGGTGAAAGAACACATTATAAGACTCTAGAGGCACGTCATAGGAATGCAAGAAGATGATAGTTTCCTAAGCATCACATAGTCTCTCATTCATAAGTGTGGCGCGCTTTACAATTATGAATAAGAATCCATATAGACGTTGTTTAATGAGACAACGATTGTAGGGATAGTAAACCTTATGATCTGGTACAAAGATTGTCACATCCGGGGAGCACCCCCTAGACGTAACCGTCGTCATCGTCCTCGGAGAGGGCTAAGACTAGCTTTTTGAATTCATCAAAACATTCATAGGTTAAAAAGTGCGAAAAATTAAAACTTTTCATATACATCTACATAATGAGGTTTACATAGACCTCTTATATACATAGGGAGTTTATTTAAACTCCTCGCAATAAGAAGCTTACATAGTCTTCTACTTTTATGTCACATATATATAACATACACAATATAGTCTTAATAGGGATGTCTCATATAAAACCATCTAAACAGAATAGAACAATATGGGCATAGCCCTTACACAAATGTATAAATGCCACTTAGGGCATACAACAATGTCTTGAACAATAAGAGTGAAACAAATGTCATTAGACTATAGCAAGTCACATAGGTAGAATAAGGAAAAAGGCATCATCCTCGGATCTTGAGGACATACCCACACTTGGAGAAATGATCCAAGCCTTCTTGCAAAATGGCCACGAACCCTTCAACGATCGGAACCTAAAATAGTGGGGAAAAGGGAGAAATAGGGGTTAGCACATCACTTGTACTAAGTATGGAAACATATGCACACACAACATAGAAATCATGCAAAAAGGGGACATTTGATAAAACCATGCAAAGTTACTTTGAAAAGCCTTATGCATAATCAAGAACACACATATAAAACAATAATCATGTATTCCTTAATACATTAGCATATTCAACACAAGACAAACATCATCAAGTTAAGTCAAGTCAACATGTGTATAGCATATTAGAACTCATAAACAAAGAAACTCCAAGATCGTGCTATCAAAACAAAGAATGCTCAAGAGTTCATATCATTACAATACAAGCAAAACCCTTACTGATAACCCCTTACGAAGCTTGCTAGTACAATAGTCAAGTGAAGCCTCACAACCCCACTAAACCTAGCAAGCCAATCAAAGGATCATAAATGATGTCTAACTCCCCATTACATATCAGCATAAGTATTAATCATCATATTTAGCAATATAGACCAAAACCATGTTCATAAGCGAAACCAACATCATATAGTATCATTAACATGTAAAGCCAACAAATACATATCTTTCACTTTATAAAAGTATAAGAACATAAAAACATCCTTCTAGGACTCCCTCAAGGCCAACTAGTGCAATATATAGGTAGACTCCCATACCCCTACCTAGATTAACTCAATCCCCTTAAGTCCTCCTAGTTAGAGTTCACTTTATTACATCATTTTACTTTTGGGAACATATTTGCCTTAACCGACATAGACCACATGAGATAATGTGGAATCCGATATCATGGAACCCTACGCCGAAAGAAGGTGGACTACTTGCCAAGGTAGTACCAAAACATATCATCTAAGTGGATCCACTAGCTAGTATTCCTATGAGGGAAACATAGTGCAAGAACTAGGATATGTACTTGGGAACCTCTTTATGCACCATGCATTAAAGTCTCCAATCTCATGAGTACTATAGTGAACCTACCTTCCCTATTTGGGAAGGGCCACTCCTCCCCACTAGTTCACTCAGTGCTAAGCTACAGTCCTTTTTGGAAAAAAATGTCTTTCTTTAACAATCATAACATAGTTTAGGTCATAGGAGACTAACTCCTTGATTAGTAATAACCATTAGATCAATAGGAATTGCATGAGAACATCCTTTAAATACAACCCTCTCATGTGAATTAACAAATTAACATCATCATAATATAATAAGGCACATAGGCAATTCATAACCAACCTTATATCATTACATCTTAGACAACATATCACAAGCCATATTATCAAGACATTTAAATTACATCATCATACCAAACCCACTTATTCTAATCACAAAACACACTTCAATTGAACTTCATCACCAAACACAAGTCATCATAATTGAAGTAGAGGTTTGAGATTACAAAGACTTACCCAATCTCCTTCACAAACTCTCATCCAAGGTTTTACCATCAACCATCCAATTCCACCAAAAAATGAGTGTAATATCATCACACAATAGTATATAACATAATATCTAAGTCAATTATAACCATCCAAAATGATGCAATCAAGAGTTCATAATCTAGGGTTAGGGAATTGGGTCAAAATCATCATCCCTACCACATACAAGATATAATCATCAAGAACCAACTCAATTAATTACTAATGTATCATAATCTAATCATAATAACCAATAGAAACCATAAATAATAAAATATTGAAGATAAAATTCGTATTAGGATGAGGAGTTCCCATACCTTGATATTTGTTGAAGATTGATGGAGAAAAATGATCTTCTTGGTGCCATAATGATCTTGACCTAGCCTTCCTATGGAGTTCTTCTTTAGGAGAGAGTAAGTAGAGAGAGCAATTTGTGTTTGGGAATTGGGAGGTGTAAAGTTGGGTTTAGGGGTAGGTTATATAGTTAACTAACTAAACTAATTAACCGTACCCTAATCCCTAATTAAACCCCTAAATAACTAACTAAATTAAATGAACCAATTAAAACTCATCAGCAAAATTACAGAATTTACCTACGAGACCCCGACCTACGGTCCGTAGGTTAGTGTACGCCCTATCCCCCCAACCGTCCTGAACGTCCGTAGTTTGGATCAGATAGTTTTCATATTGGCCATTTCATTAAAATGTCTAGGTGTCCAACGACGAAGGCATCAATGTCCCATCGTTTATCCTACGACCCTGTCGACGGCAAGCGTAGGTAGTTACTGCCTGCACTGCCTAGTTTGGAAGGTTTGGGTCAAATGCACGGGTCCTCTCCAAGGACCCCTAGACTTGTCCTTGGGGATTCGTACCCGGAGGTTTTGACCCTAAACCTACTCTAATATGTGTTAAGACATCTTTCCACCAAATTCTTCAAATTCCGACTCCTTAAACTCCATGAAATAGGCTAAGGCATACTAGCACCTCTTTCGCAATACTATGGACGTCATGGACGTTCCTTGAGGTCTTGACTCTAAAACTTCCTAATAGAGTTATTAACACTATATGGACCTTAAAACAGTGTTATAAACGCTAGACACTAATGTGAGGATCTAGATTAGATTTTGGACTTTCAGAGTGTTACACTATTAAGGTAAGTGCTTTGAAAGAGCACTATGACATAAAACTTCATAAAATCTTGGCAAACATTTAGGTACCTGAAAATAATGGAAAATGAAGAGATCTCGATAAGTTATGTCATATTGGAGTTGAATCAAAATGACCGTCCACTGTATCTTTGATATGAAATAGCATTCGTGTTATAAATGGTTACGAGGATCTTAAGTTCGAATCTGTCATATAGTGTGGACAAATAAATGATTGACACTATTCAATTATATTTTGTTTCACTTAGAAAGGTGATGTTATGATCTTATAGATCATGGATCAAAATATAATGTTAGTGTGGCATAGAGGAATCATTTTGCGAAAGTATACCCGTAAGACAAAAACTGCGGTTTGTGCTTGGGGAATAAAAGGTTATCGCTAAAATTCTAACATTATTAATTGGGGATATATTCTCCAGTGGTGGATGCTTGTTTATGTCTGGCAATAGATAATACTTGAATATGCATAATGAATGGTTATTACGACTCACTAGACAATTAAGGTTATATGAAAATCCTTGAAGGATTTACAACGTCTTAAAGCAATTCCATTGATTACCTAATGATTTTAATAATTCTTAACACAAAGAAAAAATCTTTTCAACCTCATGAAAATGATTTAAAATTTTATGTATTAGTGCAATTGGTCAATCCATTGATTACCTAGAAGATGTATAATTTTCTTTGAGAAGAAAAGACGAGCTTCAATAAAATTGATCAATTGGTCATAAGTCAGAAATGAAATAATTATGTAGATGCAGAATATTTATTTGATCTATATAAAGTTCGATCACAAATGAGATATTTGCTTACATATGGAGGCACAACAATATATCGTCATTCAACAAACATTGCTAACCACTTCTTCAAATCATGAAAAAATAATCTTGATGTATGAAGTAAGTCGAGGGTGTGTTTTGTTGTAATCATGATCTATCATATTCAGAAAATATGTGATTTTCCTTTGACAAAGGATATTTCAGACACCATATATGAAAATAATATATAGCTCAATTGAAGGGAGAATATAATCAAAAGAGATCGGACGATGTATATTTCACCAAAAGTATCTTTCACATATGATCTTCAAAAAAATGGTAAGATAGACGTTCAAAGGATCATTCAAGTGATAATCTTGTATATTAACTCACTAAGGATTGCCAACATCAATATTTGAGAAGTTGTGATATAAGATTGGAATGCATAGTCTCCGAGATATCAAGTAAAAAATTTATTGGGCTAGAAAAATATGTGTTGTACTCTTTTCCTTAACCATGATTTTGTCCTAAATGAGGTTTTCTCAAAAGATTTTTAACGAGGCAACATTGAAGCGTATTAAAAGATATGTGTACTTTTTTTCATTCATTAGGAATTTTTCCTAGTAAGGTCATAACGAGACACATTAATTATGGACATCCAAGGGGGATTTTTATAAAATATTATAGTGTGGATGTCCAATACACCAAGAAGTTACACCCATTATCTCCATTACATTCTTCCATTATGAAGATAGTCATAACCTCCAGCTTGATAATCATTATTCTTGTAACCTTTCACTTTCATAACCTCCTCTATTATATCCATGTTAATGTCGTGTTTATGACTAATCTTTTGTATTCCTCTATGTTACACTATAAATAGAGGCATAAGAGTTCATATTGTACAGAAGATTTGATGAATACTTGAAACAAAGAAAATGATCTTATATTGTTCCTCTTGTCTTATATTCTTCTTGTCTTCATCTTAATATTATTTTTTTGTTCTTTAGTTTTACAACATGAAAGAATAGTTTAAAATTTTAACTAACAATACAAAAATGTATAAGCTTAAAAAATGTCAATTCATGTTTTATAATATGTAAAATATACTGTCATTGTCATTTGCCCGTTGGTTGTCCAACATTTATATGGATGACTCTTACTCCCTCTGTTTAATTAATGAGCTCATTTCCTTTTTAATGTGTTTAAAAACGAATAATGCTTTTCCATTTTTTGAAACATTTTAATTTTAATTTTTCACGTGACATGTTTAAAACCACATGATTAAAGGATATTTTGATACATTTAATATAACTTTAATTTAGAACCACAAAATCAAAAAGTCTTCTTTGTTTTCTTAAACTCCGTTTAAAGTCAAATCAGATCATTCTTTTCCAAATGAAGGAAGTATTATCTAAGAGCGAAAATTGTTTTTTCCGGAGAAAACACTTTTTGTAACGATCAAAACCTCATAGACCGTGACAACTAACAGGCAGACCCCAGACAACACATTGGGGAGAACCTATACCCCGTGTCATCAGCGGAGAGCTAAACATTTTGAGAAGGCTGTGACAATTAAAATTAGGAACTAACAAAATTTTCAGTGAGTGACTTCACATCCATTTTCTCCACCGTGATAGATAGGGAAGATGTCAAGATTTTCCACCAACCACAATCGTATACATTTTTCTTTTCAATTTAGATTTTTTAAATTCATAAAAATGCATGATAAATATATAAACAAAAATAATACTTTTTCAATGATGTGTCAAAATATTTATCGAACATTTACGAAACATTCTAGAAAAAATAACATTAATTTATTAACTTTCTTAATATAAAGTTATTATCCATATTAAATTTTGTTACTTCTTAAATTTAATGGTTGTTAAATGTATTGTTGTTTGATAGAAATTGTATGAAAATCCTATCAAAAATTAAGATCTTAGCTAGTCACGATTCACCTTTAAAATTATGGAAGCCATCAATTTGTTATCAATAAAAACAAAAATTGGTTCAAACCTCTCAATAATGATTTAGGCACAATCATATGTGTGTGATTGCACATAATCTTTTCTTGTATTTATTTTATACAAAAGGATGGAAAGCCCGTGCAAGCACGGGCCTTACAAAAAATGATTTAGTAATAAAAATAATTATCATTAGATTAATTTTAAATGAAATTTGTTGAATTATAATTCCATTAATTTAAATAATATTTGTTAAATTACAATTGAATTGATTCAAATAGGATTTGGTAAAGTTCTATAATTTCGAGTTCAGGCCAACGACTTGATGAGGTCTCGATCTTTCATATATATATGAAGGGTTAAAATTTCAGTAGTTAATATTAAGAAAATATATTTTTTCATGTTTTATACTTAAACATTAATTACTTGTTCCTCAAGTGAATCAAGTGAATACCACAAAGTGATCTGTACGAGGTTACCACAACTACAAACTGAGTTCTATGATAATGAAGTGCTAGAAAGAGTTGGGAAAAAAATAGGAAGGCTAGTAAAAATAGACTTATGCATTTAAGCGACAATAAGAGGCCGCTATTGCTAGACCCCCAAAATGAATTGAGGTGTCTAGAGCCTCACATGTTCCTTGTAAGCTTGTTAACATGTTAATTTAAGTGTTTTAAAGCATGTATGATTGGTTTGAAGTTATTTGGAAGTCAAACGTCCAAGAATGTCCAAGACGTTCGAAAGTTAGCCCTTGAGACGTGCATGTGTGTCTTGGTGTGTCTTGACATGTTTTAAATGTTATATATTATTGAAAGTGATATGGAAGGTCCTTAGCTCATATATGAGTGTATTTATGCTGGAAAAGCCCGAGTACGACTCCACAAGGGCCCCGCAAGAAGCCCTCAAGGAGGACCCCTTAATAATGCCTAGGCACTGCCATGGCACTGTCAAACGACGGCCAAGAACAACGCCTCATAACTGGACCTACGCCCCGTCAATGGGCAGGCGTCGTCACAAACTTAGCCTAGGAGATTAAGCCACCAAATTACAGCTGCAGTCGCAAGCCTTGAAGGTACAGGATGGGCCGTCGTTGCACCAATGGTCCGTCAACTGCTGCCCGTCAATGCAGTCTGCAAACTGCCTGCACGCGCTGTTTTATTAAAGGGGTGAATGATAAATTCATCCCACATTCCTAAATTACTATGGACGATTATTATGGGGGTATTTTAGGTATAATAAGTTAGTTAAGAACATGAAAACCCCATTCCCAATCCATTGTTAAAAAATTCGACTTCCCTCTACCAAAGAAACCTCCCTACAAACTTCCATTGAAGATGAAGTTCAAGAAAAAACCATGGTGGTGGATTCTCAATCTTCCTTCACAAAGTTTCCATGGTTTTCTTATATAATGAGGTATGTTGATCCTTCATCCTTAGTCAACCTTTGTTCTAAGGAGTTCCTTCCAATGTTTCAAAGAGATAATCATGATCAACTCTCCTATCTTTCAATCTAGCCATGTGTTCCTTCTCAAAAAGATTTCAAAAGCATGTGACTATTTGATGATTAGCTACTGTTTTTCATTATAAATTCAATCCAATTTCTTGATGAACCCATGACCCCTCGCAATCTCGATTTTACCTATATTGTTGTATATTATGACCTTGATGCTAGAATGATTGTTATGAGATTCAATTATGATAAATTTATTTAGCTACTGCCTAAGATGTAAATTCATGATGAATTATGTATATTTGATCCAATGTGGATCAAGCTTTGAATATTTGAATGAGATTGACATATTTTCTTCTATCCTCAATCGATTAGCATTGTAATGTACCTAATGTGTGCTTGAATTTTATAGTAATTGAAGCATGATTTGGTTTAGGTTAAGATACATTTAGCTACTGACCTATACTTGAATTGTTGATGAAAGATGAATATTGATCAATGATGATCAAAGGTTGATGAATTGGTAAGGTTTACTCTATTCCTCTACTTTTCTATATAATTTTTAGATGATTGGCCATGTATGACATTGTGTAGTATGGTCCACTTATTGTGGCGGTATTTACTTCTTGATAATCTGTATATGTGTTGATCGTGTCCTTTAAGGCCAATGGGTGTTACATGAGTGTGTGTTATGATAATCACACTATGTGAAGCTTATGCCTAGTTTCCATTCTAGTTATGATCTAGGTAATATTGTTAATGTTATGAGCATGTGAATAACTATATTAGGGTGCTTTAGGTGCTGCCATTGATGAGCCATAATGGTTAATGACACCTTACCTATGTACCCTTATATGAATGTGTGATTAGCTAATGTTAGGAGTCTTGAATGCAAGTGTTGAAGTTATCTTGTCTGTGATGCTAAATTGTGTTGTGTGGTATATGCTTGTATGTACATTGTGGTCCTAAGAGGGTGGCTTCCTCAATATGTAGTTGATAGCCATTATGTGATCATATTTGCCAATGTACACACTCACACCTCATGCATGCTTACAAGTAGTATAGGTTCATCGTGTCTAAATGAAATGATATTCTCATAAGAAGTAATGTCTACTACTATGAAAGTAAAGTATATGTCCATGAAATATGTTATGAATCCCTTAAATAAGATGCCTTGATTGGTGTACTTGTAACATTCCAAAAAATTACATGTCTAGTGAAGATCCCAGTAGGTCTTTAAGAATACGTATTAGGGGTACATAGGCACCCCCATACCCAATATTAAGAAATATTGGGCATAGTAAAATACATTTTGGGTTGTCCTACCCAATCCAAGATTGCTTGTCCAAGAAATGTACCTGCAAGGAAGACCCTAAGCTAAAAATATTCTCTTCATAATGTCTGCACAATATGTACTAGGCATCCAAGTGTCAAGCCTAGCACCATCTCACATGACCATTTAAAATGATCATGTAAATTAAGTAGTGCCCAAGGATATGGTGAGGATCATTGGTACAATAAGTAAGCATTCCAAATGAACCATGAATAATAGTTAGTTAGGAAAGTACAACCAACACATGTGCAAGACATGTGAAAATCGGCCAAAGGAGTGGACCACCCTAACCGAATTCGGTTAGGGTAGTTAAGGGGTAGCATGTGCGGACGGGTCCCTCCATGTGGGGACTAACTTCCTAACAAACTCTAGACTCTAACTAACTTTCCTAAATATCTAATTAATCTAGGACTAACAAAAATGGACCAATTAGTGCACCCGACAACCTAAGACTTAATCGGGTGACACTAACCTAGTAACTAGTTAAAGAGACAACCTAGTACCTAACCTAGGATGGTCCAAAAGGGTTAGTTATGGTCCCAAAGACTTAGGGATACATTAGTAATTACCCTAGGTCACTTATTTAATTAAATTAGGAATTTAGTTAATTAATTTAAATGGCAAAAACGAAATCCTTACACTAAACTAGTAACTAGTTCAAGACACATCCTAGTACTTAACCTAGGATGGTCTAAAAGGGTTATTGATGGTCCAAAGACTTAGGGGTACTTTAGTAATTACCCTAGGTCACCTAATTAATTAATTAATAAGTTTAATTAATTAAATTAAATGTTCAAACCGAAATCCTTACACTAACCTAGTATAACTAAAGAAACATCCTAGTACATAACCTAGGATGGTCCAAAAGGGTTAGTGATGGTCCCAAAAAATTAGGGTTACTTTAGTAATTACCCTAGGTACCTTAATTAATTAAATTAAGGATTTAATTAATTAATAAGAATTTCTAAAATTGGCCGAGCCAACACCAATTTCCAGATTTTCAGTCAAGTCAACATCCTCCTATGTTTAGTCAACTTAGGAGGGTCGTTTTGGTAATTAAATAATTAATTTATTTAATTAACTTATTAAGCCTTATTTTAATGAGTCATGATCAGTTCCTAAGACTTAGACTCACGTTCAAACACTAAGAGTTTCACAAACGCAAAACACTAAACAACGAAAACTAAAACGGGAAAAGTTTCTATCGATGTTCTTAGGCGATTCCTAGGTTTCTTCAAGGTTTCGTGCAAGGTGGTCTTCGTAAATTAAGTTCTACATAAGGTATGGGTTTCTCTCCTGCAATTCTTTCTCCAAGAGGATTTTCAATAGTCTTGAATCTATGAAATCTCGAAACTAAGGTTGCTTCCTAACGTTCTTGTTGAACGTCGTTCTCTTTAGTCTCCTTGTTTTCGATTCTAATGAACATGTATATGTAAATCTCGAACATGTTGTTGGTATGTGGTTCTAGCTGATTATTATATGTAAGTTCTTGATTTGTTAATGATTCATGAGGCCATAGGTTGGATTCGAGTGATGAAGTGATTAGTTACACAGATTAAGGAATGACATAATGCTTAGTTTCGTGTTAGAGAAAGATGATGTTGTTATGAGTTATTTATGAAGTCGAATCTACTGTTATAAGCTGTTCATTGAATGATAATGATAAGTTAATTAAATGCTAAAAGGTTGGCTTACAACAAATGAAGTTTAAATGACCACCATATGTGAAAGTTTGGTCTATGTCAATAATTTGGGCAATAAATTGGTTGTTTAATCGAATTGGCTACAATATTGCTATCAAAGAATGATGGAAAAATGGCTAATAATGTTATGCCTAAGCTATGATATAAGATTGGCTAATAATGAATTCATGAAATTATATTTGAATGAATGTTTGGTTGATGCCAATAAAATGGCTAACAATGTTTTGCCCAAAAAGTTGAATTGAATTGGCTTACAATATTTCTTTTAATTAATGATGGAAAAATTGGATAATGAAAATCTTATGAAATTATATATGAATGAATGTTTGGCTTGTGCCAATGAATTGGCTACGAAGTCATTTCCAAATTTTCTAGGCCAAAACTAATTTTATGCCAACCACAGATAGCCAAAAATATTGAAATGGCAACTTAAGCACATCTAAAGTAATTCAATGAATCCATATCCAAGGGCATGACATTCATTGTGACAACTCCCAACATGCTCTAAAAGAATGAACTATGAACTTATGTAATTATTGAATGAAATGCTCATCGTCCATAAACGATGATATGAAGCTACTAAATGAAAGTAAGCGAGTAACGTGAGTAATAACATACTAAAGATGTCTAAGTTAAGAAAGTGACCAGAATGAGGTGTTAAAAGAAGTGAGACAAGCCTCACTTACACCTAAGTTACTATGTTAAAAATACTCATGAATGAAGGTGTTAGAATGTGTGAGACAAGTCTGATTAACACCAAAGATGTTATGTAAGGAAATTTCAAATTTCATCAATGTAAAGAAAAGGATGACAAGTCATCAATAGAGTAAGTAAATCCAATCTAGAAGCAAGCTTCCATAATGTTTCAGTTAACTCTAAAAGATAAGAAGATAAAGAAAGTAAGCAAAGCACCGATACACTAGTTATGAGCATGTTCTTGTACGTGTAAGTCTCATGAGACGAGGCTACCACCTAGGTGGATAAGTAATCTCCTTACGTCCCTAGTCTTCGAACTATGTCTAGCTAACATAGGAACTAGCCTGTGGTTTCCACCTAAGAGATCTTTGTATGTTTCGATCTCACCTTGGCAAGTGGGATCACCTCTTTTTGGTGTGGGGTAGACACTGGATTTCATGTTTAGCTCACATGATCTATGTTGGTTAATGCTCAAAAGATGTTCTTGGTTCACTATAGCCGTGAGCCGCTCCTTTTTGTTGTAGAGTAAACACTTGATACGGATTTTCCTTAGCTGGGAATCACCCCTTTTCGGTGTGGGGCAGAAACTGGATTTCATGAGTAGCTCACAGGATCTAGACTCATTTTAATCAGTGAATCACCTCTTTTCGATGTGGGAAAGACACTGGATTTCATGTTAGCTTGCATGATCTTACTTCTAGAGATGTCTCTAAGAAATCAAGAAAGAAAGATGATGGAACGTATGTTCAAAGTGAGCTATGAAAGTACGAGCTTAAGAATGTCAATTTCCAATATCAATACCAATGAAGTTTCAGCAAATAATGGGCAAAGCCAAATAAGATTAGCTTATAATAACTTCTTATATGATGCCAATAAAGGAGAGTAGAAACATAATAGCAAATCAAAGCTTCATAACTTCCCTAACATGAAAATGATGAAATAAGTGGCATAGCCAATAGAGAATGGCTTATGAAGTGTTAATTAATATATAATGTAATGAATGACCCATTGTAAGGATAGTGATATCATTCCTTAGTCCTTGGGTTACTTACTTGATTCATTGTGGGCATGGGACTACAATAAATCATTGCACTTGTAAGTAAAATATATGACAAAAGAAATTATTGAACTATACAATAGAAGAAGAAAAAGACTGAAAAATAATCTAAGTGTCAAAAATAGGGCTCTCGGGTTTGGCATAATCAAATTTTCAAATCTTCGCTAGAGTTGTTCTAAAATTATGTTGATGATACTAATGTCTTGTGATCATATAGAAAATGATTTGTGTGCTTTGAATGCATGAAAATATGTCATATTCATACCACAATTCACAAATAACGGATTAGGAAAGTATAGTAATGTTACTTTCCAAAAATGACATGTTGTTTAGGAAGAGCCTTCCTTGATCATGTATAGCTTTATGTGTATGTGTTCATACACCCATACTTAGTACAAGTGGTGTACTTACCCTATACATTTACTATTTTTATAGGTGCAGGTCAGAGAGAAAATTCAAGACTTATTGCAGCGGTTTTGACTCAGCGTTCCCAAGACCATTTGATAGGTCCTATTGATTTCAAGGATGCTACAGTTTTAGTCTAGCCTAGTATTTAGAAATAGGTAGAGGATGTTGTCCCTAGCGTTTGTTTCAGATGTTTTATTTTTGAAGCTTTTGGATGTAAGACCATTTTGGGAACTTATTATGATATATTAATCTTTTATTTCGAATTGGTTCTTTAATAATAGATGGTTGTTCTTTACTTTGAGCTTAATTTATAATGAATCTATGTAACAACTATATGAAGTCTATGTATACTTCGTAATTTAAAAAGTTTTAAATTTTCCGCAAATTTAACTATATGAATGTGATGAATGCAAGAAGAGGCTTGTCTGTGACCTCTGAGAGGTCAACGACGCCGGTTGCAATTTGAATTCCAGAATCTGGGTCGTGACAAACTTGGTATCAGAGCATGAGGTTAAATTACCTAGGAACTAAAGCTCAAACAACAACGTTACGTAGTTTCTAACTTATGGTTGTGAAGCGCGCCACAATCATGACTCAGAGACTATATGATGTTAGGAAATCTTCCCTTCTTATACTCTTTTTCGTGCTAAGTAGAGATGTGACATATTATGTGATTTTAAGGATCTAACTCCCTTATTGTATATACGTGTAGAAAATGAATACTATACGTGTAAAAAATGAATACTAGGAGGAATGCCGCGAGAAGAGTTGAGGAAGCAGTTGTTGGAGGAAACCAAGCTCCTCCTCAAGCCCAGTTGCTGGAGTACAAGTGCCTGTCAACCCAACTGGGCTGACAGATGGTGAAGTAAGGGAAGTGTTGCTGCAGGTGGAACATGCCATCACCACTCAGGCCCTGTCCATCACGGCTCAAGACATAAGAGAGGGTGCTCCCAGGGAGAACCCGCATGCTAGCACCATGGCTAGCAGACTGAGGGACTTCACCAGAATGAATCCTCCAATCTACTACTGGTCCAAGACTAATGAGAATCCCCAGGAGTTCGTGGATGAGGTCCACAAGATTTTATGTGCCATGGGAGTTGATGAAGAGGCGAAGGCTGAGTTGACTGCATATCAGCTCAAAGATGTGGCACGTGTGTGGTACCGAATGTAGGTAGATGGACGAGCACTAGGAGATGTCCTCATCACTTGGGACGTTCTCAAGACTGCCTTTCTGGAGAGATTCTTTCCCAGAGAGCAACGAGAAGCCAAGGTTGAAGAGTTCATCAACCTGAGACAGGGAGGTACGTCGGTCAAGGAGTATTCTTTGAAATTTGTTAAACTCTCAAAGTATGCTTCTTCTCTGGTGGCAAATAGCATGGATGAAATGAGCAGGTTTGTGACTGGCGTGTCGAAGGATCTAGTGGAAGATTGTCGGGCAGCCATGTTTCATGATAACATGGATCTGGGTAGATTGATGGTACATGCTCAGCAATTGGAGGAGAGCCGTTGAAAAAGGAGAGTTCATGAAGGCGAAAAGCCTAAGCATGCGGATCATAATGGTTCTAGCTCGGGTAGGGGCTCATTTGGAGTGCGGGACATGCCCAAGTTCATAAAGGGGAACAAGTACTCAGGTAATCCTACTCCTTCTAAGAATACTAAGAGGACAATGATAGAAATGCCCAGCATGATAGAAATGCCCAGCATGATAGAAAGTCGTGTGATAAGTGTGGTCGTTCGCATGGAGGTGAGTGTTTGGTAGGTACTAATTCCTGCTATGGGTGCGAAAAGAGTGGGAATACTGTCAGGGACTTCCCACATGTAAGGAATCAGGCCAGGACAGATGCTCAGCCTTGGTCGAGTCCTAATGCTGCAGCCGAACTTCCTAAGAGAAACCGGTTCTATGCGTTGAAAGGAAGAGAGGAACAAGAGAAGTCCGCAGATGTGATTACTGGTAACTTTCTTGTCTTCTCCTTTCTTGTTTATGCATTATTAGATCCGGGATCTACCTTGTATTTTGTTACTCATTTAGTGGCTAGTAAATTTGACTTGCTTCTTGAGATATTACATGAACCGTTTCTAGTTAGCACTCCCATAGGAGACAGTGTTAGGGCCGAAAGAGTATATAGAGAAGTAGATGGCATAGTGTCAAGTACCTTTGAAATTAAGTTGGGCGTCATTAGGTTCAAATCTTAAGGCCAACAAGATGTTATCTAAGGGGTTAGGAGTCGATGAGAACCTTTCTTAGGAAGAGATTCCCGTTGAAATTTAGATCGCCAAGTGAAACGGTTGAGGAACAAGGAGGTTGCCACCGTAAAGGTGTTATGGAGAGACCACCTTGTTGAGGGAGCAACATGGGAGGCCGAGGCCGATATGAGATGCCGTTACCGTCACTTGTTCAATTCTTGAGGGTAGATATACTCTTCCTAAGTCTGTTTTTTGTTTAAAGAAACTCATAACTTTTAGCGCATTAGTCGATCTTGGTATTGTAAGTTCATAATCATATGTAATACAATTGCACTATGTGAGTTAAAATGTGTTCATGTTTGCATTCATGTTGTTGTTTTTGTATAGCTCAGACATGATTTTTGTGTTGCATGAGTTGTGATGTGTATTAAGTTAAGTGTGATTGAGAATGAAGTTCCTTAATCTAAAATATGAAGCTTCAGATAAGCTTGAGTAATATGCATCATCCTGAGTAAGTGTGAATCAGATATTCACAAAGAGTAAAGTTCAAGCATGTTAAAGTATTTTCGAAAATCTCCCTCTTTATTTTAAATGATGTTTAGTGTCATTAGGGGACGAATGTTCCTAAGGGGGGATAATGTAACATTCTGGAAAATTACATGTTTAGTGAAGATCCCAGTAGGTCTTTAAGAATATGTATTAGGGGTACATAGGCATTCCCATGACCAATATTGAGAAATATTGGTCATAGTATAGAAAAATTGGCTAAGGGATATTAGCCAATTTTCCATATATGAACAAGTAAAATACAATTTGGGTTGTCCTACCCAATCCAAGATTGCTTGTCCAAGAAATGTACCTGCAAGGAAGACCCTAAGCTAAAAATAGTCACTTCATAATATCTGCACAATATGTACTAGGCATCCAAGTGTCAAGCCTAGCACCATAGCACATGACCATTTAAAATGATCATGTAAATTAAGCAGTGCACAAGGATATGGGAAGGATCCTTGGGACAATAAGTAAACATTCAAAATGAAACATCAAGAATAGTTAGTTAGGAAAGTACAACCCACACATGTTCAATCACATGTGCAAGACATGTGAAAATCGGCCAAAGGAGGGGACCACCCTAACCGAATTCGGTTAGGGTAGTTAAGGGGCAGCATGTGCGGACGGGTCGCTTCATGTGGGGCCTAACTTCCTAAACAACTCTAGACTCTAACTAACTGCCCTAAATAGCTAATTAACCTAGGACTAACCAAAATGGACAATTAGTGCACCTGACAACCTAAGACTTAACCGGGTGACACTAACCTAGTAACTAGTTCAAGAGACAACCTAGTACCTAACCTAGGATGATCCAAAAGGGTTAGTTATGGTCCTAAAGACTTAGGGATACATTAGTAATTACCCTAGGTCACTTATTTAATTAAATTAGCAATTTAATTAATTAATTTAAATTGTCAAAAACGAAATCCTTACACTAACCTAGTAACTAATTCAAGAAACATCCTAGTACTTAACCTAGGATGGTCCAAAAGGGTTAGTGATGGTCCCAAAGACTTAGGGGTAGTTTATTAATTACCCTATGTCACCTAATTAGTTAAATTATCAGTTTAATTAATTAAATTAAATGGTCAAACCAAAATCCTTAGACTAACCTAGTATGACTCAAGAAACATCCTTGTACTTAACCTAGGATGGTCCAAAAGGGTTAGTGATGGTCCCAAAAACTTAGGGGTACTTTAGTAATTACCCTAGGTCCCTTAATTAATTACATTAAGGATTTAATTAATTAATAATAATTTCTAAAATTGGCCGAGTCAACAACAATTTCCAGATTTTCGGTGAAGTCAACATCCTACTATGTTTAGTCAACTTAGGAGGGGCATTTTGATAATTAACTAATTAATTATTTAATTAACTTATTAAGCCTTGGTTGAATGAGTCAATATCATTTCCTAAGGCTTGGACTCACATTAAAACACTAAGAGTTTCACAAACGCAAAACAGTAAACAACGAAAACAAAAAAGGGAAAAGTTTCTATCGGCGTTCTTAGGCGATTCCATGGTTTCTTCAAGGTTTCGTGCAAGGTGGTATTCGTAGTTAAGTTCTACATAAGGTATGGGTTTCTCTTCTGGAATTATTTATCCAAGAGGATTTCAATAGGCTTGAATGTATAAAATCTCGAAAGTAGGGTTGCTTCCTAACGTTCTTGTTGAACGTCCTTCTCCCTAGTCTCCTTGTTTTCGATTCTAATGAACTTGTATATGTAAATCTCAAACATGTTGTTGGTATGTGGTTCTAGCTGATGATTATATGTAAGTTCTTGATTTGTTAATGATTCATGAGGCCATTAGGTTGGATTCGAGTGATGAAGTGATTACTTACACGGATTAAGGAATGACATAATGCTTAGTTTCGTCTAGAGAAAGATGATGTTGTTATGAGTTATTTATGAAGTTGAATCTACTGTTATAAGCTATTCATTGAATGATAATGATAAGCTAATTAAATTCTAAAAGGTTGGCTTACAACAAATGAAGTTTAAATGAGCACCATATGTGAAAGTTTGGTCTATGCCAATAATTTGGGCAATAAATTGGTTGTTTAATCGAATTGGCTACAATATTGCTTTCAAAGAATGATGGAAAGAATGGCTAATAATGTTATGCATAAGCTATGATATAAGATTGCTTAATAATGAATTCATAAAATTATATTTGAATGAATGTTTGGTTGATGCCAATAAAATGTCTAACAATGTTTTGCCCAAAAAGTTGAATTGAATTGGCTTACAATATTGCTTTTAAATAATGTTGGAAAAATTGGCTAATGAAGATCTTATGAAATTATATTTGAATGAATGTTTGGCTCGTGCCAATAAATTGGCTACGAAGTTATTTCCAAATTTTCTAGGCCAATACTAATTTTATGCCAACCACAGATAGCCAAAAATATTAAAATGGCAACTTAAGCACATCTAAAGTAATTCAATGAATCCATATCCAAGGGCATGTCATTCATTGGGAAAACTCCCAACATGCTTTAAAAGAACGAACTATGAACTTATGTAATTCATTGAATGAAATGCTCATCGTCCATAAACGATGATATGAAGCTACTAAATGAAAGTAAGAGAGTAATGTGAGTAATAACATAACTAAAGATGTCTAAGTTAAGAAAGTGACCAGAATGAGGTGTTAAATGAAGTGAGACAAGCCTCACTTACACCTAAGCTACTATGTTAAAAATACTCACGAATGAAGGTGTTAGAATGTGTTAGACAAGTCTCATTAACAACAAAGATGTTATGTAAGGACAATTCACATTTCATCAATGTAAAGAAAAGGATGACAATTCATCAATAGAGTAAGTAAATCTCAATCTAGAAGCAATCTTCCATAATGTTTGAGTCAACTCTAAAAGATAAGAAGATAAAGAAAGTGAACAAAGCACCGATAGACTAGTTATGAGCATGTGCTTGCACGTATAAGTCTCATGAGATGAGGCTACAACCTAGGTGGATAAGTAGTCTTTTACGTCCCTAATCTTCGAACTATGTCTAGCCAACATAGGAACTAGCCTGTGGTTTCAACCTAAGAGAGCTAGGTATGTTTCGATCTTACCTTGTCCAGTGGGATCACCTCTTTTCGGTGTGGGGTAGACACTGAATTTCATGTTTATCTCACATGATCTATGTCGGTTAATGCTCAAAAGATGTTCTTGGTTCATTATAGCCGTGAGACACTACTTTTCGTTGTAGAGTAAACACTTGATACAGATTCGCCATAGCCGGGAATCACCCCTTTTTGGTGTGGGGCAGACACTGAATTTCATGAGTAGCTCACATGATCTAGATTCATATTAATCGGTGAATCATATCTTTTCGGTGTGAGGAAGACACTGAATTTCAAGTTAGCTCGCATGATCATACTTCTAAAGATGTATCTAAGAAAGCAAGAAAGAAAGATGATGGAACATATGTTCAAAGTGAGCTTTGAAAGTACGAGCTTAAGAATGTCAATTGCCAATATCAATACCAATGAAGTTTCAGCAAATAATGGGCAAACCCAAATAAGATTGGCTTATAATAACTTCTTATATGATGCCAATAAAGGGGAGTAGAAACATAATAGCAAATCAAAGCTTCATAACTTTCCTAACATGAAAATGATGAAATAAGTGGCATAGCCAATAGAGACTGGCTTATGAAGTGTTAATGAATATATAATTTAATTAATGACCCATTGTAAGGATAGTGAAATCATTCCTTAGTCCTTTGGTTACTTACTTGATTCATTGTGGGTATGGAACTAAAATGAATCATTGCACTTGTAAGTAAAACACAGGACCAAAGAAATTATTTAACTACACAACAACAAGAAGAAAAAGACTGAAAAATAATCTAAGTGTCAAAAATAAGGCTCTCGAGTTTGGCATGATCAAATTTTCAAATCTTCGCTTGAGTTGTTCTAAAATTATGTTGATGATACTAATGTCTTGTGATCATATCAAAAATGAGTTGTGTGCTTTGAATGCATTAAAATATGTCATATTCATACCACAATTCACAAATAACGGATTAGGAAAGTATAGTAATGTTACTTTCTAGAAATGGCATGTTGTTTTTGGAAGAGCCTTCCTTGATTATGCATAGCTTTATATGTATGTGTGCATACACCATACTTAGTACAAGTGGTGTACTAACCCTTTACATTTACTATTTTTATAGGTGCAGGTCAGAGAGCAGATTGAAGACTCATTGCAGCGGTTTGGACTCAGCGTTCCCCAGACCATTTGGTAGGTCCTCTTGAATTCGAGGATGCGACAGTTTTAGTCTAGCCTAGTATTTAGACATAGCTAGAGGATTTTGTCCCTAGTGTTTCTTTAAGATGTTTTATTTTCGAAGCTTTTGGATGTAAGGCAATTTTGGCAACTTATTATGATATATTCATCTTTTGTTTCGAATTGGTTCTTTAATAATAGATGGTTGTTCTTTACTTTGAGCTTAATATATAGTGAATCTATGTAACAAGTATATGAAGTGTATGTATACTTCATACGTTTAAAAAGTTTTAAATTTTTTCGTAAATTTAACTATATGAATGTGATGAATGCAAGAAGAGCTTGTCTGCGACCTCTAAGAGGTCAACGATGCCGGTTGCGATTCGGATTCCAGAATATGGGTCGTGACAGTACTAGTATGGGCAAAGGTATGGCAACTTGTCTATGCTTTGCACATGTGTGCCTTGATAGGATAGTTCCTAGGTTTGTGATATATGTACATGAATATGAATGCATGATCTTGTTATGAATATGACTTGTGTACTATGAACAGGTCTTATATAATGTGATGAAGTGTGAATGTGAATGATGTCTAAATGTGTTTATATGAAAGGTTTGTTCATATAGTAACACCTATACACTAATGCATGGATGAAATACAAGTATGAACATGTGTTATCTAAGGGTGTTTATGTGAAAGGTTTGATCACATATATGTATACACCCACCCACATGGAAGTATGTCATGATTCTTGTATGATGATCTAGTCAATAGAGGGGCTCTCGAAAGGTGTTCTCAAGGGTACCCTAAACTAGATGGTGCTTGAATATGCTATGTCCATGTGAAATGATTTCTCACATGATATAGGTTGATGAACTTTCATCTATGACGTATGAGCTAAGAATATGACAGGTTCACTCTTTTAATCCTATATTTTATAAAGTAATGATAATAATGGCTTTTCAATAAAGTCAACTTATCTTAGCACTGAGTGAACTTGAAGATGAGGGGTGTCCTTTCCCAATGTGGGAAGGTAGGTTCACCATAATTCTCATGAGGTGGATAACTACAATGCCTCAATAGGCATAAAGAGGGTTTCCATATAAGCCTCCAAGGTCCATAAACTATGCTTGCCTCATAGGATCTAGCAAGGGATATCACATAATATGATAGCATGATGTTAATGTTCTACATTGGCTAACTAGAGCACCTTCCCTTGGTGTAAGTCTCTACAACACCAAATTCCATGTTTAGCACGCATGGTATTAGTCCCGGTTAAGACTATTGTTTCCCTAAAGTAAGATGGACAATGGAAGTAAAGTAAGGACCCTAACTAGGATAAACTAAGGGAAGTTTCATAGTGTAGGTGAGGGTATGGGACTTTACCTATGCATTGCACAAGAAACTCTTGAAGGGAGTTATAGAAGGTGTTCTAATGTATGTGACTATGTTAATGTTCCTTATGCATGGTACTGTAGTTTTGTCTACTTGTTATGATGATATGCATGGTATGAGTCTATATGACGTGGTCTTACCATATATGCATAATGTTGGTCTTATTGACTATATGATAATGGTCCTACTTGGTATGCATGTAGTGGACTCTAGTATTATGGTTGGTGTATGAAGTACATGTTAAGGCTTGTGGTCTCATGATAGGTTTACTATGTATGTGTGAGGTTATGGGGCTTCAGATGTATATTGAACTAGTAGACTTAGATTGGGATTGTGAGTAAGGTCTTATAATGGTCTATGTTAAGTGAAATTAGCATATGTGCACGTAGACTATGGTTTACTGTAATGATGTTGTAAGTGTTGACTAAAATGTGTCTTATGATATGTTATAGTTCTATTAATGTATGTGTTGAGTTAGGAAGGTTACATGTATGACTACCTTGTGGCCTTAAGGTGATGCTTGAGTGTGGGTAGTTTTATGGGACATTATCTGTACATTGCACCAAGTATCACTAGAAGGTTACTTGGAAAGTTGAAGTGTTAAGAAGAAAAGAGTTTACTGTAAAGTGAAGAATAAGCTTACTATAAAGTTATTGAGCTTATTGTAATGTGATGTGCATTATGACTTAAATGCAATGTTTGGTTTTATATGATGTATGACAATTGAATATGTCTATATGAAGTATGTGAATGGTATGATGGTATTGTATTAATGTTTTAAGAAGTTTTCACAAAAAGGCATGATGCATGAATTCAAAGTAAAATGTTCCTTTTAAATGAATGTTTTTTATGGTTGCCATAGTTAGTACATTCTTGTACTAACACCATTCTTCTTTACTTTTTTACACAAAGTGTAGGTTATGGTTGCTTAAAGGATGTCTCTATTGTGAAGGGCTTGATATGTGTTTCCTTAAAGTCATGTAATAGTTTAATTATGTTTTATATATAGGGGTCGTGTCCCTAAAGTATTCTAATTATGTTGACTCTAAGATGTCAAGAAGACTTAGAGTCTTTAACTATGTATTGTAATATTTTTTATATAATGCAAGTGATGTTCTAGCATATTATGTGCAATGAAAGTTTTAAAATTTTTGTTAAATTTACCTATGACAATGCGATGAATGATAACTATGAGCTTGTATAAGACCTTCGAGAGGTCAAGTAAACCATGTTACTTCTAGGGGGTGCTACCCGGTCGTGACAAACGTGGTATTAGAGCATGAGGTTATGAAAGTTGTTTTAGGTCCCAAAAGTCTCATATTGCCACATCTAGTAGAGTCTCGTTCATTTGTGGTGAGTCGCGACACATCTATGAGTGAGAGGCTATAGGACGATAGAGTTTCCCTTCATCATCATTCTCATGTCATGTCATAGAACTTAACTCTATAAGATCTCTCTCATATGTTTTCTTGTCCGCTGGTCTTTTAGATGTGATTGTTTGGATGAGATGTTGTCTCTATGCTTGAGGGAGAAAATGTGAGTTTTGTTGCTTATCTTGGTTTTATGGTTTGATGAGTATGTATTAAGGTAAATTTTGGCATGCTTTGATGATGTGATGCGATTTATGACTATATATGTGATTTAGGTGAGATGACATAATATGTGATGATTTATGCTATCATATGGTTAAATCTTATTGATGAAGTTGTTATAGTTGAACTGATCTTCCTTTTAGGATTATAAGTTGCTTTATGATTTTGCATGTTGATAGTCTTATGATATGGTTTAGATTTGAAATGCTTTGAAGTAGTGTGGTAAATACCTAAAGATGCATGTTGCCTTATTATGTGTGTAATGTCTCATACTTGCCCTGTATGGATTGGAGTTCTTGTATAGACTTGATCCTAGGTAGTGTTCTTACCTTGTAGGGTGATGATGTGGGTTTGAATGACCTAGAAGTTACCTTACCTTAGTATTGAAAGAAAAGAAAGAGGCCTTATGACTAAGTTTTCTCTATTATTTCCCCTATGGTTAGTCTGACCTTTGGTATTTATGGTATAGTTGAGACCTTATGTGGTTGGGTAGTATGACCTAACTTGAATGTTATGGATTCCCTTTAGGTGTTGAACTTCGAGGAATGATGATGTTTGAGGTATAATCCCGTGATGTTTGAGTTGGTAGGATCATTGATTTGAGATTAGGAGTAAGAACCCTCAATGATGTCTAGTCTTCATGAGTGAAATGTATGAAAGGTTGCTTTTGTCTTGCCTTGACCTTGGTGCTTAAGGGGAAGATGTGATTAGGCACACCACAAGTGGGGGATAGTGTGCCTAAGTGGTAAGATTTTTATATGCCCTTGATGTCCCCATGTTGAGTTACTGTAAACCCTTTTAGGTTGGGAATCACCTTTAGGTGATGATGATGAAGGTTGAATATCTAAGATCCTCTTGAGGTTGAGTTATGTTGCTCTTAAATGAGTTTACCCTAAGTGGGGGATGGCTATGTGAGTAGTAAGGTTATAGTTATTCCTATCTTGTCCCTCTATTCTTATTTTAACTTGAAACTAAAGAGTTCCTAGAAGCTTGTACATGATAGGAGCCTTGCATAAAAGTATGAGTTTCATGTTCTCCATAGGTTATGTATGTCTTAGTTGACACTATGTTATGCATGTTTTGAAGTTTCAAAAATGCATGGAAAAGGATTTTTGATCAAATTCAGGTTTTCTCGTGTGAATTGAGCATCTTGATATGTTAGTTGTGCATTTAACTTCATGAGATAAGGCAAGAAGCATGTTGATGTAACTTTTATGTGTGGTGTTTTAGGCCATCAATGTGGAATTGAGTCTCCTTAAAATGAAAAATGACGAGTCTCTTGAAAATTATATGCCTTTTATGATTTGGGAAGTATGAATGTAATCTAACTCTTGAAAAGTGAAAGCATGTCTAGCTAGTTTGTGTGTGCCTATAAATTGTAAGAATTTTGAATTATAATTCAATTAATTTAAATAATATTTTTTAAATTAAAATTGAATTGATTAAAATAGGATTTATTATAGTTCTATAATTTCGAGTTCAGTCCAACGACTTGATGAGGGCTCGATCTTTCATATATTATATGAAGGGTTAAAATTTTGGTATTTAATATTAAAAAAATATATTTTTTCATGTGTTATGCTTAAGATTAATTAATTCTTCCTGAAGTGAATCAAGGGAATACCACAAATTCATCTGTACGGGGTTACCACAACTACAAACTAAGTTCTATGATAAAGAAGTGCTAGAAAAAGTTGGGAAAAGAATAGAAAGGCTATTAAAAATAGACTTATGCACCTTAGCGACAATAAGAGGCCGCTGTTGTAAGACCCCCAAAATGAATTGAGGTGTCTAGAGCCTAAAATGTGCCTTATAAGCTTGTTAACATGTTAAATTATGTGTTTTAAAGCATGTATGATTGGTTTGAAGTCATTTTGAAGGCAAACGTCCAAGAATGTCTAAGACGTTCGAAAGTTAGACCTTGAGACGTGCATGTGTATCTTGACATGTTTTACGTGTTAATTTTGGTTGAAAATGATATGGAAGGTCCTTAACTCATATATGAGTGTATTTACGTTGGAAACGCCTGGGTATGACTACACAAGGGACCCGCAAGAGGCCCTCAAGGAGGACCCAAAACACTGCCTAGGCACTGCCTTGGCAGTGTCAAATGACGACCAAGAACGACGCCTCGTAGGTGGACCTACGCGCCGTTAATGGGAAGGCGTCGTCACACACTTAGCCTGGGAGATTAAGCCCCCAAAGTGTAGCTGTAGTCGCAAACCTTGGAGGTGCAAGACGGTGCGTCATTGCACCAACTGTCTGTGGACTGCTGCCCATCGATGCACTCTATAAACTGCCTGCACGCGTTGTTTCATTAAAGGGGTGAATGATGAATTCACCCCACGTTCCTAAATTATTATGGATGTTTATTATGGGGTATTTTAGGTATATTAAGTTGGTTAAGAACATGAAAACCCCATTCCCAATCCATTATTAAAAATTAGACTTCCCTCTCCCAAAGAAACCTCTCTAGAAACCTCCATTGGAGATGAAGATCAAGTACAACCATGGTGATGGATTCTCAATCTTTCTACACAAAGTATTAATTTTTTCTTCTATAATGAGGTATGGTGATTCTTCATCCTTAGTCAACCTTTGTTCTAAGGAGTTGCTTCCTATTTTTTCAAAGAGAAAATTATGATCGAACTTCCTATCTTTCAATTTAGCCATTGGTCCATCTCAAAACGATTTCAAAAGCATGGTTATGATTATTTGATTATTATATGCTATTTTTCATATTGAATTCAATCAAATTTCATGATGAACTCATGACCCCTCCCAATCTCGATTTAGCCTATATGGGTGTATATTGAGATCTTGATGCTAGAATGATTGTTATGAGATTCCATTATGATAAATTGATTTAGCTAATGCCTAAGATTTAAGTTTATGATGAATTATGCATATTTTATCCAATGTGGATCAAGTTTTGAATATTTGAATGAGATTGACCTATGTTCCTCTATCCTCAATCGATTGGCAATGTAATGTACCTAATGTGAGCTTGAATTCTATAGTAGGTGAAGCATGATTTCGTTTAGGTTAAGATACATTTAGCTACTTCCCTATACTTGAATTGTTGATGAAAGATGAATATTGATCAATGATGATCAAAGGTTGATGAATTGGTAAGGTTTACTCTATTACTCTACTTTTCTATAAAATTGTTAGATTATTGGACTTGTATGATATTGTGTGGTATGGTCCACTTATGGTGACGGTATTTACTTGTTGATAATATATATATGTGTTGATCACGTCCTTTAAGGCGAATGGGTCTTGTATCAGTGTGTGGTTTTGATGATCTCACTATGTGAAGCTTATGCCTAGTTGCCATTCTAGTTATGATCTAGGTCATATTGTTTATGTTATGAGCATGTGAATGACTATTTTAGGGTGGTTTAGGTGCTGCCATTGATGAGATATAATGGTTAATGACTCCTTACCTATTTACCCCTATATGAATGTGTGATTAGCTAATGTTAGGATTCTTGAAGGCAACTGTTGAAGTTATCTTGTCTGCTATGCTAAATTGTGTTGTGTGGTCTATGCTTGTATGTGGATTGTGGTCCTAAGAAGGTGGCTGCGTCAATATGTAGTTTATAGACATTATGTGATCATGTTTGCCAATGTACACACACTCACACCTCATACATTCTTACAAGTAGTATACGTTCATCGTGTCTAAATGAAAGGATATTCTCATAAGAACTAATGTCTACTATTATGCAAGTAAAGTATATGTCCATGAAGTATGTTATGTATCCCTTAAATAGGATGACTTTATGGGTGTACTAGTATGGGCAAGGGTATGACACCTTGTATATGCATTGCACATGTGTGCCTTGAGAGGATAGTTCCTAGGTTTGTGATATATGTAAATGAATATGAATGCATGATCATGTTATGAATATGCCTTGTACAATATGAACATGTCTTATATAATGTGATGAAGTGTGAATGTGCATGATGTCTAAATGTGTTTATATGAGAGGATTGTTCATATAGTTATACCGATACACTTATGAATGAACGAAATACAAGTATGAACATAAGTGGTGTAAGGGTGTTTTTGTGAAAGGTTTACTCACATATATGTATACACACACCCAAATTAAAGTACGTTCATGATGCTTTTATGATGATCTAGCCAAAAAAGAGGCTCTTGAAAGGTGTTCTCAAGGGTACCCTAAACTAGATGGTGCTTGAATATGCTATGTCCATGTGAAAGGATTTCTCACATGATATAGGTTGATGAACTTTCATCTATGACGTATGAGCTAAGAATATGACAGGTTGACTCTACTAAGCCTATATTTTATAAAGTAATGATAATAATGGCTTTTCAATAAAGTCAACTTAGCTTAGCACCGAGTGAACTTGAAGATGAGGGGTGTCCCTTCCCAATGTGGGAAGGTAGGTTCACCATAATTCTCATGATGTGGATAACTACAATGCGTCAATAGTCATAAAGAGGATTTTCGTATAAGCCTCCAAGTTCCATAAACTATGCTTGCCTCATAGATCTAGAAAGTGATATCACCTAATATGCTAGCATGATGTTAATACTCTACATTGGCTAAGTAGAGCACCTTCCCTTGGTGTAAGGCTCTAAAACACCAAATTCCATGTTTAGAACACATGGTTTTAGTGTATGTTAAGGCTATAGTTTCCCTAAAGTAAAATGGACAATGGAAGTAAAGTAAGGACCCTAACTATGATAAACTAAGGGAAGTTTCATAGTGTAGGTTAGGGTATGGGACTTTACCTATGCATTGCACAAGAAACTCTTGAAGTGACTTCTAGGATGGTGTTCTAATGTACGTGACTATGTTAATGTTCCTTATGCATGGCACTGTAGTTTTGTCTACTTGTTATGATGATATGCATGGTATGAGTCTATATGATGTTGTCTTACCATATGCATAATGTTGGTCTTATTGACTATATGATGATGGTCCTACATGGTATGCATGTAGTTGAATCTAGTATTATGGTTGGTGTATGAAGTACATGTTAAGGCTTGTCGTCTCATGATAGGTTTACTATGTGTGTGTGTGGTTATAGGGCTAAGATGTACATTGAACTAGTAGAATTAGATTGAGATTGTGAGTAAGGTCTTGTAATGGTCTATGTGAAGTGAAGTTAGCATATCTGCAAGTAGACTATGGTTTACTGTAATTATGTTGTAAGTCTTGACTAAAATGTGTCTTATGACATGTTATACTTCTATGACTGTATGTGTTGACTTAGGAAGGTTATATGAATGACTAAGTTGTGGCCTTAAGGTGATGCTTGAGTGTAGGTAGTTTTATGGGACATTATCTTTACATTGCACCAAGTATCACTAGAAGGTTACTTGGAAAGTTGAAGTGTTAAGAAGAAAAGAGTTTACTGTAAAGTGAAGAATAAGCTTACTGTAAAGTTATTGAGCTTATTGTAATGTGATGTGCATTATGCCTTAAATCCAATGTGTGGTTTTATATGATGTAGGACAATTGAATATGCCTATATGAAGTATGTGAATGGTATGATGGTATTGTATCAATGTTTTAAGAAGTTTTCACAAAAGGCCTGATGCATGAATTCAAAGTACAATGTCCCTTTTAAATGCATGTTTTTGCATGGTTTCCATAGTTCGTGAATTCTTCTACTAACACCATTCTTCTTTACTTTTTTCACAAAGTGTAGGTTATGGATGCTTAAAGAATGTCTCTATGGTGAAGGTTTTGATATGTGTTTCCCAATCTCAAAGAAAGAAATCCTTAAGATTCAAGGATGTCCTATGTCAAGTTTATGTTTAAAATCATGCAATAGTTTAGTTATGTTTTATGTATAGGGGTCGTGTCCCGAAAGTATTCTAATGATGTTGAGTCTAAGATGGAAAAGAGACTTATGGTCTTTAATTATGTATTGGGATACTTTATATAATGGAAGTGATGTTCTAGCATATTATGTGCAATGAATGTTTTAAAATTTCCGTCAAATTTACCTATGACAATGCGATGAATGATAACTATGGGCTTGTATAAGACCTAGGAGAGGTCAAGTAAGCCATGTTACTTCTAGGGGGTGCTACTCGGTCGTGACAAACGTGGTATTAGAGCATGAGGTTATGAAAGTTGTTTTAGGTCCCAAAAATCTCATATTGCCACCTCTAGTAGAGTCTCATTCATCGGTGGTGAGTCGCGATAAATCTATGAGTGAGAGGCTATAGGACGATAGAGTATCCCTTCTTCATTATTCTAATGTCATGCCATTGAACTTAACTCTATAAGATCTCTCTCATATGTTTTCTTGTCAGTTTGTCTTTTAGATGTGATTGTTTGGATGAGATGTTGTCGCTATGCTTGAGGGAGAAAATGTGAGTTTTGTTGCTTATCTTGGTTTTATGGTTTGATGAGTATGTATGAAGGTAAATTTTGGCATGCTTTGATGATGTGATGCGATTTATAACTATATATGTGATTTAGGTGAGATGACATGATACGTGATGATTTATGCTATGATATTGTTAAAGCTTATTGATGAAGTTGTTATAGTTGAATTGAGCTTCCTTTTACGATTATAAATTTCCTTATGATGTTGCATGATGATATTCTTATGATATGGTTTAGACATGAAATGCTTTGAAGAAGTGTGGTAAATAGCTAAAGATGCATGTTGCCTTATTATGTGTGTAATGTCTCATACTTGCCTTGTATGGATTGGAGTCCTTTGTATAGACTTGAGCCTAGATAATGTGCTTACCTTGTAGGGTGATGATGTGGGTTTGAATGACATAGAAGTTATCTTACCTTAGTATTGAAAGAAAAGAAAGAGGCCTTATGGCTAAGTTTTCTCTATTATTTCCCCTATTGTTAGTATGACCCTTGGTATTTTTAGTATAGTTGAAAAATTATGTGGTTGGGTAGTATGACCTAACTTCAATGTTATGGATTCCCTTTAGGTATTTAACTAAGAGGAGTGATGATGTTTGAGGTATTATCCCTTGATGTTTGAGTTGGTAGGCTCATTGATGTGAGATTTGGAATGAGAACCCTCAATGATGTCTAGTCATCATGAGTGAAAAGTATGAAAGGTTGGTTTTGACTTGCCTTGACCTTGGTGCTTAAGGTCAAGATGTGATTAGGCACACCACAAGTGTGGAATAGTGTGCCTATGTGGTAAGACTTTTATGTGCCCTTGATGTCCCTATGTTGAGTTACTGTAAACCCTTTTAGTTTGGGAATCACCTTTAGGTGATGATGATGAATGTTGAATAGCTGATATCCTCTTGAGGTAGAGTTAAGTTTCTCTTAAATGAGTTTACCCTAAGTGGGGGATGGTGATGTAAGTAGTAAGGTGATAGCTATTCCTATCTTGTCCTTCTTGTAACACTACGGAAGTTCCATGACTTAGACTAGAGCTTCATCTATTAAATAATGTTAAAAATGATGTTTCCAGACCTATATTAATGTAATAAGTTCATTTAGAAAAGGTTAGAGCCAAAACGACGAAGAAAGACCTTGATGTCCGGAAACTAGCTAATTTGAACTACTTGACGTTCCTATGTTTGGTGAAGGTTTGGAAGTGTCAAATGAATTCTAAAACTAGTAAAAAGACTTTGGATAGGTAAAATGTAGTATAGATGGTCTAAATATCCGATAAAGACTCCCAAGGACCACCCGAAGGGTCCTTGAGGAGGACCCCAACATGGGTAGGCAGGCTGCCAAAGCAGCTGCACGAGTAAAGAACCAAGGGGCTGCTACGCGAAGTGCAGCCCACACGAGGTTCACTGCCTCAATAATTGGGATGCAGCCTCGCGACGCGGAGCTTTCACGAGGCTCAGTGCCTCGACCCAAAATTTAGAAAAAAAATGGGAATTGGCCGCACGACGCGCAGCCACTTCCCAGATTCGTTAAAGTCGTATTTTTGGGAATTTAACTTCACAAAAAGACCCATTTAAGTGAAGGGTCTTTTGGGTATTTTATGAGATGAATTTATAATGATTTTAGTTCAGTTTTATACCACTTTTGCACACTTCAAATAAGATTAAATGAATTCCTCCCATCTCTCTCAAGAACGCTCTCTTTTTCAAACTCCATTGAAGAACAAGAAAAGCTTAAGGAAGAAGACGAAGACTTCAAGATTTCCATTCAATTTTCGTGGAATATTCGTCAATAAGGTATGGGTTTTTCACTCTTGGGGTTCCTTTCCCCAAGAGGTTCTTTCAAAGATGGTTTTCAAGAATTCAACTCCTAGGTTTTTACTCTACAAAATGGGTTTTCTTCCTAACTCTAGATTTTTGATTTTTGATGATGTATAGTGATTTCTATGGTTAATTAAGTACATATTGTTTGGTATTTGACTTGTAATGTTTGAATTTCGTGTGAAGCATGTTCCTCCTATAAATCATAGTGTCGATTGGGTTATATATACTATTTGATAACATGTAAACATTGTGATTGGAACTATGTCATGAATGAACTCCTTAATGACCCTTTTCCCTTATCCTTAATTACGAATTGGTCGTGTATATAACTTGAAGAGTTGGTATTGGTTATGCTATTGGGTATGTCACTATGTTGTTGGATGATTGTTGTATATTGAACATAAGTTCTTTATAAAGGTTCTTAGAAGCAAGAGGTAAGTGTTCTAAAGTCCTGATTACTCTATGATGTTGATGTTAGCCTATAAATGATGTTAAAATGCTATTGAATTATGTATGATGATACTATGTGTATATGTTGGGCTGTGAATATGTTAAATAAGATCAATATAAGGACATGATAATGCAAGTGATGATGTTTATCATGTATGCCTTACACACTATGATTATATTTTGTTAATCTCACAAATTAAGGGTTATGATGGAGGTAAATTCTCATCTAAACCTAAAGATCTTATGATCATGTTTATACAAGGAGTTAAGCTCCTATGACTTATGATAATATTTATGAATAAATGCTGACTTAAAGGTTATTCACAAAGGGACTTAAGCTTAACACCGATGGACTAGATATGAGAGGTGTCCCTTTCCTATTTGGAAGGTAGGTTCACAATAACTCTCATGAGATAGAGGCTGCCATGTAATGTGGAACTATGGGTCTCTAATATATCTCCTAGTTCTTGAACTATCTTACCACCATAGGATACTAGCTAGTGGATCAACCTAGAAAGCTATGTCATGTTTGGTTCTACTTTGGCCGGTATACCACCTTCCTTCGGTGTGGGGTTACATGACAATGAATTCCATGTTTAGATCACAAGGTCTAATGCCGGTTAAGGCGATTGTTTCCTAAAATAAAATAAAAGACAAGTAAATGAACATTGACTAGGGTGACTTGAGGTGTTTACTTAGTATATGTAGGGGTATGGGACTCTACCTAGACATTGCACAAGTTGATTCTAATGTAAGTCCTAGGAGATTTTTCTTATGTAATAAGATTATACGAAATGTAAAATGCTTATGATATCTGTTGTTACTCTTATATGGTGTTGGCTATGTTGATGAACATGTTATTGGTCTATATTGTTATATGTGATGATGACTACTCATGATATATGTTGTATGAAGTAATGTTTTACTTATGGTCTCCTATCTTGTTTACTTGGTTATGTGGGGTTATGGGGCGTCACATGATGATTGAACATGTAGTCTTGGGATGAGATCATTTGTAAGTTTTTTGCATGTTAAGTTGATATGCACTATTGAACATGGAATGTTAATATGACTTTATGATATGATGTCTTTGACTATGACCATAATTTATGTTGTTTGTGATCCTTATCTTGTATAAGCTCTATTGTATGTGCACTAAAGGTTTTCAAATGACTTAGCATGTTTTCTAAGAAATGATCCTTTTCATGCATGTCCATAAATGTTTATGTGCATATAACCATACTTAGTACATGTGGCGTACTAACTCCGTACTTTATGTTACTACAACTGTAGGGTCCATTCATTAAAGATTAAGAAGGTCGATTGAAGAAGCTTGGAACTCTTTCTCCAAGTGTTGGTAGGTCCTCTTGTTTGGGGATGCTATATTTTTGTTATTCTAGCTAGCTTATGAAGACTTTAGTAGTGATTAAGAATAATATTAATTCTGTTTATGTTCTTTCGATTATTTTGTATTAAGTCCTATATGGCGTATTGACTTTTTTTATTGCCTTAGTCCAGATTCGTACTCTTTAGATGGTTTTTATGTGAGACACTTTTTAGACTATCGCGACTTATGTTTTCATGATTGTTAAGTATAAAGTCTAAGTAAACTTCACATAGTATACAAAAGTTTTAATTTTTTTGGCAATTTTATATGATGACATGTTATGGCGAATGCTAAGGGCTTTTCGAAGCCCTCTGAGAGGACGACAACGTTGGTCGCATCCGAGGGGTGCTCTCCAGATGTGACGAACTTGGTATCACAGCATCAGGTTGAATATCATTAGGATCAGTGTCTCACTAAACCACATTACCTAGTGTCTTGTTCATGATTGTGAAGCGCGCCACAATTGTGGATGAGAGGCTATGTGATGATTAGGAAAATTTTCTTTTCTTGGTAATCCTATGTTGTCCTTTATGGTTTTGACACTATGTGTCTTTTAGCATCTAATCCCTTTCTTGTGGTTATAGGCGACGAGCACAAGAAGGACAGCTGTGGCAAGAGTAGGAGAAGAGATCGTGAATGCGGGATCAACTCCCCAAGGCAATCAAGTTCCTCCTCAAGTGCAAGCTGCTGCGAATGATCAAGTTCCGGTCAAATTCCATATGGCTCAAGCCATCACCACTCAAGCTCAAGCTATTACGGCACAAGCTAAAAGAAAGGTTGTTCCTCGAGAGAACCAACATACTAGTACTATGGCTAGCCGCCTGAGGGATTTCATGAGGATGAATCCTTATATTTTCCTAAGATCAAAAGTTGATGAAGAACCCCAAGATTTCCTTGATGAGGTCTATAAGATCTTGTTTGCTATGGGGGTGAGTACTACTGAAAAGGATGAGCTTGCTGCCTATGAACTCAAGGACGTGGCTCAGACATGGTACAATCAGTGGAAGGATAGTAGGGCCTTAGGAGGTGGTCCCGTGTCTTGGGAGATCTTCAAAAAGGCATTTGTTGAAAGATTCTTCCAAGGGAACAAAGAGAAGCTAAGGTAGAGAAGTTCATCAACCTTTGTCAACGAGGTATGAGTGTTAAGGAATACTCCTTAAAGTTCATTAAGTTGTCCAAATATGCTTTTTTTTTTATAATAATAGGGATGAAATGAGCTGTTATGTAACGGGCCTGTACGAAGAGCTTGAAAAAGAATATCGTGCATTCATGCTTTATGACAACATGGACCTTTCTAGATTTATTATTCATGCACAACAAGTAGAGAAGAGTCGTCTAAGGAAGAGGAAGAAAAAATCGAAGAAGTCAAGGTCCTTTGAGAGTGGTTCTTCTAAGAATAGACTTGATGTTCAAGACAAGCCTAATTTCAAGAAATGGTTTTCAAACAAAGTCCCTTCAAATTTATCCAAGAATCGTAATTATAGAGGTCTACTCCTAAACGTCAAAAGGGGAGAAATGTTGATCCACCAAGAGAAAGACCAACTTGTGGTAAGTATGGTAAGAATGGGCGAATGCCTTGTTGGGACTAATAGTTTCTATGGTTGTGGCAAAGTTGTCCATATGGCGAAAGATTGTCCTAATGTGAGAATACATGGTAAGGGGAATGGACAAACTCAACCAAACGGTCCTAGCTCTGAAACCCCAAAAAGGAACCGTTTCTATGCACTCAAGGCTAGGGGTGAACAAGAGAACTCCCCCTACGTTGTGACGGGTATGTTACAAGTATTTTCTGTTAATGTTTATGCTTTGCTTGACCTAGGTTCTACCCTTTCTTTTGTTACACCTTTGGTATCTAGGAAGTTTGATGTACTTCCCGATTTTGTGTTTGAACCCTTTTCGATTTGTACCCCAATGGGTGACTTTGTGGTTGCAAAAAGAGTCTACAAGAAATGTCCTGTAATTCTTCCCAATAGAGTTACTCTTGTTGATTTGGTAGAACTTGAGATCTTTGATTTTGATATAATCTTGGGTATGAATAGGCTTCATGCGTGTTTTTCTTCCATAGATTGTAGAACAAGGGTAATGAAGTTTCAATTTCCAAATGAACCCATTCTAGAGTAGAAGGGGGAAATTCTATGCCAAGGGGTCAACCATTTCTTGCTTGAAGGTTGTAGGATGATAGCCAAGGGTTGTTTATACCATGTGGTGAGGGTTAAGGACCTATAATGTGAAACTCCTTCTATTGAGTTTGTCCCCTTAGAAAGGAAATATCAAGAGGTTTTTCCTAATGACCTTCCATGAATTCCTCCCGAACGGAATATTAACTTCCACCAATTTGGTCCAAGCTATGACCTCTCAAGCCATTGTTGTCACTTCTCAAGTCCAATCCATGATGGCTAAAGTGAATATGGATGTTGAACTCCGAGTGCCTCATCATGTCAACAACATGGCATCTCCTTTGAGAATTTTACTAGAATTAGCCTACCTATATTCTTCGGTTGCAAAGAAGATGAAGACCATAAAGATGTCCTCGATGAGGTCTATAAGATTCTGTATTCTATGGCCGAGTTGGCCGCCTATCAACTCAAATATGTGTCCCAAACTTGGTAAGATCTATGTAGGGATAATAGGGCACTAAGAGGTGGTCCAGTGACTTGGGAGATCATCAAGAAGGCTTTCCTTGATCAAATCTTTCCTAGAGAGTTAAGGGAAGCTAAGGTTGAAGAATTCATCAACCTTCATCAAAGAGGTATGAGTGTAATTGACTATTCCTTGAAATTCACTAAATTGTCCAAGTAGGCTCCATCCTTGATGTCAAACCCAAGGGAAGAGATGAGTCATTTTCTTACGGGGGTGTCCGAAGACTTGGTGGAAGAATGTCATTTAGCTATGCTTTATGATAATATGAGTATCTCTCGTCTGATGGTTCATGCTCAATAAGTGGAAGAGAGTAGTCTAAAGAGAAATAGTATGGAGAGAAAGAAGGCAAGGTCTTATAAAGGTGGTTCTTCAAAGGGTAGGATTGACATTCAAGACAAGCCTAGGTTCAAGAAGAGGTTTTCTAATCAAGTTCCTTCCAAATTTCCCAAGTCTCATTATGATAGGGTGTACAACACTAAGTCTCAAAATAGAATAGGTATTATCTCACCAAGCAAGAAACCAACTTGTTGACTGTGTGGCAATCAGAATTATGGTGATTGCCTTGTTGGGACGGACAATTGATTTGGGTGTGGAAAGAGTAGACACAAGGTTAGGGATTGCCCTAATTTGAAGGGGCAAGAAAAAGGTAGTGGGAAAGCTCAAGCTAGTGGTTCTAATGTGGATTCTCCAAAGAAGAATCGCTTTTATGCCCTTTGCTCTAGGGGTAAACAAGAATGTTCTCCCGATGTATATGGTTTACTTGATTCAGGTGCTACATTATCTTTTGTTACTCCCTAGATAGCTAGGAAGTTTGATATTTTGTTCGATGTCCTAAATGATCCTTTTATGGTAACTACTCCGGTAGGTGATATGGTGGTTGCAAAGAGGGTATATAGAAATTGTCCTATAAAATTTCCTAATAGATTTACTCATGTTGAATTAGTAGAACTTTATATGGTTGATTTTGGATTGGTTGCATGATTGTTTTGCTTCCATTGATTATAGAACAACAATTGTCAAGTTCAATTTTCCAAATGAACCCGTCATAGTGTGGAAGGGGGGAAAGTCTATCCTAGAGGTCGTATCATTTCTTGTCTTAAGGCTTGTAAAATGATCTCAAAAGGGTTTTTATATCATATTGTAAGAGTCAAACATTTAGACTCTGAAAATACTCCCATTGAGTCGGTCCCCATAGTAAGGGATTTTCCTGAGGTCTTTCCTAATGATCTTCCCTTAATCCCTCCCGAACGGGAAAATAATTTTTGTATTGACTTGCTACATGACACAAACCCCATTTCAACTACTCCTTATCGAATGGCACCCGCCGAATTGAAAGAGTTGAAGGCTCAACTCAAGGGGTTACTAGACAAAGGTTTCATTAGACCTAGTATTTCTTCATGGGGAGCATCAACATTGTTTGTGAAGAATGTGGATGGGTCCCTCAGAATGTGCATTGATTATCGCCAACTCAATAAAGTCAATATTAAGAATAAGTATCCTCTCCCTCGGATTGACGACTCTTTTGATCCACTCCAAGGGGCAAGCTACTTTTCTAAGATTTACTTGAGATTGGGGTATGACCAACTTAGTGTCATAGGTGAGGATATACTGAAAATGGCATTTCGAACAAGATATAGTCACCATGAGTTCTTAGTAATGACCTTTGTTCTCAGTAATGCCCCGGTGACATTTATGGACCTAATGAATAGGGTGTTTCGAAGTTACCTAGATTCATTTGTCATTGTCTTCATTGATGACATCTTGGTATATTCGAAAAATGATGGTGAACACATGGACCATTTGAGAGTGGTTTTGTAAGTGCTTAAGGAACACCAACTATTTGCCAAGTATAGACAATGTGAGTTTTGGTTTAGATCGGTAGCGTTTCTTGGTGATATCATCTCAAGTGAGGGAATTGAGGTTAATCCAAGGAAAACCGAGGTGGTGAAAAATCGGCCTAGACCATTGACTGCAACAGACATTAGGAGTTGATGGGTCTAGCGGGTTATTATAGGACGTTCTGGATGGTTTTGCGTCCATTGCTTCTCCCTTGACTACCTTGACCCAAAAGACTGTGAAATTTGAGAAGTCGGAGGCATGTGAAAGAAGCTTCCAAATTTTGAAAGATAGGCTTACTTTTGCTCCGGTATTGACCCTACCGGAGGGTACTAATGGTTTTGTGGTATATTGTGATGCATCCCAAGTGGGCTTGGGGTGTGTTCTTACGCAACATGGGAAAGTAGTAGCCTATGCTTCTAGACAAATAAATGTGAATGAGAAGAATTATCCAACTCATGATCTTGAGCTAGCGTCTGTGGTATTTGCCTTGAAAATATTGAGACATTAATTTTATGGTGTTCAAGTTGATGTGTATACCGACCCTAATAGTCTTCAATATGTGTTTACTCAAAAAGAGTTAAATATCCGACAAAGAAGGTGTCTAAAATTATTGGAAGTTTACGAACTGAGTGTCCTCTATCACCCCGGTAAGGCCACTGTGGGTGCGGATGCTCTAAGTCGTATGACCATGGGTAGTGTGTCTCATGTGGAAGAAGACAAGAAATACCTAGTGAAAGATGTTCATAGGTTGACTCGATTGGGTGTTAGGTTGGAAGATTACCCAAATGGTGGTTTTATGGTTCATCGTAACTCCTAATCGTCTTTCGTGGTGGAGGTGAAGTCTAAATATTACCTTGATCAACCATAGATGGAGTTGAAGGAATTGGTTATTTGTAAGATAAATGAGTCATTCTCTTTAGGGGGACGGTGTTTTGAGGTACCAAGGAAGGTTGCGCGTTGGCAATGGAGATGATTTGAGAAACCGGATCCTTGAGGAAGCTCATGGTTCCCGTTATTCCATGCATCCAGGTTCTACAAATATGTATCATGACTTCAGAGAGATGTTTTTGTGGGAAGGCTTAAATGGGGACATAACGAAATTTGTTTCAACAAGTGAAAGCCGAGCATCAAAAGCCGGGTGGTTTACTTCAAGAAATCCAAGTTCCCACTTGGAAGTGGGAAGACATTAACATGGATTTCGTGGTAGGTTTGCCTCGGACACAAAAGCAACATGACTCTATGTGGATGGTTGTGGATTGGTTGACCAAGTCCGCTCATTTTATTCCCGTCAAGTCCACTTACTCGACGGGCGATTATGCAAGGATCTTCATAGATGAGATTTTGTGTCGCCATGGTATTCCGTTATCCATCATATCGGAGGGTGCACAATTCACATCTAGGTTTTGGAGGTATTACGACCCTTAAGTAACCCCTAGAAGTTAGAGTACTCTTAGATCATCACATGGCGGCGGCGACCTCTCAGAGGTCCAAGAAAAGACCTTAGACATCATTCAATGCATAATCGTACTAAAAATAGCGGAATATTAAAACTTTTCATATCACATTATATGCTAGAACATTACTTGATATATATATATATATATAATATCATAATACATTGTTAGACTCAAAGTCTCTTTGCCATCTTAAGACACAACTCAATAGAATAGAATAGGTACACGACCCTTAACAACATAAAATAAAAGTCTAAGCTATTACAACAACTTTAAGAAACATCTTGACATAGGCAACCCTTGAATCATAAGGGTCCCTTTAATTGAACTTGGGATATTGATACGCTCAAATCATACTTCCCTAAAGAAGTATAAGCGGTCGTATCAAGTAAAGAACCCAATTAGTAGATTGGTATCGATCCCACGAGGTAAATGATTTAGACTTAACTTTAATCTACTATTACGTCTAGTTAGTCAAGTCCTTTCTAAAAATAGTTAAATAAAAGGGGGGGTTTGTGTAACAAAAATGTTCAATTAGTTCTAAGTAAACAAGTAGCAACATTAAAACTTTAGTCTTTATCAAGTGATGAGAGAAACTAGGGTGTAAGTGTTCCCCATAGGTTCATTAACACGATAATCCTAGCTATAACAACTCTTTCCTAGTGTCTTGCATGCAAAGTGGTAAGTTATGTATCTCTAATTCCTTGGTCCGGCAACTATAGAATTTCACCCCGTACCTTGGTCTGGCTACGTGTGTTGAATTACTAACCCTTACCCTTACCTCATATTAAGCATCATATTCAATGTATGGGTAAGTTACTACTTCGCACCAATTAAGACCAGCCTATTAGATAGTGTATACTAAATCTATGTTGATAATTCTTTTCCTACTAACTACCTCCTTGGTCCGGCAAGTAGAAATAGGGCAAGTTCTAACGCGTGCACTCGTTAAAAAGAATTCTAAATGAAAGAATTCTCAATACATGCAAGAATCTATTCTAGAATTGTTATTTAGCTAGTTTTATCTTGTTAATTACCCATGGTTCCCACAACCCTAGTTGTGGATTTAGTTACCCATACTTAGGATTACACAATTCATGGTTGTTAAACAAGAATTCATGTAATTACTTTGACAAGTTTGAAGAAAATCCAGAAGTATCACTTACATCAACGAAAATATTGTAAGAATCGATTCCGAAAACTTGAAGTAATTCCAATAACAAGAGTATGAAAAATAGTAAAAAGTCTAACCCCAAAAATGAGATTTTTAACCCTATTTATAATAATGAAATCCTAAATTAAAAGGAGTTTTAAATAACGAAACATCTGTCCAAAATGCGTCTTAAGTCAACGACCCAACTAACGGTCCGTCGACAGCCTCCGTCGGTCCACACTTCACTTTTTCTTCGGCCTTCACTTTTGCATCCTTTCTGTTACAATCGATGGACCACCATCACGGTCCGTCGTCTCACTTACGGTCTGTCGATGCCTCCATCCTTCCACACTTAGTGATTTGTTCAAGTCGGGTACTGGGACTATTTTTTATTAGAAAGGACGATTTGCCAGGACGGTCCGTCGATCAGTCGACAGACCGTCGATCCTTTCGTAGCCCCACACTTGGTCAGGTTTCCCTGAGTTGCTTCCGCATGCGTGAACCACTAGTCAATGATCACCACCGATGTTCCATCAATGGGTCGACGGACCATCGAGGGCTTTGTAGGTCATCACTTCTGCACTGATTTAAACATTCTACATTTCCATTTTGGACAGCTTTCCTGCAAACACAGATAAAAATATATTAAAATTACTACAAAAAGGCTTTAGACACACACTAAACTTAAGGAAAAAACATTGAAAGTACTGTGAAACCACGGTACATCAACACCCTCAACTTAAATTCATTGTGTGTCCTCAAGCGACGCACTATGACTCACCACAACATCTTTGTACAAATGTATACTCTTTTAAGCTTTTGCAATCATATGGCTATCCATCCCAACTATTTTCATTGCTTTGACTCATGATTTCACTCTTCGGCTCACTAGGCTCATTCATGTGGATCAGACCATGACACAGACTCACCACGCCGACACCTCTTATTCTTTTATCTCTCACAAAGGCACCAACTTTCCAATATTGCAACTAGTGTTCTCACTTCAAAAGATATCCTCCTTTTTTTTCTCAGTGATTTCAAATTTGGGTATAAGGATCATTATTCAATACTCACGCTAAAAACGACTTCACACCTAGTTGGTACTTGTCGCCATAGGCTTGCCCTTATTTTCACTGCTTAAGTTCATCATATTAGACACTTAGGATCACGATAGGACTTTCTTAGCTTGTAACGTAGGCTCAGGTCAGGTATGGTACATCTAGATTCATTTAGTGACTTGTTGCCCTGCTTGATATTACGACTAAGCATCCTACCTCTTTCATTGTCTATTATGCCCTACTCTTCCTTTTATTGTATTCGTTGCCTTGTTTTCTCCTTTCTTTTTCCTTTTGTGCAAGTGACTCTTCTTTTAAACACTTCTTTTATTTTTATTTTTATTTTTTTTAAATTCTTCACTTGCTTTCTACTTTGATTGAGTCACTTTTCTTCTTCACTATTTCTTTTTTTTTTCTTTCACATTAATCTTTTCAACCCCCCTTTTCGGACCATTACTCATAGTAGCCACCCTCAACTCATGGCTTTGCCATGAGTTGAGGTACAAAATACCCAAGGTTGGGTCAGGGCCAAGAAGAGATCGGTTTCTGCATTAGCGACTCTCAACTTATGCTTTTGACCTAAGTTGAGGTGCACATGTCAAAGGAGGGAACAGGGCCAACACATTATACCCAAAAAAAATTGGTAGGGTCAAAAAAAAGGTTCGTTGTAAGCTCAAGATATTTCGATCAAACACAGATTAATTTCATTTGGTTTTCTTTTATTTAGGCTAAAATTTTGGCTAATTTGAACAAGGGCCTATGATCCTTTCCTAATTGACTAACACAAAGTACCAACAGTGGAATATTCAACTTTCCTCAACCTCTCTTAAAAACTCATTACCCTAACATATTATCGGAAACCTAGTTCGAGTGTTAGATTGAGGGTCATGCAATGATATATCTCTATGTCATGCTTAGAGCCAACACATTCAACATTCACTATGCCTAATTATGCAAGCATTCTCTTTAAAACGGGATATCATTGTATTTAGCCATCATGCTTCAGATTTCACATTCATACTTTGTACAAAATAGTAAACATGCCGGTTCAACAGTAAAATAATCAGTCTCTTGGGGCAAAAGAACACAGGCAAGAAAACCCCAAGAGAGGATCGTGAGTTGGGCTACTAAGACTTCACCCTAACACCCACTTTCCATTTACCCCACCCCCAAAAAGAAAGCATGAAATTGTCCCCAATGCATAAGAAATATAATAAGAAGGTGGTAGGTGAATCAAACCTTAGGCGTATAGCGCCGAAGATCAATAAGCAGGCGGGTCCGGTTGCCCAGAACCCGCTCCATCAATAGTAGGGACACCATCAGTAGAGTCTCCAGCAATGTCTGCACCCTCAGTGGTGCTCCTCTCAACAACCTCAAGCCTGGAGCTAGAAGCCCCAACAGCCAACTCACGAGCCCTCATCTGTCGGGCCTCCTCATCTACCAAAGAAGCTATCCTCGCGGCCTCCATCTCAGTGCGCTCCCTCTTCCTAGACCGAGCCTCATCACCCTCTCTGGGCCTGTGCCTCATGGTACGCTCACATGGCGGAGGCGGTGATGCAGTGGTAGTTTGAAATAGTGCATGAAGCACCGTATCCTCCGTAGGATCCTCAGGTACGGCCTCAGGCTCGGGTACCCGCATATCCAATATGGCATCAACATCAGCCCTCAGACTCGCCATATCAGCCTGGAGAGTAGTCAAAACAATAGCAGGGGCTGGCTGGGCAACTCTCAACTCGAACGCATCAAGGCGCTGGTGGACTGCCAAAATCTTCCTCTCAGTCTGCTGGGCAATCTTCTTCTCAATCCGATCCTCCACATCAATAATGGACTTCTGCATCCAAGGTTGTATATGCTGAAGAAATGTGGCCATCTGGGCCGCTAACTACTAGACCCTAGCAATCGGGACCAGTGCTGCTAATGGTGTAGATGTGGAGGAACTCGGGGCTCTGCTAGTGTCCGGGATAGACTCAACCGGGGTGGTGTCGGTAGGCTCTGATGTAGCCTGATTAGCCCCTTGGGCTTGCTCAATCGTGTCTGCTAAGTTCTCACCTAGCGACTGCACCTCCACTCTAGGCCCTCTGTTGGGTGCCGCCTCATTGGCCTCATCACGGATGAGACGGATGTCCACTGTCCCAGTAGGAGTCCTCAGAACATCAATGTGCCAAATGGGAACTCCAGCCGACCTGCACAACTAAAAAATCATACAGGGAAAGGGGTAAGTGGTCGAGGCCATGAAGGTCATCTCATGGATGACTGACAGCAACAACCGCGGAAAATAAACCTCAAACCCAGCAACCATAGCGGCAACCAAGACTGCTCTATCCCATGTAAGAATGTTTTTCAGCGGCTGTGGGGAATAGGAAGTGGTGGATCAATAGCCAGATGAACTTGGAAGCAAATGTTAGGTTGTCCTTCTTGATAGTGCCTCTGGGATCCAGCACCCAATCTGCACCCTCACGATCTACGGAAATGTGCTGGGCTATCCACCTCTTGGTGGTCTCTCTCAAAACCTTGTCTCACTGGAAATGGCCCTCCTCAATCAGTTTCCAATAGTAGTCGAACTCGGGGGTGATAGGATCCCTTGTGACATCTGTATTAGCACCGTTTAAGAAATGGCGAATGGTGGGCAAAGAGATATCCACCCTACGGCCACGGAGTCCAACATGGGTAAGTGGTGCCTGTTTGGAGGGATTAGACCGCCTATCCAAAGAAGCCCGGAGAGTCTCTACGTACCAAGCGTAGAACGCTCGCACCACCTCCTCATTGTAGCGTCCTACGCTCCTAGCCATCCACTCGATCTGATGGCAGGTGAAGAGATCATGTATAGCAGGGACCGTGTGGAGACTCCCTGTAAGAACCCGCCGCTCGAATGTCATAGTCCGAGTCATAACCCCCTTGTCAATGAGCAGCTTAGCATCCCTGTAAACCTGGTATTGACCTTCTACGCACCACCGGTTGGGATGATCAGCAACCGGTGTAGGGACGTCGAACTGGGGTGCGGGAGTAGAATCCGCACTGTCGGCCTCATCAGACGAGGCAGAGTGGGCAGGTGTGGCAGGAAAAGTGGCACCATGCGATCCTGAAGAGTAGGCCGACTCAGATACTAAAGCCTCCTCAGAGCCAGACGCTCCCTTAGAACCCGCGGCAGACCCAGATGGTGTGCCGGTCAGTGTGCGCTCCTCATCAGACTGGGAGGGAGTGACTACGCCGGACGCCACCCTCTTGGGTGTGCCCCGAGTGGCTCTAGCAGCACATGTCGGTGTCTGGGTGCCCGGTGGCACGTATTCGGGGTCACGCTCATCGTCCGAAGAACCAATCACCAACTATCGTGAAGGGGCGACGGACTTGGATCGTCCTCGAGAGTAGACAATATCGGGCTTGGGGGCCATTTGTACCTGCAAAAGAGGGTTATTAGTTCCAGTATAATCATTCAACACACTCGAAAGAATCAAACACCAAAGTTGGAACACAAAACAAACTGAAGTGTAGAACTGCAGAACTGAACGACGGGCACTATCGACGGTCCGTCGATAGGGTCCGTTATTGAATACTTAGACAAATATTTTCAAAAGCTTTAAAGACGAAGGTTTTGTTAGAAACGACGGACCGTAGTCCACTTCCGTCATTGGACACTTAGAAAAATAAAAAGAACATCAGAGAACAGGGTTTCTGTTAGAAATGACGGACGAGAAGGACGGTTCGTCGATAGTCCACTTCCGTTGTTCCAGATTTAAACTAGGTCGAGGTGTGGCTATCGACGGACCCCATCGACGGTCCGTCGATTGACCGACGTTCCGTAGACGGGGTCTCATACTGTTGGTCAGAGATAGAATATGGTAAGAAATTTTGTTGGCACCCCTAAAGGACAATTTTAAGCAAATTACGACACATCATGTTCATATAGCACTCAACACACCATTTCGTCATTCATAGGGTTTCGATTATTGTAATTTCAATCCTAGATTCTAAAAGACCATCAAGTCCTAAGTCGGAAAATAACAAAACACATAACAAAGTTCATTTAGACACTAACACCCCCAACCCATTCACTTTCCATCATTCTAAGAGACTAGGGACCCAATTTTAACAAGTTAATCATGCAATTTCGTCTCGAAGTCAACACCCACATATTATCAATTCGGGTTCCAAGCAAACAACATGAAATCAACAAGCAGATGAGAAGGACATACCTATATACTGTAGTGGAGTGAATGGGAGGATGAATTTTGCAAGAACAATACCAAGCCCGCCTTCGAACACCGATCGGAAAAATAAAAGAAGAGGATGGGAAGTTGGGAGAGAAAGGTTTGGGGAAACTGAGGGATTTTAGCAGAAGATGGAAAATCAGAAGGGAATTATAGTGGATTTAGTGTGGGAGTGAGTGGGGGAGTAAAAGAATAAGGGACGGAAATGGTTGGGGACAATTTGAAAAAGTGGGGGTAACTGAAAAGGTGTTATTTCAATATATAGCTGGTCGGGTCGGGTCGGGTCATAGGTTCGAGGAACTAACGATTCCCCGTCGACGGACCGTAAGTAATTGACGGTCCGTCGACTGCTCCGTAGACTGTGCCCTAACTTAGACAAAATTGAAAATCATACTTGGGATCCACGGATGCCACCGACGGTCCGTCGATGGGATGACGGTCCGTCGACTGGTCCGTAGATCAATGCACCAAACCAATTTCTGCAGATTTCTGGTGATTTGGTCTCTGTACATTTAGCACCCAATAAGCCATTCTTTTTGTGTTTTCTGGTCACTTTTTAGACATGGACCCTAAACTACTCTCTAGCCAACAAACTTAAAAGAAATAAAAGAAAATTTACACAGGACAATAAGTAAAAATTGAAATAATGAGACTATTCCTACTAAGACAAGAAAAACCTAGTGTTGGCTAGAGGATACATATTGGGTTGCCTCCCAATTAGCGCTTGATTTAACATCGTGGCACGATGCAAGAATCTTGATTACTAAGACTTCATCAAGATGGCATGCCTCAACCACTTCATTCGCATTCTTCGTATGCCCAAGGTAGATTTTGATTCTTTGCCCATTGACCTTGAACCGTGCACCCTCCTTGTTCTCCAACTCAACCGCACCATGAGGGAACACTTGAGTGATCAAGAATGGACCAGTCCATTTGGACTTGAGTTTGCCCGGAAACAAGCGCAACCTAGAGTTGAACAAAAGCACCAAATACCCAACCGCAAATTCGCGCTTTTCATTCTTTTGGTCATGGTACTTCTTCATCTTTCCTTTGTAGAGGACTGAACTTTCATACTCCTTCACGCGAAACTCATCGAGCTCATTCAACCCATTTAATCTCTGTTCCGCAGCTTCATTCCAATTCATCTTCAGTTTCTTCATCGCCCACATAACCTTGTGCTCTAACTCAACTGGTAAGAGACAAGACTTCCCATATACAAGTTGATAAGGAGACATACCTATAGGAGTCTTGTATGCTGTCCGGTAGGCCCAAAGAGCATCATCAAGCCTCCTTGACCAATCCGTTCTACTAGCATTCACTGTTTTTGCCAGAATTTGCTTGATTTCTCTGTTTGACACCTTGACTTTCCCACTAGTCTGAGAATGGTAAGGAGTAGCTACATTGTTGCGAACCCTATATTTCTCCAACAACCCTTTGAACAACTTGTTACAAAAATGGGATCCCCCATCACTAATAATGGCCCTAGGGGTGCCAAATCTGGAAAATATGTTCTTTTTCAATAACGCGGTGACACTCTTCCCTTCATTGTTTGCAAATGCTATGGCTTCCACCCATTTTGACACATAATCGACTGCCACAAGAATGTACTTCATCCCATGAAAACTAACAAAAGGGCCCATAAAGTCAATGCCCCACACATCAAACAACTCAATGACAAGAATGGGATTTAAAGGGAGCTCTTGCCTTCTACAAAAATCTCTATGTCTTTGGCACCTATCACATGCCTTGGCAAACTCATGAGCATCTTGGTGGATGGTTGGCCAATAGTAGCCACATTGCAAAATTTTATGGGCAGTCCGGATACCAATATGATGTCCACCCAAAGGCGAGGAGTGTCATGCCTCCAAAACACTCAGCATCTCAACTTCCGGCACACAACGATGAATAAGACCATCAGCACAACTCCTATATAAATACGACTCATCCCAAAAGAACTTTTTCACATCATGCATGAACTTTTTCCTTTGATGAAAGGACAAGTCCGATGGGACTATATCACTAGCCAAATAATTCGCAAAATCAGCGAACGATGGAATAAGGTCATGAGAAGCTGCCAAAACATGCTCATCAGGGAAAGTATCATTAATTTTAACCTTTTCACCCAATTCTCGCGTAGCTTCATCCTCTAAACGGGACAAGTGATCGGCAACTTGATTTTCGGTCCCTTTTCTATCTTTCACTTCAAAGTCAAATTCTTGCAACAGTAATACCCACCTAATCAGCGTTGGCTTCACATCCTTCTTTGCCATCAAATATCACAAAGCAGAATGATCAGTATGCACTATGACTCTCGTGCCAAGTAAATAGGAGCGAAATTTCTCGAACGCAAAAACCACCGCAAGGAGCTCTTGCTGTATCACAGTATAGTTCTTTTGAGATTTATTAAGGTCCTTACTAGCGTAATAAATAGAGTGAAGGATTTTATACCTTCTTTGGCCCAAAACTACACCAAGAGCAACCCCACTAGCATCACACATCACCTCAAATGGTTTGCTCCAATCTGGGGAAATAATAATGGGCGTAGACACCAACTTCTCTTTCAACTCTCCAAATGCCTTCAGACAGGATTCATCAAAATAAAATTTACACTCTTTCTCAAGTAACTTGCACAGAGGATGTGCAATTTTGGAAAAATCCTTGATGAACCTCCGGTAGAAGCCAACATGCCCAAGAAATATCCTCACACCTTTTATAGAGATGGGTGGAGGAAGTCTCTCTATCACGTCAACTTTGGCTTGATCAAACTCTATACCCTTCTCTGAGATGCGATGACCGAATACAATACCCTCTTTTACCATTAAGTGACATTTCTCCCAATTTAGCACAAGGTTACAATCTTCACACCTTTTGAGAACTTCGTCCAAGTGACTCAAACAACGCTCAAAGGAGTCGCCAACCACTGAAAAATCATCCATAAACACCTCAATAGTGTATTCCACCATATCGGAGAATATCAACATCATACATCTTTCAAAAGTAGCCGGTGCATTACAAAACTCGAAGGGCATCCTCTTAAACGCAGAAGTTCCATAAGGACAAGTAAAGGTGGTTTTCTCTTGATCTTCCGTTGCAATAGAGATTTGGTTGTAACCCGAATAACCATCAAGAAAACAGTACCACCCCTTTCCTGCAAGCCTATCCAACATCTGATCCATGAAGGGCATATGAAAATGGTCCTTCTCAGTCCATGCATTCAATTTCCGGTAATCCATACACACTCTCCATCTGGTCACCGACCTCATTGAAACAAGCTCATTTTTCTTATTAGGGACCACAGTCATTCCCCGTTTCTTAGGCAACACTGAACAGGGCATAGCCAACTACTATCAGCGATCGGATGTATGACTACGGCATCTAACCAATTAATAATCTCCTTCTTCACTACATCTTGCATAAGTGGATTTAATCGTCTTTAGTGCTCAATACTTGGATTCTGATCGGGCATGAGTTGGATTTTGTGTGAACAAATACCGGACGGGATCCCAATAATGTCCGCAATAGTCAAATCAATGGCTCATTTGAACCTCTTCAACACCTCTACAAGACACTCCACTTGCTCCATATTCAAATCGGATGCTATGATTACCGGTAAAGTGTCACCTTTTCCCAAGAAAACATACCTCAGATGAGGTGGTAGAGCCTTAAGATCCAATTTTGGGGCCTCCTCAATAGATGGTCTCACGGGTGGAGACTCGCGATGCTTCATATCTAACTCCAACTTCTTTGGTTTGAAACTAACATCACCTCGATCAAGTGCCGCAACTAATGACCCATACTCTTCAATACAATCACTCTCAAAATTCACGATCACTGCCGCTAGTGCCTCAACACCAAGATGCTCTTCTATTTGTACCTCAGACGGACTCTCAACCCTGTAAGATATCACAGATACCGATTGGAGCACACCACTCTGCCTCAAGGACCTATAAATGTTGAAAGTCGCTTCTTCATTGTTTAACCGAACTTTCATCTTCCCTTTCTCCATGTAAACCAAGGCGCGACCGGTAGCAAGGAATGGCCTCCCAAGAATAATAGGCACCTCAAAATCCACCTCACAGTCAAGAATTACAAAATCGGCTGGAAATATGAAGGACTCCACCTTCACTAACACATTGTAGAGTATCCTAATAGGCCTCTTCAGTGTTCGATCCGCCATCAGTAACCGCATCGCAGTGGAATTTGGGTCTCCTAAACCCAACTTCTTATAAATGGAGAGAGCCATGAGATTTATGCTTTCCCCAAGATCACATAATGCTTTAGCAAAATGTAATAACCCAATTGTACATGGAATAGTGAAAGCACCCGGATCTTCTTTCTTTTGCACAAGAGACCTTGTAGCAATAGCACTACAATGTTGCATCCGATCATCATCCTCAAAACTAACCGATCTCTTCTTAGTGACCATATCATTCATGAACTTGGCATAACCAGACATTTGTTCAAGAGCTTCTATCAAAGGAATATTGATGGAAAGCTGTTTCAACATATTATTAAAACGCCGATATTTACCATCCTCGGTCTTTTTCACCAACCTTTGCGGGAATGGTGGTGGTGGTCTTCGAATGAGAGTCACCTTTTGGGGCATCTCTGCTTCTTTCACCGCTTCATTTACCAACTCACCACTAGCTTCTACTACCTCATCTTCTCTTCTCATCACATCTTCTATGCTAGACGACATAGCTGGATCAATGGTTTGCTTACCCCCTAGAGTAGTGACTACCATACAATGTCCATCATTTTTTGGATTTTGAACAGTATTGCTCGGAAGAGTACCCGGTTGACGTGGGTTCACAATAGAAGACAATTGAGCCATTTGCAACTCAAGTTGCTTGATTGAGATTGCATGTGCATCCACCTTTTGCCCAATATTTGCTAAATCACCTCTCAACTCTTTGGCGTGCTCATCACTACCATCAAACCTCCTCCTCATCTTCTGCAACATATCCTCAACTCGCGCCATACTACGTCCACCATCCTTAGGAGCAACTTCTCAATTTTGAGGTGGAACATAGGGCCCACTCAGATCGTTTCTGTTACCATAGTTACCCCGGATAAAGTTGTTGTCATGGTTGAAGTTTCCATCTTGAACATAGTGACCCTCTCGGTTGTAATTACCATAGTTCTGACCTTGATTTCCTTGACCTTGGCGCCAATTCTCCTAATTGGAGCCTTGGGCGTTCTGCCGGAAACCTCCCATTTGCTCATTTACTGCGTAAGTGTCTTCCTCCTAGTAGTAGTCATCAACCGGCGGTGGTGGTTTAGCCAAATAGTTTACCGCATTTACTTTTTCCGCACCCCCGGTGAAATGTTTCAACACTAACCCAAGCTTAGTTCTCATTTGAGCCATCTCTTCACGAATCTCATCTGTGGGTGGGTTGTTTGTAGATTGCAGCGCAAAAGTGTTTCTCCGAGTATCTGACTTCCTAGTGCTCCAAGATTTATTATTTCAGGAGATTTTATCTAACTTCTCAGCGATCTCTGCATAAGTACATTCCCCATAAGAACCACCCGCAATAGTATCAAGTACTTCCTTATTGTTATCATCTTGCCCCCGATAGAAGTACTCTTTCAACGATTCATCATCAATACGGTAGTTGGGAAACTTCTCAGAAATGAGGTAAACCTATCCCAAGAACTACTTACCGACTCCCCAGGTAATGCCACAAATTTGTTCAGCCTATCTTTGTGGTTGAGCTTCTTAGACACCAAATAGTAACGTGCTACACATCCCTCAATTGGTTCCAAGTATAGATCTAGTTATAGGGAAGCTCAGTAAACCATATAGCAGCCTCTCCCGTCAGTGAGAGAGGGAACACTCTTAACCGAATGATGTCCATGTCTATGTCAGTCCTCCCTACACAACTCTTATACATCGACCTTAGTTTGACGATGTGAGCATGTGGATCCTCAGATGGTATCCCTGAAAACAAACCTCTAGTTGTGAGCATCTGCATCAAGATACTAGTTACCACAAATGTATGACCATGTGGTAGAGGAGGTAGGACAAGTGGCCCGTCAGAGTCAGTGATGTTAACATTTCCCCTATAGTACTCTTGAGGGCTTGGGGCAGGAGGTTGCCTCCTCAGATCACCTTCACCAGGGTTCTCAACAATCACTTGATTATGAGCATCAACCGACGGAGGAAGTTGACGGTTGATATCATCACCAATATTAGCAGGATTGAGTGGATTGTTCATTCTGTGTAGTGTACGGTTTAGTTCTGGATCAAGTGAAAGTATTGGTTCTCCTCGAATCCGTGTACTTGGCATACACTAGAGCTAGACCTGCGAGAGACAAAAACAAAAAGAAAAAGTTAAATTAGGAAATTGTTGACAAAAATTTGGTAATGTGCTTAAAGTTAATCTAAAAGTCACTTTCCCCGGCAGCGGCGCCAAAATTTGATACGCTCAAATTATACTTCCCGAAAGAAGTATAAGCGGTCGTATCAAGTAAAGAACCCAATTGTTAGGTTGGGGTCTATCCCACGAGGAAAATGATTTAGACTTAACTTTAATTTACTATTACGTGTATTTAGTCAAGTCCTTTCAGAAAACAGTTAAATAAAAGGGGGGTTTTGTGTAACAAAAATGTTCAATTAGTTCTAAGTAAACAAGTAGAAATATTACAACTTTAGTCTTTATCAAGTGATGAGAGAAACTAGGGTGTAAATGTTCCCCATAGGTTCATTAACACGATAATCTTAGCTATATCAACTCTTTCCTAGCGTCTTTCATGCAAAGTGGTAAGTTATGTATCTCTAATTCCTTGGTCCGGCAACTAAAGAATTTCACCCCGTACCTTGGTCCGGCTACGTGTGTTGGATTACTAACCCTTACCCTTACCTAATATTTAGCATCATATTTAATGTATGGCTAAGTTACTACTTCGCACCAATTGAGACTAGCCTATTAGATAGTGTATACTAAATCTATGTTGATAATTCTTTTCCTATTAACTACCTCTTTGGTCCGACAAGTAGAAATAGGGCACGTTTTAACGCGTGCACTCGTTAAAAAGAATTCTAAATGAAAGAATTATCATTACATGCAAGAACCTATTCTAGAATTGTTATTTAGCTAGTTTTATCTTGTTAATTACCCATGGTTCCCACAACCCTAGTTGGGGATTTAGTTACCCATACTTAGAATTACACAATTCATGGTTGTTAAACAAGAATTCATGTACTTACTTTGACAAGTTTGAAGAAAATCCAGAAATATCATTTGAATTAACGAAAATATTGTAAGAATCGATTCCAGAAACTTGAAGTAATTCCCAAAATCCAAAGTTCAACTTCTAATAACAAGAGTATGAAAAATAGTAAAAAGTCCAACCCCAAAAATGAGGTTTTTAACCCTATTTTTAATAATGAAGTCCTAAATTAGAAGGAGTTTTAAATAAGGAAAAATCTGTCCAAAATGCGTCTTCAGTCAACGACCCAACTGACAGTCCGTCGATTGAACGACGGACCGTCGACAGCCTTCGCCGGTCCACACTTCACTTTTTCTTCGTCCTTTACTATTGCATCCTTTCTGTTACAATCGACGGACCACCAGCATGGTCCGTCGATGCCTACGTCCTTCCAAACTTAGTGATTTCTTCAAGTTGGGTACTGGGACTACTTTCTGTTAGAAACGACGATTTGCCAGGATGGTCCGTCGATCAGTCGAAGGACCGTTGATCCTTCCGTATCCCTACACTTGGTCAGATGGCTTCGTAGGTCATCACTTCTGCACTGATTTTAGCAGTCTTCTACATTTCCGTTTTTTTACAGCTTTCCTGCAAGCACTTATAAAAATATATTGAAATTACTACAAAAAGGCCTTAGACACACACTAAACTTAAGGAAAAAGCATTGAAGGTATCGTGAAACCACGGTACATCAGATATCTTTCCAAGCTCTTCACTTGGGATACATCCTCTAGCCATCAACATGTACACTTTGTGTAAAAAGATGAAGAATAATGGTATAAGTACAAGAATGCACTAAGTATGTCAACCATGCGAAAAGTTGCAATTAAAGAGGACATTTAGTTAGAATTCATGCAGCATTTCTTTTTAGTAAACTTCATGAACATAGACACATATAAGATCAATATAGTTCACATACTTCTTATAGACACGGATACTACTCATGATAGCACATAAATCCATTTATCATACTTCGAGGCATATTCAATACATAAAATACATTACATTTGTTTTATCTTAGTTCTTTCTTTAAGTAACACTCCAAGTGTACTTAATACAATGTATCACCTTGAGGTGACCTAGTCTTTCATAGATATTCTTCATAAACATAACCACATATATACACAAGTCATAAGAACATCATAGATATCAACTTCACATAAAGACCATCACCTAAGACAACTCCTAAGTCACACTAGTGCAATGTGTAGGTAACATCTCATAATACTACTTCCACCAAATTAGGCATAACATATTTAACAAGTCATAACACTTTCATTTATATTAGACATAAGGCCACATATTTCATAGCATCATATAAGAACTCATCATACTTCATAACATTATAGGAAGACATCATTATACCTCCTACACTTTAGTCATAAAGTCACTTCGTTCATACTATAAGTAAACCACCCTCATAACCACTTCACAAGCTTACTTGTGCAATGTACAGATGGAGTCCCATACCCCTACATATACTAAGTAAACCCATTTAGAAGCCATAAGTGTATTTCACACACATACACATAATTCATGTCTTATTCATAGAAAAGTCACCTAACATTGCATTCATACAATTCATACATAACATCACATAAGTCTTACTTGTATACATGTACTAATCTGATCCTTTCTTGAAGACCACTTGTGCAATGCATGGGTAGGGGCCGTAATCCTACCTACACTAAGTAATCCTCTCAAAGAGTTGTGATTAGAGTCCATAATCTTATCTTAGTTCATTTCTTACTTTGGGAGATTTAGCCATAATCGACATAGACTATTTGAGCTACATGGAATACGGTGTTCTACTCCCACACCGAAAAGAGAGGGTTAACACTTGCCTAAGGTGTAACCAATCTTACATAGCTATAAAAGTGGTATACATAAGCTATAACCTAAGGGCGCACGTTGTTATGGAACATGGAGATTGCTTCTAGAAATCTTGACTTGTTAACATGGAGGTTTCCATCTCATGAGACAACATCAATGTTGGGAACCCGGACTTACTAACGTGAAGGTTCTCTTTGTGGGAAGACGGACTTACTAACATGAAGCTCCCACTCTCATTCGTCATGTTCACTCGGTGCTACTCTCTAACTCCCTTTTTAAACATATTTAAGCCTTTAGTACATTACTTCATATAGATTAGGCCTTGGGGACTTACTCCCTCATATATCATATATCTCAAAGGTATCTAGGATTAGAATTCTATGTGAGAATGTCCTTTCACATAATCATATCATATTCATACCAGTCTAGTTTAGAGTACCATTGAGTAATATCTTTCAAGAGACTCACTTATTCATAAGACTACCATTAACATACTTCATTCATACATGTATGTGTGTGTACATATATGTGAGATCTACCTTCACATAAGCACCTTTAGGAACACATGTTCATAGCTTCATTAATCATACACTTTACATGAATAGAAATAGGCAATAATGCATAGAAATGTATCCTTTCCTTAGTCATCATGAAGTTATCCTACTTGTTGACATGCATGAAGTGTGTGTGTACATTGATCAGCATGATCAATGGCTATCACATAGCATTGAGGAATCCACCCTCTAAATATCATAACACATGTACAACATTCTTCAAGTCTTAAATCAAACACATCTATATTATTTAACAATATAGACTACACACACTCAAAATACATCATAGAAGGCAAGATAGTATTCAACATTAGAATAGAAGACTCCTAGCATACTTCAACAACACATTCATATAGGATTCATATCGGTAGGGGTCATGCTACAAGGATAACCTTCATCACTAGCCATGTAGAACACCTAACCCTAACATGATCATGACACATATACATATGACATCATCTTTACACCTAGGTCATGCAACTAGTTTGGAGGACTATTCATATACTTCACATAACATCAATTCACTTAGAACATGATATTAGAATCAAGGCTAAATCCTTCAACTTCCTAAACATGGAAATCATCATATACATTCATCTTACATATAATGACTTAAAGGCCATGATCATAACACATAAACATGTCTAAGAATATAAACACAGCCACCATAAGTGGACCACACCAATCAACACAATTCATTATATATTCTAATCTAATTAGAGGAAATAGGTCAACATACCAAATCTCCAAGATAATGATCATCTTTTATCATTCCTCCACAATTCATATTTAATTGATATAGATACTAATAGAAATAACCAATTTAATATAATCTAATCACAATTCTACAAACATAAAATCAAGACCACAAGACCCACAAAATAGCCAATTTGAGAAATTAGGCGGATCATGGGTTCTTCATTAAATTTGATAGAAATTCATCATAAAATTAGTAGATAAACATATATTCATCATTGTAATGCTTTTAAAATAAATTTGAGAATGAACCTATGGCTAGATTGAAAAATAGGATTTTTGACTTAAAATCATGTTTGGAAAAAGCTTTGAATGGACTCCATAGGTGAATGGTTATCTACAGATTAAGGATCACCATACCTTAACATTAAAAATCCAATGAAAATCTTAGAAGAAAGCTCCCAAATTCCACCTCCATAGCTGGTTCTTGAGCTTGGTCTTCAATGGAGGTTTTGGATTTTTGGAAGAGAAGAGAGCTTTGGAGATTTTAATTTCTTAATGGGTGTTGGGTTTTGGCTTGAGAAAGGGTTTAAAAACGTCCTAAATACAATTAATAAATGTCCCCCTAAGTTACAAAAACACCCCAATACTCATTGGGACTTTTAGACATGTCAAATTGACTTAAAAATGATGCAACCATATCTGGGAAGTGGCTGCGCGTCTGTCACACCCGGATTCTGGAATCCGAATATAACTGGCGTCATTAACCTCTCAGAGGTCGCAGACAAGCCTCTTCTTAGATTTCGTCACAATCATACACTTAAATTTGCGGAAAAATTAAAACTTTTTAATCCTTATTAAAGTGTCCATAGACTTCGTATAGTACTGTATAAGAGTGATATTCTAATGAGCTCAAACTAAAACAACCATCTATCAATAGATTAAACAAATAAAATGATGAATCATAATAATAATTATAGTTTGCCAATCGGCCTTATTACAACGGTTGAACAAATGGTTGAAAATAAATGCTAGGGACTATCTCCACTAGCTATGTCTAATGTACTAATCTAAATAATAAATGTAGCATCCTCGAACTCAAGAGCATCTACCAAAGTCTGGAGATTGCTAATCCAAACCGCTTCGTCGAAACTTCAATCTTCTCTCGGACCTGCGCCTATAAATATAGTAATAATATATGGGGTTAGTACACACTTGTACTAAGTACGGGTGTATGCACATAATCACATAAGGACTATGCATGATCAAGGAAAGCTCTTTCTAAAGCAACATGCCGTTTCTGGAAAGTTAAGTTACTTTACTTTCTTAAATTGTTACTTATGATTCATGCTATGAATATGAAATTTTCTCATGCAATTAAGGCACACAACTCATTTTGTATATGAACATAAGACCTTGGAATCATGAACATAAATTTTAGAACAACTTGAACAAAAGTTTATGATTTGGATCCTTTTAGGCCGAGAGCTCGTATTCCCAGCCTTAGTTTATTTTTCAGTCTTTTCTTCTCTCTGTTGTGTAGTTCAATGATCTCCTATGATCCTATGTTTTACATACAAGTGCAATGATTCATTGTAGTCCCATACCTACAACGAATCGGGTAAGTAGTTCACAAGACTAAGGAAATGATTTGGCTACCCTACTTACAAGTTAGATATCTCATTCTTCTTAAAATGGGTATGAATGTCTTTATAAGCCAATCTTTATTGGCTATGCCCATTAATTGGTTGTTAACCTAATATATAAATCTTTGAGGCATATATTAATACTCAAATATTGGCATAAACCACTAACTTGTTAAAAGTTCATTCTTATCAAACACTAATGATTGACATTATTAAGCTCTTACTTACTTAGTTTACTTTGAACTTACGTTTCTACTTCTTTGATTTGTTTTCACTTTGAACATGCTACTTTCATTCTTTCTTACTTCTTTAAAGAATTCATTAGCATTAACGGAAGTAGATCATGCGAGCTAACATGAAATGCAGTGTCTACCCCACACCAAAAACGGGTGCTTCACCGATTTAGGTGAACCAAGTCTAGTGTCTACCCAACACCGAAAAGGGGGGTTCACCGGCTAAAGTGAAACCAAGTCAGTGTCTTCCCCACACCGAAAAGAGGGGTTCACGACTATAGTGAACCGAATACTTTACTGAGCTTTAACCGACATAGATCATGTGAGCTAAACATGAAATCCATTGTCTTCCCCACATCAAAAAGAGGTGGAATCACCGGCAAAAGTGAAACTGAACAGCCTAGCATTCTTAGGTGGAGGAATCCACTAGCTAGTTCCCTATGCTGGAAAATATAGTTCGAAGACTAGGAGACATACGGAGACCCTGGTACACCTTGGTGGTGATATCGTCTCATGAGGCTTACATGTGCTGGCACAAGCTCATTGCTAGTCTATCGGTTCTTAGCTTAGATCTATTTTACTTTATTATCTTTTAGAATTGACTCTAAAATTGTGGATGCTTGCTTCTAGTTATGAGGTATACTTAACTCTATGGATGACTGATCATCCCTTTCTTTGCTTGTTGAATATGAACTTAAGTCTTGCATTATCATCATGGTGCGAGTGAGACTTCTCTCACAGATTCTAGCACCCTCTTATGTGAGTATTTTTGACATAATCGATTAAGTGTAATTGAGACCTGTCTCACTTCTTTTAACACTCTATATTAGGTCAATTTCCATAACTTAAGCTTTTAGTTATTTCATTACTCACCTTAACTTGTTCAACGTTTATTGGTAGTTTTTTACAATTCTTTATGAAACTTATAACTACGTATTCAATGCTATTAAGTTCACAAGTTTGTGTGGATAGGGTATGTTTGGAATTTTCCCATTGATTGGCATACCCTATGTTATGAGTTCATTGATATAGAGATTGGTATGACGTTACATGATTTGGAAGTAATATGATTGAACATAGTTTTGCTAGCCAATATGTTGGCATAAATCATAATTTCACTAGATACTTGCAATAATATTATCACTAGCCATGCAAATTGTTCATAAATATATTATAGTAATCTATCATGTTAAAGAAGCCAACTTTTAACCTTTGATTAGCCTATGAAACAATTCAATGAACAACTTATAACAATTTGATCTTCTCGAACACAAATAGGAATTACAACATTGAATGTTCATCTAAATAACACCCTAAATATGCGGATCTAACATGTAGGTTTGATTAGACATATAAATCACTAAAACATACACATAATGATTAGGTAGCACCACATACAAACAACATGCATCGAGATTTACATTTTACATACTACAAGAATTGGAAATCGGGAGAACTAGGAAGTTTAACATGCAATTCATTGGTAACAACCCCAGTTTCGATATTCTTGAAGACCAAACGTTTGAAAAGCCTCTTGGAGAAAGAATTCTAGGAGAGAAAACCCATACTTTAGTGTAGAATTAAATGTACGAAGATCACCTTGCACTTCGCACGAAAACCTTGAAGAACTTGCGTGAAATCGCCTAGGGTCTCTTACGTTTTCTCAGCTTTTCGGTCTTAGGGTTTAGGATGAATAACGTGAGTCTAAGTCTTTAGAAACTGAATATTAACTAGTTAAACTTAAACTAAATAACTAAACTAAAATAACTTAATTAGCTGATTATCAAAACGCCCCTCCTAGATTGACTAGAAATAGAAGAACACTTGACTTAACCGAAATCTGGAAATTGCTTAAGGGATTCGGTTTTGACTATTTAAATTAAATAATTAAGTTTCTAAATTAATTAATTAGGTAACCTAGGGTAATTACTAAAGTACCACTAAGTTTTTAGGACCATAACCAACCCTTTGGACCATCCTAAGTTAGGTACTAGGATGTTTCTTAGTTAGTTACTTGTCTTAATGTCACCCGGTTTGGTCTTAGGTTGCCGGGTCCATTAGTTAGTTATTTTTTGTTTGTCCTAGGTTAGTTAGTTATTTGGGTCAGTTAGTTAGAGTCTATGACAGGTTAGGGAGCTTGGCCCCACGTGGGCTGACCCGTACGCGCGCCTGTCCCTAACCGCTCGAATCGAATTGGTTAGCTAGGTCCCTTGGCTGGTTGCACGTGTGCTTGCACATGTGCTTGCCCATGTGTTGCGTGGAGTTTCCTAACTAACTATTCTGGAAGATTCATTTGGAATGTTTACTTATTGTCCCAAGGATCCTCAATATGTCCTTGGGCACTGCTTATTCTACATGATCATTTTAAATGGTTATGTTCTATGGTACTAGGCTTGACACTTGGATGCCTAGTACCTAATGAGTGTATATGAAGAATATGTGAAGAATATATGTGTTTTAGCTTAGGGTCTTCATAGAGGGTACAATTCTTAAACAAGCTTGGATTATATTATAAATTACTTGTTATATATAGAATTTGGCTAACGCCCTTAAGTCAATCTTCTATAATATGCCCAATATTTCTCATATTGGGCATTGGGATGCCTATGTACCCCAATGCGCATTCTTAAGAACTTACTAGGCTCTTCACTAGACATGTAATTTTCCGATATGTTACATTATCCCCCCTTTAGGAACATTCGTTCCCGAATGACACTACACATCATTTGAATCAAAGAGGGTATTTTCGAAATACACAATAACATATTTGAAACTTTACTCTTTGTGAATATCTGATTCACAACTTACTCTGGATGATACACATTACTCAAAGCTTATCTGAAGCTTCATCTCCGAGACTGAGGATCTTCTTTCTCAATCTCACTTTAACTTAATGCACATCACACTCATGCAACACATAAATCACGTCTACGCTATATAAAAACATCAACATGAATGCAAGCATGAACTCGTATTAACTCATATAGTGCAGGTATAAAACACACAGTTATGGACTTAAAATACCAAAAACCGCCTAATGCACTAAAATTTTGAGTTTCATAAACAAAATTAGATTTAGAAAGACTATATCTAACCTCAAGAACTGAATAAGTGAGGGTAACGGGATCTCATATCTGACTCGGCCTCCCATGTTGCTCCCTCAACAAGGTGGTTCCTCTATAACACCTTTACAGTGGGAACCTATTTGTTCCTCAGTAGCTTTACTTGATAATCTAAAATTGCAACGGGAGCCTCTATATAAGAAAGGTTCTCATCGACTCCTAACCCCTCGATAGGTAGAATGGACGTTGTATCGCCTAGACACTTCTTAAGCATCAAAACGTGAAAAACTGGATGTATAAAAGCCAAGTCATTCGGTAACTTTAGTTCGTAAGCAACATTTCCTACTCGCTGTAAGATCTCATAAGGACCTATATACCTCGGACTCAACTTCACTTTCTTACCAAACCTCATCACCCCTTTCATGGGTGATATCTTTGGGTATACTTGATCACCTACTTCAAATTCAAGATCTCTCTTTTGGTTATCAGCATATGATTTTTGACGACTGTAAGTTGTAGCCAGTCTATCCCTGATCATTCTCAACTTTTCCAAGGCCTCATGTATGATCTCGGGGCGAAGGATGGAAGTTTCTCCCACTTCAAACCATCCAACTGGGGACCTACATCTCCTACCATACAGTGCTTCAAAAGGTGCCATCCCAATACAGGAATGGTAGCTATTATTTTAAGAGAACTCAATTAGTGGCAAGTGATCGTCCCAACACCCATTGAAGTCAATAACACATGCTCTCAACATGTCTTCAAGGGTCTGAATGGTACGTTCTGCTTGACCATCCGTTTGAGTGTGAAAAACACTGCTGAGCTTTACTTGCGTACCCAAACTCTTATGGAAAGATCTCCAAAAATGAGAGGTAAATTGTGCTCCCCTATCCGAGATGATAGATAAAGGAATCCCATGACACATCATGATCTCATCAATATATAACTTGTCCTAATCTTTGGCTCTGTAAGTAGACTTCACGGGAATGAAGTGAGAAGACTTAGTCATTCTATCAACGATGACCCAAATGGAATCATGTAGTTTCCGGGTTCTTGGCAGACCAACCACAAAATCCATATTAATAGCCTCCCACTTCCACGTGGGAATCTCAATCGATTGAGTAAGACCTCCAGTCTTAAGGTGTTTGGCCTTAACTATTGGCAATTCGAACACTCCTCCACAAACTTAGAGATATCTCGCTTCATACCTTCCGACCAATAAATTTCCTTCAGATCATGATACATCTTGGTGGAACCTGGATAAATGGAATACCTAGAGCCATGAGCCTCTGCGATAATATTAGGCCTCAAATCATCAATATTTGGTACGTACAATCTTTCTTGATATCTAAGCACACCATCCCCCCCTAGGGAGAATGATTCATTCATCTTACCTAACAATGAATCTTTCAACTCCATGAATACTGGGTCGAGATGCTGTTTGGCTTTAATATCTACAACAAATGAGGATTCAGAACTTGAGTGGACCGTAACACCCCCACTTGGTGTGTCAATCAGACGTACACCTAACCTACCCAATCGGTGTACTTCTTTAACCAACTCTTTCTTCTCATCATCGATATGAGACACGCTGCCCATGCTCAACCGGCTTAAAGCATTGGCCACTACATTGGCCTTACCTGGGTGATAGTGAACACTCATCTCATAATCCTTAAGTAACTCTAGTCATTTTCTCTGACGAAGATTCAATTCTCTCTGTGTAAAAACATACTGAACACTTTTATGGTCAGTAAATACATCAACATGTACACCATATCAGTAATGTCTCCAAAGTTTCAACGCAAACACCACGACGGCTAACTCAATCATGAGTAGGGTAATTCTTCTTGTGGATTTTCAGTTGTCTTCATGCATATGCAACACCTTACCATCTTGGATAAGAACACATCCCAAACCTACTCGGTAAGCATCATAATACACCACGTACCCTTCACCACTTCTTGTCAACGTGAGGACTGGGGATGAAGTGAGTTGGTCTTTGAGCTCTTGGAAGCTCTTTTCAGACCACTCAAACTTCGCCTTCTTCTTTGTTAAAGCGGTCAATGGAGCAGCAATTGCAAAAAAGCCCTCCACAAACCTGCGACAGTAATTAGCCAAACCCAAGAAACTTTGAATATCGGTAGGAGTGAGGGGTATTGGCCAATTCTCTACTGCCTCAATCTTTTTTGGATCAACCTCTACACCTTGATCGGTCACAACATGACCAAGGATGGTCACTGATCTAAACCAAAACTCACATTTGCTAAACTTTGCATACAACTGATGTTCTCTTAGTACTTGAAATATCATTCACAAATGATGTTCGTTCTCTTCTCTGGACTTAGAGTATATGAGGATGTCATCTATGAACACTATGACAAAAGAATCAAGGTATTCATGGAAGACTCTATTCATAAGGTCCATAAACGCGGCTGGTGCGTTAGTGAGACCGAATGACATGACAAGAAACTCATAATGACCATATCTAGTACGGAAGGCAGTCTTAGGAACGTCCTCTTGTCTTACCCTAAGTCTGTGATAACCTGACCGAAGATCTATTTTAGAAAAGAAACTTAAACCTTGAAGTTGATCAAATTGATCATCGATTCTGGGAAGAGGGTACTTGTTCTTTATAGTGACTTTGTTGAGTTGCCGATAATCGATACATATTCTAAGAGTTTCATCCTTTTTCTTAACGAGCAACACTAGAGCGCCCATAGGGATATGCTCGGCTGGATGAAGCCCTTATCAAGTAAATCTTTTAACTGCAACTTCAACTCTTTGAGTTCCACTGGAGCCATTCTATAAGGCGGAATGAAAATCGGTATGTTCTTGGTATCTAAGTCAACACTGAAATCAAATTCACGTTCAGGAGGGATTCTTTGTAAATCATCCGGAAAGACATCTTGAAACTCATTTACTACGGACACAGAGTCTATGGAAGGAACTTCTTGTTCTAAGTCATTGACTCTTACTATGTGGTATAAATATCCCTTAGATAACATCTTATTGGCTTTAAGATTGGAAACTATTTGGCCTGTTGGATTTGAACCACACCCTTCCCATTTAAACTCTAACTTATTTGGAAACTAAACTTTACTACCCTGTTTTGACATTCTATGGTAGCATAGCATTCATGGAGCCAATCCATACCCAAAATTATATCAAAATCAAGTATGGTTAATTCTATTAGGTCCGCATAAGTAACTCTATCAAGAATCATTATTGTGCAATCTCTATATACCCTTTTCGCCCTAATGTTGTCTCCAATAGGAGTACTAACTAGAAATGGCTTATGCAAGATCTCAGGAAGCAAGTCAAATTTACTAGCTACTAAAGGAGTAACAAAAGACAAGGTAGATCCTTGATCTAATAATGCATAAATAGATAAAGGAAAGACAAGCAATTTACCAGTGACCACATCAGCCGACTTCTCTTGCTCTTCTCTTCCTTTCAACGCATAAAACCGGTTTCTCTTGGGAGGCTCGGCTGCAGCAGTGGGATTAGGCCGAGGCTGAGTATCTGCCTTGGACAAATTCCTCGCGTGTGGGAAGTCCTTGATCATATCACCACTCTTACCACACCCATAGCATCCATTAGAACGTACAATGCACTCACCTCCATGCGAACGGCCACACTTACCACACGACTTTCCGTCACGCTGGGCATTTCTATCATTCCCCTTCCTGCGAAGACCAGATTATTAAGTATGGTGCCTTAGATCACTCGGCCATCCTAATTCTTGTGTGTATTTTCCTATGCGCTCACAGAAGAAGGAAGTTTAGATGCTAGAATGACACAAAATGTCAATGATCTAAACCGCACGATAAAGAGTAAAAGAAGGGAGAATTCCTATCATCACAAAGTCTCTTAGTCATGATTGTGGTGCACTTCACAATGCTAAGTTATAAACTACGCAACGTGGTTCTGTTGAGCCTTAGTTCCTAGGTAATTTAACATCATGCTCTGATACCAAGTTTGTCACACCCGCATTCTGGAAACCGAATATAACCGCGTCGTTAACCTCTCAAAGGTCGCAGACAAGACTCTACTTAGCTTTCATCACAATCATACAGTTAAATTTGCAGAAAATTTAAAAAATTTTAATACTTATTGAAGTGTACATAGACTTCGTATAGTACTGCATAAGAGTGATATTCTAATGAGTTCAAACTAAAACAACCATCTATCAATAGATTAAACAAATGAAATGATGAATCATAATAATAATAATAGTTTGCCAATCGGCCTTATTACAACATTTGAATAAATGGTTGAAATGAAACTCTAGGGACTATCTCCACTAGCTATGTCTAATGTTCTAAGCTAAATAATAAATGTAGCATCCTCGAACTCAAGATCATCTAATGAAGTCTAGAGATTGCTAATCCAAACCGCTTCATCGATACTTCAATCTTCTCTCGAACCTGCGCCCATAAAAATAGTAATAATATATGGGGTTAGTACACACTTGTACTAATTATGGGTGTACTTACATAAACACATAAGGACTATACATGATCAAGGAAAGCTCTTTCTAAAGCAACATGCCATTTCTGGAAAGTTAAGTTACTTTACTTTCTTAAATCGTTACTTATGATTCATGCAATGAATATGACATGTTCTCATGAATTAAGGCACAAAACTCATTTTCTATATGAACATAAGACCTTGGAATCATGAACATAAATTTTAGAACAATTTAAACAAAAGTTTATGATTTGGATCCTCTTAGGCCGAGAGCTCCTATTCCCAGCCTTAGTTTATTTTTCAGTCTTTTCTTCTCTCTGTTGTGTAGTTCAATGATCTCCTATGATCCTATGTTTTACTTACAAGTGCAATGATTCATTGTAGTCCCATACCTACAACGAATCGAGTAAGTAGTTCACAAGACAGAGGAAATGATTTGGCTACCCTACTTACAAGTTAGATTTCTCATTCGTCTTAAATTGGATATAAATGTATTTATAAGTCAATCTTTATTGGCTATGCCCATTAATTGGTTGTTAACCTAATATATGAATCTTTGAGGCATATATTAATACTCCAATATTGGCATAAACTACTAACTTGTTAAAACTTCATTCTTATCAAACACTAATAATTGACATTATTAAGCTCTTACTTACTTAGGGCACTTTGAACTTACGTTTCTATTTCTTTGATCTGTTGTTCACTTTGAACATGCTACTTTTATTCTTTCTTTCTTCTTTAAAGAATTCTTTAGCATTAATCGAAGTAGATCATGCGAGCTAACATGAAATCCAGTGTCTCCCCACATCGAAAAGGGGTGGTTCACCGGTTAAAGAGAACCAAGTCCAGTGTTTACCCCACACCAAAAAGAAGGGTTCACCGGCTAAAGTGAAACCAAGTCAGTGTCTTCCCCACAGCGAAAAGAGGGGTTCAGTGCTATAGTGAATCGAATACTTTCCTGAGCTTTAACCAAGAATGATCATGTGAGCTAAACATGAAATCCGGTGTCTTCCCCACACTGAAAAGAGGTGGAATCACCGGCCAAACTGAAACCGAACTGCCTAGCATTCTTAGGTGGAGGCATCCACTAGATAGTTCCCCTATGCTGGCAAATATAGTTTGAAGACTAGGAGACATGCGGAGACCTTGGTCCACCTGGGTGGTGATCTTCTCTCATGAGTCTTGTATGTGCTGGCACAAGCTCATTGCTAGTCTATCGGTGCTAAGCTCAGATCTATTTTACTTTATTATCTTTTAGAGTTGACTCAAACATTATGGAAGCTTGCTTCTATGTTATGAGGTATACTTAACTCTATGGATGACTGGTCATCCCTTTCTTTACTTGATGAATACGAACTTAAGTCTTGCATTATCATCATGGTGCGAGTCAGACTTGTCTCACGGATTCTAGCACCCTCTTATGTGAGCATTTTTGACATAATCGATTAAGTGTAATTGAGACTTATATCACTTCTTTTAACAATCTATATTAGGTCAATTTCCATAAATTAATCTTTTAGTTATTTCATACTCACCTTAACTTGTTCAACGTTTATTGGTAGTTTTGTACAACTATTTATGAAAGTTATAACTACTTATTCAATGCTATTACGTTCACAAGTTTGTGTTGATAGGGTATGTTGGGACTTGTCCCATTGATTGGCCTACCCTATGTTATGAGTTCATTGATGTAGAGATTGGTATAACTTTACATGATTTGGAAATAATATGATTGGACATAGTTTTGCTAGCCAATTTGTTGGGATAAATCATATTTCACTATATACTTGCAATAATATTATCACTAGCCGTGTCAATTTTTCATAAATATTTTATAGTAATATATCATGTTAAACAAGCCAACTTTTAACCTTTTATTATCCTATGAAACAATTCAATGAACAACTTATAACAATTTCATCTTCTCAAACAAAAGTAGGAATTACAACATTTAACGTTCATGTAAATAACACCTTAAGTATGCGGTTCTAACATTTAGGTTTCATTCAACATATAAATCACTAAAACATACATATAATGATCAGTTAGCAGCACATACAAACAACATGCATCGAGATTTACATTATACATACTACAAGAATCGGAAAACGGGAGAACTAGGGAGATGAACATGCAATTCATTGGGAACAACCCTAGTTTCGATATTCTTGAAGTCAAAACGTTTGAAAAGCCTCTTGGAGAAAGAATTCCAGGAGAAAAAACCCATACTTTAGTGTAGAATTAAATCTACGAAGATCACCTTGCACTTCGCACGAAAACCTTGAAGAACTTCCTAGAAATCGCCTAGGGTCTCTTACGTTTTCTAACAGCTTTTCGGTCTAAGGGTTTATGATGAATAACGTGAGTCTAATTCTTTAGGAACTTAATATTAACTAGTTCAACTTAGACTAAATAACTTAACTAAAATAACTTAATTAGCTAATTATCAAAACGCCCCTCCTAAATTTACTAGAAATAGAAAAACAATTGACTTAACCAAAATCTAGAAACTGTTTAAGGGTTTCGGTGTTGAATATTTAAATTAATTAATTAAGTTGATAAATTAACTAATTAGGTAACCTAGGGTAATTACTAAAGTACCCCTAAGTTATTAGGACCATAACCAACCCTTTGGACCATCCTAGGTTAGGTACTAGGATGTTTCTTAGTTAGTTACTTGTCTTAATGTCACCCGATTTGGTCTTAGGTTGTCGGGTCCATTAGTTTTTTTTTTGTCCTAGGTTTGTTAATTAGTTGGGTCAGTTAGTTAGAGTTTAGGACCGGTTAGGGAGCTTGGCCCCACGTGGGCTGACCCAAACACGCGCCTATCCTCAATCGCTCTAACCGAATCGGTTAGCTTTGTACCTTGGCCGGTTGCACGTTTGCTTGCACATGTGTTGCGTGCACTTTCCTAACTAAATATTCTGGATGGTTCATTTGGAATGTTTAATTATTGTCCCAAGGATCCTCACTATGTCCTTGGGCACTGCTTAATCTACATGATTATTTTAAATGGTTATGTGCTACGGTACTAGACTTGACACTTGGATGCCTAGTACCTAATGTGTGTATATGAAGAATATGTGAAGAATATTTGTGTTTTAGCTTAGTGTCTTCATAGAGGGTACAATTCTTAAACAAGCTTGGATTGTATTCTAAATTACTTGTTATATATAGAAATTGGCTAACACCCTTAAGCCAATATTCTATAATATGCCCAATATTTCTTATATTGGGCATTGGATGCCTATGTACCCCAATAGGAATTCTTAACAACTTACTAGGATCTTCACTAGACATGTAATTTTCCAGAATGTTACAGCGTTGCGGGGGCAGCCTTTGAATTTGCCCCAAAATAATTTTTGAGGTAGTAAGCTCCATGTTGGGCAAGCGTCGCGAGGCTGGGCTTCATTTCTTGCTGCGGCACACTGCCTTGGGCGGCCTCCTTGTCCAACGTTTAGGTCCTCCTTGTGGCCCTTGGAGTTGTCCCCGGGGATTCGTACCCAGAAGTTTTGTTCGTTAATATGTCTATTAAGATACAAGGGTCAACTCAACTATTTTTCAACTCGAAACAACACATAAAAACAAGGCAACATACAAGGGCATACTAGCACGTCTAAAGACCAACTTTGGACGTTCTTGGACGTTTGACCTGCGTACCTCTTCAAATCCATCATACAAGCTATAAAAAACATCATTTACACGTTACTAACCTTTTTAGGCTCATGTGTGGCTCTAGCTACCTTAGTTCATTTTAAGGGCGTGCAAATACTCCCCCATTTAGAACAACATTCGTCCCCGAATGACACTTGAAACATTTTAAACACTTTCAAGGACTTCAATGACTTTCATAGAAGCTCACAACACTTCAACATGTTATAACATAATATTCAATTCACAAAACTTACAAGTAACACCAACTCTATACTAACATACATTCATACCAACATAATCAAACATGGACTACTTCTATATTCCTTTCCATGCATACATACATATTCATTTTCATTGCCATTTGGACGAACTACCTTCTACAACTTTGGGCATGTTCATTATGTCATCACAAGGTTAGACATACTATGGATTTCAATTGCACATTTAGGCATAATCCTGTGACACACAGATTCTGGAATCCGAAAATAACTGGCGTCGTTAACCTCTCAGACATCGTAGACAAGCCTCTTCTTAGCTTTCATCACAATCATACAGTTATATTTGCAGAAAATTTAAAACTTTTTAATACTTATCGAAGTATACATAGACTTCATATACTACTGCATAAGATTAATATTCTAATAGCTCAAACTAAACAACCATCTTTTAAAGATTAAACAATTGAAATAAATGATCGTAATAATAATAATAATAGTTTGCCAACTGGCCTTAGTAAAAACGTTTGAACAAATACTTGAAAGGAAACGCTAGGGACAGTAGTCACTAGCTATATCTAATGTACTAATCTAGAATAATAAAGTGTAGCATCCTCGAACTTAAGACGATCTACCAATGTCTGGAGATAGCTAATCCAAACCGCTTCGTCGAACTTCAATCTTCTTGAGAACCTGCGCCTATTAAAATAGTAATAATATATGGGGTTAGTACACACTTGTACTAAGTATGGGTGTATGCACATAAACACATAAGGACTATGCATGAACAAGGAAATCTCTTCCTAAAGCAACATGTCGTTTCTAGAAAGTTAAGTCACTTACATTCTTAATTCGTTACTCGTGAATTATAATATGTATATGACACGTTCTCATGCAATTAAGGCACACAACTCATTTTCTGTATGAACATAAGACCTTGGAATCATGAAAATATTCTTAGAACAACTTAAACAAAGGTTTATTATTTTGCTCCTTAGGCCGAGAGCTACTTATCTCATACTTAGATTATTTTCAGTCTTATCACCTTTCTGTTGTGTAGTTCAATGATCTCCTTTGATCTTATATTTTACTTACAAGTGCAATGATTCATTGTAGTTCCATACCTACAATGATTCATTGTAGTTCCATACCTACAATGAATCGAGTAAGCAACTCACAAGACTAAGGAAATGATTTGGCTACATTACTTACCAGTTAGATTTCTTTACTCATGTTAAATGTGGATAAATATATTTATAAGCCAATCTTTATTGGCTATGCCCATTAATTGGTTGTTAACCTAATATAATAATATTTGGGGCATGTAATCATATTCCACTATTGGCATAGACCACTAACATGTTGTTCTTATCAAACACTGGTGATTGATGTTCTTAAGCTCTTACTTTACTTAGTTCACTATGAACTTATGATTCTACTTGTTTTCTCTGTTGTTCACTTTGAACATGTTACTTTATTCTTTCTTACTCTCTTAAAGAATTCTTTTAGCATTAACGGAAGTAGATCATGCGAGATAACATGGAATCCAATGTCTCCCCCATACCAAAAAGAGGTGATTCACCGATTAAGGTGAACCAAGTTCTGTGTCTACCCCACACTGAAAAGGGGGGTTCACCGTCTAAGGTGAGACCGAGTCAGTGTCTTCCCCACACCGAAAAGAGGGGTTCACGGCTGAAGTGAAGTGGATACTTTCATGAGCTATAACCGACATAGATCATGTGAGTTAAATATGAAATTCGGTGTCTCTCCACACCAAAAAGAGGTGGAATCACCGGCCAAGGTGAAACTGAACTTGCTAGCGTTCTTAGTGGGCGGCATCCACTAGCTAGGGCCCCTATGCTGGCAACATAGTTCGAAGACTAGGAGACGTAAAGAAACCCTGGTCCACCGGGGTGGTGATCTCATCTCATGAGGCTTACATGTGTTGGCACAAGCTCGTTGCTAGTCTATCGTTGATAAGCTCAGATTTAGTTTTATCTTGTTATCTTTTAGAGTTCTCAAACATTATGCACGCTTGCTTCTAGTTATGAGGTTTACTTAACTCTATGGATGACTAGTCATCCCTCTCTTTACTTGATGAATATGAACTTAAGTCTTGCATTATCATCACGGTGCGAGTGAGACTTGTCTCACACACTCTAGCACCCTCTTATGTGAGTATTTTTGACATAATCGATTAAGTGTAGTTGAGACTTGTATCTCTTCTTTTAACACTCTATATTATGTCAATTTCATAAGTTAAGCTTTTAGTTATTTCATTACTCACCTTTACTTGTTCACATTAATTGTTATTCTTGTATCATTCTTTATGATAATTATAACTTCTTATACAATGCTATTATGTTCACATGTTTGTGTGGATAGGGTATGTCGGGACTTGTCCTATTGATTGACATACCCTATGTTATGAGTTCATTGAGTTATGATTAATATGACTTCACATATTTTGGGAGATAATATTATTAAGCCAATTTGTTGGCATAAATCAAACTATGATATTATCACTAGCCAATTCAATCATTCATGAATACATTATAGTAATCTAACATGTTAAACAAGCCAACTTTTAACCTTTGATTAACATATAAAACAATTCAATGAATAACTCATAACAATTTCATCTTCTCGGACGCAAGTAGGCATTATAACATTCAACGTTCATGTAAATAACACCCTAAGTATGCGGATCTAATATGTATATTTCATTCGACATATAATTCACTAAAACATACACATAATGATCAGTTAACACCTCATACAAATAACATGCATCGAGAATTACACTATAGATACTACAAGAATCGGAAATCGGGAGAACTAGGGAGATGAACTTGCGATTCATTGGGAACAACCCTAGCTTTGATATTCTTGAAGTTAAAACATTTGAAAAGCCTCTTAGAGAAAGAATTCCAGGGCATAAAACCCATACCTTACAGTAAATCTACGAAGATCCCCTTGCACTTTGCACGAAAACCTTGAAGAACTCTTGCTATCGCCTAGGGTTTGCTTACGATTTCTCTTGTTTTTAAGTTGTGGCATTTATGGTGAATAACGTGAGTCTAAATCTTTAAGAACTGAATGTTAACTAATTCAACTTAGACTATATACTTAACTAAAATAACTTAAGTAGCTAATTACCAAAATGCCCCTCCTAAATTGACTAGAATTAGAAGACTATTTGACTTAAGAGAAATCTGGAATATGTTTTGTGGTTTCGGTTTTGTCAAATTAATTTAATTAATTAGGTTGCTAAATTAATTAATTAAGTAACCTAGGGTAATTACTAAAGTACCCCTAAGTTGTTAGGACCATAACCAACCATTTGGACCATCCTAGGTTAGGTACTAGGTTGTCTCTTAGTTAGTTACACGGTTTGGTGACACCCGATTTGGTCTTAGGTTGTCGGGTCCCTTGGTTAGCTATTTTTGGTTTGTCCTAGGTTAGTTAGTTATTTGGGTCAGTTAGCTAGGGTCTAGGACTGCTTAAGGAGCTTGTCCCCACGTGGGCTGACTCGGACTCGTGCCTGTCCCCAACCGCCCTAACTGAATTGATTAGAGTGGTCCCCTTGGCCGGTTGCACGTGTGTTTGCACATGTGCTTGCACATGTGTGGCGTGCACTTTCCCAACTAACTATTTTGGAAGGCTCATTTGGGATGTTTACTTATTTTCCAAAGGATTCTCACTATGTCCTTGGGCACTGCTTAATCTACATGATCATTTTAAATGGTTATGTTCTATGGTACTAGGCTTGACACTTGGATGCCTAGTACCTAATGTGTATATTGGGCATAGGTGAATATTATAGTTTTTTAGCTTAGGGTCTTCGTTTCAAGTACAATTTCTAAACAAGCTTGGATTATATTATGCTTACTAGGGTATATATAGAAATTGGCTAACACCCCTTTGCCAATTTTCAATACAATGCCCAATATTTCTCAATATTGGGCATTGGGATGCCTATGTACCCCCAATACGCTTTCTTAAAGACCTACTAGGCTCTTCCCTAGGCATGTAATTTTCTGGAATGTTACAAATCCACACTTCAACTCATGAGATAATTGAACAATTCATTTAGTTGGACTAGAATCGTGAATAATGTAGATTAACTTAAATTTTATAGTATAGTCAAATATCATCAAGGTCATATATGACATTACCATCCTTAAATTTGTTCAAGGAGGGACTACCTTCTCCTAGTCACAACATATCCACATGGCATCATAGAGTTCACATTAAAAGCAATGCATAGAGGTTAATTCATATCAAAGAGGATTTATTTACTCAAAACTACATTATTCTTAGACATCCTTCCTAATGAATCAACATGGTAGGTCACACCAAGCACATCACAACATTAGTAAGTAAATTTACAGCTTTCTATTCTTAGCACATGACTAGCTTTCATAAACATGCATCATTTAGGGAAATTTATCACAATTTATAGGCACACCAACAAACATAGGCTAGACAAACCATCACTCCTCAAGAGTGAGCCTATAATAACACGTCCCAAATCTCCAAAAGTCACGCATTTTTCAGAGAAATTCATCTTATCTCATTTAAAGGAGACTCAACTTATCATTGTTAGGCCAAAACACCACACATTATGAGTTACATAAAGCGTGCTCATTAAGTTATATCATGAAATCAAATTACAAATTCATCATAAAAGGATGCACAATAACATGAGCAATATGTACTTTATCAAAAATTCCTTTTTTATTCAATAATGACCTTTCATAATATGCATAACATATGAAGAACATGCAATTTATCCTTTTATGCAAGACTCCTATCATGAACAATCTACTTAAGAACTCCTTGGTTTCAAGCTTGAGTAAGAATAGAAGAAAATGATAGGGATATCTACAACCTTACTACTCAAATCATCCTCCGCCACTTAGGATAAACCCATTTAAGAGCAACTCATCTCAACTCTAGGGGAACTTTAGCTTACCAACCTTAATAACTAGGCACATCAATCCCTCTCTTGGGATCTAAGCTTATGAACACCCTTCTTACCATCACTTCAATGTGATTATCAACCTAGAGATGTTCAAGAGGACTCAACATAGGGACATCAAGGTAATTTAAAATCTTATCATCTATACGCATTATCCCCCACTAGGGGTAAGCGTAATCACATCATGACCTTAAACCAAAGGTCGAGGCAAGTCAAGACCAACCTACAAGGGTCATCACTTTTGGTGGAACTTTCCAACCAACCATGCCTAGGTAAAATCTAAGCACTTCCTCAATTGACCATACTCAAATTCAAGCTTAAATGACAACTAACCACTTCAAAGTAGGACAACCTCAATTCTCTCCTTCTCTTCAAGAGCTATAGGGTACATACCATACATTCCCCTAATTCACCTTAGGGTAACATACTTCCAACTTACGGAACAAAACACCTTTTTCCCCCTTTTCCCATTCTTAGAATAGGTTCTAGAGGGAATCATCAATTAGTCATAATGGTTCTCCCATTAACTAGCATACCTGATATTTATCTTTCTAGGCTAAACACACTATCTCCCCTCCTTAGGAGCAATACTATACAAAAGATTCCAATCCTCACAAGGACAACTATGAAGATTACACATATATTAAGGTAACATTCATATTTCTCACTATTTACCACATTCTCCAAGACTTTTCAAGACTACACCATAAAATCATGCTACTATCCTACATAATCATAAGGTATTCTATCATTCCATGGGGAACTCAATTCAGCCATAACAACTACAAACAAGATATAACCACATCATATCATAACTCGTCAACATAACATCTCATTCCTCATAAACCACCTATAGCCATATATGGCATCATATCAACATATACTAAATTCACCTTCACGTATACTCACAAAACCATAAAACCAAGGTAAGCATCTTCTTCTCCCTCAAGCGTTGAGGCATCATCCAAATCAAAGAAATCACATCTAAAAGACCACCGAACAAGGAAACATAAGAGAAAGATATTATAGAGTTAAGTTCTATGGCACGACATGAGAATAGTGAAGAAGGGAAATTCTATCGTCCTATAGCCTACGACATCATGGATGTGTCGCGACTCACCATCAATTAAACGAGACTCTACTAGACGTGGTAATACGAGACTTTGAAATATAAGGACAAAACACAAAACTTTATGCTCTGATACCAAGTTTATTATGACCTGCAAGTACCCCCCAGAACTTAGAGTACTCTTAGATTGCCACACGGCGTTGTCGACCTGTCAAAGGTCTAAGACAAGCCCTTAGACATCTTTCGTTGCATAATCGTAATAGAAATAGCAGAAAATTAAAACTTTTCTTAGCATATCATATGCTAGAACATTACTTCATATATACATATATATATATATATGTATATGTATATCATAATACATAGTTAGACTCAAAGTCTCTTTGCCATCTTAAGACAAAACTCAATAGAATAGAATAGGGACACGACCCTTAACAACATAAAATATATGTCTAAGATATTGCATAAACTTTAAGAAACATTTTGACATAGGAAACCCTTGAATCATAAGGGTCCCTTTACTTGAAATTGGGAGATCTATCCAAGATCTTCACTTATGATACATCCTCTAGCCATCAACACATACACTTTGTGCAAAAAGATGAAGAAGAAGGGTATTAGTACAAGAATGCACTAAGTATGACAACCATGCAAAAACATGTATTTACAGAGGACATTTAGTTTGAAATCATGCATCATGTCTTTTTAGTAAACTTCATGAACATAGACACATATAAGATCAATATAGTTCACATACATCATATAGAAATATATACTACTCATGATAGCACATAAAGCCATTTATCAAACTTCAAGGCATGTTGAATACATACAATACATTACATTTCTTTTGTCTTACTTCTTTCCTTAAGTTACCCTCAAGTGTACTTAGTACAATGTATCACCTTGAATTCACCTTACAATAGTCTTTCATAGATATGCTTCATAAACACAACCACATATATTCACAAGTCATAAGAACATCATAGACATCAACTTCACATAAAGACCATCACCTAAGAGAACTCCTAAGTCACACTAGTGCAACGTGTAGGTAGAATCCCATAATACTATTTACACCAAGTGTACCTAATAAGTCACCCTAGATTAGGTATAACATATTTAACAAGTCATAACACTTTCATTTATAACTAGAGATAAGGCCACATATTTCATAGCATCATATCCACTAATCATACTTCATAACATCAAAGGAAGACATCATCATACCTCATACACTTTAGTCATGAACTCACTTAGTTAAACACCATAAGTAAACCACACTCATAACCCCTTCACAAGCTTACTTGTGCAATGTACACATGGAGTCCCATACCCCCACATATACTAAGTAAACCCATTTAGAATCCATAAGTGTAATTCACACACATACACATAATTCATGTCTTAGACATAGCAAAATCACTTAACAATGCATTCATACAATTCATACATAACATAACATAAGTCTTACTTATATACATGTACTAATCTTGTCCTTTCTTGAAGTCCACTTGAGCAATGCATGGGTAGGGTCCAGAATCCTACCTATACTTAATCCTCTCAAGGAGTTATGATTGGAGTTCATTATCTTATCTTAGTTCATTTCTTACATTGGGAGATTTAGCCATAACAGACATAGACCATGTAAGGTACATCGAATCCGGTGTTCTCTCCCATACCAAAAGGGTTAAACCTTGCCTAAGGTGTAACCAATCATACATAGCTATATAAGTGGTATGCAGATGCTATAACCTACAGGGGAACGCGGTTATGGAACATTGAGATTGCTTCTAGAAACCTTGACTTGCTAACGTAGAGGTTTCCATATCATGAGACAACATCTATGTTGGGAACCCGGACTTACTAACGTGAAGGTTCTCTTTGTGGGAAGAAGGACTTACTAACGTGAAGCTCCCACTCTAATTCGTCATTTTCATTCGGTGCTAGGCTCTAATTCCCTTTTCAAACATATTTAAGCCTTTAGTACATGAATTCATATAGATTAGGCCTTAGGGACCTACTCCCTAATACATAATATAGCTCAAAGGTATCTTAGATGAGAATTCTACATTCATCATAAAACCTACATTTTGTGAGAATGTCCTTTGACATAATCATATCATATCATACCATAGTCTAGCTTAGAGTACAATTGAGTAATACCTTTCAAGAGACTCACTTATTCATTAGACTATAATTAACATACTTCATTCATACATGCAAGTGTGTGTACATGCATGACAGATCTACTTTCACATAAACACCTTTAGGCACTCATGTTCATAGCTTCATTAATCATATACTTTACATGCGTAGAAATAGGTAATTATGCATAGGAGAGCTATCCCTTCCTTAGTCATCATGAAGCTATCCTACATATATACATGCATGAAGTGTGTGTGTACATTGATCATCATGATCACATAATTGCTATCCCATAGCATTGAGCTATCCACCCTCTATATATCAAAACACATGTACAACATTCTTCAAGTCTTGAGTCAAATACATCTATATTATTTATGACTATAGACTACACACACTCACAATACATCATAGAAGGCAAGAGCATATTCAACATTAGAATAGAAGACTCCTAGCATACTTTGACAACACATTCATAGAGGGTTCATATATGTAGGGTTCATATATGTAGGGGTCATACTATATGGATATTCTTCATCACAAGCCATATAGACCACCTAAACCTAACTTGATCATCACACATATACATATAAAATCATCTCCACACCTAGGTCATGCAACTAGTTTGGAGGATTATTCATATCTTTACATAACATCAATTCACTTAGAACATGATATTAAACTCAAGGCTAAATCTTTAAGCTTCCTAAACATGGAAATCATCATATAAATTCATCTTACATATAATGGCTTCAAGGACATGATCATAACACATAAACATGTATAATACTATAAACACTGCCACCATAGGTGGACCATACCAATCAGCACAATTCAATATACATTCTAAGCTAATTAGAGGAAATAGGTAAACTTACCAAATCTCCAAGATAATGATCATCTTTGATCATTCCTCCACTATTCATATTTAATTAATATATATAGTAATAGAAATAATAAATTCAATACAATCTAATCACAATTCTATAAACATTAAATCAAGATCACAAGACCCACATTCTAGCAAATTCGAGAAACAGGAGGATCATGGGTTTTTCATAAAATTTGATAGAAATTCATTATCAAATCAATAGATAAATGTCACATCCGGGGAGCACCCCCTAGAAGTAACATGGCGTACTTGACCTCTCAGAGGTCTTATACAAGCCTATAATTATCATTCACTACATTCTCATAGTAAATTTAGTGGTAAATTTAATACTTTTCATAGCACATCATATGCTAGAAACATCACTTCATATATATATATATATATATATATATATATATATATATATATATATATATATATATATATATATATATATATATATATAATATAAGTCATAATACATATTTATACCTTAAGTATCTTTGTCATCCTAGACACCCACATCATTAGAGTACATTAGGGACACGACCCTTACAACATAAATCATAAGTTAGGAAATCCTTGGACTTAAGGATTCCTGTCTTTGAACTTGGGAATCACATATCAAGCTCCTCATCTTTTAAAGACATCCCTTAAGCATCCATAACCTACATTTTGTGTAAAAATTATAGAAGAATGGAGTTAGTACAAGAATGCACTAAGTATGGCAACCATGCAAAAACATGCTTTTAAAAGGGACATTTTTCTTGAAATCATACTTCATGCCTTTTTGAGAAAATCTTCATAAAACATTGATACAATAAGCGTTATACAATTTACATACTTAATATAGGAACATTCAATGATCATACATCATATAAAATCACATATAGAATTTAAGCCTCATTTGGGGTCACTTTAAAGTAACCTATTAGCACTTTACAGTAAACTATATTGTTTTACAGTGAATCCTTTTCCTCTTACTTTCTCATTCCCCCAAGTAACCCTCTAGTGATACTTGGTGCAATGCATCACCTTTAGGTCACAAGGAAGTAATACATACAATCTACATAAGCCAACACATACCATCATGGAAATATAATACACCACAAGACACCTTTAACTCAAGACCAAAAGGCATTACAGTGAACTCTATTCACTTTGCACATATACAAATTTCACTTCACATAGAACCTTATAAAACCTTACTCACAATCCCAATCTAAGTCTACTAGTGCAATGTACATGTGAAGCCCCATAACCTCACACATACTTAGTAAATCTATCATAAGACCACAAGCCTTAACACTTCATACATCAACATAATACTATAGTCAACTCCATACACTTCAAGTACGACCTTAATCACAGTCATATTTGAACTTCATATCATCACATCATGTAGACACTACCACAATGTAATGCAAAAGAACCATAAACACATGCACATACCTTAGACCACCTTCCTAGGACTCCCTTAGATAGCTACTCGTGCAATGTCTAGGTGAGTTCATTACTTCCACCTATCCTAAGTAAATTCCCTTAGGTTATCCTAGTTAGGGTCCTTCACTTTACTTTACTTCCATTATCCATTTTACTTTAGGAAAACTATAGACTCAACCGACACTAAGACCATTTGTGCTAAACATGGAATTTTGTGTTGTAGAGTCTTACAACAAAGGAAGGTGCTCAACTTATGTAACATTCCAGAAAATTACATGTCTAGTGAAGAGCCTAGTAGGTCTTTAATAATGCGTATTGGGGGTACATAGGCATCCCAATCCCCAATATTGAGAAATATTGGCAATAGTATAGAAAATTGGCTAAAGGGTGTTAGCCAATTTCTATATATATCCAAATAAGCATAATATAATCCAATCTTGTTTAGAAATTGTACCTGCAATGAAGAACCTAAGCTAAAACAAATAGTGACATCGTAATTACACATATTGATTCTCAACTCAATACATTACGTACTAGGCATCCAAGTGTCAAGCCTAGTACCATAGCACATAACCATTTAAAATGATCATGTAGATTAAGCAGTGCCCAAGGATATAGTGAGGATCCTTGGGACAATAAGTAAACATTCCAAATGAACCTTCTAGAAGAGTTAGTTTGGAAAGTGCACGCAACACATGTGCAACTGGCCAAGGGATCACTCTAACCTATTCGGTTAGAGCGTTTGGGGACATGCGCACGTACAGGTCCAGCCACGTGGGGCCAAGCTCCCTAGCTGGTACTAGACCCTAATTAACTGACCTAAGTAACTAACTAACCTAGGACCAACCAAAAATAACTATCTAAGGTCCCGACAACCTAAGACCTAACCGGGTGACATTAAGACAAGTAACTAACCAAGAGACAACGTAGTACGTAACCTAGGATGATCCAAAGGGTTGGTTATGGTCCTAACAACTTAGGGGTACTTTACTAATTACCCTAGGTTACTTAATTAATTAATTTAGAAACTTAATTAATTAATTTAAATGGACAAAACCGAAACCACTAAGCAATTTCCAGATTTCGGTTAAGTCAAGTAAGAGACAACCTAGAACTAAACCTAGGATCGTTCAAAGGGTTGGTTATGGTCCTAACAACTTAGGGGTACTTTTGTAATTATCCTAGGTTACTTAATTAATTAATTTAGCAAATTAATTAATTAATTTAAATGGAAAAAACCGAAACAACTAAGCAATTTCCAGATTTTGGTTAAGTCAAGTAAGAAACAACCTAGTAGCTAACCTAGTATCGTCCAAAAGGTTGGTTATGGTCCTAACAACTTAGGGGTACTTTAGTAATTACCCTAGGTTACCTAATTAATTAAATTATTAATTTGATTTATTTAATTAAATTAGCAATTTGATTAACTAATTTAAATGGCCTAAACCGAAACCACTAAGAAAATTCTAGATTTTGGTTAAGACTAGGTTCTCCTATTTTTAGTCAATTTAGGAGGGGCATTTTTGTAATTAGCTAATAGGTATAACTTAATTAGGTTATATAGTCCAAATATAATTAGTTGACATTCAGTTTTTAAAGAGTTAGTTCCACGTTATTCACCCTAAAACACCACAATTAAAAACAAGAGAAAAACGTAAAGCAAACCCTAGACGATAGCAAGAGTTCTTCAAGGTTTTCATGCAAAGTGCAAGGGGATCTTCGTAGATTTAGTTCCACAATAAGGTATGGGTTTTATCTCATGGAATTCTTTCTCCAAGAGGCTTCTCAAACGTTTTAACTTCAAGAAAATTGAAACTAGGGTTGTTCCCAACGAATCGCATGTTCATATCCCTAGTTCTCCCGATTTCCGATTCTTGCTGTCGCTATAGTGTAATTCTCGATGCATGTTTTTTGTATGTGGTGTTAACTGATCATTATGTGTATGTTATTTATATGTCGAATGAAACCTACATGATAGATACACATAGATAGGGTGTTATTTACATGAGATGTTGAATGTTGTAATGCCTACTTGTGTTCGAGAAAATGAAATTGTTATGAGTTGTTCATTGAATTGTTTTATAGATTAATCAAAGGTTAAAATATTGGCTTGTTTAACATGTTAAGATTACTATAATGTGTTTATGAACAATTGGTATGGCTAGTGTTGACATTATGATAAGTGTTTAGTGAAATTGTGATTTATGCCAATAAATTGGCTAACAAAACTATGTCCAATCATATTAACTCCAAAAAGTCTTCTAATCTCGACATCAATTAACTCATAACAATACGGTATGCTAATCAATGGAACAAGTCCCAACATACCTTGTAAGACCCCAAAAATGACTTAGGTGAACCTAGACCCTAACGTGGTCGTCATGATGGTATAAGGTCCTAAATTAGTCTATAAAGTGTGATTGAGGCAGTAGCTAAGAGTTTAGGTGCAATGGAAGTCAAACGTCATGGGTCGACCAAGACGTTCAATGACTAAGTCACCTAAGTGCCTCGTATGTAGTTCTATGTGATTATGTGTAATGCTTGAGCTTGTATGGTTCTTAAAAATGTTTATAGGATGTTTATAGTCAGCATGTTAAGTTTCGTAAAGTATGGAGGTCAAACGCTCAAGAACGTCCATGACGTTCGAAAGTTCTGCCTAGAAGTGACCTTGTGTGTCTAAGCATGTTTCGTCGAGTTTTACGTGTTCCTTTTGCATGAAATTTATGTGGTAGGTCCTAAACTCGTATACGTGCATGTTCAAGTTGGAAACGTACGGGTACAACTCCACATAGGACCCTCAAAGGGGCCCTATAGGAGGACCCCAACTTGGAGACCAACACTGCCAGGTAGTAGAAAACGACGGACTAGTCAATGGCCCGTCAACCAGGCAACGGTCTGTTGATGAGTCCTTTCGATGGATCCAACTTTCCTGCAGGTGGTGGAGTTTCAGAACCAACCAACGAGACCCCACCGATGGGACGTAGGCTGGCTAATGGACCATCAATTCTAGGCGTCTATGGAAGGAAAGGTTGTCCGTAAGTGAGAGATTCAGGTGCAACTGAAGGGAGCCCATCGACGTGGCGTGGGTGAGAAAATGGACCTTCGATGGTCACGTCGATGGGTCCGTGAGGTTGCTGCCAGATTCTGTTAAGTTGAAGGGGTGATGTCTTAAATTCACCCCAAGCCCCTATAAGTCTTTGGACGGTTGTTTTTAGTGTGTGAGGGTATTTTAAGTGTGTATAAGTCATCAAACACTCTATTAAACCTTAAAACTAAGATCAAAACATATTCCCTCCAAAAGTTCTTCAAAAAACCTCCATGAGAGTTCAAGGTGAAGATGGATCTTCAATGGAGTTTTTTCTTCAATTGGCATTGGTCTCTAAAAATAAGGTATGGGAGTTCTTCATCTAAGGTTTGCTATCACCTTAGAGCCAATTTCAAAGATGTTTGCTAAGGATTTCAAAAAGATCAAAAAGCCAATTTCTACTCTAAATCTTGGGTTCTTGCATGAAAGGTTTTCAAACGTTAAGACATGATGTTATCAATGTTAAATTGATGTTTTCCAATGAAATTCTCCATGAACCCATGATCTTCTCAATTCTCTAATTTTCACTAAAATATGGGTGAATTGACTATGTTTTGAGATTGATGAATTCATGTATAGATTGATGTGGTCTTTTAAATAATGTATAGATTATGTATGAATGATGTATATTCTGTTTCAATACGATTAATTGAGTAATGAATACTCTTAGATCTATTGACTATTAGGCTTATTGAATTGATATGAACTTGATGCTTGTAGATTCTATTGTAGTTTCTTATGGGATTTCTAATTATATAAGAATTGTATTCAATTGATATCTAATTGGTTTTAGATTGATAATTCAAGATTAAATTGACTTAGATTCATTGATGATTATTATTTATGTGTTGAATTGATGTTCATGGCCAAGGGTAAGGGCCTTATGGTATTGAATTGAATGGTTTGGCTTTGGATTCAAGTGATGAGATCAAGTGGGTGGTATGCTGCCCTTACTCTCTTATTATTGTGTATAGTTATTGTAATTTACCTTTTGGATTATATGTGATTGGTATGGTCCACTTATGGTGGCGGTGTTATGTGAATTGATGTGGCCTTGTCGGCGTTATTTTGAGTATATTGATGATCATGGCCTTGTCGGCACTACTTGAAGTAATATGTTGATTAGTGTAGTTGATTATGTATTGTATGATCATATATACTTATATGTGAAGTAATGTGAAAGTATGTGTTCTTCTATTGATGTTATCATGTTATAATATGACTATGTGCTTATATGTGTAGTCTTAGAGTTGATACATGGTTGTTCCTAACTTGGCTATAGGAGTCTATAATTATTATATGATGATGTTAAGGTAATGAATAGGTTGTCTAAATAGTGTTAAGGGTCATTCCTAAGTCTAGAGAAAGATAGGCTATATGTGTTAAATGGAAGTATGTTGTGTCTTGTTTAGGTAGACTTGTGTCCTTTACTTGATGCTTATGTGAATATGTGATGTCTTGACTTAGGAACCTAAAGGGTCTTTGTCTTGAATAAATGAATATAGGTGAGACCTTGCATAATGATACGAAGGTCATTTATGTGGAACCTTGAACTAAGTGGTAAGGTTATGCATCGTGAAGTAGTTAGCCGTAATGGTATCCTTCATGTAATGAGTGATGGACTTAAGGTTGATTGGATGGAAAGACATCATATTATACCTTAGGAAAGTCGCGATGAGCTTCTTGTCGCCATAGTGAGATATGCCCTAGTGGACCTTGCTTTGGTAGGGTAAATGTAACTGGGTCATGAACTAGATATGGGACTTATTTATATGAACCTTAATATGAATTTATCTATGAGAACTAAGGCCCGCACCAAGTGAATATGGCAAGGGGGAGTAGTTCTAGTTAAGTATGAGACTAGAATGCTTAGTACGACCTTCATATTCCTTAACCATGTGCCTACATGGGGTGTCTTTGTTCTACCATTGGCAAGTAGAACACTTCATCGGAGTAGGATAGAACTCCGGATTCCATGCTTTGCTACCATGGTCTATGTCGGTGATTGTCTATTCTCATCATATGGGATACCCACTAGCATTATAGAAGTTCTATGATGTTTAGGTGGTGGTATGGGACGCTACTTAGACATTGCACAATAGGCTTTAAAGATTTTAGTGAGAGTCCCTAGGTCTTCTTTAAGACCATTATGTGAATGTCCTTATGTGATGAATGTCTCTTATATGAACTTAGTAATCTAATGACTTAAGATAATAAAGTATGTTAATTGTATAAGTTCCTTTTTAGAGTAAGTAAGGGTTGTCTAGTTAAGGTGTGAAGGGGGCAAGGGAATGGTCACTTCATCTCTTACATAGATGAGTCTTAATAAAGATTCTAGTTAGTGAATATGATTTGACTATGTGGACATGATCCTAACTTAGGTAAGTCCTAAGGACTATTTAGGAAATCTTGAAGAGGTCAATCATGGACGTTATCTTCTTGAGTTACTTGAGTAGGTCTTTGGATAACCTTTGAAAGGACAATGTCATGTTTGATGTATACTATTGTATTAAGTAAGAATGATTCTATCCTAGGTAGTCTATAAGATCCCTTGTGTGTGTGTGATAGGAATTGTATAGGCGGTCACTCCACACTCATCCAAGTGAACCTTGGAATTACCTTTGGTAGGAGGACTAATGTTTTGTATGTTGATGTATTGTAGGTGTGTATGTGTCTCATTATGAGTAATCTTAAGGATCGTTTAGGCACATCTAGAGAGGGTGTATGGGCGATCTCTTTTTGTGTGACTTAAGTGAATCTTAGGATAGCTTTAGTGAGAAGACTACATGCCAAAAGATGTTTAACGTGAGGGCTAAGCACTTCACTGTACCAATGAAGAAATGTCACTGTACAGTGAAGTGGTTCACTGTAAAGTGGACTTTAAAAATATGATGATTGCTTAAATGATTTTCTGATGTATTTCTAATGTTATAAATGTTGTTCTTATGATTATACAATGATGTTTTAAACCAAAATTCATGAAAAGCATGTTATTAACTAAATGTCCCTTTTTCATGGTTTTTGCATGACTTCCATACTTAGTACATCTAATGTGCTAACCCCTTCTTTCCTTTTTTGACTAATGTGTAGTGAATTGGAAGTCTTGATATACCATGGATGACGGATAGGTTTCTAAGAGTTGAAGATGAAGCATTGGTGAGTGCTCATCGATTCGAGGACAATATCCACACGTTTGGTTATGTCTTAATGTTTAAGTCTTTATGTTTATGTCTTGTATGGGATTAGTCCCAAGTCTTGTATACTTTAAGTTTAGATGTTTCAAGGGTTGTAAAGGTTTAATGTTTTAAATGAAAGCCTTCCGCTTATATATTATTTATGAAAATAAAGTTTTTAATTCTTACGTATTTTTAGTATGTTATTATGCAATGAACGATACGAGAGGCTTAGATGAGACTTCTTGAAGTCTCATTTGCCGTGTAACGATATCAAGGATGATATAACTTCTAGGGTGTACTTGAGGGTCATGACAAACTTGGTATCAGAGCATAAGGTTTGGGAGTGTCGTAGTTGTGTGATGAACCACATCAAATAGAATCTTGTTTATAATGTGAAGCGCGCCACATTATAAATAGGAGACTATTGGGTGCTAGGAAAAGTTTCACTTCTTCATTAATCTAATCGTGCCTAAGAGCCTTGTATATGGTGTCTTTCCCTTGTCTTCCCTATGTGTTGGTCATTTGAGTGTGACTATATGAAGATTGGGTTGAGGGAGAGAAAAGATGAGGTTTGGCTTGTTAGGTGAGGTATGAAAAATGGTGATGATGACCTAGAAATGGTTTAGTTACCTTTTGAAGGGTAGTGGAGTTGAAAGGAATGGTAAAGTATAGAGCTAGAATATGGAAGTGTAATGGTGAGTTTCTCTTAGTAAGGGGGATGTGATGGCTAGATGGTTAAACCTTGAGAGTCTTTAGTTTCATGAACTAGACTTTGGGTGAGAAAAGTAATAGTAAGGTTAAGGTGCCTTGAGAGTTCCTTGAGGTAGAAGTTATGTTGACCTTAAAATGGGTTTCTCCGAAGTGGGGGAGTATGGTGAAGAGTATGGTTGTTGGGGAGTAAGGTACCCTTAACTTTTCTTTATGTGTCTATTCAAGCCTAAAACGAAGAGTTTTTAGTAACTTGACTTGTATAGAAGTTTTTGTGGAAAATGAGTTCCAAACATTCTCATTATGATATGCATGCTTGTTTGAAATTGAATTTCATTAACTTCTTCCATAATGTGTTTTATGAGGCCATGACTATGTTGTAAAATTGTTTATATAATGTTACCTTGCATATTAGCTTGTCTATATCATGAATTGCCTAAAAGTTGCATTTTTTGGAAAAAATGCATAATTCACTGTAGCGTCGATCACTGTTCACTGTGAAGTTTTTCAAAAATTGACTAATTGATTCTTTGGTCTAAAATTGTTGTTATATAGTTAGAACTGATGTATATGAACATTCTAATGAATATAAAATGAGTTTTAATATTTGTAGTCAAGCCTAGTACCATAGCACATAGCCATTTAAAATGATCATGTAGATTAAGCAATGCCCAAGGACATAGTGAGGATCTTTGGGACAATAAGTAAACATTCCAAATGAACCTTCCAGAAGAGTTATTTAGGAAAGTGCACGCAACACTTGTGCAAGAACATGTGCAACCGGACAAGGGACCACTCTAACCAATTAGGTTAGAGCGGTTTGGGACAGGCGCACGTACGGGTCCAGCCACGTGGGGCCAAGCTCCCTAACTTGTCCTAGACCCTAATTGAATGACCTAAATAACTACCTAACCTAGGACCAACCAAAATAATTAACTAAGGGACCCAACAACCTAAGACCTAACCGGGTGACATTAAGACAAGTAACTAACCAAGAGACAACCTAGTACCTAACCTAGGATGGTCCAAAGGGTTGGTTATGCTCCTAACAACTTAGGGGTACATTATTAATTACCGTAGGTTACTTAATTAATTAATTTATCAACTTAATTAATTAATTTAAATTGACAAAATCGAAACAACTAAGCAATTTCCAGATTTCGGTTAAGTCAAGTAAGAGAAAACCTAGTACCTAACATAGGATCGTCCAAAGGGTTGGTTAAGGTCCTAAAAACATAGGGGTACTTTAGTAATTACCCTAGGTTACTAAATTAATTAATTTATCAACTTAATTAATTAATTTAAATGGACAAAACCAAAACCACTAAGCAATTTCTAGATTTCGGTTAAGTCAAGTAAGAGACAACCTAGTACCGAACCTAGGATTGTCCAAAGGGTTGGTTATGGTCCTAACAACTTAGGGGTACTTTAGTAATTACCCTAGGTTACCTAATTAATTAAATTATCAATTTAATTAATTAATTTAAATGGCCAAAACCGAAACCACTAAGAAAATTCCACATTTCGGTTAAACCAAGGTTCTCCTAATTTTAGTCAATTTAGGAGGGGCATTTTGGTAATTAGATAATTGGTCTAAATTAATTAGGTTATATAGTCCAAGTAGAATTAGTTAACATTCAGTTCTTAAAGAGTTATTTCCACGTTATTCACCCTAAAACGCCACAACTTAAAACAAGAGAAAAACGTAAAGCAAACCCTAGACGATAGCAAGAGTTCTTCAAGGTTTTTGTGCAAAGTGCAAGGGGATCTTCATAAATTTAGTTCTACAATAAGGTATTAGTTTTCTTTCCTGGAATTCTTTCTCCAATAGGCTTTTCAAATACTTTAACTTTAAGAAAATCAAAACTAGGGTTGTTTCCAACGTATCGCATGTTCATCTCCCTAGTTCTCCCGATTTCTGATTATTGTAGTAGCTATAGTGTAATTATCGATGCAGGTCATTTGTATGTGGTGTTAACTGATCATTATATGTATGTTTTAGTGATTTATATGTCGAATGAAAGCTACATGATAGATCTGCATACTTAGGGTGTTTTTTACATGAGATGTTGATTGTTGTAATGCCTACTTGTGTTCGAGAAGATGAAATTGTTATGAGTTGTTCATTGAATTGTGTTATAGATTAATCAAAGGTTAAAATATTGGCTTGTTTAACATGTTAATATTACTGTAATGTGTTTATGAACAATTGGTATGGCTAGTGTTAACATTATTATAAGTATTTAGTGAAATTGTGATTTATGCCAATAAATTGGCTAACAAAACTATGTCCAGTCATATTAACTCCAAAAAGTCATTCTAATCTCTACATCAATGAACTCATAACAATAGGGTATGCCAATAAACTGGACAAGTCCCAACATACCCTATCCACACGAAGTTGTGAACGTAATAGCATTGTATAAGAAGTTCTAATTATCATAACAATGATACAAGACTAGCAATTAACGTGAACAAGTTAAGGTGAGTAATGAAATAACTAAAAGTTTAAGTTATGAAATTGACCTAATAGAGTGTTAACAAGAAGTGAGACAAGTCTCAAATACACTTAATCGTTATGTCAAAAATACTCACATAAAAGGGTGGTAGAGTCCGTGAGACAAGTCTCACTCGCACCATGATGATAATGTAAATATTTAAGATCATATTCATCAAGTAAAGAGAGGGATGCCCAGTCATCCATAGAGTTATGTAAACCTCATAACTAGAAGCAAGCTTCCATAATATTTGAGTAAACTCTAAAGGATAATAAAACAAAATCTGAGCTTAGCACCGATAGACTAGTAATGAGCTTGTGCCAGCATATGTAAGTCTCATGATATGAGATCACCACCCCGGTGGACTAGGGTCTCTGTACGTCTCCTAGTCTTTAAACTATGTTGCCAGCATAGGGGCCCTAGCTAGTGGATGCCGCCCACTAAGAACGCTAGCAAGTTCGGTTTCACCTTGGCCGGTGATTCCACCTCTTTTTGGTGTGGGGGAGACACCTGATTTCATGTTTAGCTCACATGATCTATGTCGGTTATAGCTCAGGAATGTATCCGGTTCATTTCAGTCGTAAACCACCCTTTTTGGAGTGGGTAAGACAATGACACAGTATCACCTAAGCCGGTGAAACCCCTTTTTCGGTGTGGGGTAGACACAGAACTTGGTTCACCTTAACCGGTGAATCACCTCTTTTCGGTGTTGGGGAGACACTGGATTTCATGTTAGCTCGCATGATCTACTTCCGTTAATGCTAAGAGAATTCTTTGAGAGAGTAAGAAAGAATAAAGTAGTATGTTCAAAGTGAACAACAGAGCAAAGAAGTAGAATCCTAAGTTCATTGTGAACTAAGTAATGTAAGATCTTAAAGAACATCAATCACTAGTGTTTGATAAGAACAACAAGTTAGTGGCTTGAGCCAATAATGGAGCATGGATTATGTCCCAAGATCTATATATTATGTAAATAATAAATTAATGAACATATCCAATAAAGATTGTCTTATAATATATTTATCCACATTTAACAAGAATAAATAAATCTAACTTGTAAGTAATGTAGCCGAATCATTTCCTTAGTCTTGTGAATTGCTTAATTGATTCATTGTAGATATGGGAGTACAATGAATCATTGCACTTGTAAATAAAACATAAGGTCAAGGAGATCATTGAACTACACAACAGAAAGAAGAAAAATATTGAAAATAATTTAAGTATGAGATAAGTAGCTCTCGGCCTAAGGAACAAAATAATAAACCTTTGTTTAAGTTGTTCTAAAATTATGTTCATGATTCCAAGGTCTTATGTTCATATAGAAAATGAGTTTTGTGCCTTAATTGCATGCGAACGTGTCATATACATATCATAATTCACAATTAAAGAATTAAGATAGAAAGTAACGTAACTTTCCAGAAACGACATGTTGCTTAGGAAGAGCTTTCCTTGTTGATGCATAGTACTTATGTGTTTATGTGCATACACCTATACTTAGTACAAGTGAGTACTAACCCCATATATTATTACTATTTTTATATGTGCATGTTCTAAAGAAGGTTGAAGTTCGACGAAGCGGTTTGAATTAAGGATCTTCAGACTTTGTTAGGTCCTCTTGAGTTCGAGGATGCCACACTTTGTTATTCTAGCTTAGTACATTAGATATAGCTAGTGACTATTGTCGCTAGCGTTTCCTTTCAAGTATTTGTTCAAGCATTTGCAATAAGGCTAATTGGCAAACTATTATTATTATTATTACGATCATTTATTTCAATTTTTTAATCTTTAATAGATGGTTGTTTAGTTTGAGATATTAGAATATCACTCTTATGCAATACTATATGAAGTCTATGTATACTTCGCTAAGTATTAAAAAGTTTTACATTTTCCGCAAATTTAAATGTATGATTGTGATGAGAGCTAAGAAGAGGCTTGTCTGTGACCTCTGAGAGGTTAACGACGCCGGTTGCATCCGGATTTTAGAATTTGGGCGTGACAAACTTGGTATCAGAGCATGAGGTTAAATTACCTAGTAACTAAGGCTCAACACAACCACGTTGCGTAGTTTCTAACTTATGCTTGTGAAGTGCACCACAATCATGACTTAGAGACTTTGTGATGTTAGGAAATTTTCCCTTCTTCTTTTCTTTATCGTGCTGTCTAGAGCTTTGACATTTTGTCTCATTCTAGGATCTAACTTCCCTCTTGTGTATACGTGTAGAAAATGAACACAAGAAGAAACGCCAACAGAAGAGTCAAAGAAGCAGCTGCTAGAGGCAACCAAGCTCCTCCTCAAGCCCCAGCTGCTGAAGCACAAGTTCCTGCCAACTTAGTTGGGATGACGGATTAATAAGTAAGGGCGGCACTGCTTCAGATGGACCAAGCCATCACTGTTCAAGCACAGGCCATCACGGCCTAAGCCACTAGAGAGGGTGCTCCCAGGGAGAACCCGCATGCTAGCACTATGTCTAGTAGGTTGAGGGATTTTACTAGGATGAATCCTCCAGTCTACTATGGGTCCAAGACCAATGAGGATACTCAAGAGTTGGTGGATGAGGTTAATAAGATTATTTGTGCCATGGGTGTCAGTGAAGAGGAAAAGGATGAGTTGGCTGCTTACAAACTCAAAGATGTGGCTCAGGTATGGCACAAGATGTGGGGAGATGGTCGAACACCAAAGGAAGCCCCCATCACTTTGGACGTTCTCCAGACTGCATTTCTGGAGAGGTTCTTTCCCAGAGAACAGAGAGAGGCTAAGGTTGAGGAATTCATCAACTTACGACAGGGAGGTATGTCAGTCAGGGAATACTCCTTGAAGTTTTTTAAGCTTTCCAATTATGCTTCTTCTCTTGTGTCCAATAGCAGGGATGAGATGAGCAGGTTTGTGACTGGTGTGTCAGAGGATTTAGAAGAGGAATGTCGGGCAGCGATGTTGCATGATAACCTGGACCTTGGTAGGTTGATGGTCCATGCACAACAGGTTGAGGAGATTCGTTGGAGAAAGAAAGACCGAGGGAGAACGAAATCTAGGCCCTCGAATCATTCCGGTTCGAGCAATGGTAATAATTCGGTTGGAGTTTGGGATAGGCCCAAGTTCAAGAAGGGTCACAGGCACTCAGATAATCCTACTCCTTCTAAGAACTCTAATGACAAGAAGTCCAATGATAGAAATGGCCAGTGTGACCGAAGGGTGTGTGGTAAGTGCGGTCGTGCGCATAGAGGTGAGTGCATGGTAGGTTTTAATGGATGCTATGGGTGCGGTAAGAGTGGGTACGTGGTTAGGGACTTCCCAAACGTGAGGAATCAGGCCAAGGCAGATACTCAGCCTTGGCTTAATCCCAATGCTGGAACCGAACCTCCCAAGAGAAACCAGTTCTATGCGTTGAAAGGAAGAGAGGAGCAAGAGAAGTCCGCGGATGTGGTTACTGGTAACGTGCTTGTCTTTTCTTTTCCTGTTTATGCATTATTAGATCCAGGATCTACCTTGTCTTTTATTACTCCATTGGTAGCTAGTAAATTTGACTTGCTTCCTGAGATTCTGTATGAGCCATTTCTAATTAGTACTCCTATAGGAGACAATATTAGGGCCGAAAGGGGTATATAAAGATTGCCCAATAACTGTTCTTGATAGAGTTACTTATACAGACCTAATAGAATTAACCATGCTTGATTTCGATATAATTTTGGGTATGGATTGGCTCCATGAATGCTATGATACCATAGACTGTCGAAACATGGTAGTAAGGTTTCAGTTTCTAAATGAGTTAGAGTTGAAATGGGAAGGTCGTGGTTCAAATCCAACAAAGCCAAATTGTTTCCACTCTTAAAGCCAAGAAGAGGTTATATAAGGGGTTAGGAGTTGATGAGAACCTTTTTTACGAAGAGATTCTAGTTGAAATTTTAGATCGCCAAGTGAAACTGTTGAGGAACAAGGAGGTTGCCACCGTAAAGGTGTTATGGGGGAACAACCTAATTGAGGGAGGCCGAGGCCGATATGAGATTTCGTTACCCTCACTTGTTCAGTTCTTGATGGTTAGATATACTCTTCCTAAGTCCGATTTCGTTAATGAGACTCTAAAGTTTAGTGCATTAGGCGGTTTTGGTGTTTTAAGCCCATAACTGTGTGTTTTATTCTTGAACTATATGAGTTAATATGAGTTCATGCTTGCATTCATGTTGCTTTTTTTGTGTACTTTTACGTGATTTATGTGTTGCATGAGTGTGATGTGCATTAAGTAATTAAATTATGATTGAGAAGGAAGTTCCTCAATCTCAGATAGAAGCTTCAGATAATCTTTGAGTATTGTGCATCATCAAGAGTAAGTTGTGAATCAGATATTCACAAAGATAAAGTTTCTAGTATGTTAATGTGCTTTTCGAAAATATCCTCTTTGATTTAAAATGATGTTTAGTGTCATTCGGGGACGAATGTTCCTAAGGGGGGGATAATGTAACATTCCATAAAATTACATGACTAGTGAAGAGCCTAGTAGGTCTTTAAGAATGCGTATTGGGGGTACATAGGCATCCCAATGCACGATATTGAGAAATATTGGGCATAGTATAGAAAATTGGCTAGGGGGTGTTAGCCAATTTCTATATATATCCAAAAAAGCATAATATAATCCAAGCTTGTTTAGAAATTGTACATGCAATGAAGACCGTAAGATGAAATAAATCGTGACATCGTAATTACACATATTGATTCTCAACTCAATACATTAGGTACTAGACATCCAAGTGTCAAGCCTAGTATCATAGCACATAACCATTTAAAATGATCATGTAGATTAAGCAGTGCCCAAGGACATAGTGAGGATCCTTGGGACAATAAGTAAACATTCCAAATTAACCTTCCAGAAGAGTTAGTTAGGAAAGTACACGCAACACATGTGTAAGCACATGTACAATCGGCCAAGGGACCACTCTAACCAATTCGGTTAGAGCAGTTGGGGACAGGCGCACGTACGGGTCCATCCACATGGGCCCAAGATCCCTAACTGGTCGTAGACCCTAAATAACTGACCTAAATAACTAACTAACCTAGGAACAAAAAAAAAACAAAAACTAAGGTACCCGACAACCTAAGACCTAACCGGGTGACATTATGACAAGTACCTAACCAAGAGACAACTTAGTACCTATCCTAGGATGGTCCAAAGGGTTGGTTATGGTCCAAAAAACTTAGTGGTACTTTAAAAATTACCCTAGGTTACTTAGTTAATTAATTTAACAACTTACTTAATTTAAATGGACAAAAACCGAAACCACTAAGCAATTTCGAGATTTCGGTTAAGTCAAGTAAGAGACAACCTTGTACCTAACATAGGATCGTACAAAGGGTTGGTTATGGTCCTAACAACTTAGGGGTACTTTAGTAATTACCCTAGGTTACTTAATTAATTAATTTAGCAACTTAATTAATTAATTTAAATGGACTAAACCGAAACCACTAAGCAATTTCTAGATTTCGGTTAAGTCAAGTAAGCGATAACCTAGTACCTAACCTAGGATCGTTCAAAGGGTTGGTTACGGTCCTAAAAACATAGGGGTACTTTAGTAATTACACTAGGTTACCTAATTAATTAAATTTTCAATTTAATTAATAAATTTAAATTGCAAAAACCGAAACCACTATGATAATTCCAGATTTCGGTTATGCCAAGGTTCTCCTAATTTTAGTCAATTTAGGAGGGGCATTCTTTTAATTAGCTAATTGATCTAACTTAATTAGGTTATATAGTCAAAGAATAATTATTTAACATTCAGTTCTTAAAGAGTTAGTTCCACGTTATTCACCCTAAAACGACACAACTAAAAACAAGAGAAAAACGTATAGCAAACCCTAGATGATAGCAAGAGTTCTTCAAGGTTTTCGTGCAAAGTGCAAGGGGATCTTCATAGATTTAGTTCTAAAATAAGGTATGGGTTTTATCTCCTGGAATTCTTTCTCCAAGAGGCTTTTCAAATGTTTTAACTTCAAGAAAATTGAAACTAGGGTTGTTCCGAATGAATCACATGTTCATCTCCCTAGTTCTCCTGATTTCTGATTCTTGTAGTAGCTATAGTGTAATTCTCGATGCATGTTGTTTGTATGTGGTGTTAACTGATCATTATGTGTATGTTTTAGTGATTCATATGTCGAATGAATGCTACATGATAGATACGCATACTTAGGGTGTTATTTACATGAGATGTTGATTGTTGTAATGCCTACTTGTGTTCGGGAAGATGAAATTGTTATGACTTGTTCATTGAATTGTTTTATAGATTAATCAAAGGTTAAAAGATTGGCTTGTTTAACATGTTAATATTACTATAATGTGTTTATGAACAATTGGTATGGCTAATGTGAACATTATGATAAGTATTTAGTGAAATTGCGATTTATGCCAATAAATTGGTTAACAAAACTATGTCCAATCATATTAACTCCAAAAAGTTATTGTAATCTATACATCAATGAACTCATAAAAATAGGGTATTTCAATCAATGGGACAAGTCAGAACATACCATATCCACACAAACTTGTGAACGTAATAGCATTGTATAAGAAGTTATAATTATCATAACGTGAACAAATTAAGGTGAGTAATGAAATAACTAAAAGTTTAAGTTATGAAATTGACCTAATAGAGTGTTAGAAAGAAGTGACACAAGTCTCAAATACACTTAATTGTTATGTTAAAAATACTCACATAAAAGTGTGGTAGAGTCCGTGAGACAAGTCAAACTCGCACCATGATGATAATGCAAAGATTTAAGATCATATTCCTCAAGTAAAGAGAGGGATGACCAGTCATCCGTAGAGTTAAGTAAACCTCATAACTAGAAGAAAGCTTCCATAATGTTTGAGTAAATTCTAAAAGATAATAAGACAAAATATGAGCTTAGCACCGATAGACTAGCAATGAGCTTGTGCCAGCACATGTAAGTCTCATGAGATGAGATCACCACCCTGGTGGACTAGGGTCTCCGTTCGTCTCCTAGTCATCAAACTATGTTTCCAGCATAGGGGCCCTATCTAGTGGATTCCGCCCACTAAGAACTCTAGCAAGTTCGGTTTCACCTTGGCCGGTGATTCCACCTCTTTTCGGTGTGGGGGAGACACCTAATTTCATGTTTAGCTCACACGATCTATGTCAATTATAGCTCAGGAAAGTATACGGTTCACTTCAGCCATGAACCCCCCTTTTCAGTATGGCAAAGACACAGACACGGTATCACCTTAGCTGGTGAACACCCCTTTTCGGTGTGGCGTAGGCACAGAACTTGGTTCACCTTAACCGGTGAATCACCTCTTTTCGGTGTGGGGGAGACACTGGATTTCATGTTAGCTCGCATGATCTACTTCCGTTAATTATAAGAGAATCCTTTAAGAGAGTAAGAAAGAATAAAGTAGCATGTTCAAAGTGAACAACAGAGCAAACAAGTAGAATCCTAAGTTCATAGTGAACTAAGTAAAGTAAGAGCTTTAAGAACATCAATCACTAGTGTTTGATAAGAACAACAAGTTAGTGGCTTGAGCCAACAATGGAGCATGGATTATGTCCCAAGATCTATATATCATGTAAATAATTAATGGTCATATCCAATAAAGATTGTCTTATAATATATTTATCCACATTTAACAAGAATAAAGAAATCTAACTTGTAAGTAATGTAGCCAAATCATTTCCTTAGTCTTGTGAATTCCTTACACGATTCATTGTAGGTATGGGACTACAATGAATCATTTCACTTGTAAGTAAAACATAAGATCAAGGAGATCACTGAACTATACAACAGAAAGAACAAAAAGATTGAGACTAATCTAAGTATGAGATAAGTAGCTCTCGGCCTAAGGATTAAAATAATAAACCTTTGTTTAAGTTATTCTAAAATTATGTTCATGATTCCAAGGTCTTATGTTCATATAGAAAATGAGTTGTGTGCCTTAACTGCATGAGAACATGTCATATACATATCATAATTCACGATTAAAGAATTAAGAAAGAAAGTAACGTAACTTTCCAAAAATGACATGTTGCTTAGGAAGAGCTTTCCTTGTTCATGCATAGTCCTTATGTGTTTAGGTGCATACACCCTTACATAGTACAAGTGTGTACTAACCCCATATATTATTACTATTTTTATAGGCACAACTTCGAAAGAAGATTGAAAATCGACGAAGCGGTTTGGATTAGCGATCTCCAGACATTGGTAGGTCCTCTTGAGTTCGAAGATGCTACACTTTGTTATTCTAGCTTAGTAAATTAGATATAGCTAGTGACTACTGTCCCTATCGTTTCCTTTCAAGTATTTGTTCAAGCGTTTGTAATAAGGTCAATTGGCCAAACTATTATTATTATTATTACGATCATTTATTTCAATTGTTTAATCTTTAATAGTTGGTTGTTTAGTTTGAGCTATTAGAATATCACTCTTATGCAATACTATATGAAGTCTATGTATACTTCACTAAGTATTAAAAAGTATTAAATTTTCCACAAATTTAACTGTATGATTGTGATGAGAGCTAAGATGAGGCTTGTCTGCGACCTCTGAGAGGTTAACGACGCCAGTCATATTCGGATTCCATAATCCGGGTGTAACAACTTAGTCAAAGTAGAACATTAACATATATGATAGCATATTAATTGAAATTCACTTGCTAGATCCTATGTCGCAAGCATAGTTTATGGAACTAAGAGATATACATAACCCATTACATGCTAATTTGCATTGAAGCATCATCTCATGAGAAACCATGGGTGTGGAACCATAGGTGAATGTTCCTCTAAGGTAAGTCGACACTGTATGAGAAACCAATGGTGAATCTTCCTCCAAGGGAATCCAACACCTCTCATTTTCAAGTTTAGTCGGTGATAAGATAAGTTTCCTTCATTGAAAAGCCTTTATTACATTATTTCATAAAACATAGTCTTAGAATATTTACTCCTCATATGCTTATAGCATATTCAAGCACCTATCTAGTTTTAGGGTACTTTTAAGAACACATTTCAAGTGCCCCTCAATTGACTAGCTCATCATACATGTGTGTATACAATATATATGAGCAAACCTTTCACATAACACATTAGTGTCACACATGTTCATACCTCATTTCATTCATGCATAAGTGTACAAGTGTAACTATATGAATAATACTTTCATATATACACATTTAGGGAGTAAGTATAATCATACTACATCATACCACATACTTCACATTATATCATATAAGACATGTTCATAACATACTCATGCATTCATATTACTGTACATAGGAAACCAAACCTAGGAACTATCCTAACGAGGTACACATGTGCAATGCCTAGACAAGGTCCCATACCCTTACCCATTCTAGTAAACCTATCAATTCATCTTAGTTAAGGAAATACATTACATGCTTCACATACATATACTTTTCATGCATATTAGTAGACATTAGTGCATATGAGAATTACCCTTTCATTTAGAAACCATGAACCTTTACTACTTTTAAGCAAGCATGAAGTGTGAGTGTGTGTGTACATTGGTCAACATGATCACATAATGGCTATCAACAACACATTGAGGCAGCCACCCTCTTAGGACCACAATGCACCTTAAAGCATAGACCACACAACACAACTTAGCATAGGAGACAAGACAATCTTCACATTACCCTTAAGACTCCTAATCTTAGTTATTCACACATTTACACAGCGGTACATAGGTAAGGGTGCATTAACCATTTATACTCATCTAAGGCACAACCTAATAAAACCCCAACATAGTTATACACATGCATACTCAATAGCAATTCAACCTAGACCAATCTAGAATAGGAAATTAGGCACGATCTTCATATTGGGTGATCATCACCAACACACATTCATAATATTATCAAGTTGCCTTGAAGGACATAATAAACACACATATATATTGGCAATAAAGTAAACACTGCCATCATAAGTGGAACATACCACACAGTTCCATGCAAGGCTTCCTCAACTATCAATACTATAAGGAAGTAAAAGAGAAGAGTAGACTTTACCAATTCATCAGACTTTTGATCAACATTGATCAATACACCTTTTTCATCAACAATAAATGCATAGGGCAGTATCTAAATGTATTTTAATCATGAAATAAACCATGTACAAGTCCTTACAAGATCATACTACAACCTAATACAATACATCACGTATATACTACAAAGTAGAGAGTTATAGATCATCAACCAATTTCCCTAGTCTTGATCATCAATCATTTTTTTATCAATAATATACATTTAGGACATTAGCTAAAAAGATAGAACATTATAGTTAATCATGCTTCATCTACCCTAAAATATAGATCACACCATATACATCACCATATCAAGTCTATAGGCTAGAAGAACGTAAATCAATCCTTACTAATTCAATAGTTATCTATTAATATTGGATCAATTATACATAATTATCATCATATCAGACATATAGGCAGTAGCTAAGACAATTCAACATAATCGAATCACATAACAACCATCCTAACGTCAAGATCATAAGTTACTACATGATAGACTAGCCTTATTCAGAACCTTCAAACTTGACCCTCATGGATCATTCCTCAACAATTCATAATCAATACAGATACCAGAAAGTAGCTATAAACATATTAACATAATTGAATCACAATTCGATATACATGAGATCAAGATCATAAAGCCATACATAGGCTAAAATCGAGTTTGTGAGAGAGCATGGCTTCATCATGCAATTGGATTGAAAATCAGATCAAAATCAGTATATAATCATCAATATATATGCTTTTGAAATCAATTTTAGAAAGAACCGATGGCTAGATTGAAGAAGAAGAGATTTCATCATGGAACTTCTTAGAAAACTTTTAAGAGGACTCTCTAGATGAAAGATTAACTAGATATGAAGGATAACCATACCTTTATTAGATGAAGAACACACTAAAAATTGGTGAAGAACCCATGGGAATCCAAGCTCCAAGTTGTTCTTGAGATTCACCTTCAATGGAGGTTTCTAGAGAGAATATTTTGGGATAGGGAGGTTTTGATTTTGAATGGAGGATTGGGTATGGGCTAGTCACGTTTTTAACCAACCTAATATACCCAAAAATAGTTAAATAAACCGCCTAGGTTCAGGTTAGCACGTGGGGTGAATTTTCCATTCACCCCATAACTAGGCAGCGTGAATGGCACTAACTGAAGCCTGCATCGACGGCCAACCATCAACGCCACATCGGCCCATCGACGAACCCTTTGTGGCTTCATTTGTTTGGGTATTAGGCTGTTATTTTGATGATCCTTCCCGAGGCTAAGTTTCCATCGAATCCTCACCATCGAAGGGTCGTTGATAGACTGACGGACCATCATTTAGCTTAGTCGATTGACACTGCCAAGGCAGTGTCTCGACAGCCTTTCGGTCCTTTTTGAGGGCTTCTTGCGGTCCCTTGGGGAGTCGTTCCCGGCCGTTTCCAACGTGAATACACACCTTAACATGTTGAATAGCTTCCATTCAAGTTTCACCCAAAATGAACACGTTAATACATCCGAACATGCAAGTCACACTCAAGACATACATGAACGTCTCATGGGCTAACTTTCGAACGTCTTGGATGTTTTTGGACGTTTGACCTCCAAACTTCATGAAACTTAATATACTGCCTACAAACACAATTATAACTCATATAAGGACTTCATAATATCATGACACGCAGATAAACACATAAAAGCATCTAAGGCCCCTTTGGTGACTAGTCGTCGAACGCCTTGGTCGTCACTTGACGTTTGACTTCCAAATCACCTAAAACTTTAGACACTGCCTCAATACCACATTATAAACCATTTTAGGACCTTAGAACTTTATGACAAAAATGTTATGCTCTGTACACCATAACTCATTTTGGGGGTCCTACAGTAAACATATATTCATCATTAGAATGCTTTTGAAATCAATCTGAGAATGAACTCATGGCTAGATTGAACGATAGGATTTTTGACTTAGAATCATGTTTGCAAAAAACTTTGAAAGGAATCCATATATGAATGCTTATCTACGGATGAAGGATCACCATAACTTATACATTAAAAATACCATGAAAATCTGAGAAGAAAGCTCCCAAAATCCACCTCCATAGCTTGTTCTTGAGATTGATCTTCAATGGAGGTTTTTGGGTTTTTGGAAGAGAAGAGATCTTTGGGGATTTTTATTTCTTAATGGTTGTTGGGGTTTTGGCTTTGGAAAGAGTTTAAAATATTTTAGAAACACTTAATAAATGTCCCCCTAAGTTACCAAAACACCCCCATACTTATTGGGACTTTTAGACATGTCAAAATTGACTTAAAAATGACGCAACCAGATCAGAGAAGTGGTTGCGCGTTGCAGGGAAGACTTTGAATTTGACCCTAAATTTTTTTTGAGGCAGTAAGCTCCTCGTTGGGTGCGCGTTGCACAGGCACACTTAGTGCCAGGCGCGCGTCGCGAGGCTGGGCTTCATTTCTTGTTGCTGCACGTTGCCTTGGGCAGCCTCCTTGTCCAATGTTTGGGTCCTCCTTGGGGCCCTAAAGGTGGTCCCAAGGGAGTCGTACCCGGACGTTTTGACCCTTAACATTTCTATTAAGATACTAGGATCAACTACACTATTTTTCAACTTCAAATAACACATAAAAACAAGCCAACATACAAGGACACACTAGCACGTCTAAAGACCAACTTTCGGACGTCTTGGACGTTCTTGGACGTTTGACCTCCAAACCTCTTTAAATCTATCATACAAGCTGCAAAACACTTTATTTACACGTTACTAACCTTTTTAGGCTCATTTGAGGCTGTATCTACCTTAGTTCATTTTGAGGGCGTGTCAGGAGGTCATTCCAAAAAGACTTGGGTACAAAGGTGAAGCTAAGGACTGCTTTTCATCCCCAAACGGATAGAGCTTGTATAATTTATTTAATGGAAATTGGGATAGACACTTTCCTTTGTTTGTGTTTTCGTATAATAATAGTTACCATTCATCTATATCTATGGATCCTTTGGAGGTCTTGTATGGTAGGATATGTAGATCTCCGATTGAATGGTTTGAAGTGGGTGATTCTTCTCTTTTTGTTCCTTAATTGATTTATAAGACTTTGGAGAAAGTTCATATAATAAGGAATCGATTGAAAACAGCCTATAGCCGGCAAAAGTCTTATGCCGACCATAGGAGAATAGACTTCCAGTTTGAAGAAGGTGATAAAGTGTACCTAAAAATTTCACGTATGAAAGGGGTGGTGAGATATGGAAAGAAAGGGAAGTTGAGTCCTTGTTATGTGGTTCCGTATGAAATTTTGCAAAGTGTTGGCAAGGTTTCATATGATTTGAGGTTACCTAGTGAATTGGCTTCGGTTCATCTGGTGTTCCATGTTTCCATGCTTAAGAAGTGTATCAGTGATCCCGAATCTATCCTTCCTATTGATGGTTTAGGTGTGTAAGAGAACTTCTCCTATGAAGAGGTTTCGGTTGAAATCTTTGATAGACAAGTAAAGAAGTTAAGGAACAAGGAGGTGGCTTCTGTAAAGGTGTTATGGAAGAACCACCTAGTTGAGGGTGCAACATGGGAGGTCGAGGCCGACATGAAGTCTCGTTACCCTCATAATAACTAAGGTTATTTTTTCCTATTAATGATGAAAATAATGATTTTATTTGATGTTTCCTGTATTTTTGAAATGCATTTTTATAGTGAATAAGCATGCCTAAAAATGAAACTTATTTGAAAAATGCTCATTGATTTTATTTGCACTTAGTTTGAGTATTAAGTATGTTGATTCTTTTATGAAATGATATTGAGCATGTTGATATGTTGAGTTTTGGGCATAATTGACTCCTAAATGATATGTTGAGCTTATGTTGTTGTGAGAAGGAAAACCCTCATGTTGTGATTTTGAGATCTTATGTGTAGTAATTGATGTTTTTAATTTCTATATGTAAATGCCAAGGTTAAGTTGTAAATCATGTTGATTATGTATGTTGTTGGTTGGTCTTCTAGTATTGATTCTATCTTTTCCCTTCACAAGAATTGAGTGTCATTCGGGGAAGAATGTTCCTATGGGGGGATAATGTAATACTCCAAAAGTCTAAAGCCTAATCTAGAGCCTGTGACACCTCTAAAATGACTTAGTTGAAACTAGATCCTAAAATGGTTGCCATGAGGGTATACGGTCCTAAAATGGTTTATAATGTTGTATTGTGGCAGTGTCTAAAGATTTAAGTGAATTGGAAGTCAAACGTCAACGGACAACCAAGACGTTCGACGACTAGTCACCTATGTGCCTCATGTGTGTCTATGTGGTTATATGTGTGTTGGTACTTATATGAGTTATAATAGTTTATAAAGGCATTATGTCAAGTTTCATAAATTTTGTAGGTCAAACATTCAAGAACGTCCATGAAATTTGAAAGGTTTGCCTTGAAATGACCTTGTGTGTCTTAGCATATTTCGTTGAGTTTTATGTTTTCATTTTGGATGAAATTGATATTGGAGGTCCTAAACTCGTATACGATCATAGTCGGGTTGGAAACGTCCGGGTGAAAGTCCCCAAGGACCAACCAAGAGTCCTTGAGGAAGGAACCTTCATGTGAGGCAAAGTCTGTCTAGGCCATCCCCAATTGACCGAGACAATCGACGACAAGTAGGCTGGTCGACGCCCCGTCGTTGGTGGCCATTGGTCAAGACGTAGCATAGGGATATTAAGCTCCCACAGGAAATTCTTTGAACCAAATGGCGACCATCCAGGAGGGTCCGTTTGTGGACAAACGGTCCGTTAATGGACATGCGTCGATGGTGCCTGCAACTCGCCTGCTTCACCGTAAAGTGAAGGGGTGAATTGGTAAATTCACCCCATGTCCAAATAATAGTTTGGGCGGTTACTTAGGGATATTTTTGTTATTTTAAATAACTATATAAGTCCTAAACACCTAGATGAATTCATTTACCCAAATCAAAACCCTAAAATCTCTATGAAATTCTCTAGAACTCCATTGGATAAAAAACTCAAAGAAGACCTTGGATTTGAGATTTTAGTGGTGACTCTTCATCAAATTGGTGTATTAATCATTAAGTTATGGTTTCTTCATCCTTGAAACTCTATTGATGAAGGAGTCAACATCAAAGTGATTTTTCCAAAGTCTTCTAAAGATGAACTTGTCAAATTTCATGATCTAGTCATGGGTTATTGCATAAAACTTTTTAGATCATGCATTGAATATTGATTAAATTTATTTTAATTAGGTGATTCTTACCTAAAATCTTCATGAACCCATGCAAAACATATCTCTTCAAATTGGGTATATTTTGGATGTGATGATCTTGTCTTAATGCTTATAAATTCTTGTGAAGTTTTCTATGGGCTATGGAATAATGTAAGAATTGTATTGAATTGATGTATATGTTGTCTTTGATTGATAAATATATATTGAATTGATTTATATTCATTGAGTATTGTGAAGAATTGTATTGAATTATGATCATGGCCATGGGTAAGGGCCGATTGGTATTGAATGTGATGATTTAGCTATGGATTAAAGTGGTGAGAATGGATTGGTCGTACTCTACCATAATTCAGTTTGTTTTATATAATTTAGGTCTTAAATTAGGTTGTGATTAGACTGGTTCACTTATGGTGGCGGTGCTATATGTTATAATTGTGAATGATGTGTCCTTGCCGGCGTTACTTTATGTATTATAATGATCATGGCCTTGTCGGCACTACTTCAAGTATTATAATGATTTGTGTAGTTGATTATGTGAAGTACGATCATATCTACCTACGTGTTAATAATGAGGAAGTATGTGTTCTTCTATTAATGTTGTTAGGAGATCATGTTAGACTATGACTATGTCCTTATGTGTGTAGTCTTATAAGTGATGCATGATTATTCCGAATTGGCGATATGAGTCTATGATGATTATATTTATGATGTTATAGTAGTGGATAGGGTGACCTAAAGATGATGACGTTTATGCCTATGTGCCTATAGAAAAATATGCTATATGTGGTAAAGTGAAGTATGTGTGTGTCTTGTTTTGTAGACTTGTGTCCCTTGCATGATATCTATGCAGTGTGAATATGAGACGTCTTGACTTAGGATGATAAATCCTCTTAGTCTTGTATGTATGAATGATATGTGACCCTGAACATAGTGAGAAGGTCAAAATATGTGGAACCTTTTAGAAAGAAGTTTATGATATCCTTGAAGTCGAAAGCCGTAATTGTATCCTTCTTGTGTGAGTGATGTACTTAAGGTTGGTTGGCTGGAACTGCATAAAACCATCCTTAAGAAAGTCATTAAGCTATCCTATTCGCCATTGAAAGGCAGCCCTTGGGGACCTCTTTTGTAGGGTGAAGGTAATTGGGTTATGAACTAGATATGGAACCCCTTCATGTGATCCTTTATGTGAAATTACTCTATGAGAACAAAGGCTAGCACCGAGTGAGTATGGTATGGGAAGTTCCTCTATATAAGATGAAATTATATAACAAATAAACTCATCATATTCCTTAACCATGTGCCTACATAGGATGTGTTCCAAGTTCTACCATTTGCAAGTAGAACACCCTTATCAGAGCAGGTTACAACTTCGGATTCCATGCTTACCATGGTCTATGTTGGTTATTACCTATTCTCATCATATGGGATACCTACTAGTATTTGAGAAGTCTATGAAGTTTAGTTGGTCGTATGAGACGTTACCTAGACATTGCACCTTTAGGATTTGAAGATGTTAGTTAGTGAGTCCCTAGGTCTTCTCCAAGACCATTACTTGAATGTTGTCTATGTAATTAATGTCTCTTAATGAACTAATGAAGTAATGGCTTACGTTCAAAAGCATGTAACTGAATGAATACCTAATCTAGGGTAACTCTAAGGATTTCCTAGTTAAAGTGTGAAGGGGGCATAAGGGATTATCTCTTCATGTCTTACATAGGGAAATCTTGAGAATTAATTTAGTTAGGGAAGTTGGTTGATACCTTAGACATGATCTAACGTTAGGAAGTCTTAAGAATTATTTAGGTAATCTTCAAGAGGGTGTATGGGCGTTCTCTTCTAAAATTACTTAAGTAAGTCTTTTGATAACCTCAGTGAGGAGAATGTCATATTGTGTGTTATGTGATTTTGTGTGTTGTAAGTGTATGTATCTCATTATAGGCAGTCCCAATGATCATTTTGGTGTTCTTAGAGAGGGTGCATGGGCGGTCTCTCTTTGTCTTACTTATGTGAGTCTTAGGATAGCCTTTAGTGAGAATGTTGCATGCAAAGTGAGTTCACTGTAACACGGATTTTAGTTCACTGTAATGTTAAAATAGTTCACTTTAACATTTGTGAGTTCATTCTAAGGTTCCTTAAAATATGTTTAAATGCTTATGTGTTATTTATGTGCTTCTAAGGTGTGAAATGTTGTTCTTATGCTTATACTATGATGATTTAATCAAAATGATCATATTTCCATTAAATGTCCGTTATCATGATTTTTATGCATTAAGCCATACTTAGTACATGTGTTTGGACTAATTCCATATCTTTATCTATCTGTAAATTGATTCATAAGTGATGGTGCTATTGGAAGCGAAGCTTGGATTATAGGACCGTTCATGCAAGTTTGATGTATGTCCTCATTTGACTCGAGGGCATAGATGTCCTTAGAGTTTCTTTTATTAAAGCATTGTAATAGACCTATAGTACTATATTTCAATTGTATTTTCAGTGTCCCAAGTATATTCGTGAGTCTAAGATTTGATGATATGAGACTTAGTATTTCCTTTGTTTATATGTAAGATATTATGAAAGCCTATTCGAATGTTTGTGAAAAGTTTTAATTTCGCACTACTTTTCATATATGCATATTTGATGAATGATGTGAAAGGATTTGTACAAGACCTCCGAGAGGTCAAGTACGCCGGTTGCGCTCCGAGAGTGCCATATCTTCTAGGGTATGCTCTTGGGATGTGACAGAGCCTCACATGAGTGTCTATGGGCTTTAACACTCTTTTAAGGTCAATATTAATGAATAAAAGTCATTTAGGAAGTGTTAGAGCCAAAACGTCAAGGAACGTCCATGAGGTCCAGAGAATAGTGCAAAAGGTGCTAGCATGCCTTAACCAATTTAACAAGGTTTTAAGAGTTGCAAATTGATAAAATTTTATAGTAAGATGTCTAAGATGTATAGAGTTGGTTTAGGGTCGAAACGTCTTGGTACGACTCCCCAAGGACCACCCTAAGGGTCCTTGAGGAGGACACTTTCATTTTGGCTAAAAGCTGTCTTGAGACAGTAGCCATCGACCGGGCGTCAATGCCTCCGTCGATGAAGACTTAGCCATTTTTCTAAATATGTCCAAAAACATAGTCTTAGTCGCAAATGATGGACCTGCAAGAAGGTTGGTCCCAAGGCCCGTAAACTGACCTACGACCCGTAGGTCAGGATCTCGTAAGTCAGGCCTGCACTTTTCTGAGAATTTTTAAGTTGTGTCATATAATTAGTTAGTTGGTTAGTTAATTAATTAGGGTTTAGGGGAGGTCTAATTAAGTTAGTTAATGACTTATATAAAGACCTAAACCTAATTAAACTAACCCAACTATAATTAGTTAGTTCTTCTCTCTTCTTTCTCTCTCCCAAATAGAAGAACTCCATTAAAGGGCTATGTTACGGTCTAAGGCAAGCAATAAGGGTGATTTTCTCCATCATTTTTCATCAATTAACAGTGTATGGAATTCTTTTACCTTTGGTATTCCTTCCCCCAAAGGGTTCTTTTTAAATTGATTTCAAAAAGATGAGTTTCATAGAGGTTTTCTTCAATTATGAATTTTATCTTCTAAATTTTAATTTCTATGGTTTCTCTTGATTAATATAGTTATATTATGATGTATTATGATTCAATTATTTAGTTCTTGAGGAATTAATCTAGTTTGTGAAGTAGATCATGAAATTGACCCAAATCCCTAACCCTAGGTTATGAACTAGTGATGAATTGATGTGTAGTGATTCAATTGACTTCATTATTGTTTTAATTATTATTGTGTGATGATATTACACCAATATTTGGGTAGAATTGGATGGTTGATGTCACGACCGTAGTGTAGACCCCAGACGAGACCAGCGTCGTTGACCTCTCAGAGGTCACAGACAAGCCTACTTACGTCATTCTTACTTCATCTAGGTTAATTTTTGTGGAAAATTTGAAATTTTTTGTTTCTTATCATGCATAAAGGTCATTCTACTTACATTAATAATGTTCACAATCAACCATGTAACATTAAGATTATCAACTGAAAGAAATAATTCAATACTGCATTAAATGTATAATTGCCAAAATGGCACCAATACAATGTCTGAAATAAAAATGGAAAGAAACACTAATGGAACATACTCCACTAGCTAAAGACTATATCTAAGCTAGATAGTAACGGTAGTTATCCTCAAAAGCATGAGGGCCTACCAAGTCCGGATGAAAGCTCCACGTCCGGATAGCTACAACGTGAACCTGTAAGCTCTAGCGTCCACCTGTGCCTGCACCTAAAAATATGGAGTTGTATTGGATTAGTACACACTTGTACTAAGTATGGGTATATGCAAGCACACACCAAGGACATGCATGAGTAAGAATAGCTCTTTCCTAACAACAAGATTATGGAAAGTCAAGTCAGTGGACTTGCCGAATTAGGATTAGGAAAGTCAGTGAGCTTTCCAAATTTGGATTAGGAAAGTTAGTGAGCTTTCCAAATTTGGATTAGGAAAGTCATGCCATGAGAGTAACATGCATCATCATACTTATCATATTGCACACAACACATAACATGTTACACATAGCACATATCATATTGCATATAGCACATAACATCTTTCATATCATTCATTCATATGCCATGAGACCTTGGAATCAAGGACTTGACATTAAGACTTCCCAAAATGAGGGCTCCACATATGGGACCTCAACTAGGGAGCCTTCTTTAGCAAACACAGAGTCTTCTTCATTCATTAATACGTACTTCATTTCATTCGTTCATAAGCTAGTGTAAACACCAGCTATACCTAGGTTGTAGAAAGTTTGATATTTGTCCTAAATGAACCTTTTAAGGCAACTACTCTGGTAGGTGATTCGGTGGTTTCAAAGAGGGTAGATAGAAATTCTCCTATTATGTTGCCCAATAGAGTTACGCATGTTGAACTAGTAGAACTTGATATGGTTAATTTTTATGTCATTTTGGGGATGGAGTGGTTGCGTGATTGTTTGTCTTCCATTGATTCTAGAACAAGAATTGTCAAGTTCCAATTTCCAAATGAAACCGTCTTAGAGTGAAAGGGGGAAAATTCAATTCCTAGAGGTCGTATCTCTTAGGGATTATAAAATGATCTCTAAATGGTGTTTATACCATATTGTAAGAGTCAAAGATTTGGACTCCGAAAATCCTCTTATTGAGTTAGTCCCCATAGTGATGGAATTTCCGGAGGTCCTTTCTAATGATCTTCCCGGAATTCCTCCCGAATGGGAAACTTATTTTTGTATTGACTTTTTACCAGCTAAAAACCCCATTTCAATTCCTCCTTATATGATGGCTCCTGCCGAATTGAAAGAGTTGAAGGCTCAACTCAAGGACTTACTAGAAAAATTCTTCATTAGACCTATATTATTCCATGGGGTGCTCCAGTACTGTTTGTGAAGAAGAATGATGGGTCCCTTAAAACGTGCATTGATTATCGCCATCTCAATAAAGTCACTATTAATAACAAGTATCCTCTCCCTCGGATTGAAAACTTGTTTGATCAACTCCAAGGGGCAATCTAATTATCTAATATTGACTTGAGATCGGGGTATCACCAACTTAGGGTGAGAGGAAAAGATATACCAAAAATGGCATTTCGAACTAGATATGGTCACTATGAGTTCTTAGTAATGTCCTTTGGTCTCACTAATTCTCCGGTGGCTTTTATGGACCTAATGAATAGGTTTTTTTGAAGTTATCTAGATTCTTTTTGTCATTGTCTTCATTGATGACATCTTGGTATATTTGAAAAATGAGGGTGCACACATGGACCATTTGAGAGTGGTTTTGCAAGTACTTAAGGAACACCAAATATTTTCCAAGTATAGCTAATATGAGTTTTTGTTAAGGTCGGAGGCATTTGTTGGTCATACAATCTCTAGTGAGGGAGTTGAGGTTGATCCAAGGAAAACTGAGGCGGTGAAAAATTAGCCTAGAAAATTGACTCCAATCGACATTAGGAGTTTCTTGGGTCTAGCGGGGTACTATAAGAGGTACGTGGATGGTCTTGCGTCCATTGCTTGTGCCTTGACTACCTTGACCCAAAAGAGTGAGAAATTTTAGTGGTCGGAGGTATGTGAAAGAAGCATATAAATTTTGAAAGATAGGCTTACTTTTGCTCCAGTATTGACTTTACCGGAGGGTACTAAAGGCTTTGTGGTATATTGTGATGCATTCCAAGTGGGCTTGGGATGTGTTCTTATGCAACTTGGGAAAGTAGTAACCTATGACTCTAGACAACTTAAGGTGTATGAGAAGAATTATCCAACTCATGATCTTGAGTTAGCGGACATGGTGTTTGGTATAACAATATGGAGGAATTACTTGTATGGTGTTCATGGTGATGTGTATACCAACCATAAGATTCTTCAATATGTGTTTACTTAAAAGGAGTTAAATCTCCGACAAACAAGATGGTAGGAATTGTTGAAAGATTACGGCATGAGTGTTCTCTACCACCCCGATAAGGCCAATGTAGTTGCGGATACTCTAAGTCATATGACCATGGGTAGTATGTCTCATGTGGAGTAAGGCGAGAAAGAACTAGTGAAATATGTTCATAGGTTGGCTCATTTGGGTGTTAGATTGGAAGATTCTCCAAATGGATTTTTTAAGGTCCATCATAACTCTGAATCATCTTTGGTGGTTGAGGTGAAGTATAAGAAACACCTTGATCAATCATTGATGGAGTTGAAGGAATCGGTTCTTGGTAAGCTCAATGAGTCATTCTCCTTAGGGGGGATGGTGTTTTGAGGTATCAATAAATGTTTTGTGTAACACCCTAAAATGAACTAAGGTGAACTAGAGATTCATGATTGTTTCTTGAGTTAATTTTAAGTTAAAATGAGTTATATTAGTGTCCTTAGGCAGTGTATGAAGTTTGGTTAAGTTTTGAGGTCAAACGTCCAAGAACGTCCATGATGTTCGGAAGGTGGGCCTTAGATAGTCTTGTGTGTTCTCATGTGTTTGAGTGAGTTTTACATGTTCGTTTTGTTTGAAAATTTTGTGGGATGTTCCTAAGACCTAGACGACTATGTTTATGGGTTTAACGTTCAGGTACGACCCCACCTAGGACCCACAAAGGGACCTAGAGAAGGGCCAAAGAAAAGGACCAAAATTTGTCTTGGCAGTGTCCACCAACGAGGGAAAACGACTGCCAGTGGTCCAACCAACGGTCCGTCGACTTGCCCCGTCGATTAAACCTGCAAGGTGGGCTAGACAGGCCAAAAAGAAAGTCATTTTTAGGTTTATTTATGTATATTAAAGTGTTTCAAAACCTAAGACCTAATTTTAGATATCATTTCCTAAAACCCGAAACCCCTCTCTCTTAAAACTCTATCTGAAGTCTCCTTGGAAGCTAAAAGTCAAGAAGAGCTAGGAGGGATGGTGGTGGTCGTGTGTTTCATCAAGATCACTGGTTTTCTTCTATTTTGAGGTATGGTAGTCATCCTTGAACTCTGTTCCGCTCAAGGAGCCCTTTCTATAGATTTCAAAAAGAGTTTTTCAACCCTAGTTTCTTTTATCTTTGACTCTAAGTATGGGAATTGCATGAAAACATTTCTAATGATTCAAATATGATGTTTCTAATGTTAGTTGGTGATTTTAATGGTAAAACTTCAATGAAATCATGTTAAAGCTTTTTATCAGATTTTGGCTTAAGAAATGGGTTGAATGAACATGATATTGTAGTCTTTGAGATTTGGTTTCCTTTTATTGATATTGTTGTTTATCTACTGCCCTAAGGGCTATATTATGATAAATTGTTGAAGGATTATTATGGGTGATGATATCTTGGATTAAAGGGGCAAGTTGTTTATCTTGTTTAGCTTTAATTATTAAATGCTCTTGAGTTGTATGGTCACACCTTTGGTGGCGATGTTTACTTGGTACATATGTGAATGTGGAGATACTTGTGAATTGTAAATGAGGCCTTGAAGTCATGTTATGTGAAGTAAGATGATAATGATGCTATTCTTCATAAATGTGATATATGAAGCTTATTATGTGAAGTAGGCTAGAGAGTATTCCTAAATGAATTACATGATTATATGAAGTATGTTAAAGTGTGTGATTTGATGAATGAAGGTCTAAGAATGTATACAATGAAATTTAAATTAAATTATCTTTATGTGCAAGGTGTGTTCATATGTACGCACAAACACTCACACTAGAATGAATGAATGAAGCTAAGTTAAGTCAAAAGGGGAATTTTGTGGTAAACACTATTCGTGAGTTGAGAAGAAGTGTTTAGTAGCGACCTTAGTATTTCCAAGAGCTTTCTAATGTAGGTTAGAGGATGCGTACCCTTCACGAGTTGGGATGTGGTGTCCAAAAGTTATCCTTGAACTTTAGTAATTAATGTTTAGAATCCGTGGGGAGTTATGCCTAGCACCGAGAGGATACGAAGAAGGGGTGGTTACACTTTGTGAGTTGAGAAGTTGTACTCGAATGTACCTCTTGATATTAGTACTCCTCGTTAGTAGAGAATGATTTACATAGTAGTAATCTCCTTATCCCTAGACTATGCACCCACATTGGTGTATCTATTAGGAAAGTCATGTAAAAGCTAAAGAGAAAAGACCTCACTCTAGGCAAGTAAGGGGACCTTCTCCGATAAGGGAAGTATCGTGATTTCATGTTTAGCTCTCACGGTCTATGTAGGTTAAGCTAACCCCCACAAAAGTAATGAAAGGTCTAAGTCTTCTAAAAGAGTGTTCTACTTAGGGTAAGTAGTGGAATGAGACGCTATCTATCCATTGCACTAGGTAGGCTTTCTGAAAGGGAAGTCTTGGAGAGTCTTATATGAATTGAATGAACTAAGTCTTTTAAAAGAACGTACTACTTAGGGTAGCTGGTGGTATGTGATGCTATCTATCCATTGCACTAAGTAGACCTTCCGAAAGGGGAGTCTTTGTGCCAAGCCTTCTAAAAGGTGTACTACTTAGGGTAGGTGGTGGAATGGGACACCATCTACTCATTGCACTAAGTAAGCATTCCAAAAAGAAAGTCTTGGTGTGTTGTTTGGGTGTTCTTCTAATGTCTTGTTATTGGATGGTGACTTGTTCTCCCGAGTGGAGTAAGCCTATGGTGGGTAGTCTTAAGGATCTCCTTTGTGTGCATTGAAGAGGTGTATGGGAGTTTCCTTCATGTCTTACCTTGGAGAGTCTTAGGATAACCTCGGTTAGGGAATCCTTTATGGAAATGAGTTCACTTCCTCTTGGCAATACCTTGGGAGTTCACTATTTTGGAGTTAGTTTAGTTCACTGTAATGTTAAAAAGAGATCAATCTAATTTTGAGAAGCTTACTATAAGTTAGTTCTTTTTGCTAAACTTATGGAAATCCTTCTCTAAGTGTTAAATGATCTTTCTTATGTTGTTTTGTTTCTAAATTCATGAATGTTTTTCTTATTTGGCATGAAGGTCTGTTTTTACTAAAAATGTCCCTTTTTACATGATTTTGCATATGCTATACTGAGTACATTGGCATGTACTAACCACATACTTTTCTATACTTTATAAGTATAGGTTTTGGAAGCAACATTGGAGTTTAGAAGACAAGCTTGGGAAAGATTCTATCAAGACAAAGTATGTCCTCACATATTCGAGGACATAGTTCTTTTCTTAGTTTCTTTATTTAAGGACTTATTATGTATTTCTTTCAATGTAAAGGGCCGTGTCCCTAAGATATTATGTAGAGTCTTTAAGTTGTCTTGTGACGATGAAATTCTCCAAGTATTTATGAAAGAATTCCTTTTTATATTAAATGTCGTGAAAAGTTTTAATTTCGTACTACTTTTCATGTCTTATGTAATAAACGATAGTTAAAGGGATTGTACAAGATCCCAAATGGTCGAGTATGCGCTGTCATGGCCCAAGGGTTCTCCCTAACTTCTAGGGGGTACTTGCGGATCATGACATTTTTGTGCACAATATTAATGATTTGAGAAATCCGATTCTTGAGGAAGATCATGGTTCCCGTTATTCTATTCATCTTGGTTCAACTAAGATGTATCAGGACCTTACAGAAGTATTTTGGTGGAATGTCTTATAAAGGGACATATCAAAATTTGTTTCAAAGAGTCTAAATTGCCAACAAGTGAAATCCGAGCACAAAAATACGGATGGCTTACTCCAAGAAATGCAAGTTCCCACTTGGAAGTTGGAAGAAATTAATATGGACTTCGTAGTGGGTTTGCCTCGGACTAGAAGGAAAAATGACTCTATATGGGTATTCCTTTATCCATCATATCATATAGGTGTGCACAATTGACATCTAGGTTTTGGAGGTCATTTCAAAAATGCTTGGGTACAAAGGTGAATTAAGCACCGCTTTTCATCCCCAAACGGATGGTCAAGCGGATTGTACTATACAAATCCTTGAGGATATGCTTAGAGCTTGTGTGATTGACTTCAATGGAATTGGGATGAATATTTGCCTTTGATTGAGTTCTCTTATAACAATAATTATCATTTTACTATATCTATGGCTCCTTTTGAAGCTTTGTATGGTAGGAGGTGTATATCTCCGCTTGGATAGTTTGATGTTGGTGAGTTTTCACTTCTTGGTCCCGAATTGGTATATGAGACTTTGGAGAAAGTTTGAGTCATAAGGGATAGGTTGAAGGTGGCCTATAGTCGGCAAAAGTCTTTTGCGGACACTAGGAGAAGAGATCTTGAATTTGAAGAAGCTGATAAAGTGTATTTGAAAATTTCACCCATGAAAGGGGTGATCAGGTTTGGTAAGAAAGAGAAGTTGAGTCCTCTTTATGTGGGTCCCTATGAAATGTTGCAAAGGGTTGGCAATGTTGAATACGAGTTGAGATTACGTAGTGAACTAGCTTTGGTTCATCTGGTGTTCAATGTCTCAATGCTTAAGAAGAACATCACTGACCCCGAGTCAATTCTACCTATTGATGGTCTAGGTGTGGATGAGAACCTCTCCTCCGAACAGGTTTTGATGCAAATTATTGATCGTCAAGTGAAGAAATTGAGGAATAAAGAGGTGGCCTCCATAAAGGTTCTATGTAGAAACCACCTAATTAAGGGAGCAGCATGGGAGGCCAAGGCCGACATGAAGTCCCGTTACCCTCATCTCTTTGATAATTAAAGTTTGTTGTTACTATTATTAATGAAAATAATGAGTTAAATTGAATTTGACTTGTTTTGAAAGATATGCATATTTACGGTAAATGTTCTTGCTAAAAATGAAGTATCATGGGAAAATTCTCTTTTGCTTGTTTTGCACTTATTGTGTAATTGGTATGTTTTTGCCTTTATGAAATGATATTAAACATGTTGATAGGTTGAATTTTGGCATAATTGACTATTTAATGATATGTTGAGCTCATGTTGTTCTGAGAAGGAAATTCCTCATGTAGTGATTTTGAGCCCTTATGTGTAGTAATTGAAGTTTGAATTGCTATGTGTAAATGCCATGTAGTTATGATAATTTTAGTAGTAACCCATTTCGATTATGTATGTTGTTGGTTGGTCTACTAGTATTGAGTCTATCCTTTTCCTTTAAGAGATTTTAGTGTCAATTAGGGACAAATGTTCCTAAGGGGGAGATAATGTAACACTCCAAAAGTCCAAAACCTAATCTAGAGCCGCACATGAGTGTCTAAGGTTTGTAACACTGTTTTAAGGTCAATAATAATGTATAATAGTCATTTAGCATGTTTTCAAATCAAAACGTCAAGAAACGTCCACCACGTCCCGTGAATTGTGAAATAGGTGCTATGGTGCCTTAGCCTATTTTACAAGGTTTTAAGAGTCGGAAATTGATAAAAATTGGTAGGAAGGTGTTAAACACGTATTAAAACTGGTTTAGAGTCAAAACGTTTGGGTACGACTCCCCAAGGACCAACCTAAGGGTCCTTGAGGAAGACCTTTCTTTTGTGGCTAAAAAGCTGTCATGAGGCACTAGCCACCGACGGTTGCACGCGGCGAGGCATAGGTCAATCGAGAGAGCGTCGATGCCTCCGTCGACCAACACTTAGTGATTTTTCCAAAAAGGACAAAATGACAATTGTCTGAACAAAACAACGGTTGTGCGGGATGGTTGAGGGAAGGGGTGTAGGTTGACCTACGGACCGTCGATCGTGGTCTCGTAGGTACTGCCTCAGTTTTCACTTTTAAGTTTAAGTGACTTCATTTAATTAGTTAGTTAGTTTGTTAGTTAATTAGGGGTTAAGAGAGGCGTAATTATGTAAATTAAGGACTTATATAAAGACCTAAGCCTAATTAAACTAACCCAAATCCCACAATTCCCAAACTCAACTTTGCTCTTCCTTCTCTCTGCTTTCTCTCTCCCAAGGAATACTCTATTGAAGACAAAGGTCTAAGGGTTCTATGGTTTCAGAAAGATCACTTTTCTCCATCAATCTTAAACAAATATGAAGGTATGGGACCTTTTACCTTTGGTATTCCTTTCCCCAAAGGGTTCTTATAAAATTGATTTTCAAAAAGATGATTTGATATGCTTTTCTTCCTAATACGAATTTGATATTCTAAATTGTATTGTTTAGTGTTTATATTGGTTATTATGAGTAGATTATGATACATTATTGATTAATTGACTTGGTTCTTGATGATTATACCTTGTATGTGGTAGGGATAATGAAATTGACCGAATTCCCTAACCCTAGATTATGAAATCTTGATTGAATTATTTAGGATTGTTATAATTGACTTAGATATTATGCTATATGCTATGGTCTGATGATATTACACCCATTTTTGGTAAAACCTTGGATAATGTTTTATGAAGGAGATTGGGTAAGTCTTTGAAATCTCAAACCTTTACTTCAATTATGGTGGCTTCTACTTGATGATGAAGTTTAATTGAAGTATACCTTTGTCTGAACTAAGTAGGTTTTGGTATGATGATGCAATTGAAATGTCTTGATTATATGTATTGTGAGATTATGTTAAGATGTTATAATATAAGGTTGGTTATGAAGTACCTATGTGCGTTACTATAATATGATGATGTTAAAGTGTTAATCTCACATGTGAGGGTTGTATTGAAAGAATGTTCTCATGCAATTACTATTAAGCTAAAGACTATGAATATACAAATGGTAGTCTCCCATGACCTAAACTAAGTTATGGTTATTAGATAAAGTCATTTCAAAATGTAGCACCGAGTGAACTAGTAGTGAGAAGTGTCCTTCCCAAATAGGGAAGGTAGGTTCACTATTGTACTCATGAGATTGGAGACTATAATTCATGGTGCATAAAGAGGGTCCCAAGCACATCTCATAGTTCTTGAACTATGTTGCCCCCATAGGAATACTAGCTACTGGATCCACATTGATTCTATGTTCATGTTTTGGTACTACCTTGGAAAGTAGTCCATCTTCTTTTGGTGTAGAGTTCCATGAAACCGGATTCAACATTAGCTTATATGGTCTATGTCGGTTAAGGAAAGATGTTCTCAAATGTAAAATGAAGTAATGAAGTGAACTCTAACTAGGAGGACTTTGAGGGGATTGACTTAGTCTAGGTAGGGGTATGGGACTCTACCTATACATTGCAATAGTTGACCATAAGGGAAGTCCTAAAAGGATGTTCTTATGTTCTTATGTTCTTATACTCTTATAAAGTAAATGATATGCATATGTTGACTTTACATGTTAATTATACTATATGATGTTAATTTCACATATAAACATGTTGTTTGTCTATATTGTTAAATATGATGATGAATAATTATAATGATATGTGATGTGTAGTAAGACGTTATTATGATCCTTTGGTTGGTTTTCTAGGTTGAGTGGGGTTATTGGGCTTCACTTGACTATTGCACTACTAAGCTTGGTAAGGGGTTATGAGTAATGGTTTGTCTTGTATTGTAATTATATGAACTCTTGAGAATGCTTTGTTGTTATAACATGATATTGGAGTTGCTTTGGTTATGAGTTCTAATAAGCTATACACATGTTGACTTGACTTAACTTGATGATGTTTGTCTTGTCTTAAGGAATACATGATTATTGTCTTATATGTGTTCTTAATTATGCATAAGTCTTTTCAAAGTAACTTGGCATGGTTTTATTAAATGTCCCTTTTAGCATGATTTCTATGTTGTGTTTGCATATGTTTCCATACTTAGTACAAGTGATGTGCTAACCCCTATTTCTCCATTATTCCGCAACATTTTAGGTTCCGGTCATTGAAGGGTTCGTGGACAATTTGCAAGAAGGCTTGGATAATTTCTCCAAGTGTGGGTATGTCCTGAAGATTCTAGGATGGTGCCTTTTTCTCGTTCTACCTATGTGTCTTGTTATAGTCTAATGACATTCGTTTCACTCTTATTTTTCAAGACATTTTTGTAAGCCCTAAGTGGCATTTATACATTTGTATGAGGGCTATACTCATATTGTTCTATTCCGTTTACATTGTTTTATTTGAGACATCCCTATTAAGACTATATTGTGTATGTTATATATAAGTGACATAAAATTATAAGACTAAGTAAGCTTCTTATTGAGAGGAGTCGAAGTAAACTCCCTATGTATATATTATGTATAAGTGAGAGGTCTATGTAAACGTCGTGATGTATATGTATATGAAAAGTTTTAATTTTCCGCACTTTTTAACCTATGTATTTAATGATGAATGCTAAGAGTCTAGTTTTACTCCTTTCCAAGGACGCCGACGTCGGTTATGTCTAGGGGGTGCTCCCCGGATTTGACAAGTTCACCACATGTACTAAGTATCGAAACATATGCACACATAATCTTAGAAATCATGCTAAAAGGGAGATTTATTTAAAACCATGCAAGTTACCTTTTTTGAAAGCCTTATGCACAATCAAGAATACATATAAGTCAATATTCATATATTCCTTATAACAAGACTATATACAAGACAAGACTAACACCATCAAGTAGAGTCAAGTCAACATGAATAGTAGCATATTAATATTATATCACCCAAGCAACTCCAACATCATGTTATAACAACAAAGCATGTACAAGAGTTCATAACATTACCACATATGCAAGACCCTTACTCATAACCCATCACCAAACTTACAAGTGCAATGACAAAGTGAAGTCCCATAACCCCACTCAACCAAGTAAACCAAACAAAGGATCACAAGTAATGCCTAACTTCATATAAGATAGCATCAAGAGTAGTCATCGTCATATTTAGCAATATAGACAAATAAAATGTTCATAAGTCAAACTAACATCATATAGGATCATCAACATGTAAAGTCAACATAAGCATATCATTTACTTTATAAGAGCTTAAGAACAACCTTCTAGGACTTCCCTCAAGGTCAACTAGTGCAATGTATAGGTAGAGTCCCATACCCCTACCTAGACTAAGTCAAACCCCTTTACTCAACCTATCTATTATTCACTTTATTACTTTATTTTATTTTCAGGAACAATTGCCTTTATCGACATAGACCACATGAACTGAATGTGAAATCATGTGTCATGAAAACCTACACCGAGAAAAAGTGGAATACTTGCCAAGGTAGTACGAAGACATGAACTTAGCCTTCTAGGTGGATCCACTAGCTAGTATTCCTATAGGGGCAACATAGTTCATAAACTAGGAGATATACTTCAGACCCTCTTTATGCACATTGCATTATAGTCTCTACCTCATGAGTACAATAGTGAACCTACCTTCCCATGTTGGGAAGGGACACATCTCACATCTATTTCACTCGGTGCTAAGCTAAAGTCCCTTTTTGAAATGTCTTTAAGTCTTTATTAATCATCATACCTTAGTATATGTTATAAGATACTAAACCATTGTATATAATAATCATTAGCTCATTAGGAATTGCATGATATCTTCCTTTCAATACAACCTTTATATGTGAGATTAGCACCTTATCATCATCATGTGATAGTAAGGCACATAAGTGATTCACAATTAACCTTATATCATCACACCTTAATCATAATCTAACAGTCCATATACTCAAGACATTTCAATTGCATCATCATACAAAAACCTACTTAATCTAATCACATGATATACTTCAATTGAACTTCATCATCAAGTATAAGCCATTACAATTTAAGTAAGGGTTGAAGATCACAAAGTCTTACCAATTTTCCTTCAAGAGCCATCTTCAAAGTTCTTACCATCAACTAACCACATTAATCCATCAATTGGTGTAATAACATCATACAATAGTAATTAACACAAAAACTAAGTCAATTGCATCAACACTAATCAATTCAACATGAGTTCATAACCTAGGGTTAGGGAGATAGGGTCAATTATTGATCTCTTCCACATACTAGGTTTAGAATCAAGAACTACCATAATTAACCAATAATCAATAATAATATATCCATAATTTTCAAAAGCGATGAATAACAGTACAATTTGAAACATCAATTTTGGATTAGAAAGAAACCCATGTTCGTATTATTTTTTGGAAATCAATTTGAAAGAGCCCTTTGGGGAAAGGAATCCCAAAGTTGAAGATCTTGGATACCTTCAATTCTTGAAGATTGATGGAGAGAAAGTGAATTTCTAGTAGCCCTAATGACCTTGACCTTGGTGTTCTATGGAGTCTTCTTTTGGGAGAGAGAGAGTAGAGAGAAGAAAGAGGATTTCAGTTTTTTGCAACTGAAGTGGGTTTGGTTAGATTAATGAGGGTTAGGTCTTTATATTTTTTCTTAACTAACATAATTAGACACCCCTTGGACCCTTATCTAATAAACTAATTATTTTAAAGAACCCAACTTAATACCAACCAGCAAAACCAGTCCTGACCTACGAGACCCCGACCTACGGTCCGTAGGTTCATCGACGGCCCATTGCATCCACCGCCCTGCACATTCGTCGATTGTGTCAGAGACCTTTTCTGAACATTTTTGGAAAATTTCTAAGTATGGTACGACGGTGCCGTTGATGGAGCGTCGATCAATCGATGGCTCGCAATTGGTTCGTCGATTCCCCACTGTCAAAAATAGCTTTAGGCCATTTTGGGAAGTGTCCTCCTCAATGACCCCTAGGGTCATCCTTCGGGAATCTTGCCCAGACATTTCGACCCTAAACACACTCTAATACATGTTAAACACCTTTCTACCGAATTTCATTAAATTCCAACTCTTAAAACCCCATGAAACAGTCCAAGGCATACTAACCTCTATTTCACTAGTCTCTGGACGTCATAGAAGTTTCTTGACGTTTTGACTATAAAACTTCCTAAATGATTTATCAACATTACTATAGGTCTTCAAACAATTTTACCAAGCTTAGACCAACATGTGAGCCTCTAGATTAGGTCTTGGACTTTCGCAGTGTTACATTATCCCCCCCCCTAAAGGATATACTCAATACTAGTAGCCCCGCCAACAACATATAAAATAACAAGAGTTACAACTCAAGGGAGTGTTTCAACACTCCACAGCAACTCAAAACATCAATTACCACATATAAGATCTCAACATCACCAAATGAGGAAGTAAGCTCAATATCAACATGAGCTCAACACAACATCAAGAGTTACTTATGCCAAAACTCCTTTCAAAACACATCAACATGCTCAATACATTTCTTGAGGCAACAATACACAAATAAGTGCAATTCAAGCAGAACAACATTTTTCCATGAAAACTCATTTTAGCATAAGACTTTTACCATAATTATGCATATTTTTTCAAAATAAGTCAAATTCAAATTTACTCATTATTTTCATTATTAGTAGGAAAAACTAACCTTAGTTAGGAAAAAAATGAGGATAACGGGACTTCATGTCGGCCCCGGCCTCCCATGTTTCTCCCTCAACTAGATTGTTCCTCCATAGACCTTTTACGGAGACCACCTCTTTGTTCCTCAATTTCTTAACTTGGCGATCCAAAATTTCCACCAGAACCTCTTTATAGGAAAGGTACTCATCGACACCAAGACCTTCAATAGGAAGTATGGACACGGGATAACCAATGCACTTCTTTAGAATGGAGACATGGAGTACCAGATGAACCAAAGTTAGTTCACTAGGTAATCTCAACTCGTGTGCAACCTTTCCGACCCTTTGAAAAACCTCATAGGGACCTACATACCGGGGACTTAACCTCCCCTTTTTGACAAACCTCATCTCCCTTTTCACAGGTGAAACTTTGAAATACAACTTATCATTTACTTGAAATAAAAGTTCCCTTTTCCAATTGTTGGCATAGGACTTTTGCCGAGTATAGGCTGTTTTCAATCTATCCCTTATAACATGAACTTTCTCCAAAGCTTCATACGCTATTTTGGGACCAAGGAGTGAGGAATTACCAACCTCAAAAAAACTCAACCGGAGATCTACATCTCCTACCATAAAATGCTTCAAATGGAGCCATCAAAATACATAAATAATAACTAATATTATAGGAGAACTCAATCAACGACAAGTGATTGTCCCAATTACCTTTGATGTCTATGACACAAGCTCTTAAGATATCCTCTAGGTTTGAATAGTATGCTCCGCTTGACCAACCATTTGGGGATAAAAGCAATAGTAATCTTTACTTGTGTACCCAACCCTTTTTAAAATAATTTCCAAAATTGAGACTTGAATTGTGCACCTCTATCTGGTATGATGGACAAAGGAATACCATGAAAACTCACAATCTAATATATGTAGATCCTTGCATAATACTTTGCCGAATAAGTGGACTTGACAGGGATAAAGTGAGCAGATTTTGTCAATCGATCCACTATCACCCAAATTGAGTCATTTTGCCTCCTAGTCCAAAGCAACAAAACTACGAAGTCCATGTTAATTTCCTCCCACTTCTAAGTGGGTACTTCCATAGTTTGAGCAAAAACACTAGGCTTTAGATGCTCCACTTGTTGGCAATTTGGACACCTAGCTACAAACTCCGCTATGTCCCTCTTTAGGCCATCCCACCAAAATACCTCTCTAGGATCACGGTACATTTTTGTGGAACCCGGATAGATAAAATATCGGGAACCATGAGCTTCCTCTAACACCCTATTCCTCAAATCATCAACATCTGCTATACATAATCTATTTTGGTACCTTAGCACACCATCCCCCATTTGAGAGAATGACTCATTCAATTTTCTAAGTACCGACTTCTTCAACTCTATCAATAGCGGATCAAGATGTTTTTTGGATTTCCCCACAACCACAAAGGATGACTCAGAGTTATTGTGAACCACAAAACCAGGGGAATCTTCAAACCAAACACCCAATCTAGCCAACCTATGAACATCTTTCGCTAGGTCTTTCTTACCTTCTTTTACGTGAGACACACTAACCATTGTCATACTACTTAAAAGATCCACCACCATATTAGCTTTGTTGGGGTGGTAGAGAACACTCATGTCGTAATCTTTCAACAATTCCAAGCATCTTCTTTGAAGAAGATTCAACTCTTTTTGGGTAAACACATATTGAAGACTCTTGTGGTCGGTATACACAAACACATGAATATCATACAAGTAATGCCTCCATATTTTCAAGGCAAATACCACGGACGCTAAATCAACATCATGAGTTGGATAATTCATCTCATGCACGTTAAGTTGCCTAGAGGCGTATACTGCTTGTCACGACCCAAAAGTATCCCCTAGAAGTTAGGGAGAGCCCTTGGGTCATAACAAGGCGTACTTGACCCTTTGGGCTCTTGTACAATTCCTCTAACTATAGTTCATTACATAAGACATGAAAAGTAGAGCAGAATTTCAAACTTTTCACGATATTTAATATAAAAAGGAAATCTTTCATAAATACTAAGAAAATCTCATCGTCACAAGACAAATATAGAGACACGATATAATATCTTGTGGACACGGCCCTTTACATTAAAATAAATACATAATAAGTCTTAACATAAAGAAACTAAGAAGATAGGAATTATGCCCTCGGATATGAGGACATACTTTGTCTTGAGAGAAACTTTCCCAAGATTTGCCTTCTAGACTTTAACCTTGTTTCCAAAACCTATACTTATAGAGTATAGAAAAGTATGGGGTTAGTACAAATCAACGTACTTGTTACGCCCTCAAAATGAGCTAGGTTGAGCTAGAGCCTAACACTTGTGTCATTATGTTTTAAGGTCATAAAATGGATAAAATAGTGTTCATAGTCAGTATATAAAGTTTGGAAGTGTTTGAAGGTCAAACGTCCAATAACGTCCAAGAAGTTCGGAAACTAGTCGAAGTTGAACTAGTGTGTAGTACTGTTTTGTAGTGATGTTTTGGGGGGTGGTTTGAAGGTGAAATTCAGTACCGAGAGTTCCTACGTGTAGCCTTACATACAAAGGGTCGAAACATTTGGGAACGATGCCCAGGGGACAATCAAAACGGCCCCCAAGGAGGACCCAAACATTGGACAAGAGGCTGCCCGAGGCAGCAAACAAGTCCAAGAAATGACCCTTGAGCTGGCGAAGCGCATTGGACACGCACCTCACTGCCTCAGAAATTATTTGGGGCAGAATGGGGAGGCTGCTCCGCGACGCGCAGCCCACTCCCAGATCCTATAACGTCATTTTTAAGTCAAATTTGAGTTGGTTAAGTTGTCCAATAAATGTAGGAGTCTTTTGGGTAATTTAGGGGGATATTATGGATGGTTATTAAACCTATTTAATCCCCTAACCTCACCAATTAGAGCAAAACCCTCAACTCAAAACAAAACCTCTCCATTCACTCTCTCCAAAACTCCATTGTTGAAGTTTGAAGCTCCAAGGAAGATGATAGGTTTCTCAAGTTTTTCTTCATCAATCTTGTGGGCTTTTAATCATAATTAAGGTATGTTTATTCATCCTTGAAATCTCTTTCTTCAAGGAGTCAATTTCAATGATTTTCAAAGATGATCAAAAACATGAGTTATCCAATTTTGTGATCTAGCCATGGGTTGTTGCATAAATGGTTTTGAATCAATGTTTTAGAATTGAATTGATTTTAATGCAATGTTTTAAAGCTATATTTCTTATGAACCCATGCAACCCATGCAAATTCCTATTTTGACTATTTTATGTGTTAAGTGATCATGTCTCTATACTTATGAATTAATGAGTACTTTCTTATGGGCTTTCTAATGATCTAAGAATTGTATTCAATTGATGTCTAATTGGTCTTAAGTTGTTAAATCTATATCGAATTGACCTAGTTTCATCTAGTATTATGATTTATACTATTAATTGATGTTTATGGCCTTGGGTAGGGGCCTTATTGTATTGAATTGGATGATTTATACATGGATTGAAGTGGTGAGAATGGATTGGTGGTACACTGCCATAATTCTCTTTATTTTATGATAATTAGACTTCAACTATGTTGTGATTGGTATGGTCCACTTATGGTGGCGGTGTTATGTGCTTTACTTGGAATTGATGTGGCCTTGTCGGCGTTATTTTAAGTATATTGATGATCATGGCCTTGTCGACACTACTTGAAGTATTATGATGATTTGTGTAATTAATTATGTGAAGTATGATTATATCTATGTACATGCTAGTAATGTGAAAGTATGTGTTCTTCTATGGATATTAGGTGATCATGTTGGATAGTGACTATGTGTTTATGTGTGTAGTCTTAAAGTTGATACATGATTATTCCTACTTGACTATATGAGTCTATGATGGTTATATTGATGATGTTATAGTAATGTATAGGATGACATACAGATGATAAGGGTCATTCCTAAGTGCTTCAAAGAATGATATGCTATATGTGCTAATGTGAATTAATGGTGTGTCTTGTTTTAGAAGACTTGTGTCCCTTACTTGATACATGTATATGATGAATATGGACATATTGACTAGGCTTAGGCACCTTTGTCTTGTATGTTTATGGATGAATGTATAATGAAAGTCTAGGATCGGTAGACCTAAGATTGTGCCCTTCTAAGCATGACTAATATGTGGAATCTTCTATACAGAAAGAAGGTTAAGAATGAGCTATCCTTCTACACCATTGAATGGCAGCCCTAGTGGACCTATCTTTGGTAGGTGTATTATGACTAGGTAATGACTAAGAGATGGTACCTTTTCATATGTCCGTTATATTGAACTTACTCTATGAGAACAAAGGCTAGCATCGACTGAATATGTTATGGTTTGTAGCTCTACTTAAGAATGAGACTAGAGTACAATGTACCTCTACTTGAGAATGAGACTAGAGTACATAAAAGTCCTTGATATTCCTTAACAATGTGACTACATGTGATGTGTCCTAGTTCTACCCTTGGCAACTAGAACACCCTCCATCGAAGTAGGTTTATGACTACGGATTCCATGCCTAGCTAGTATGGTCTATGTCGGTTATTGCCTATTCTCATCATGTGGGATACATGCTAGTGATGGATAATTTCTAGAAAAGTTTAGGTAGTGGAATGGGACGCTATCTAGACATTGCACGACTAGACTTTGAAGATATTAGTATGTGAGTCCCTATGTCTTTCCAAGACCATTATGTGAAGTCTATAATAAATGAAATGTCTTTTAATTGACTTAATGAACGATCACGACTTTAGCTATTGTATGATTAATAGAATGTGCTCTATCTAGGATAGCTTTGAGGGTTGCTTACGTAAGCTTGAAGAAGGTGTATGGGAGGTCTCTTCTTGTCCTACTTAGGTGAATCTTAGAGTAACCTTAGGTGGGGACTTAATGAAAGGAAAAGGGAACAATCTTATCTTAGGTAGTCTTAAGGATCATTTAGGTGTGCTTAGAGAGGGTGTATGGGCAGTCTCTCTTAGTCTCACTTAACTGAGTCTTAGGATAACCTTTGGTGAGAGGGATACAAGCTAAAAGAGGTTACTGTGAAGTGGAACTTAGTTCACTGTAATGTTCTTCAATATTTGATTAAATGCTTATTTGATATCTTATATGTTTCTAAGGTGTTAAATGTTGTTCTTATGCTTATGCTATGATTTTTTCATCAAAAAGAGCATGTTTTATATAAATGTCATTTTATCATGATTTTATGCATTACGCCATACTTAGTACAAGTTTTTGTACTAATTCCATAGATTTTGTCTATCTCTAAATGTGTAGGTGGCATTTGAGAGGAGTCTCGGAGTTGAAGCTTGGATTAGTGTTCATTCAAGTAAAGAGTTTGGTATGTCCTCACTTGATTCGAAGACATCTTGATGTTTAGTTTTTCCTTATTGAAAAGTATTGTAATAGGCTTAGCTATTTTCTCTATGTTGAAGTACGAGTCGTGTCCCAATATATTCCTATGTCTACGATGGAGACTTTGAGACTTAGCCTTTCATTATGATTTTCTACAAAGAGATTTTTTGAAGTAGTGTTAATTCGTATGAAAAATTTTCATTCCACACTACTTTTCATACATGTATGCAATGAATGATACAAAAGGGCTTGTCTTTGACCTCTGAGAGGTCGACGACACCGTGCCACGATTTGAGAATGCCCTACCTTCTAGTGGGTACTCTCGGGTCTTGACAAACTTGGTATCAGAGCATAAAGTTATGAAGTAGTACTTAGGAATCTAAAAGTCTCATATTGTCACGTCTAGTAGAGTCTCGTGTTCATTGGTGGTGTGTCACGACATCATCAAATAATATGAGAGGCTATCGGACGATAGAGTTTCCCTTCTTCATCATTCTTATGTCGTGCCATAGAACTTAACTCTTTAAGATCTCTTTCTTATGTTTTCTTGTCCGGTGGTCTTTTAGATGTGATTGCTTGGATGAGATAGTATGTTATATGCTTGAGGGAGAAAAGGTGAGTTAACTCTTAACTTGGTTTTATGGTCTCATGAGTATGTGTGAAGGTGAGTCTTGGCATTTTTTTATGATGATGATGCCGGTAAGTTATAGTTTTCTCTCTTTAGTTATATGAGTTCCTTCTATGTGGGGGAGTATGGTGAGTAGTTGTGTTGTAGATTGTTGTCTCATCTTCTATTCAATTCAAGCTTGAGAGATAGAATGTCATAGTAGCATGTTGCATGTTGCACTGTGTTTAGGAGTCTAGTTGAAATTGAAATTCATTGATTCCTTGCATTGTGCATTTCATAAATTTATGATTATGTTTTAAAGTGAGTTTATATAGTTTTGTCTCTCATTTTGTCATGTTTTCATCATAAATTTCTTAGGAGTTGCATTGTTGAAAAATTGAGCATATTTCACTGTAAAGAAAGTGGTGCTTACTGTAAAGGTTTTGAAAATTTGGTTAAATTGTTCTTTCATGAAAAATATTTATAATGTGTATAGAACTGAGGTATATGAGCATGATATTATGTGTAGACGGAAGTTCCTCTTATATGAATTGAAAATGTGAGTCTTATTGCATAATGAGTTGTAGATGTAGTTCCTACCTTCTTGTTGTGTTGTGAGTCTCTTTTTTATGTGGAGTTGATGTTTAACCTATAATATGTATTGTATACTGTGTTTTATGGATATGAGCTGTTAGTATTTGAGTCTTAACTCTTAAAAATGTTTAAAGTGTGACAAGTGTCATTCGAGGACGAATGTTTTCCAAGTAGGGGAGTATTGTTTCACCCTCAAAATGAGATAGGTTGAGCTAGAGCCTAACACTTGTGTCATGATGTTTTAAGGTCATAACATTGTTTAAAATAGTGTTCATAGTCAGTATATAATGTTTGGAAGTGTTTGGAGGTCAAACGTCCAAGAACGTCCAAGACGTTCGGAAACTAGTCGAAGTTGAACTAGTGTGTCATACTATTTTGTAGTGATGGTTTGGGGGATGGTTTAAAGGTGAAATTCAGTACCGAGAGTTCATACGCGTATCCTGACATACAAAGGGTCGAAACGTTTGGGAACAACGCCCCGGGGACCATCAAAAGGGACCCCAAGGAGGACCCAAACATTGGACAAGAGGCTGCCCAAGGCAGCGAGCAAGTCCAAGAAATGACCCTTGAGCTCGCGACGCGCGCTGGACACGCACCTCATTGCCTCAGAAATTATTTGGGGTAGAATAGGGAGTCTGCTCCGCTACGCGCAGCCCACTCCCAAATCCTGTAGTGTCGTTTTTAAGTCAAATTTGAGTTGTTTAAGTTGTCCAATAAATGTAAGGGTCTTTTGGGTAATTTAGGGGGATATTATGGAAGGTTATTAGACCTATTTAAGCCCCTAACCTCACCAATTAAATCCAAACCCTCAACTCAAAACAAAACCTCTCCATTCACTCTCTCCAAAATCCAGTGTTGAAGTTTGAAGATCCAAGGAAGAAGATAGGTTTCTCAAGTTTTTCTTCATCAATCTTTTGGGCTTTTCATCACAATTAAGGTATGGTTATTCATCCTTGAATTATTTTTTTTAGGGAGTCCATTCCAATGATTTTCAAAGATGATCAAAAACATGAGTTATCCAATTTTGTGATCTAGCCATGGGTTCTTGCATAAATGGTTTTAAATCAATGTTTTAGAATTGAATTGATTTTAATGTAATGTTTTAAAGCTATATTTCTTATGAACCCATGCAACCCATGCAAATTCCTATTTTGACTATTTTATGTGTTAAGTGATCATGTCTCTATACTTATGAATTAATGAGTACTTTCTTATGGGCTTTCTAATGATCTAAGAATTGTATTCAATTGATGTCTAATTGGTCTTAAGTTGTTAAATCTATATCGAATTGACCTAGTTTCATCTAGTATTATGATTTATACTATTAATTGATGTTTATGGCCTTGGGTAAGGGCCTTATTGTATTGAATTGGATGATTTATACATGGATTGAAGTAGTGAGAATGGATTGGTGGTACACTGCCCTAATTCTCTTTATTTTATGATAATTAGACTTCAACTATGTTGTGATTGGTATGGTCCACTTATGGTGGCGGTGTTATGTGCTTTACTTGCAATTGATGTGGCCTTGTCGGCGTTATTTTAAGTATATTGATGATCATGGCCTTGTCGACACTACTTGAAGTATTATGATGATTTGTGTAATTGATTATGTGAAGTATGATTATATCTATGTACATGCTAGTAATGTGAAAGTATGTGTTCTTCTATGGATATTAGGTGATCATGTTGGATAGTGACTATGTGTTTATGTGTGTAGTCTTAAAGTTGATACATGATTATTCCTACTTGACTATATGAGTCTATGATGGTTATATTGATGATGTTATAGTAATGTATAGGATGACATACAGATGATAAGGGTCATTCCTAAGTGCTTCAAAGAATGATATGCTATATGTGCTAATGTGAATTAATGGTGTGTCTTGTTTTAGAAGACTTGTGTCCCTTACTTGATACATGTATATGATGAATATGGACATATTGACTTAGTAGGCTTAGGCACCTTTGTCTTGTATGTTTATGGATGAATGTATAATGAAAGTCTAGGATCGGTAGACCTAAGATGGTGCCCTTCTAAGCATGACTAATATGTGGAATCTTCTATACAGAAAGAAGGTTAAGAATGAGCTATCCTTCTACACCATTGAATGGCAGCCCTAGTGGACCTATCTTTGGTAGGTGTATTATGACTAGGTAATGACTAAGAGATGGTACCTTTTCATATGTCCGTTATATTGAACTTACTCTATGAGAACAAAGACTAGCATCGACTGAATATGTTATGGTTTGTAGCTCTACTTAAGAATGAGACTAGAGTACAATGTACCTCTACTTGAGAATGAGACTAGAGTACATAAAAGTCCTTGATATTCCTTAACAATGTGACTACATGTGATGTGTCCTAGTTCTACCCTTGGCAACTAGAACACCCTCCATCGAAGTAGGTTTATGACTACGGATTCCATGCCTTGCTAGTATGGTCTATGTCGGTTATTGCCTATTCTCATCATGTGGGATACATGCTAGTGTTGGATAAGTTATAGAAAGTTTGGGTAGTGGAATGGGATGCTATCTAGACATTGCACGAATAGACTTTGAAGATATTAGTATGTGAGTCCCTAGGTCTTTCCAAGACCATTAAGTGAAGTCTATAATGAATGAAATGTCTTTTAATTGACTTAATGAACGATCACGACTTTAGCTATTGTATGATGAATAGAATGTGCTCTATCTAGGGTAGCTTTGAAGGTTGCTTAGGTAAGCTTGAAGAGGGTGTATGGGAGGTCTCTTCTTGTCCTACTTAGGTGAATCTTAGAGTAACCTTAGGTGGGGACTTAATGAAAGAAAAAGGGAACAATCTTATCTTAGGTAGTCTTAAGGATCATTTAGGTGTGCTTAGAGAGGGTTTATGGGTGGTCTCTCTTAGTCTCACTTAAGTGAGTCTTAGGATAACCTTTGGTGAGAGGGATACAAGCTAAAAGAGGTTACTGTGAAGTGGAACTTAGTTCACTGTAATGTTCTTCAATATTTGATTAAATGCTTATTTGATATCTTATATGTTTCTAAGGTGTTAAATGTTGTTCTTATGCTTATGCTATGATTTTTTAATCAAAAAGAGCATGTTTTATATAAATGTCTGTTTATCATGATTTTATGCATTACGCCATACTTAGTACAAGTGTTTGTACTTATTCCGTATATTTTGTCTATCTCTAAAGGTATAGGTGGCGTTTGAGAGGAGTCTCGGAGTTGAAGCTTGGATTAGTGTTCATTCAAGTAAAGAGGTTGGTATGTCCTCACTTGATTCGAGGACATCTTGATGTTTAGTTTTTCCTTATTGAAAAATATTGTAATAGACTTAGCTATTTTGTATATGTTGAAGTATGGGTCGTGTCCCAATAGATTCCTATGTCTAAGATGACGACTTTGAGACTTATCCTTTCATTATGATTTTCTATAAAGAGATATTTTGAAGTAGTATTAAATCATATGAAAAGTTTTAATTCCGCACTACATTTCACACATGTATGCAATGAATGGTACGAAAGGGCTTGTCTTATACCTCCGAGTGGTCGACGACGTCGTGCCACGATTTGGGAATGTTCTAACTTCTAGGGGGTACTCTCGGGTCGTGACATTACTATGTATGGCATATGCAAAAACATGTAAACAGGGACATTTTAGTAAAAATAAGCTTTCATGCCAAATAAGTAAAACAATTCATGAATTAGAAGCAAAACAACATAAGAAACATCATTTAACACTTAGACAAAGATTCCATAATTTTAGCAAAAAGAGACACTTTACAGTGAACTACCCAAAATTTACAGTGAACTCTTGTGGCATTAGAGTGAACCAAATTGACTCCAAAACAGAGAATTCCCAAGGTATTGCCAAGAGGAAGTGAACTCATTTCTGTAGAAGTTTCCCTACCCAAGGTTATCCTAAGACTCTCCAAGGTAAGACATGAAGGAAACACCCATACACCTCCTTCAATGCACACCAAGGAGATCCTTAAGACTACCCATTATAGACTTACTCCACTCGGGAGAACAAGTCACCACTCAATAACAAGACATTAGAAGAACACTCAAATAAGACATACCAAGACTTCCCTTTCGGAATGCCTAATTAGTGCAATGAGTAGATGGCATCCCATTCCACCACCTACCCTAAGTAGTACACTCTTTTAGAAGACTTAGCTCATTCAGTTCATATAAGACTCACCAAGACTCCCCTTTTGGAATGGCTACTTAGTGCAATGGATAGATAGCGTCTCATTCCACTACCTACCCTAAGTAATACACACTTTTAGAAGACCTAGTACTTTCATTACTTTTGAGTGGGTTAGCTTAACCGACATAGACCATGCGAGCTAGACATGGAATCCCGATATTAACCCCTATCGGATGAGAGGTCCTCACTTGCCTAGAGTAAGGTCTTTCTCTTAGCTTTTACATGGCTTTCCCAATAGCTACACCTATGCAGGCGCATAGTTAAGGGATAAGGAGATTGTACCAAGTAACTCATTCTCTACTAACGAGGAGTACTCATCTCAAGAGGTATATTGGAATACACATCTCAACCCACGAAGTGTAACCACTCTTCTACATATCCTTTCGGTGCTAAGAATAATTCCCCATGTATTCTCCATATTTTATAATATAGGTTAAGGATAACTAGTGAACACCACATCTCAACTCACGAATTGTATTCATCCTCCGACCTATCTTAAAAATCTCTGAGGATATAGTGAGGTTGCTACTAAACACTTCATCTCAACTCACGAGAAGTGTTCACCGTAAAACTCCCCCTTTTACTTAACTTAACTTCATTCATTCAATTAAGTTTATGTGAGCATTTGAACGCATCTTGCATATAAGCATCATTTCATTTACATTAACTTCTATACATACTTTAGACCTTCATTCATTTCATCACACACTTTAAATGCTTCACATAATCCTATAATTCATTTAGGGATACTCTCAAGCCTACTTCACATAATAGCTTCATAAAGATCATTTAACAAGAATAACATCATTATCATCTTACATCACATAATAAGACATCAGGGCCACATTCACAATAAAAAAGAAACTTCACATTCATACAATTCAAGTAAACACCGCCACCAAGAAGGTGGACCACACAAATAAAGAGCATTTCAAAATTTAACCTAAACAACATAACCAACTTACCCTTTTATCCATGCTTCCCTCACCTATAACATTTTACTCAAAATTTCATCATAATATAGCCCTTAGGGCAGTATCTAAACAACAATATCAACCATAAGAAACCAAAGTTCAAAGACAACCACCTCATGCAGCTTTAACATGTTTTCATTGAAGTTTTAGTATTAAAATCATAAACTAACATTACAAACATCATTTTTGACTCATTCAAAACGTTTTCATGCAAGACCCATATTTAGAGTTGAAGATAGAAGAAACTAGGGTTGAAAACCCTTTTTGAAAGTCTATTAGAAGTGACTCCTTGAATGAAAGATAGTTCAAGGATGGATACCATACCTTAAGTATAAGAAACCCCAATGATTTTGATGAATAACTCAACCACCAACAGCCCTCCTAGCTATTTCTTAACTTCTAGCTTCTATGGAGTTTGAGAGAGAGTTCCAAAAAAGGGGTTTTGAGTTTTAGAAAATGAGGTCTTAGGGTTTGTAACTCTTTAATATATCTAAATAAACCTAAAATTAATGTCCAAGGTCTTTAAAATACTTGGGGTGAATTTACCAAACACCCCAAGCCAAGGCAGCCTTCCAACAACTTTTTGGCAATGTCACTAACAGGACGAACCAACTGACCGTTTGTCCATCGACGGTCCGTTGGTGGTGGTTAGTTTGTTGAGCCTGCAGTTCCAATCGATGTACCAAGTCAACGGGCCGTTGGTTGAACCACTGGCTGTCATTTGGTCTCGTTGGTGGACACTGCCGAGGAAGTTTTAGGTCAAAGTCTTGGGCCCTTCTCTAGGTCGCTTTGTGGGTCCTAGGTTGGGTTGTACCCAGACGTTAAGCCCCTAACATAGTCGTCTAGGTTTTAGGAACATACCACACCAATTTCAAACAAAACAAACTTGTAAAACTCATTCAAACACATGAGAATACACAAGCACTATCTAAGGCATATCTTTCGAATGTCATGGACGTTTGGGACGTTTGACCTCCAAAATTAACCGAACTTAATACACTACCTAAAGACAATAATGTAACTCAATTTACAACAAAAATAACTCAAGAACAATCACGAAGCTCTAGTTCACTTTAGTTCGTTTTAGGGTGTTACACTACTACCTTCCCATGTTGCATAAGGACACAACACAAACCCACTCGGGATGAATTACAATATACCATCAAGCCCTTGGTACCCTATGACAAGTCAATATCATAGTGGAGGTAATCCAATCTTTCAACACTTGGAAGCTTCTTTCACAAGCCTCCGACAACTACAACTTTACACTCTTTTGGGTCAACGTAGTCGAAGGAGAAACAGTGGAAGCAAACCCATCCACAAATCTCCTATAGTACACGGCTAAACCCAACAAACTTCTAATGTCGGTTGGAGTCAATGGTCAAGGACAATTCTTTACCGCCTCGGTTTTCTTTGAATCGACCTCAATACCCTCACTAGAGATGATATGACCAAGAAACACCACCGATCTCAACCAAAACTCACACTTTCTATGTTTGAAAAATAGTTGGTGTTCTGTAAGGATTTGTAGTACCACTCTCAAATGGCCCACATTTTCACCCTCACTCTTTTAATATACGAAGATATCATCAATGAAGACAATCACAAAGGAATTAAGGTAATTTTTTAACACCATATTCATTAGGTCCATAATAGTCGTCGGGCATTAGTGAGACTAAAAGACATTATTAGGAACTCATAGTAACCATGCCTAGTTTGAAACGCTGTTTTAGGTACATCCTCACCTCTCACCCTTAGTTGGTGATACACCTCTCACCCTTAGTTGGTGATACCGCGATCTCAAATCAATCTTAGAAATGTAGCTTGCCTTTTGGAGTTGATCAAACAAGTCGTCAATCCAAAGGAGAGGATACTTGTTCTTAATGCTAACCTTATTGAGTTTACGATAATAAATACACATCACAAGGGACCCATCCTTCTTCTTCACAAACAATACGGGAGCACCCCATGGAAAAATACTAGGTTGAAAGAATCTTTTGTCTAGTAAATCCTTGAGTTGAGCCTTCAACTCTTTTAATTCGGCTGGATCCATCCGATAAGGAGGAATTGAAATGGTATTTGTATCCGGCAATAAGTCGATACCAAAATTAATATCCCGTTCGAGAGGAATTCTGGGCAAGTTATCAGGAAAGACTTCTAAAAAGTCCTTTGCTACGGGGACCGACTCAATAGGAGGGATGTCATACTCTAGATATTTAACCCTCACAATATGGTAAAGGCACCCTTTAGAGATCATTTTGAAATCTTCCAAACAAGAGATGATATGACCTCTAGGGATTTAATTACCCCCTTTACACTCTAATACATGTTCATTTAGAAAATTGAACTTGACTACCCTTGTCTGACAATAATTGGAAGCAAAAAAATCATGCAACAAATTCAGTCCCAAAATAACATCAAAATCAACCATATCAAGTTCTACCAAATCCACCCATGTAATTCTATTCGACAAGGATAAAGGACAACTCCTAAAAACTCTTCTAGCCACAACTGAGTCACCCACCGGAGTAGTAACCAGAAATGGTACAATCAATACATCGGGTAGAACATCAACTTTCTAGCTACTAGACGATTTACAAATGACAAAGTAGCACCGGGACCTAATAAAGCATAAACATCTATACAGAAGACTTGTAAAATGACGGTGACCACATCAGGAGAGTCTTCTTTCTCACCCCTAGAGCGGAGAGCATAAAACTGGTTCCTCTTTGGAGCTTCAAAACTAGTACCACTAGATTGAGCTTGACCAATTCCCTTCTCTTGACTTCTTATATTAGGGAAATCCCTAATCTTATGTCCACACTCTCCATACCCAAAGCAATTCTCTGTCTCAACTAGACACTCACCCCAATGCTTCTTGCCACACTTGGAACAAGTTGGCTTCTTATTAGGTGAATTCCCACTTTTTGACTTTTGGTACGTAGGGTTAGACACCCTTTCATTGCTATCCTTGAGAAAGTTGGAAGGAACTTTATTTGGAACCTTCTTATTTAACCTAGGCTTCTCTTGAATCTCAAGCCTACCCAAAGAAGTACCTCCCTCATATGACTTGGCCCTCTTAAACTCCCTGTTCTTTTGCTTGAGTCGAGTCTCCTAAACTTATTGAGAATGCACCATCAACCTAGAGATATCCATGTTGTCATGGAGCATCGCCAAACGACACTTTTCAACCAAATCCGTGGACACCCCCGTGATAAAGCGAGTCTTCTAATCCCTTTGGTTAGATACCAAGGAAGGTGCATATTTGGACAATTTGGTGAACTTATAGGAGTACTCTTGCAAATTCATACCTCCATGACGAAGGTTGATGAATTCCTCTACTTTAGACTCCCTTTATCTCTAGGGAAGAACCTATCAAGAAAAGCCCTTATAAACACCTCCCAAGTAAAAGGAGCCGCTCTCAAGGCCCTACGGTCTCTCCATTTGGTATACCAAGTTTGAGCCACATCCTTCAGTTGATAGGAAGCTAGCTCGACCTTCTTATTCGAAGTCAACCCCATAGCATAATAAATTTTGTAGACCTCATCAATGAAGTCTTGGGGATCCTCATTCACCTTTGACTCAAAGAATATTGGAGGGTGAATTGTAGTGAAGTCCCTCAAGAGGGAAACCATAGTGCTAATATTTTGTTGAACACGAGGCCCGACCTCCCTATTTTCTTTAGCCTTCATGGATTGAGATTGAGTTTCTACCGCTTGTGCTTGGGAATTCATAGCTTGAACCGAAGTCATAAATGCCGCCCTTATCTCTCCATCCGTCATAGGTGGAGGAATGACCGCAGCTTTGGTCACCTTGAGTAGCTTGCATGTCATGTGGAGGAGCTTAGTTGTCTTTTGGAGAAGATCCCTCATTAGACAAACCTCTCTCCACTCTTCTTGTGGCTGCACATCTTGTAGTCATATCCTATATCCACAAGAAAAGGATAAGAAGAAAGAGGACACGACACGATTTTCAAGATTACCAATAAAATGAGAATTTCCTAAGCGGCACATAGCCTCCCATTCATAAGTGTGGTGCACTTCACACCCATGAACAAGACTCTATTTATACATGGTTCAATGACACATCAACCCTAAGATTACTTTAAACTCGTGCTCTGATATTAAGTTTGTCACGATCGGGGAGCACCCCCTAGGCGTAATTGGTGTCGGCGTCCTCGGTGAGGACTAAGACTAGCCTCTTAGAATTCGTCATCACATATCATAGGATAAATATACTGAAGAATTAAGACTTTTCATACATATATCTATATAGTGAGGATTACATAGACCTCTCACATACTACATGTAACATTTTGAAATCCCAAGGCATGTTGTAAAACTTAACCTAGGCTCCATAAGGTCTAAATCATTGCTATAAGTCAAATTAGGTGTATATATAGTGGTTAAGGTGTTTAAGAACCAAAATGTTCAAGAACGTCCATGACGTCCGGAAAGTTGGTTCATGAAGGGGCTAGTGTGTTCTAGTTAGTTTGATTGAGTTTAAGGTTTGGAATCGAGCGAAAGTTTGTAGCAATAGGTGTAACACATAGTGAGGGATGGTTTCATGATGGAAAATTCAGGGTATGACTTCCCATGGATCAACCAAGGGCCCTCGAGGAGGACCCTCGTGGCAGGAGGTGCAATACTGCCTGGCAGTGTGCCTCGACGGATGGCTCGATAGGGCGTTACGGGCACAACGGGGCATCGAGGCCACCGTATCCCCACCCTTAGTCGCCTCCTCAAGAACCCTCTCCTGCACAGTCTCTAACCGAGACGACAGAAGTGCAGGACAGGGGGAGGGTTGCCCGTCATGCCCCTGACGGACCGTCGACGGGGTTCCGTCGGTGGGGGGCCTGTCAATTTTTGATGGGTTTAAGTTATAAATCCTTTAAGTTGTTAACTATATTAGGGGTAATTGGGGATTAAGGGAAGACTAATTAATTTGACTTAGCCCCACTATAATACCCCCAACCCTCATTAGCCTAAAGACAACTCTCAAAATAAACTCTCTTCCTTCTCTCTACTTTCTCTCTCTATTGGAATACTCCATTGGAGATTAGCTTGGTAGGTGCATTGGGGGCTAATTAACGACGAATTTACCATCAAAAAGGTCATCCAATCTTAAGGTATGGGATCTAATTCACCTTTCATACTTCTTTCCTCAAAGGGCTTCTTCAAAGGTTTTCCAAAAAGTTGATTTTTCATATGGGTTTCATTCAATTCGGAAATTGATGTTATGAATTGAGTTGTTTATACTTTATTAAGGTAACCATGAGTATATTATTATGTAATGTAACTTAATTGGGATGAATTGAGATGGTTTGATCTAGATTGTAGATTATGAACCTTAACCCCTAACCCTAGGCATGATCTTGATATAAATTATGTTGGGTTTGATGCAATTGATTCTATTATTGATTATATCGTCCTTAATGGTTGTTATTACATTGATCATGAATCTATAGTGATGAATTGAATTCATTCATGTTAATCCTTAAGCATTGATCTATGTTAAAAAGATAGACTTAGATATCATGTTTTCAAGTGTTGATTTAGTATTGACTTATGGTGTAGTGACTCTTTTAAATTCATTATCATGTTGGTTATTAGATTACATTGGTGTGATGCCCCAAATTGGGTTGATCTATGGGTTGATGGTAAGACCCTTATTGATGAACTATGGAGGAGTGTTGGTAAGTCTTGACTATCCTAATTCTCACTTCAATTGTGGTTAATTGTGATCAAGTTATGATGTTGTGTTGAAGTATACCTTGTTTAAGGTAATAGGATGGTATGATGATTGAATTGAAATGCCTTATGGTTTGGTTGTGAGGTTTCTTAGGAGTTCATGTTATAGAGAAGTTGATGTGTAATGATGTACACTATTATGATGAGATGTGCAAGTGTTAACTTCATTTATATGAATTGTGAATGAAAGGACTATTTCTCATACAATTCTTATTGAGCTATGATGATGAATAAACAAGGGTTAGACCCTATTATCTAAACTAGGTTGAGATGATTAATGAAGTTTAAAGACATTACAATAATGGGGACTTAGCTTAGGACCGAGTGAACTCGAAAATGGGAGGTAATGGCTTTCCATAAAGGAAGTGTTACCCTATAGTTCCATATTGGATGTTGACTCCCCTTTTGAGGAATACTCATCTTACGATTCCCATGAGGTGTGGCCCCAATTACCAAAAGGTATGTAGAGGGAATACCTATATCTTAGTTCCTTAACTATGTTGCCACCATAGGATACTAGCTAGTGGATCCACCTAGATAGCTACGTTTATGTTAGGTTCTACCTTTGCCGGTAGACCACCTTCCATCGGTGTAAGGTTTTATGACACCGGATTCCACATTAGCTCATGTGGTCTATGTCGGTTAAGGCAAGAGTTCCCTAAACTAAAATGAAGGAATGAAATATAAACTAATTGAAGTAACTTGATGGGTTTGCCTTTAGCTTAGGTAGTGGTATGGGACTCTACCTATGCCTTGCACTAGTTTGCCTTGATAGGAACTTTGAGGAGTTAATATTATGTATAGGATGATATAATGTAATGACTTTATATGTTGAATGAGATGCTTATGAATATGAAAGTGGTTATCGTTGTTAAAGAAAGAATACTATGTGACATGGAAGACAATGCTATGTGAAGTGAATTGCTAATTATGATCTTTGGTAGGTTATTTGACTAAGTAGGGTTATGGGGCTTTGCTTGGTCATTGCACGTGTGGATTCTTAAGGATTATAGTTTGTTGGTTTGCTTTGCTATTCACATGATTTACTCTTATCCATGTTGGTTATGTTATTACTTGATGTTAGAGTTATACGGGATTATGGGTTTAAGTATGATGATATACATATGGTATAATTAACCTGTTTAGTATGTTTAAAGGATTGGTTTGAATAACATGATTTCATTAAATGTCCCCTTTTAGCATACTTTGTTGGTATTTGTGCATATGGTCTCATACATAGTAAATGTGGCGTACTAACCCCATTTTCTCCCTTTTTCCCAAACATTTTAGGTTCCGGTCGTTGAAGTTTGATTTGAGGTGATTTTAAGGAAGACTTGGATATTCTATCATCCAAGTGGTAGGTCCTCATTTCCTCGAGGACGATGCCAATATTCTTTTATGAAGTTACTACAACATTTGTATTGACTCTATTTCCTATTTGAGACAAAGTTGTATCAAGCCTATATGCGGCTTTCTTTTATTGATGAGGGATATGCCCAATGTTATTGTTGTCGTTTAGATGGTTTTATGAGATGAGACGAATTTATGATTCTACTTTATTATTATATAAATGTGTGAAATAAAAGTAGAAGACTATGTAATCTTCTTATACGAACAAGTCTATGTATACTTGATATAAATATGATTATGTGTATGTAGAGGTCTATGTAAACCTCCGATTAGATCTAGTTTGAAAAAGTTTAATTCTTCTGTATTTTAATCAATGAATGCAATGATGTAAGACTAAGAGACTTGTCTTAGTCCTCAAAGAGGATGACGACGCCGGTTACGTCTAGGGGGTAAAACAGGATGTGACAAACTTGGTATCAAAGCATGAGGTTGAATATACTTGATTTTAATTTCTCTATCAACCACGTCTGTGTAGGTTTGTATTCATAATTGTGAAGCGCACCTCACTTATGAATAGGAACTTATTGGATGCTTAGGAATCACTCTCAGTTTTGGAAATCCATATCGTGCCTCTAGAGTTTACTTCATATATGATTTCACCTAAACCTTGTGTTTTGGTTATAGAAGATGAATACTAGGAGGAATGCATCCAGGAGACTTGAGGAGGAGATTGCTAATGCGGTAGTTCCTCCCCGTGATGATCCAGTACCTCCTCTTGAAGAGGTAGTTGTTGATGACCAGGCTCCGGCCAATCCTCCGCCTATGACGGAGGCTCAAATGAGGACTATTCTTGCTCAAATGGCCCAAGCCATGACTACTCAAGCTCAAGCCGCAACGGTGCAAGCCCAAGCTATGAAGACCCAAACCAATCGGGATATTGCACCTAGGGTTCATGAGCAAACTATGGCTTCTCGACTTAGGGACTTCACACGGATGAATCCTCCTATAATCTATGGGTCTAAGGTTGATGAAGACCCTCAGGAAGTCATTGATGAGGTTTATAACATACTATGTGCTATGGGGTTGTCTTCCAATGATAATGCCGAGTTGGCCTCATACCAACTTAAGGATGTGGATCAAACATAGCATGTACAATGGTGGGATAATAGGCCACATCAAGGTGGGCCGGTGACTTGGGAGATCTTCAAGAAGGCTTTCCTTGATCGATTATTCCCTAGAGAGATGAGAGAAGCTAAGGTGGTGGAATTCATCAACCTCCTCCAAGGAGGTATGAGTGTTCATGATTACTCTTTGAAGTTCATACAATTGGACAAATATGCTCCTTCCTTAGTCTCCGATCCTAGAGACGAGATGGGTCGATTTGTGACAGGTGTATCGGATGACTTGCAAGAAGAATGTCATTCGGCTATGCTTCACGATAACATGAATATTGGTTGTCTTATGGTGCATGAGGGTTGAGGAGGCAAGAGAAAAAAGGAAGGATAGAGATTCAAGAAGGGAAAGGTCTTTTGAGGGTGGACCTACGAAAGATAGGCTTGGGATTCAATACAGGCCTAGATTTAAAAAGAGATTTTCAAATCAAGTTCCATCCAAATTTCCCAATTCTAGGGATGAGAGGGCCCCTAGGCCAAAAGTTCAAAAAGGGAAGAGTGAAAATTCATCTAATGAGAAGCCTGCGTGTGCTAAGTGTTGAAAGGGTCATCTTGGTGAATGTTTGGTAGGAACGGGGATTTGCTTTGGTTGTGGCAAAAGTGGTCACAGGGTGCGAGATTGTCCTAATGCAAAGGGGCATAAGAAGGGTGGATAGCCAAGTGGTTCTAATGATGCTCCTAAAAAGAACCGCTTTTATGCTCTTCATACTAGACGTGATCAAGAGGCCTCTCCCGATGTGGTGACCGGTATGTTACAAATCTTTTCTATTGATGTGTATGCTTTGCTTGATTTGGGTGCTACTTTGTCTTTTGTTACACCCTTAGTAGCTAAAATGTTTGATACTTTACCCGATGTTTTGCATGAACCTTTTGTGGTATCTACTTCAGTGGGAGAGTCCATTGTTGCGAAAAGAGTTTATCGAAATTGTCCTATCACTTTTCCCAATAGAGTTTCTCATGTGGATCTAGTTGAATTAGATATGCTTGACTTTGATGTCATTTTGGGTATGGATTGGTTGCATGCTAGTTTCGCTTCCATTAATTGTAGGACTAGAGTTGTGAGGTTTAGTTTCTCAAATTAACCCGTTATTGAGTGGAAGGGTGGTTATTCTATTCCTAGAGGTCGCATCATATCTTGTCTAAAAGCATGTAAAATGATATCTAAGGGTTGTCTTTATCACATTGTAAGAGTCCAAGAATTGGATTCCGAAATTCCTCCTATTGAGTCAGTCCCCGTAGTGAGTGAATTTACGAAGGTCTTTCCTAATGACCTTCCCGGTATTCCTCCCGAATGGGAAATTTATTTTGGTATCGATTTGCTACCGTAAACAAACCCTATTTCGAATGCTCCTTATCGAATGGCTCCAGCCGAATTGAATGAGTTGAAGGAACAACTTAAAGATTTGCTAGACAAGGGTTTTATAAAGCCTAGCATTTCTCCATGGGGTGCTCCGGTCTTGTTCGTGAAGAAGAAAGATGGGTCCTTGAGAATGTGTATTGATTATCGCCAACTCAACAAAGTTACTATAAAAAAAAAGTACCCTCTTCCTCGGATTGATGATTTATTTGATCAACTCCAAGGGGCAAGCTACTTCTCCAAAATTGACTTGAGGTCATGGTATCACAAACTTAGGGCGAGAAATGAAGATATTCCAAAGACGGCCTTTCGGACTCGATATGAGCATTATGAGTTCGTGGTTATGTCATTTGGTCTCACAAATGCTCCGATGGCGTTCATGGACCTAATGAATAGGGTGTTTCGAAGCTACCTTGATTCATTCGTTATTGTGTTTATTGATGATATCTTGGTGTATTCGAAGAATGAGGTTGATCGCATGGGTCATTTGAGGGTGTTATTGCAAACCCTTAAAGAGCATAAATTGTTCGCCAAATATAGAAAGTGTGAGTTTTGGTTGAGGTCGGTGGCGTTTTTCGGGAACATCATCTCTAGTGAGGGAGTTAAGGTAGACCCAAAGAAGATAGATGCGGTGAGAAATTGGACTAGACCTTTGACTGCGTCAGACATTAGGAGTTTCTTGGATCTAGCGGGCTATTATTGAAGGTTTGTGGATGGTTTTTTATCCATTGCATCTCCTTTGACTACATTGACTCAAAAAGGTAAAAAGTTTGAGTGGTTGGAGGCTTGTGATAAAAGTTTCCAATTATTGAAGGATAGACTTACTTCGGCTCAGGTGTTGACACTACCGGAAGGTACAAATGGATTTGTTGTGTATTGTGATGCATCTCGTATAGGTTTGTGGTGTGTGCTTATGCAAAATGGGAAGGTGATTGCCTATGCTTCGAGGCAACTGAAGGTGCATGAGAGAAACTATCCCACTCATGACCTTGAGTTAGCGGCCATGGTAAATGCTTTGAAAATATGTATGCATTACTTGTACGGTATCCATGTTGATATTTTCACTGATCATAAGAGTCTCCAATATGTGTTTACTCAAAAGCAGTTGAATCTCCGGCAAAGAAGGTGGTTAGAATTGTTGAAAGATTATGATATAAGTGTCTTATATCATACCGGCAAGGCCAATGTGGTTGCGGATGCCCTAAGTCGTATGACTATGGGTAGTGTGTCTCATATAGATGAAGCCAAGAAAGACTTAGTGAAAGATGTTCATAAGTTGGCTAGATTGGGGGTGAGATTGGAGAGTTCTCCAAATGGTGGTGCTACGGATCATCATAGTTCCGAGTCATCATTGGTGGTTGAGGTGAAGTCCAAACAACACCTTGATCAACTATTGATGGAGTTGAAGGAATCGGTTCTTGGCAAGTTGAATGAGTCTTTCTCCTTAGGGGGGGATGGTGTGTTGAGGTACCAAAGGAGATTATGTGTTCCCGATGTTGATGGGTTGAAGGATCGGATCCTTGAGGAAGCCCATGGATCCCACTATTCCATTCATCCGGGCTCGACTAAGATGTACCATGACCTTCGGGAGATATATTGGTGGGAAGGTTTGAAGAAGGACATAGCGGAATTTGTTGCTAAGTGTCCAAATTGCCAACAAGTGAAGGCGGAACATCAAAAGCCGGGTGGCTTGCTACAAGAGATCCAAATTCCTACTTGGAAGTGGGAAGACAATAACATGGACTTTGTAGTATGGTTGCCTCAGACTCAAAAGTCATATGATTCTATATGGGTGATTGTTGATAGATTGACTAAGTCCGCTCATTTTATTCCCATCAAGTCCACTTATTCGGCGGAAGATTATGCACAGATCTTCATAGATGAGATTATGTGTCGCCATGGTATTCCGTTATCCATAATTTTGGATCGGGGTGCACAATTCACATTTAGATTTTGGAGGTCATTTCAAGAAGGTTTGGGTACTAAGGTGAAATTGAGTACCGCTTTTCATCCTCAAATGGATGGTCAAGCAGAACACACTATTCAAACCCTTGAGGATATGCTTAGAGCTTTCATTATTGATTTTAATGGAAGTTGGGATAAGCATTTGCCTTTGGTGGAGTTTGCTTATAATAACAGCTTCCATTCATCCATCTCTATGGCTCCCTATGAAGACTTGTATGGTAGGTGGTGTAGGTCGCCTATAGGGTGGTTTGAGGTTGGTGAGCCATCGATTCTTGGTCCCGATTTGATTTATAGGACTTTGGAGAATGTGCACATCATATGGAATCGGTTACAAACAACCTATAGTCAACAAAATTCCTATGCCGACAATAGGAGAAGGGATTTGGATTTTGAAGAAGGCATCACCTATGAAGGGGGTGGTTAGGTTTGGCAAGAAGGGGAAGTTGAGTCCTCATTATGTGGGCACTTATGAGATATTGAAAAGGGTTGGTAAGGTTTCCTATTACTTGAAACTACCTATAGATTTAGCTTCGGTTCATGCAGTTTTCCATGTCTCTATGTTGAAGAAGTGTATTGGGGATCCCGAGTCTATTCTTCCTATTGAAGGCCTTGGATTCAAGGATAACCTCTCTTATGTGGAGGTTCCGGTTCAAATCCTTGATAGGCAAGTGAAGAGGTTGAGGAACAAAGAGGTGGTTTCCGTAAAAGTGTTATGGAAGAACCACCTAGTTGAGGGTGCAACATGGGAGGCCGAGGCCGATATGAAGACCCGTTATCCTCACCTTTTTGATGTTTAAGGTTAGTCATGCTTTCTAATAATATGATTATGGCTAGAAATTGTGATTTCTTGATTTTTAGGTAAAGTTTTGCAAAAAAAAATCAAAATTTTGAAACTTCATAGTGACAATACAATGAGGTCACTATAAGATGACCTTGGAAGCTTGAAATTGTCTTGCTTGTTGCATATTTGACTTAAGACTTGTATTGTGATATAGTAAGTCCTTGTGGATATTATATAAAGCATAATTATAAGATTAACTTTGTGCTAATTGACTTGTTTATCAAATGATTGAGCTCATGTGTGTAGTGAGGAGGAGATACCTCATGAGGAAACTTCGAGCTTATATGTGATAAATTGATGTTTTGAAGTGTTTTATTGAAATGATGTGTTTCATGCTAATTGGATATTGTCAATTGGTTGAGCTGCTAGTCTTGAGTCTATTCCCTCCTTTAAAAGAGTGTTTAGTGTCATTCGGGGATGAATGTTCCTATGGGGGGATAATGTGACATTTTGAAATCCCAAGGCATGTTGTAAAACTTAACCTAGGCTCCATAAGGTCTAAATCATTGTTCTAAGTCAAATTAGGTGTATATAGAGTGATTAAGGTGTTTAAGAACCAAAATGTTCAAGAACGTCCATGACATCCAGAAAGTTGGTTCATGAAGGGGCTAGTGTGTTCTAGTTAGTTTGATTGAGTTTAAGGGTCGGAATCGAGCAAAAGTTTGTAGAAATCGGTGTAACACATAGTGAGGGATGGATTCATGATGGAAAATTCAGGGTACGACTCCGCAAGGACCAACCAAGGGCCCTCGAGGAGGACCCTCGTGGCAGGAGGTGAAACACTGCCTGGCAGTGTACCTCGACGGATGGCTCGACGGGGCATCACGGTCACGACGGCACGTTGAGGCCACCGTCTTCCCACCCTTAGTCGCCTACTCAAGAACCCTCGCCTGCACAGTCTCTGACCGAGACGACAGAAGTGCAGGACGGAGGGAGGGTTGCCCGTCATGCCCCCGATGGACCGTCGACGGGGTTTCGTCGGCGGGGGGCCTGCCAATTTTTGATGGGTTTAAGTTATAAATCCTTTAAGTTGTTAAGTGTCTTAGGGGTAATTGGGGATTAGGGAAGACTAATTAAGTTGACTTAGCCCCACTATAAATACCCCCAACCCTCATTAGCCTAAAGACAACTCTCAAAATAAACTCTCTTCCTTCTCTCTACTTTGTCTCTCTATTGGAAGACTCCATTGGAGATTAGCTTGGGAGGTGCATTGGGGGCTAATTAAAGGCCGAATTTACCATTAAAAAGGTCATCCAATCTTAAGGTATGGGATCTAATTCACCTTTGAGACTTCTTTCCTCAAAGGGATCCTTCAATGGTTTTCCAAAAAGTTGATTTTTCATATGGTTTTCATTCAATTCCGAAATTGATGTTATGAATTGAGTTGTTTATACTTTCTTAAGGGAACCATGAGTAGATTATTATGTAGTGTAACTTAATTGGGATGAATTGATATGGTTTGATCTAGATTGTAGATTATGATCCTTAACCCCTAACCCTAGGCATGATCTTGATATGAATTATGTTGGTTTTGATGCAATTGATTCTATTATTGATTATATCGTTCTTAATGGTTGTTATTACATTGATCATGAATCTATCGTTATGAATTGAATTCCTTCATGTTAATCCTTTAGTATTGATCTAGGTTAAGAAGATAGACTTAAATATCATGTTTTCAAGTGTTGATTTAGTATTGACTTATGGTGTAGTGACTCTTCTAAATTCATTATCATGTTGGTTATTAGATTACATTGGTGTGATGCCCCAAATTGGGTTGATCTATAGGTTGATGGTAATACCCTTATTGATGACCTATGGAGGAGTGTTTGGTAAGTCTTCACTATCCTAATTCTCACTTCTATTGTGGTTAATTGTCATCAAGTTATGATGTTGTGTTGAAGTATACCTTGTTTAAGGCGATAGGATGGTATGATGATTGAATTGAAATGCCTTATGTTTTGGTTGTGAGGTTGCTTATGAGTTCATGTTATAGAGAAGTTGATGTGTAATGATGTGCCCTATTATGATGAGATGTGCAAGTGTTAACTTCATTTATATGAATTGTGAAAGAAAGGACTATTTCTCATACAATTCTTATTAAGATATGATGATGAATATACAAGGGTTAGACCCTATTATCTAAACTAGGTTGAGATGATTAATGAAGTTTAAAGACATTTCAATAATGGGGACTTAGCTTAGCACCGAGTTAACTCGACAATGGGAGATAATGGCTTACCATAGAGGAAGTGTTACCCTATAGTTCCATATTGGATGTTGACTCCCCTTTTACTCATCTAATGATTCCCATGAGGTATGGCCCCAATTACCAAAAGGTATGTAGAGGGAATACCTATCTCTTAGTTCCTTAAACTATGTTGCCACCATAGGATACTAGCTAGTGGATCCACCTAGATAGCTACGTTTATGTTAGGTTCTACCTTGGCCAGTAGACCACCTTCCATCGGCGTAAGGTTTTATGACACCATATTCCACATTAGATCATGTGGTCTATGTCGGTTAAGGCAAGAGTTCCCTAAACTAAAATGAAGGAATTAAATATAAATTAATTGAAGTAACTTGATGGGTTTGCCTTTAGCTTAGGTAGTGGTATGGGACTCTACCAATGCCTTGCACTAGTTTGCCTTGATAGGAACTTTGAGGAGTTAATATTATGTATATGAAGGACGATATAATGTAAATGACTTTATATGTTGAATGAGATGCTTATGAATATGAAATTTGTTATCATTGTTAAAGAAAGAATACTATGTGAGATGGAAGACGATGCTATGTGAAGTGAATTGCTAATTATGATCTTTGGTAGGTTACTTGACTAAGTAGGGTTATGGGGCTTTGCTTGGTCATTGCACATGTGGATTCTTAAGGATTATAGTTGGTTGGTTTGCTTTGCTATTCACATGATTTACTCTTATTCATGTTGGTGATGTTATTACTTGATGTTAGAGTTATACGGGATTATGGGTTTAAGTATGATGATATACATATGGTATAATTAGCCTGTTTAGTATGTTTAAAGGATTGGTTTGAATAACATGATTTCATTAAATGTCCCCTTTTAGCATACTTTGTTGGTATTTGTGCATATGGTCTCATACATAGTACATGTGGCGTACTAACCCCATTTTCTCCCTTTTTCCCAAACATTTTAGGTTCCGGTCGTTGAAGTTTGATTTGAGGTGATTTGAAGGAAGACTTGGATATTCTATCATCCAAGTGGTAGGTCCTCATTTCCTCGAGGATGATGCCAATATTCTTTTATGAAGTTACTTAGTTACTACAACATTTGTATTGACTCTATTTCCTATTTGAGACAAAGTTGTATAAAGCCTAGATGCGGCTTTCTTTTATTGATGTAGGGCTATGCCCAATGTTATTGTCGTCGTTTAGATGGTTTTATGAGATGAGACGAATTTATGATTCTACTTCATTATTATATAAATGTGTGAAATAAAAGTAGAAGACTATGTAATCTTCTTATACGAACAAGTCTATGTATACTTGATATAAATATGATTATGTGTATGTAGAGGTCTATGTAAACCTCCGATTAGATCTAGTTTGAAAAAGTTTTAATTCTTCCTTATTTTAATCGATGAATGCAACGATGTAAGACTAAGAGGCTTGTCTTAGTCCTCAAAGAGGATGACGCCGCCGGTTACGTCTGGGGTAAACTCGGATGTGACACTACATATGGATTTAACATAGACTCCTCGCATAGGACGCTTACATAGGCTTCTCGAATAAACAATATAATCAATATATAAGAATTAGTCTACTACTTAGTCTCATATTGAACCATCTAGAACGGAGTACAACATTCGGGCGGCCATACTTCATTACAACAAAATCCACATATAGGCTTACACAATAATAGTCTTCAAGTGAAAGACAAGGAAAATAAATGTCTATTAGACTACAACAACATCAAATAGCTCGATAGTGGCATCATCCCCGAATGTTGAGGACCTACCAAACACTTTGGGAATATCCAAGTAGTATTGCCAATGGCCTTCTAAATTCAATGGCCCAAACCTACATAATTGTAGAAACATAGAAAAATTGGTTAGTACTCCACTTGTACTAAGTATGGAAACATATGCACACATAATCTTAGAAATCATACTAAAAGGGAAATTTGTTCAAAACCATGCATGTTACCTTTTTGGAAAGCCTTATGCGCAACCAAGAACACATATAAGTCAATATTCATATATTCCTTATAAGAAGACTATATATAATACAAGACCAACACCATCAAGTAGATTCAAGTCAACATAAATAGTAGCATATCAATATTTGTAACGTCCCTAAAATGAGATCGGTTGAACTAGAGCATAACACTTGTATCATGATTTTTTAAAGTCATTAAATGGTTAATAATAGTTTTCATAGGCATTATATAAAGTTTGGATGTTTTTGTAGGTCAAACGTCCAAGAACGTCCTAGACGTTCGAAAACTAGTCGAAGTTGAACTCGTGTGTCGTAGTGTTTTGTAGTGAAGTTTTGGTGGATGGTTTGAGGATGAAATGGATTACCTATTGTTTCAACGTGTAGCCTGACATGTAAAGGGTCGAAATGTCCAATAACTACATGTAGGGGACCAGCCGAAGGGTCCCCAAGGAGGACCCAAAGTTGGCCAAGAAAGTTGTCGCGCCAGCCAAGATCTGGCAGTGGTTGTGCATCACTCATGTCACACTCCGAAAATGTCATGAATATGACTAAAGCCTTATATATTAAATAATTTTTAAAATGATGTTTCCAGACCTATATTAATGCAATAAACTCATTTGGAAAAGGTTAGAGACAAAATGACAAAGAAAGACCTTGACGTGTGGAAACTAGCTAATATGAAGTAGTCGAAGTCCCTATATTTTGTGATGGTTTAGAGGTGTCAAATGAAGTAAAAAACTTGTAATGAGATCTTGGATAGGTAGTATGTAGTACAAAGAGTCCAAACATCCGGTAACGACACCCCAAGGACCCACGAAGGGTCCTTGGGGAGGACCCCAACATGGGTAGGCAGGAGGCAGCCTGCGCGAGCAAGATTTGAACATGTAGTGTGCGACTCGAGCTGGACACGGGTGTTCTTCCTCAAGATTTGAGAGGCAGTATCGCGACGCCAGGATAACACGCACCTCACTGCCTCATCTCAAAAATTAATAAAAATAACGGGATTTAGCCCCACTATGCGCAACTACTTCCCATAATCGTAAAAGTCATATTGTTGGTAATTAAACTTATTAAAAAGACCCATTTAAGTGGAGGGTATTCTGGGTAATTCATAGGACGACTATATATTGACATTAAGTCCGTTTAGATCACTTTTACACGTCCCAAATCAGATCAAACGAAATTTCTCCTAATCTCTCAAGAACACTCACTTTTCCAAACTACATTGAAGAACAAGAAAAGCTTAAGGAAGAAGACGAAGATTTCGAAGTTTCCAATCAGATTTCATGGATTCTTCATCTATAAAGTATGGGTTTTTCACTCTTGGGATTTCTTTCCCCAAGAGGTCCTTTCAAGATAAGTTTTCAAGAACTTCAAATACTATTGTTTTTACTCTACAAAACGGATTTTCTTCCTAACCCTAGATTTATGATTTTCAATGAAAAGTAAATGCTTTCTATAGTTAATTTCACACGAATTATTGAGTATTTGATTGATAATGTTTGAATGTCATGTGATACATGATCTTTCTCTAAGTTCGAATGGAATGTTTCTAGTATTTGATAACGTGTAAACGTTAGGATTGGAATTTATGGTTTCGATGAACTTTTTCACGACCCATTTCCATTCTACTACACTATGCATTGATCTTGTATCTGATTTGATGAGTTGTTCTTGATTATGCCATTGAGTATTTCACTAAGTATGATTATGAATATTGTATGATGAATAAGGTTCTTGGAAGCAAGAGGTAAGTCTTCTAAGTGTGATTACTTGTAAATTTTTATGTTAGCCTATAAACTATAATGTTATGTTACGAAAAGTATGTATGATGTTTCTATATGTATATGTTGGGCTATAAACATGTTATTGTGAGATCATGATAAGAATACGAAAATGCAAGTTATGATATTCTCTTGTAAGCTATACACAAGATGATTATGCCATGTTAATCTCACAAATGAAAGGTTATGATGAAAGGCAATTCTCATCTAATCTAAAAGATCTCATGATCATGTTATACAAGGAGTTAACCTCCTATGACCTATGATAATTTGATGATAAAAGACAACTTAAATGTTATTAAAAAAAGGGACTTAAGCTAAGCACCGATGAACTAGATATGAGAAGTGTCCTTTCCCTAGTTCGAAGGTAGGTTCACAATGATTCTCATGAGATTGAGGCTGCCATGTAATGTGGAACTATGGGTCTCTAATAAATCTCCTAGTTCTTGAACTATGTTGCCACCATAGGATACTAGATAGTGGATCCACCTAAAAAGCAATGTCATGTTAGGTTCTACTTTGGCCGGTAGACCACCTTCTTTCGGTGTGGGGTTTTATGACACTGGATTCCATGGTTAGCTCACATGGTCTATGTCGGTTAAGGCGAATGTTCCCTCATGTAAAATGAAAGACAAGTAAATGAACGTTGACTAGGGTGACTTGAGGAGTTTCCTTAGTTTAGGTAGAGGTATGAGACTCTACCTAGACATTGCACAAGTTGACTCTAAGAGAAGTCCTAGGAGATTGTTCTTATGTAATATGATGATATGAAAGATATGTTTTTATGATATATGATGTTACTCTTATATTAATGTTGGTCATTATGATGAATATGTTATTGGTTTATATTATTGTATGAAGTGATGACTACTTATGTTACAAGTTATACGAAGAAAATATTTACTCATGGTCTCCAATCTTATCTACCTGGTTGTGTGGGGTTATGGGGCTTCACATGACCATTGCACTTGTAGGTTGAGGATGAGGTCATTGGTAAGTGTTTTGTATGTTATGTTTATATGATATATTGAATATGAAATGTTAACATGCCTCTATGATAATATGTTTTGATTATGATCATGTTTTAAGTTGATGAAATCCTTAACTTGTATATGTTATATGGTATGTGCATTGAAGACTTTCATATGACTTAGCATGTTCTCTAAAGAGATGATAAATGGTCATTTTTAATGCATGTCCTTAAATGTATATGTGCATATACCCATACTTAGTACATCTGGCGTACTAACCCCATTACTTTATATTATTACAATTTTAGGTTCCGGCCATTGAAATTTAAGGAGGTCGATTTGAAGAAGCGTTGAACTCTTTCTCCAAGTCTTGGTAGGTCCTCATGTTCGAGGATTCTATCATTCAATTTCCAGCTTTATGAAGACAGTAGTAGATTTTAAGAGTATTAGATTTCCATTTATGTTCTTTGGATTCTTTTGTATTAAGGCCTATATGGCATATTGACTATTATTGGGTAAGTCTAGATTTGCACCCTTAGATGGTTTTATATATGTGAGACATATTTCTAGATTATCGTGTGTTCGTATGTATGGTAAGTATGAAGTCTAAGTATACTTCAATAGTATGTTAAAAGTTATAATTTTTCTGCAAATTTTACTGATCACATGTCATGACGAATGCTAAGGGCTTGTCTGAGTCCTCTAGGAGGACGATGACGCCGGTCTCATCTGGTGCTCTCCGGGTGCGACAAACTTGGTATCAGAGCATGAGGTTAAGTATCCTTAGGATCAATGTCTCACTAAACCAAATTACCTAGTGTCTTATTCTTGGTTGTGAAGAGCGCCACAATTATGGATGAGAGGCTATGTGATGATCATGAAACTTCTCTTTTCTTGATTCTCCTATGTCGTGCCTTTAGAGTTCAGACACTATGTGTCGTTTAGCATCTAATCCCTTTCTTGTGTATATAGGCGATGAACACAAGAAGGACAGTCGATAGAAGAGTAGGAGAGGAGATTGCGAATGCGAGAGCTACTCTCCAAGGTAACCGAAATGCTCCTGAAGTGCAAGCTGCTGCAAATGATCAAGTTCCGGTGAGTCCTCCGGCTATGAAGGATGGTGAGGTGAGGGAATATCTGTTTCAAATGGCCCAAGCCATCACCACCCAATCTCAACCCATCACGGCTCAATCTAACAGAGAGGTTGCACCTCGAGAGAACCATGCTAGTACTATGGCTAGCCGTTTGTAAGACCCCAAAATGAGATAGGGTGTCTAGAACCTAACATGTTCGTATTAAGGTTCTAAGGTCCTATAATGACTTACAATATGGTTTATAGGCAGTGTATAAAGTTTGAGGTGATTTGGAAGACAAACTCCAAGGGTCGACCGAAACGTTCGATGACTAAGTAACCTAAATGCCTCATGTGTGGCTATATGTGATTATGTGTGATGCATGATCTTATGAAGTCTTAAAATGGTTTATAATGACGTAAAATGATTGTATATGAAGTTTCATGAAATTTGGAGGTCAAACGACCAAGAACGTCCAAGTCATTTGAAAGATAGCCCTTAAGACGTTCAACATGTGTCTTGATGGGGCTTGGCCTGTTTGGACGAGTTACAGGTGGTTGTTTTCGGTGAAACTTTTTTGGAATGTCCACAACTTGTTAAGGGTTGTATTTATGTTCAAAAGTCCGGGTACGACCTCTAAAGGGCCCCGCCAAAGGACCCACAATAAGGACCCAAGGCTGGTCAAGACACTACCTGCGCAGTGTCAATTGAAGGACCAAACGACGGCAAGTTGGTCAACCAACTGCCCACTGGTCAGGTCTCGTCGATTGGTACTTGCCTTGGGCAGGTCTCAAGCCAATATTTGGCTAAGTACCAATCGACGAAGCCCTAGGCACGGTCCGTCAACTGACCAACGCCACGTAGGTGCCTCCGTCGATTGGGAAATTCACCCCACGTGCTAACCTGACCCCACATGATTTATTTGGTTATTTTTTGGTGTATTTAAGTGATCAAAAATGTGATCAATCCATTCCCAAACCAACTCACACAAATTGAACCTTTCCCTCCAAAAATGTTCTCTCTAAAACCACCATTGTTGGTGAAGCTCAAGAACTGCTTGGAGCTCAGATATCTATGGGTGATTCATCAAGTTTTAGTGGTCTTCATGTAGATAAAGGTATGGTGATTTCATCTCTAGTTATATTTTCATCCTGAGAGCCATCCTCAAAGATTTCAAAGAACAAAATTATGATCAAACCATGTCTTCTTCAATCTGCCATGGGTTCTTTCTAAAAAGGTTTTGAACGATTGAATCATGATTAATTGAAGTTATTACAGTGGTTTTAATGTGATTTTTACTCCATTTGCATGATGAACCCATGCTCCTTCACTCAAACGTGTTAGCCTTGCATGGGCTTTGTGATTTATAATTTCTATCGATTGAATTATGATTCTATTACGTTGAAGTGATTGTATATACTGTTATTTACATGAATTTATGTTGAATTGATGTTGAAGGATCCATGAGGATCAATGTATGAAGATTTGAGCATGTGTTAGCCTAGTTTCCATAGTTCACCGTGACATTGGTTTTTAAACGAATTAATGTGGATTTCGATCAAGTTAAGTTGGTTCTATCTACTGTTCTAGGTTAATATCATGTTTGAATTATAAATATGAATCTTGTATGATTGAATTAAAGATGAGATATGTGAATTGATCTAGTCTCTTCTAGCCTATCGATTGATAATACTATATGTATGATGATATCTTCAATTGTGGATAGATGAAGCATGATTCCTTTGATGTAGTGATCTATCTAGATGCTGCCTAGCATGTACATTATTGTTAAAATATGATTGATGATCAAGGTCTTAGAGAATCAATAGTGTTGGTTAATTACCTCTCTATACTCTAGCAAATTGACAAGTCTAATGCCTAAGTCGTAGCTTGATCGTGAAGTGCTTTAAGCATGATTTATTTATGATTAAATGCATGATTAGATACTGCCTTAGAGTGATATTATTGGTGAAATATGATCTTTAATTCATGTAATGAAATTGGCTAATGATCTATGTTCTTCTACCTTCTAGTATGCTAAGGTGATGTGCTAGTTTGTAGTATGGACTTGTAGTAGCTTATGCATGACTTCGTATATGATTATTATGTTTTAGATACTTCTCTATACTTGAATTATTGATGAAAGAGTAGTAAAGGTCAATGATTACCAAAGGTTAAAGGATTTGTAAGAATTGCTCTACTATTCTACTTCTCTATTTCTCTATAGTAATGTTGATGAAGCCTTGTATGGCATTGTGTGGTATGGTACACTTAAGGTGGCGGTGTTTACATTATGTCATTATATATGTGTTGGCCATGGCCTTGAAGACAATTTGATGAATATATGAAGGAGTGGTTATGATGACTACTTTATGTGTAACTTGTGCCTAGTCTTCTATTTGAGTTGTGAATCTAGGTTATGTTACCATTGTTATGAGCATGTGAAGGGTTGTGTAATATGATGTGTAGGTGATGCCATGTCTTAGGTGATAATGGTTGATGACCCCTACCCATGTTCCCCTATGGGAATGTGTGAATAGCTATTGTTAGGAGTCTTAAAGTGTTCTATGAAGTTAACTTGTCTCCAATGCTATTGTGTGTTGTGTGGTCTAAAATTAAAGAGTATTATGGTCTAAGAGGGTGGCTGCCTAAATGTGTTGTTGATAGCCGTTATGTGACCATGTTGACCAATGTACACACACTCACTTTACATGCATGTTATAAGTAGTATAGGTCATGGTGTCTAAATGAAAGGTAGTTCTCATATTCACTAGTGTCTACTACTATGTATGTTAAGATGATAGGTGTACTAGTATGGGCAAGGGTATGGGACCTTGTCTATGCATTGCACATGTGTACCTTGATAGGATAGTTCCTAGGTTTGGTTCCTATGTGTATGAATATGAATGTATGGTCATGTGTTGTCTTAATCTGTTATGTGAAAGGTTTGCTCACATATATGTATACACATACACACATGAATTATGGTCTAGTCAATAAAGGAGCCTTGAAAGGTGTGCTCAAGTGTATCCTTAACTAGATAGTGCTAATACATATGCTATGTCCATGTGAAAGGGTTTCTCACATGAATTAGGTTGATGAAGTCTCATCTATGACCTCCAAGTTAAGCATATGGGGGGATGACTCTCCTAAACCTATGTTTTATAAAAAAATGATAATAAAGGGTTTTTTAATAAAGGGAACTTAGCTTAGCACCGAGTGAACTTGTAGATGAGGGGGTGACACTTTCCAACATAGGGAAGGTAGGGTTCACTACGGTCCTCATGTGAGGGAGTGACACTTTCCCAAATAGGGGAGGTAGGGTTCACTACGGTCCTCACGGGGTGGAGAGCCTCATAATTCACTACGGTCCTCACGGGGTGGAGAGCCTCATAACCCAAAATGGGTGTAGAGTTATATTTCCATGATTTCCCCCAAGTTCCATAACTATGCTTGCCACATAGGATCTAGCAAGTGATATCACCTAATATGCTAGCATGTGTTAATGTTCTACCTTGGCTAGGTAGGAACACCTTCCATTGGTGTAAGGCTCTACAACACCAAATTCCATGTTTAGCACCCATGGTCTTAGTGTCGGTTAAGGTTATAGTTTCCCTAAAGTAAAATAGACAATGGAAGTAATTGACTAGGACCCTAACTAGAATGACTTAAGGGAGGTTACTTAGGATATATGGAAATAATGTAACCATCTAGACATTGCACAACTAGCTCCTTAGGAAGTTCTAGGAAGGTGTTCTAATGCATGTGTCTATGTATATGATTATTTATGTATGACTTAGTAGTATTGGAATACTTGTTATAAAAATGTTCATGGTATGAATCTATATGTATGATGTTGGTCTAAATGACTATATGATGAGGTTCTTGTTTTGACATGATTGAAGTTGTCTTTACTTGCTATATGGATGTATGAATTGAATGTTAAGGTTTATGGTCTCATGAAGAGTTAACTAAGTATATGTGGGGTTATGGGGATTCACATGTACATTGCACTAGTAGACAAAGATTGGGGTCATGAACAAGGTCTAATAATGAGGTATGCAAAGAAGTAATATATGTGTGACTTAATACAGTTAATGTAATGTCCTTGTAGTTTGGCTTAGAAGTGTGTGTGTTGTATTATACTTATTTGATTGTATGTGTTGCCTTGTAAAAATTGTATGTATGTTTTTCTTGTGGCCTTAGGGTGATGCATTGCACCTAGTATAACAAGAGGTTACTTGGAAGGTTGATGAGTTAAAGGGAAAAAGGGTTCACTGTTAAGGTAAAGGTAGTTTACTGTAAAGTGGTTTAAAAATGTAATAAAATCTATATGTGATCTTATGTAATATTTGGCCTTTGAATATGTTTATATGATGTATGTGAATGATATAAATTCTATTGGTTAAAGGTTTTACGGAGATTTACTCAACAAAGGCATGAAGTATGATTTCGAGAAAATGTCCCTTTTAAATGGATGTTTTTGCATGGTTTCCATACTTAGTACATTCTTGTGCTAATTCCATTCTTCTCTACTTTTTACACAAAGTGTAGGTTGTGAATGCTTAAATGATGTCTTGAATGGTGAAGAGCTTGCTAGATGATTCCCATGCTCAATGAAAGGAATCCTTAAAGTTCAAGGATCTCCTACTTATGTCTTTAATGTAAAGTCTTTAAATATTGTATAGTTATGTAATGTGTCTTATTGGCCGTGTCCCTAATGTACTCTAAAGTTGTTGAGTCTAAGATGGCAAAGACATTTAAGGTCTATAAATGTATTATGGGTTATGTTTTACCTATATATGAGATGAAGTTTCTAGCATATGATGTGCTATGAAAAGTTTTAAATTTTCCACTAAATTTACTATGTCAATGAGATGAATGATAATTATGGGCTTGTATAAGACCTCCGAGAGGTCAAGTACGCCGTGTTACATCTAGGGGGTGCTCCCCTGATGTGACAAACGTGGTATCAGAGCATGAGGTTTATAAAGTGGTCTTAGGTTCCAAGAAGTCTCATATTGCCACGTCTAGTAGATTCTTGTATCATTGGTGGTGAGTCGCAACACATCAAATGGTACGAGAGGCTATAGGACGATAGAGTTTTCGTTCTTCATCATTCTCATATCGTGCCATAGAACTTAAATCTATAAGATCTCTCTCTTATGTTTTCTTGCCCGGTGGTCTTTTAGATGTGATTGTCTCTATGTTTGAGGGAGAAAAAAGGTGAGTTAATGCTTAACTTGGTTTTATGGTTGAATGAGTATGTGCGAAGGTGAATATTGGAATGTTTTGACGAAGTGATGCCATTTATGGCTATGTATGAGACTTAAGTGAAATAGCATGTTATGTTGAAGAATGCATGGCATGATATAGTTAAAGCATGATTAGAAGTTATTATGGTTGACATGAGTTTCTTTTGAAATAATGTGTTACTATATTATGTTTGAAGATGGTAGCCTTACTATTATGATTTGAACTTGAAATGCTTAGTGACTACCTATGGAAGCATACTACCCTAAGAATGTGTGCTTAAAAGTGTTCAATGTTTCCCTTGGTACATAGGTAGTCCTTGATAAGTTGCCTAGTATGTATTGAAGTTCTTTGTATAAACTTGATCCTAGGTGTGATGATAGTATGCTTGTCTTGATAAAGTTTTGTACATCATATTGTCATGCGTTTCCCATAAATTGCCTAAATGTTGCATTTTGGAATGTTGAAGCATGCTCACTGTAAAGCTAAGCAGCTTAGTGTAACATTTTTAGAAAATCAACTAAATTGTTCTTTGATTTGATGTTGTTGAAATGTGTATAAAATTAATGTACATGAACATGATAATGAATGTAAAAAAAAGATTTGCTATTTGGAATGAAGAAAGAGAGTCTTATGGCATGATGAGTCGTAGAGTTATTTCTAAACTTCTTATTATGTTGTCAATCTCTTTGTTGTTTTCCCTTAATATTGTATGACCATTAGTGTCTATTGTATTGTATGAAAACCTTATGTGAATGCAATGATCTAACTTGATGATTGAGGATGATTTGCCTGTAATGATAAGGTTTAGAATACCCTGAAGTTACTATGTTGACTTACTGTAAAATCCTTTTAAATGGTAATCACTTGTAATTCTTGAAATATGAATGTTGTTAAGTTAAGATCCTCTTAAGGTTGGGTTAAGTTGCTCTTAATTGGGTTTACCCTAAGTGGGGGATGGTGATGGAATAGTAAGGTTATAGGAATTTTCAACCTTGACCTTCTATTTTTGCTTGATTTTGAATTTAATGAAGTCTTGATGAGCTTGTTCATGAATAGAGTCTTGCATAAAGTATGAATTGTATGAACTTTATATGTTTGATATGTATTTATTGACATTACCTTAAGGGTATTTTTAAGATTCCAAGGTGCATGAATGGAAATTTTGATTAAATACATGTTTCTCATGAGTATTGTACATCCTAACATGCTAATGGTACACTTGACTTCATGAGATAAAGTAGGAAACTTGATTTTTAGTCACTTGTGATATGTAAGGTTTAGCCTTATAATGAAAAGTTGAGTCTTTTTAAAATGAAATATGTGGAGTCTCTTGAAAATTATGTGACTTGTATGGTTTGGAAAGCATGATTGTAGGGTTAGACTTGTATGTCACATGAAAAGTTGTATTCCTTTTAAAGTTTGGTACATTTACTTCTATGTGATGATGTTATGATTAAGATGAACTGCTTTATGATATTTTGATGTCCTTGTTGTGGTTAAAGTGTTTTAAATGTCATTTGAGGACGAATGTTCCCAAGTGGGGGATATTGTAAGACCCCAAAATCAGATAGGGTATCTAGAGCCTAACATGTTAACTTAAGGTTCTAAGGTCCTATAATGACTTATAATATGGTTTATAGGCATTGTATAAAGTTTGAGGTGATTTGGAAGTCAAACGCCAATGGTCGACCGAAACGTTCGACGACTAAGTCACCTAAATGCCTCGTATGTGGTTCTATGTGATTATGTGTGATGCATGATCTTATGAAGTCTTAATATGGTTTATAATGATGTAAAATGATAGTATATTACGTTTCTTTAAGTTTGTAGGTCAAACGACCAAGAACGTCCAAGGCATTTGAAAGATAGCCCTTAAGACGTTCAACGTGTGTCTTGATGGAGCTTGGCCTGTTTCGATGAGTTACAGGTGGTTGTTTTGGGTTAAATTTTTGTGAAATGTCCACAAATTGTTAAGGGTTGTATTTACGTGGTAAATGTACGGGTAAGTCCTCTAAAGGGCCCCACAAAAGGGTCCATAAGAAGGACCCAATGCTGGTCGAGACACTGCCTGGGCAGTTTCAAGTGGCGGACCAAAAGATGGCCAGTTTGTCAACCAACGGCCAGTTGGTCAGGTCTCGTTGATTGGCAATTGCCTTGGACAGGTCTAAAGCCAATATTTGTATAAGTACCAATCGACGGAGCATAGGCACGGTCCGTCGACTGACCAACGCCCCGTAGGTGCCTTTGTCGATGGTGGTCTGTAACTTACTGCCTGCGCCTGTTTCATTAAAGGGGTGAATGGGAAATTCACCCCACGTGCTAACCTGACCCCACATGATTTATTTGGTTATTTTTGGGTGTATTTATGTGATGAAAAACGTGATCAACCCATTCCCAAACCAACTCACACAAATTGAACCTTTCCCTCCAAAAATGTTCTCTCTAAAACCACCATTGTTGGTGAAGCTCAAGAACTGCTTGGAGCTCAGATATCTATGGGTGATTCATCAAGTTTTAGAGGTCTTCATGTAGATAAAGGTATGGTGATCTTCATCTCTAGTTATCTTTTCATCTAGAGAGCCATTCTCAAAGATTTCAATGAAGAAAAATATGATCAAACCATGTCTTCTTCAATCTGCCATGGGTTCTTTCTAAAAGGTTTTGAACGATTTAATAATGATTAATTGGAGTTATTACAGTGTTTTTAACGTGATTTTTACTCCAATTGCATGATGAACCCATGCTCCTTCACTCGAACGTTTTAGTCTTGCATGGGCTTTGTGATCTTGAATTGCTATCCATTGAATTATGATTCTATTACATTGAAGTGATTGTATATACTGTTATTTACATGAATTTATGTTGAATTGATGTTTAAGGATCCATGAGGATCAATGTATGAAGATTTGAGCATGTTTAGCCTAGTTTCCATAGTTCACTGTAACATTGGTTTTTAAATGAATTAATGTGGATTTCGATCATGTTAAGTTGGTTGTATCTACTTTTATAGGTTAATATATGTTTGAATTAGGAATATGAACCTTGTATGATTGAAGTAAAGATGGCCTATGTGAATTGATCTAGTCTCTTCTAGCCTATCGATTGATAATACTATATATATGATGATATCTTGGATTGTGGATAGATGAAGCATTATTCCTTTGATCTAGCTATCTATCTAGCTGCTGCCTAGCATGTACATTATTGTTAAAATATGATTGATGATCAAGGTCTTAGAGAATCAATAGTGTTGGTTAATTCCCTCTATATACTCTAGCAAATTGACAAGTCTAATGCCTATGTCGTAGCTTGATCTTGAAGTGCTTTAAGCATGATTTCTTTATGATTAAATGTATGATTACCTACTACCTTAGAGTTATATTATTGTTGAAATATGATCTTTAATTCATGTAATGAAATTTTCTAATGGTCTATGTTGTTCTACCTTCTAGTATGATAAGGTGTTGTGCTAGTTTGTAGTATGCACTTGTAGTAGCTTATGCATGACTTCGTATATTATTATTATGTTTTAGATATTGCCCTATGATTGAATTATTGTTGAAAGAGTAGTAAAGGTCAATGATGACCAAAGGTTAAAGGATTGGTAAGAAATGCTCTACTCTTCTACTTCTCTATTTCTCTATAGTAATGTTGATGACCCTTGTATGTCATTGTGTGGTATGGTCCACTTATGGTGGTGGTGTTTACTTTATGTCATTATATATGTGTTGACCATGTCCTTGAAGACAATTTGATAAATATATGAAGGAGTGGTTATGATGACTACTTTATGTGTAGCTTGTGCCTAGTCTTCTATTTGAGTTGTGAATCTAGGTTATGTTACCATTGTTATGAGCATATGAAGGGTTGTGTAATATCATGTGTAGGTGCTGCCATGTCTTAGGTGATAATGGTTGATGACCCCTACCCATGTACCCCTATGTGAATGTGTGAATAGCTAATGTTAGGAGTCTTAAAGTGTTCTATGAAGTTAACTTGTCTCCTATGCTATTGTGTGTTGTGTGGTCTAAACTTAAACAGTATTATGGTCTAAGAGGGTGGTTGCCTAAATGTGTTGTTGATAGCCATTATGTGACCATGTTGACCAATGTACACACACACTCACTTTACATACATTTTATAAGTAGTATAGGTCATGGTGTCTAAATGAAAGGTAGTTCTCATATTCACTAGTGTCTACTACTATGTATGTTAAGATGATGTTTATGAAAGTATGTTATGTATTTCCTCACTAGGATGACCTGATAGGTGTACTAGTATGGGCAAGGGTATGGGACCTTGTCTATGCATTGCACATGTGCACCTTGATGGGATAGTACCTAGGTTTGGTTTCTATGTGTATGAATATGAATGTATGGTCATGTGTGGTCTTAATTTGTTATGTGAAAGGTTTGCTACATATATGTATACACACACACACATGAATTGTCACTACTGGAATATATACCCCAGACGAGATCGGCATTGTTGACCTCTCAGAGGTCGCAGACAAGCCTACATACGTCGTCGTTACTTCATCTAGGTTAATTTTAGCGGAAAATTTGAACTTTTGTTTACTTAAACTTTATATTGGAAAACATTGATCTCGCATAATGCTATCTACGTAAACTCATAAGGGTTCACAACAACCATATAAATCAAGATAATCAAATGAAAGATATAGTCATAAATATAGAGTTGCCAAAATGGCACCAATACAACGTCTGAAAGTAAATACGAAAGAAACGCTAGTGGAACATACTCCACTAGCTCATGCCTACGTCTACGCTAGAATAAACTAGTAAGCATCCTCAAAAAAATGAGGGCCTACCAAATCCGAATGAAAGCTCCACGTCCGGATAACTTCTGCGTCTACTCGTAAGCTCTAACGTCCAGCTGCACCTGCACCTAAAAGTAGATAAATGTATGGAATTAGTACACACTTGTACTAAGTATGGGTATATGCAAGCACACACCACGGACATGCATGATTTAGAATAGCTCTCTCCTAACGATATGAGTTATGGAAAGTCAAGTCAGTGGACTTGCCAAAATCGGATTAAGAAAGTCATGCCATGAGAGTAACATGCATCATCATACGTATCATATTGCACACAGCACATAACATATTGCATATAGCATATAACTTATTGCATATAGCACATATCATATTTCATTTCATTCGTTCATATGCCATGAGACCTTGGAATCATGGACTTAACATTAGGACTTCCCAAAATGAAGGCTCAACATATGGGACTTCAACTAGGGAGCCTTCTTTAGCAAACACAGAGTCTGCTTCATTCATTCATGCGTACTTTAATTCATTTCATTCATAGGCTAGTGTAAACACCAGCGATACCTAGGATGTAATTTAAGACTCTCATTGGTTTCACTGTGGAATGACTAAGATTGACCTAGTGACATTATATAAGTCTACTTTACCTCTTGATTATCCTACCCAAACATCTTTGGTATCGTTCATTTCATTGTGGGCATTACATGAGGCTGGCCTCATTCTTTCTGTGGGAACTTTAACTTTAACAGATATAGATCATGTGAGATCCATGATATCCTGTGTCTACCCCACACCAAAAAGAGGTGGAATCACCGGGCAAAGTGAAACCAAAAACATGCTAGCGTATATAGGGGATTGAACCCTGCTAGATCCCTATGTTGGCTGCATTGGTTCAAAGACTAGGAGATATAAGGAGACCCATACCCGTCTGGACGGACAGTCTCATCTCATGAGAATTACATGAACCTCTGCCTTCCCAAAAGAATGAATCGCCACTCATAGCTAGCCTATCGGTGCTCAGTATAAAGTTCCATTACATTCATCTCATACGTCATAGAAGCTGGCTTCTAGCATGAGGACATCATTGCTCATTATATGATTTCTCATCTCATCATTAGTATTAAGTATGCATTAACTTTAATACTTTTATTAGAGTGTTCTTAGAGACTGGTCTCTTTATTAACTTTACACTCTCATAGGTAAGTACGTTTTTGTAACATTTACTTAGGCTCATTTGAGATTGCTCTCATGTTTCACATTAGCCTCTTATGATGTTGTCACCACATTCATTAGTCTTAGCACATTTTCCCTTCATAATTACTCACCCCTTTTTACATGAATGTTCATTTCATCATATGATAATGCACTTGGCCTTTATTGTGTTTTACACTCTTACTTAACCCATTTGGGGTCTTATCATTCATCACATAACATCTTAGGTTCACTTACTTTATAAACGTATGCTGGACTTATGAGTCCACACACACAAGCCATGAGGCTTCATTCATAGTTCATTTAAGTGATTTATATTGCGCAAGATTATGTGGTACAAGACTTATGCATCTTGTAAGTATGCCAAGGTCTCAATTTGATTTCTATAGGCAACATTCATTAAATATTTAATCACGTAAGACTTTTGTTTCAATACGGAATTGGGCAAGGGAACCCTATTTCAAATCCCTTGTATAAAACTTAGTATATATTTTATTGATGACTTTCGTTGTCATAAACTTCTTGGCTAGGGAACCCGAGATCAATTCCCCACACCTACACTTTCTTTCTCTTTTTTTTTCTCTTGATTTTTGCCTTAAACAATTCGGCCTGGGTGACCCAAGATTGAATCCCCATGCCCACATTATTTTCTTTTTCCTTTATTTACTTGATTCATTCGTTTAGATTAAGAGGGTGTGGGATCGAACCCCTACGGCCTCACCTTATTTTAATTGCATTTTCTCCTTACCTTCTCATTCGGCCAAGAGGTTGTGGGTTCGAATCCCACATACCTCATTTTTATTATTTCTTTATTTCATTTTTCTCCTCTCTCCTTCATCCGTCCAAGAGGTTGTGAGTTCGAACCCCACACGCCTCACTTCATTTTCTTTCTATTTTCCCTTAACGTTTCACTTGAGCTTTACCCCATTTCGAATCCCCCTTACCACATTTTATTATTTAATTTTTTATATCATGTATATGGTGAGTTCCTGGGTTCAATCCCCACTGACCTCATGCATTTAAAAAATATTTTTGAACATGACTTTTTTTACAGTAAACTGCCAAAAACTAATTTCCAGAATGCTGGAAATTTGTTCCCCCTCTTTGCAGTCCATTTTCTTAACTTTTAAGTGTTAGATTTAGGATAATTTTTCGTGTAGCATCTAGTGCATCTTTAGGTGAGTTTTCGTGGTTACTTTTGGGAATTTAATCACCTTTTTGCAGTCCATTTCCAAACCCTATTTCACATTAAACATTAAGACATTTCGAGTAGATTTTAGGGAGATCTTTAAGTGCATTTTCAAGGTTACTTGCAATCAAGAATTATCATTTAATTAAGCAACTTTGAACTTATATGAACATCACGTTTTTAGCATATTCATACACGTAAAATACAACAATTTAACATGCCAAATTTCATGCTTCAAGTCGTGGCTAATTCACAGTACACACGTGCACCCACAAGTTCACATATCACACATTTTTGGAAACACTTCTTTCATTTCAACATAATTCCGAATATACATTCAAACACGTAATCACAACCAGCCCTAAAATCATCTACCAGAAGTCATACCAACGCATACTTGAATCTTTCAAAGGATCTAATAACAGGGACATGCAACAAGGTACAATCTTAGTTTTTGATTGGAATTAAGCTTAACTTAGGGGTCTCTTGGGAAAGGGACCAAGAGAGAAGAAAACCCACACCTGAATTCGTTCAAAGTGTTCTTACGTGCTACCAAAATCCCCCCACTAAGCCAACGTCTCACCACCAAAATCAGAAGCACAATCCGAAAAGAAATTGGTTTTTACTTTTCGTTTTGATGCTTGTTTTGCTTTTTGAGTTTGAGCGTTCAAGTTCTTGATGAACTTTATATTTTCTTTTTTTGTTCTGTTCTTTTGTTTTACAAAATGTTGAGCGTGTAAATAAGGTGAGAGTACAGAGAGACGTGAGAATGTGTTAGCTTAGGATTAGAAGATTAGGTGGAGACTTAGTCAAACTAGGACTCTTCATATTTTATTAATTTTATTATTAAAAATCTGATTTTCCTTTACTTAAATCAGAAAATTAGATATTAATTAATTCAACTAATTCACTAAATACCAATTAATTCATTTAATTCGTTGCTTCAACCCAGGTTCAAAATCGGGTAAAGCTTAAATTTGCATAAGGGTCAAATTCGGTCAACCCCTACCCGAATTTCCCCTTAATCATATTAATTAATTAATTAATTAATTAATACTTAGGGTAATTACAATACTACCCTTAGCCTGGAAAAGACCATTTTACCCCTAGACCCTCCAAACCGAAGATTACCCCTTTTAAGTATGGTAAGACTCATCCGGGTGAATCTCTCCAATTCGGGTGCCCTACATGGTTGATTCTCACCTTGCCTAGCTCAACTAACTCACCAAGTTGGTTGGCTAGGCTAGTGCATAGGTTCTGAGGTCTGGTTCTACGCGCAACAAGCGTGTGAACCCGGTCTAATCCATGCATTTTAGGTACGTTTAGGCCTTACTTAGCATAGTTATTTTTGGGTTGTTACATGAATGATGGTCTAGTCAATAAAGGATCCTTCAAAGGTGTTCTCAAGTGTATCCTTAACTAGATAGTGCTAATACATACGCTATGTCCATGTGAAAGGGTTTCTCACATGAATTAGATTGATGAACTCTCATCTATGACCTATAAGCTAAGCATATGGGGTGATGACTCTCCTAAACCTATGTTTTATAAAGAAATGATAATAAAGCCTTTTTCAATAAAGGTAACTTAGCTTAGCACCGAGTGAACTTGTAGATGAAGGGGTGACACTTTCCAACATAGGGAAGGTAGGGTTCACTACGGTCCTCATGTGAGAGAGTGACACTTTCCCAAATAGAGAAGGTAGGGTTCACTACGGTCCTCACGGGGTGGATAGACTCATAACCCAAAATGGGTGTAGAGTGATATTTCCATGATTGCCCACAAGTTCCATAAACTATGCTTGCCACATAGAATCTAGCAAGTGATATCACCTAATATGCTAGCATGTGTTAATGTTCTACCTTGGCTACGTAGGAACACCATCCATTGGTGTAGGGCTCTACAACACCAAATTCCATGTTTAGCACCAGTTTCCCTATAGTAAAATGGACAATGGAAGTAATTAACTAGGACCCTAACTAGAATGACTTAAGGGAGGTTACTTAGGATAGATGTAAGTAATGAACCCATCTAGACATTGCACAAGTAGCTCCTTAGGAAGTTCTAGGAAGGTGTTCTAATGCATGTGTCTATGTATATGATTCTTTATGTATGACTTAGTAGTATTGGACTACTTGTTATAAAAATGTGCATGGTATGAATCTATATGTATGATGTTGGTCTAAATGACTATATGATGAGGTTCTTGTTTTGACATGATTGAAGTTGTCTTTACTTGTTATATGGATATATGAATTGAATGTTAAGGTTTATGGTCTCATGAATAGTTAACTAAGTATATGTGGGGTTATGGGGCTTCACATGTACATTGCACTAGTAGGCAAAGATTGGGGTCAGGAACAAGGTCTAATAATGAGGTATGCAAAGAAGTAATATGTGTGTTACTTGATGTAGTAATTGTAATGTCGTTGTAGTTTGGCTTGGAAGTGTATGTTTTGTATTATACTTCTTTGATGGTATGTGTTGCCTTGTATAGATTGTATGAATGTTTTCCTTGTGGCCTTAGGGTGATGCATTGCACCTGGTATCACTAGAGGTTACTTGGAAGGTTGATGAGTTAAAGGGAAAAAGGGTTCACTGTTAATGTAAAGGTAGCTTACTGTAAAGTGGTTTAAAAATGTAATAAATTCTATTTGTGATCTTATGTAATGTTTGGCCTTTGAATATGTTTATATGATGTATGTGAATGATACAAATTCTATTGGTTAAAGTTTTAACGGTGATTTACTCAAAAAAGGCATGAAGTATGATTTCATGAAAATGTCCCTTTTAAATGCATGTTTTTGCATGGTTGCCATACTTAGTACATTCTTGTGCTAATTTCATTCTTCTCTACTTTTTACACAAAGTGTAGGTTATGGATGCTTAAAGGATGTCTTGAATGGTGAAGACCTTGCTAGATGATTCTCAAGCTCAATGAAAGGAATCCTTAAAGTTCAAGGATCTCATACTTATGTCTTTAATGTAAAGTCTTTAAATATTGTATAGTTATGTAATGTGTCTTATGAGACGTGTCCCTAATGTAGTCTAAAGTTGTTGAGTCTAAGATGGCGAAGAGACTTAAGGTCTATAAATGCATTATGGCTTATGTTTTGTCTATATATGAGATAAAGTTTCTAGCATATGATGTGCTATGAAAAGTTTTAAATTTTCCGCTAAATTTACTATGTCAATGAGATGAATGATAACTATGGGCTTGTATAAGACCTCCGAGAGGTCAAGTACGCCGTGTTACATCTAGGGGGTACTCCCCGGATGTGACAAACGTGGTACCAGAGCATGAGGTTTATAAAGTGGTCTTAGGTTCCAAGAAGTCTCATATTACCACGTCTAGTAGAGTCTTGTATCATTGGTGGTGAGTCGTGACACATCAAATGGTACGAGAGGCTAAAGGACGATAAAGTTTCCTTCTTCATCATTCTCATATCGTTCCATATAACTTAACTTTATAAGATCTCTCTCTTATGTTTTCTTGTCTGGTGGTCTTTTAGATGTGATTGCTTTGGTGAGATTGTCTCTATGCTTGAGGGAGAAAAAGGTGAGTTAATGCTTAACTTGGTTTTATGGTTGAATGAGTATGGGTGAAGGTGAATCTTGGCATGTTTTGATGAAGTGATGCCATTTATGGCTATGTATGAGACTTAAGTTAAATAGCATGTTATGTTGAACATTGCATGACATGATATAGTCAAAGCATGATTAGAAGTTATTATGGTTGACATGAGTTTCTTTTGAAATAATGTGTTACTATATTGTGTTGCAAGATGGTAGCCTTACTATTATGATTTGAACTTGAAATGCTTAATGACTACCTATGGAAGCACACTACGCTAAGAATTTGTGCTTAAAAGTGTTCAATGTTCCCTTGGTATATAGGTGGTCCTTGATAAGTTGCCTAGTATGTATTGAAGTTCTTTGTATAAACTTGATCCTAGTTGTGATGATAGTATTCTTGTATTGGTAAAGTTTTGTACATCATATTGTCATGTGTTTCCCATCAATTGCCTAAATGTTGCATTTTGGAATGTTGAAGCATGCTCACTGTAAAGCAAGGCAGCTTACTGTAACATTTTTGGAAAATCAACTAAATTGTTCTTTGATTTTATATTGTTGAAATGTGTATAAAAGTGATGTACATGAACATGATAATGGATGTAAAAAGAAGATTTGATATTTGGAATGAAGAAAGAGACTCTTATGGCATGATGAGTCGTAGAGTTATTTCTAAACTTCTTATTATCTTGTGCATCTCCTTGTTGTTTTTCCTTAATATTGTATGACCATTAGTGTCTATTGTATTGTATGAAAACCTTATGTGGTTGAATGAAATGATCTAACTTGATGATTGAGGATGATTTGCCTATAATGATAAGGTTTAGAATACCTTGGAGTTACTATGTTGACTTACTGTAAAATCCTTTTAAATGGTAATCACTTGTAATTGTTGAAATATGAATGTTGTTAAGTTAATATCCTCTTAAATTTGAGTTAAGTTGCTCTTAATTGGGTTTACCCTAAGTGGGGGATGGTGATGGAATAGTAAGGTTATAGGAATTTTCTACCTTGACCTTCTATTTTTGCTTGATCTTGAATTTAATGAAGTCTTGATGAGCTTGTTCATGAATAGAGTCTTGCATAAAATATGAACTTTATATGTTTGGTATGTCTTGATTGACATTACCTTAAGGGTATTTGTAAGAATCCAAGGTGCATGAATGGAAATTTTGATTAAATACATGTTTCTCATGAGTATTGTACATCCTAATATGCTAATGGTACACCTGACTTCATGAGATAAAGTAGTAAACTTTATTTTTAGTCACTTGTGATATGTAAGGTTTTGCCTTATAATTAAAAGCTGAGTCTTTTTAAAATGAAATATGTGGAGTCTCTTGAAAATTATGTGACTTGTACGGTTTGGAAAGTATGATTGTAGGCTCACTTTTGAAGAATGAAAGCAAGTTTATCTAAGTGTTAATGTGTGTGCCTATGATTTGTGTTATTCTTCTCAAGTGATGCTTACTGTGAAGGTAAGTACTATGTTAGAAATTGACATTTGTGTCAAATAGCTTCCTATTTTTTGTGATTTGCTTGGGTGTGATGCTCATGATACGTGTGAGTGTATTGAGGAGATGGACATTCCTCCATGGACACAACTAAGCATGGTATGATTGAGTATGACCCTCATAGCACTAGGTCTAACTTGTGAGAATCAATTGTCAACCTATCTTACACAAGTCTATGTGCATTGAAGTATGAGTGCCTACTTGATTTCAGTATTGTTGAAATCTGGCTTTGTGTGGCCTTGCAAGATGATATCTTAATTAAATAAGGTGTAATGACCATGTTATGATTAGGAGAAGGATATTCCTCCTATGAAGATGATAAGAGCCTCTTTGATTAATGCATTAAGGGTTGAGTGAATTGAAGTTTTGCTTGCTTGTGTGCATTGAGTGGTAAATGATGTGAAGTTGTATTCCTTGTAAAGTTTGGTACATTAACTTCTATGTGATGATGTTATGATTAAGATGAACTACTTTATGAGATTTTGAAGTCCTTGTTGTGGTTGAAGTGTTCTAAGTGTCATTCGAGGATGAATGTTCCCAAGTGGGGGATATTGTAAGACCCCAAAAAGAGATAGGGTGTCTAGAGAATAACATGTTTGTATTAAGGTTCTAAGGTCCTATAATGACTTATAATATGGTTTATAGTCATTGTATAATGTTTGAGGTGATTTGGAAGTCAAAGCCAAGGGTCGACCGAAACATTCGACGACTAAGTCACCTAAATACCTCGTATGTGCTTCTATGTGATTATGTATGATGCATGAGTTTTTGAAGTCTTCAAATGGTTAATAATGATGTAAAATGATATTATATTACGTTTCGTGAAGTTTGTAGGTCAAACGACCAAGAACGTCCAAGGCATTTGAAAGATAGCCCTTAAGACGTTCAACGTGTGTCTTGATGGAGCTTGGCCTGTTTGGACGAGTTACAGGTGGTTGTTTTGGGTTAAACTTTTGTAAAATGTCCACAAATTGTTAAGGGTTGTATTTACGTTGGAAATGTACGGGTAAGTCCTCTAAAGGGCCCCGCAAAAGGGCCCACAAGAAGGACCCAAGGCTGGTCGAGACACTGCCTGGGTAGTGTCAAGTGGCGGACCAAAAGACGGCCAGTTGGTCAACCAACGGCCAGTTTGTCAGGTCTCGTCGATTGGCAATTTCGTTGGGCAGTTCTAAAGCCAATATTTGGATAAGCACCAATCGACGGAGCCTAGGCACGGTCCATCGACTGACCAACGCCTCGTAGGTGCCTTTGTCGATGGTGGTCTGTAACTTACTGCCTGCGCCTGTTTCATTAAAGGGGTGAATGGGAAATTCACCCCACGTGCTAACCTGACCCAACATGATTTATTTGGTTATTTTTGGGTGTATTTAAGTGATCAAAAACGTGATCAACCCATTCCCAAACCAACTCACACAAATTGAACCTTTCCCTCCAAAAATGTTCTCTCTAAAACCACCATTGTTGGTGAAGCTCAAGAACTGCTTGGAACTCAGATTTCTATGGGTGATTCATCAAGTTTTATATGTCTTCGTGTAGATAAAGGTATGGTGATCTTCATCTCTAGTTATCTTTTCATCTAAAGAGCCATTCTCAAAGATTTCAAAGAAGAAAATTATGATCAAACCATGTCTTCTTCAATCTGCCATGGGTTCTTTCTAAAAAGGTTTTGAACGATTGAATAATTATTAATTGAACTTATTACAGTGGTTTTAACGTGATTTTTACTCCAATTACATGATGAACCCATGCTCCTTCACTCAAACGTTTTAGCCTTGCATGGGCTTTGTGATCTTGAATTGCTATCGATTGAATTGTGATTCTATTACGTTGAAGTGATTGTATATACTGTTATTGACATGAATTTATGTTGAATTGATGTTGAAGGATCCATGAGGATCAATGTATGAAGATTTTAGCATGTTTAGCCTAGTTTCCACAATTCACTGTAACATTGGTTTTTAAACGAATTAATGTGGATTTCGATCATGTTAAGTTGGTTGTATGTACTGTTATAGGTTAATATCATTTTTGAATTATGAATATGAATCTTGTATTATTGAAGTAAAGATGGCCTATGTGAATTGATCTAGTCTCTTCTATCCTATCGATTGATTATACTATATATATGATGATATCTTGAATTGTGGATTGATGTAGTGATCTATCTAGCTGCTACCTAGAATTTACATTTTGTTAAAATATGATTGATGATCAAGGTCTTAGAGAATCAATAGTCTTGGTTAATTCCCTCTCTATACTCTAGCAAATTGACAAGTCTAATGCCTATGTCGTAGCTTGATGTTGAAGTGCTTTTAGCATGATTTCTTTATGATTAAATGTATGATTAGCTACTGCCTTAGAGTGATATTATTGGTGAAATATGATGTTTAATTCATGTAATGAAATTGGCTAATGGTCTATGTTCTTCTACCTTCTAGTATGATAAGGTGTTGTGCTAGTTTGTAATATGGACTGGTAGTAGCTTATGCATGAATTCGTATATGATTATTATGTTTTATCTACTTCCCTATACTTGAATTATTGATGAAAGAGTAGTAAAGGTCAATGATGACCAAAGGTTAAAGGATTGGTAAGAATTGCTCTACTCTTCTACTTCTCTATTTCTCTATAGTAATAGTAATGTTGATGAAGCCTAGTATGTCATTGTGTGGTATGGTCCACTTATGGTGGCGGTGTTTATTTTATGTCATTATATATGTGTTGACCATGTCCTTGAAGACAATTTGATGAATATATGAAGGAGTGGTTATGATGACTACTTTATGTGTAGCTTGTGCCTAGTCTTATATTTGAGTTGTGAATCTAGGTTATGTTACCATTGTTATGAGCATGTGAAGGGTTGTGTAATATCATGTGTAGGTGCTGCCATGTCTTAGGTTATAATGGTTGATGACCCCTACCCATGTACCCCTATGTGAATGTGTGAATAGCTAATGTTAGGAGTCTTAAAGTGTTCTATGAAGTTAACTTGTCTCCTATGCTATTGTGTGTTGTGTGGTCTAAACTTAAAGAGTATTATGGTCTAAGAGGGTGGTTGCCTAAATGTGTTGTTGATAGCCATTATGTGACCATGTTGACCAATATACACACACTCACTTTACATACATGTTATAAGTAGTATAGGTCATGGTGTCTATATGAAAGGTAGTTCTCATATTCACTAGTGTCTACTACTATGTATGTTAAGATGATGTTTATGAAAGTATGTTATGTGTTTCCTCACAAGGATGACTTGATAGGTATACTAGTATGGGCAAGGGTATGGTACCTTGTCTATGCATTGCACATGTGTACCTTGATAGGATAGTTCCTAGGTTTGGTTTCTATGTGTATGAATATGAATGTATGGTCATGTGTGGTCTTAATCTGTTATGTGAAACGTTTGATCACATATATGTATATACAAACACACACGAATGATGGTCTAGTCAATAAAGAAGCCTTGAAAGGTGTGCTCAAGTGTATCCTTAACTAGATAGTTCTAATACATATGCTATGTCCATGTGAAAGGGTTTCTCACATGAATTAGGTTGATGAACTCTTATCTATGACCTATAAGTTAAGCATATGGGGGGATGACTCTCCTAAACCTATCTTTTATAATGAAATGATAATAAAGGCTTTTTTAATGAAGGGAACTTAGCTTAGCACCGAGTGAACTTGTAGATGATGGGGTGACACTTTCCAACATAGGGAAGGTAGGGTTCACTACGGTCCTCATGTGAGGGAGTGACACTTTCCCAAATAGGGGAGGTAGGGTTCACTACGGTCCTCACGGGGTGGATAGCCTCATAACCCAAAATGGGTGTAGAGTGATATTTCCATGATTGCCCTCAAGTTCCATAAACTATGCTTGCCACATAGAATCTAGAAAGTGATATCACCTAATATGCTAGCCTCTGTTAATGTTCTACCTTGGCTAGGTAGGAACACCTTCCACTGGTGTAAGGCTCTACAACACCAAATTCCATGTTTAGCACCCATGGTCTTAGTGTCGGTTAAGGCTATAGTTTCCCTAAAATAAAATGGATATTGAAAGTAATTGACTAGGACCCTAACTAGAATGACTTAAGGGAGGTTACTTAGGATAGATGGAATTAATGAACCCATATAGACATTGCACAAGTAGCTCCTTAGGAAGTTCTAGGAAGGTGTTCTAATTCATGTGTCTATGTATATGATTCTTTATGTATGACTTAGTAGTATTGGACTACTTGTTATAAAAATGTGTGTGGTATGAATGTATATGTATGATGTTGGTCTAAATGACTATATGATGAGGTTCTTGTTTTGACATAATTGAAGTTGTCTTTACTTGCTATATGGATGTATGAATTTAATGTTATGGTTTATGGTCTCATGAAGAGTTAACTAAGTATATGTGGGGTTATGGGGCTTTACATGTACATTGCACTAGTAGACAAAGATTGGGGTCATGAACAAGGTGTAATAATGAGATATGCAAAGAAGTAATATATCTGTGACTTGATGTAGTTACTGTAATGTCCTTTTAGTTTGGCTTAGAAGTGTATATGTTGTATTATACTTCTTTGATGGTATGTGTTGCCTTGTATAGATTGTATGTATGTTTTCCTTGTGGCCTTAGGGTGATGTATTGTACCTAGTATCACTAGAGGTTACTTGGAAGGTTGATGAGTTAAAGGGAAAAAGGGTTCACTGTTAAGGTAAAGGTAGCTTACTGTAAAGTGGTTTAAAAATGTAATAAATTCTATATGTGATTTTATGTAATGTTTGGCCTTTGAATATATTTATATGATATATGTGAATGATATAAATGCTATTGGTTAAAGGTTTTACGAAGATTTACTCAAAAAAGGCATGAAGTATGATTTCAAGAAAATGTCCCTTTTAAATGCATGTTTTTGCATGGTTGCTATACTTAGTACATTCTTGTGCTAATTCCATTCTTCTCTACTTTTTACATATAGTGTAGGTTATGGATGCTTAAAGGATGTCTTGAATGGTGAAGAGCTTGCTAGATGATTCCCAAGCTAAATGAAAGGAATCCTTAAAGTTCAACGATCTCCTACTTATGTCTTTAATGTAAAGTCTTTAAATATTGTATAGTTATGCAATGTATCTTATGGGCCGTGTCCCTAATGTACTCTAAAGTTGTTGAGTCTAAGATGACAAAGAGACTTAAGGTCTATAAATGTATTATGGCTTATGTTTTATCTATATATGAGATGAAGTTTCTAGCATATGATGTGCTATGAAAAGTTTTAAATTTTCCACTAAATTTACTATGTCAATGCGATGAATGATAACTATGGGCTTGTATGAGACCTCCGAGAGGTCAAGTACGCCTTGTTACATCTAGCGGGTGCTTTCCGAATGTGACACTGTTTGAGAGATTTTACAAGGATGAATCCTCCCATGTACTTTGGATCAAAAGTTGATGAAGACCCCCAAGATTTCCTTGATGAGTTCTACAAGATTTCGTTTTCTATGGGAGTGAGTACTAATGAAAAGGTTGAACTTGCTGCTTATCAACTCAAGGACGTGGCTCACACATGGTAAAATATGTGGAAGGATAGTAGGGGTTTAGGAGATAGTCCCGTGACTTGGGAGATCTTCAAAAAGGTCTTTCTTGACAGATTATTCCCAAGGGAGCAAAGAGAAGCTAAGGTAGAGGAGTTCATAAACCTTCTTCAAGGAGGTATGAGTGTTAAGGAATACTCATTGAAGTTCATTAAGCTGTCCAAACATGCTTCTTCTTTGGTTTCTAATGCTAGGGATGAAATGAGCCGTTATGTAACGGGCGTGTCCAAAGAGCTTGAAGAAGAATGTCCTGCAGACATGCTTCATGACAATATGGATCTCTCTAGGTTGATGGTTCATGCTCAACAGGTTGAGGAAAGTCTCATAAGGAAGAATAATAGGGAAGCTAAAAAGGCAAAGTCTTTTGAGAGTGGTTCTTCTAAAAGTAGGCTTGATATTCAAGAAAAGCCTAAGTTTAAGAAGAGGTTTTCAAACCAAGTTCCTTCAAATTTCTCCAATAATCACAATGATAGAGGTTCTAATCCTAGACCTCAAAAGGGGAGAAATATTGATCCACCAAGAGAAAGACCAACTTGTGGTAAGTGTGGTAAGAAACATGGGGGCGAATGTCTTGTTGGAACTAATAGTTGCCATGGTTGTGGCAAAGGTGGCCATATGGTGAAAGATTGTCCTAATGTGAGAAGTCAAGGTAAGGGAAAAAGCCAAGCTCAACCAAGCGGTCCTAATTCTAAAGCTCCAAAGAGGAACCGTTTCTATGCACTCAAGGCTGGGGGTGAACAAGAAAGCTTTCCCGACGTTGTGACGGGTATATTACAAGTTTTCTCTGTTAATGTTTATGCTTTGATTCACCCAAGTGCTACTCTTTCTTTTGCTACACCTTTGGTAGCTAGTAAGTTTGATGTACTTCCCGATAGTTTAATTGAACTCTTTTCTGTTTGTACCCCAATGGGTGACTCTGTAGTTGTAAAAAGAGTCCATAGGAAATGTTCTGTGATGCTCTAGTTGATTTGGTAGAACTTGGCATGTTCGATTTTGATATCATCTTGGATATGGGTTGGCTTCATTATTGTTTTTCTTCCATAGATTGTAGAACAAGGGTTGTGAAGTTTCAATTCCCTAATGAACATATTCTAGAGTGGAAGGGGGGAAATTATATGCCAAGGGGTAAAATTATTTCGTGCTTGAAGTCTTGTAAGATGATAACCAATGGTTGTTTATACCATGTGGTGAAGGTTAAGGACCTAGAATGTGAAACTCCTTCTATTGAGTCAGTCCCCGTAGTGAGAGAAATCCCAGAGTGTTTTTCCTAATGACCTTCCAGGAGTTCCTCCCGAAAGGAAAATTGACTTTGGCATTGATTTATTACCAGATATGAATCCTATTTCAATTCCTCAATATAGGATGACTCCTGCTGAATTGAAAGAGTAGAATCTCCAACTCAAGGATTTACTAGACAAGGGTTTCATTCAACCTAGTATTTCTCCATGGGGTGCTCCGGTCTTGTTTGTTAAGAAGAAGGATGGGTCCCTTAGAATGTGCATTGATTATCGCCAACTTAATAAGGTCACCATAAAGAACAAGTATCCTCTCCCTCGGATTGATGATCTCTTTGATCAACTCCAAGGTGCTATTTTCTTTTCCAAGATTGACTTAAGGTCAGGATATCACCAACTTAGGGTGAGAGGTGAAGATGTTCCCAAAACAACTTTTCAAACTAGATATGGTCACTATGAATTTCTAGTTATGTCTTTTGGGATAACAAATGCCCCGGTGTTATTTATGGACTTAATGAATAGAGTTTTCCGAGATTACCTCGACTCATTTATGATTGTGTTCATTGATGATATTTTGATATACTCCAAGAATGAAGATTAGCATGAGAGTCACTTGAGGTTGGCCTTGCAAGTCCTCAAAGAACACCAACTTTATGTTAAATTTAGCAAGTGTGAATTTCGGTTGAGGTCAGTTGCTTTTCTTGGCCATATTATCTCTGGTGATGGTGTAGAGGTTGATCCGAAGAAGATAAATTCAGTGAAAAGTTGGCCTAGACCTTTGACTCCCACAGACATAAGGAGTTTCTTGGGTCCACCTGGCTATTATAAAAGATTTGTTGATGGATTTTCGTCCATTGCTTCTCCTTTGATGGCTTTGACCCAAAATAAGGTGAAGTTTGAGTGGTTGGAAGGTTGTGAGAAAGGTTTTCAAGAGTTGAAAGATAAGCATACCTCCGCTCCGGTGTTGACCTTACCGGAAGGTAATGAAGGCTTTGTAGTATATTGTGATGCTACCCGAGTGGGCTTGGGATGTGTCCTCGTGCTTCATGGTAAGGTGTTAGCTTATGCCTATAGGCAACTCAAAGTTCATCAGAAGAATTACCCAACTCATGATCTTGAGTTAGCCGCTATAGTTTTTCCCTTAAAAATATGGAGGCATTATTTGTATGGTGTGCATGTTGATGTGTTTACTGACCATAAGAGTCTTCAATATCTGTTTACACAAAAAGAGTTGAACCTCCGACAGAGAAGATGGCTAGAATTGTTGAAGGATTACGTTATGAGTGTCCTTTACCACCCCGGCTGAGCCAACGTGGTTGCGGATGCTTTGAGTCGTATGACTATGGATAGTTTGTCTCATGTGGAAGAAGAGAAGAAAGAACTTGTGAAAGATGTTCATATGTTGGCTCGCTTAGGTATGCGGTTAGAAGATTCTCCAATTGGTGGTTTCATGGTCCATCATATCTCCGACTCATCATTAGTGGTTGAGGTGAAATCTAAGCAACATCTTGATCCTCTATAGATGGATTTGAAGGAATCGTTACTTAGTAAGCTCAATGAGTCATTCTCCCTAGGGGGGATGGTGTTCTTAGGTACCAAGGGAGATTATGTGTACCCGATGTTGAGGATTTGAGAAATCAGATTCTAGAAGAAGCCCATGGTTCTCGCTATTCTATACATCCGGGTGCCACCAAAATGTATCATGACCTTAGAGATGTCTATTGGTGGGATGGTCTAAAGAGGGACATACCAGAGTTTGTTGGTGCCACCAAAATGTATCATGACCTTAGAGATGTCTATTGGTGGGAAGGTCTAAAGAAGGACATACCAGAGTTTGTTGCTAAGTGTCAAAACTGCCAACAAGTTAAAGCTGAGCATCTAAATCCTGGTGGTTTAGCCCAAACCATGGATGTTGCTACATGGAAGTGGGAATCCATCAATATGGACTTTGTTGTTGGGTTGCCTAGAACCCGAAAACAAAATGATTCTATATGGGTTATTGTGGAAAGGTTGACCAAATCTTCCCATTTTATTCCTGTTAAGTCTACTTATACTGCCGAAGATTATGCAATAATCTACATTAATGAGATTTTGAGTCTTCATGGGACTCATTTGTCCATCATTTCGGATAGAGGTGCCCAATTAACTTCTCATTTTTGGAAGGTTTTTCAGAAGGGTTTAGGTACTCAAGTGAAACTTAGTACCGCTTTTCATCCTCAGACGGATGGTCAAGCGGAGCGTACCATTCAGACCTTGGAAGACATGTTAAGAGCATGTGTCATTGATTTCAAGGGAAGTTGGGATGATCACTTACCTTTGATTGAGTTCTCTTACAACAATAGCTATCATTCGAGCATGTCCATGGCACCTTTTGAAGCTCTTTATGGTAGAAGGTGTAGATCTCCGGTTGGATGGTTTGAGGTTGGTGAGTGCTCACTCCTTGGTCCAGAGATTATCTATGAAGCTATACAGAAGGTTCAAATATTAAGGGATAGATTGAAGACAGCCTATAGTCGGCAAAAGTCTTATGCCGACAATAGAAAAAGAGATCTTGAATTTGAAATAGGTGATCATGTCTACTTGAAGATTTCACCTATGAAAGGGGTGATGAGATTCGGTAGAAAGGGAAAGTTAATTCCCCGGTATGTTGGTCTTTATGAGGTCTTACAACGAATTGGAAAGGTTACCTATGAGTTGAAACTACCTAGTGAACTAGCTTTGGTTAATCCGGTATTTCATGTTTCTGTGCTCAAGAAATGCATAGGCGACCTAGTATCTATTCTCCTATTGAAGGTTTAGGAGTGGATGAGAACCTCTCCTATGAAGAGTTTCTGTTTGAGATCCTAGATCGCCAAGTCATGAAGGTGAGAAACTAGGAGGTTGCCTCTATAAAATTTCAATGGAGGAACCATCTTATTGAGGGTGAAACATCGGAGGCTGAAGCCGACATGAAGTCCTGCTACCCTCATCTATTTACTCCTTGACGTTAGATATTTCTCTTAATAGGGAAAGTAATGCATAATCATGAAATTAACTTGTTTACTAAATAGGTGCATGTTTTGGTAAAAGATAGTACCAACTAGAGTTTTAAGAAGATGTTTTCATACTCTATTGTTGCACTTATGTGAAATATGTATGCATATGTTTTCTTGAGATTTTTGCAGATTTGTTGAGATCTCGAGAAGATGGATAGCATGGTAACTCTTTGATACATTTTGAGCTTATGATAAGGTTGAAATATATATCTCTTATATGTTTGTGCATCATGAATTTAGTGCTATATGCAATGTTATTGTAACATTTCAGAAAATGTACTTGTCTAGTGAAGAGCCTATTAGGTTTTAAGAATATGTATTGGGGTACATAGGCATCCCAATGCCCAATATTGAGTAATATTGGGCATATTAGAGAATATTGGCTTAAGGGTGTTAGCCAAATTTTATGTATTAACAAGTAACTTAACATACACTCCAATCGAAGCTTGTTTAGGAATTATACCTACCATGAAGACCCTAAGCTAAAATTCTTAATTTCTTCAAATCATATTTTCACCTCTTAACACACATTAGGTACTAGGAATTTAAGTGTTAAGCCTAGGTACCATAGCACATGATCATTTAAAATGATCATGTAGATTAAGCAGTGCCCAAGGACATAGTGAGGATCTTTGGACAATAAGTGAACTTTCCAAGTGCAACTATAGAGTTCACGATTAGGTAAAGTGCACGGCAACACATGTGCTACCGACCGAGAGACCAAGCCCAACCGACTTGGTTAGGGCGGTTAAGGGCCAGGCACGCGTCGGGTCAAGCCACTTGGGACCGAGCTTCCTAACTATTCCTAGTCTCTAACTAACTTAAATAACTAGCTAACTAACCTATTACTAACTAAAATTAACTAACTACTGCACCCGACAACCTAAGACCTAACCGGGTGACACTAGCCGAGTAACTAACTGAAGAAACATCCTAGTACCTAACCTAGGATGGTCCAAAGGGGTAAGTTATGGTCCTAGCGACTTAGGGGTAGTTTAGTAATTACCCTAGGTCACTTAATTAATTAAATTAGCAAATTAATTAATTAATTTAAATGGTCAAACCGAGACCTTTAGCAAATTTTCAGATTTTGGCTAAGTCAAATGTTTTCCTATTTTTAGTCAATTTAGGAGGGCGTTTTGGTAATTAGTTAATTTATTTATTTAATTAAGTTAATTAGTCTAAGTTGAATTAGTCAATATTTAGTTACTAAGACTTAGACTGACGTTTAATCATTAGAAAACCTATGACTGAAAAACAGTGAACAACGTAAGAAAAAACTTAGGCGATTTCAAGGCAGTTCTTCAAGGTTTTCGTGCAAAGTACAGGGTGATCTTCGTAGATTCAATTCTAAGTAAGGTATGTGTTTTCTTTCATTGATACCTTTCACTAGGAGGCTTTTCAAACGTTTTTAATTCAAGAAATACGAAACTAGGGTTGTTCCCAATGAATCGCATGTTCATCTCCCTAGTTCTCCCTATTTCCGATTCTAGTAGTATGTATAATGTAAATCTCGAGCATGTTGTTGGTATGTGGTGCTAATTGATCATTATGTGTAGGTTTCTATGATTGATAATGTTGAATGAGACCTATAGGTTAGATCCGTGTGATTATAGTATTACTTAAATGAGATAAGAAATATTGTAATGCCTAATTGTGTTCGAGAAAATAAAATTGTTATAAGTCGTTCATTGAAGTGTTCGTATATGCTAATCAAAGGTTAAAAGTTGGCGTGCTTAACAGGATGAGATTACTATAATATATTTATGAAGTAATTGACTTGGCTAGTAATAATATCATGACAAGTGTTTATTGAAAGTTTGATTTATGCCAACAAATTGGCTAGCAAAACTATGTCCAAAATATTATTTCCAAACTATGAACTCCTAACATAGGGTATGCTAATCGTTGGGACAAGTCCCAACATACCCTATCTAATTGAACATTGTGAACATAGTAGCACATTGAATAAGTCCTTATAACTTTCATAAAGAATGGTACAAGACTACCAAATAATGTTAAACAAGATAAGGTGAGTAATGAAATTACTAAAAGCTTATGAGATATGAAAGTGACCTAATATAGAGTGTTAAAGAAAAGTGAGACAAGTCTCACTTAAACTTAAATGATTATGTCAAAGATACTCACATAAGAGGGTGTTAGAAACCGTGAGACAAGTCTCACTCACACCATGATGATAATGTATGAATTAAGTGCACATTCATCAAGTAAAGAAAGGGATGACCACTCATCCACTGAGCTAAGTACACCTCATACTAGAAGATAGCTTCCATAATGTTTGAGTCAACTCTAAAAGTTGTGAAGTATAATAAATCTAAGCTAAGCACCGATAGACTAGCAATGAGCTTGTGCCACCACATGTAAGACTCATGAGACGAGATCATCACCAAGGTGGACCAGGGTCTCCGAAGTCTCCTAGTCATTGAACTATGTTGCGAGCATAGGAACTAGCTAGTGGATTCAACCTTAGAAAGCTAGGCAGTATTCGGTTTCACTTTGGACGGTGAACCACCTCTTTTTGGTGTGAGGAAGACACTGGATTTCATGTTAGCTCACATGATCTATGTCGGTTAAATGCTCAAGAAAGTATTCGGTTTCAGTTTAGCCTTGAACCACCTCTTTTCGGTGTGGGGAAGACACTAGATTTGGTTTCACTTTAGCCGGTGAACCACCTCTTTTTGGTGTGGGGAAGACTTTGGATTTGATTTCACTTTATCCGGTGAACCACATCTTTTTGGTGTGGGGAAGACACTAGATTCGGTTTTACTTTAGCCGGTGAACCACCTTTTTTCGGTGTGGGGAAGACACTGGATTTGGTTTCACTTTAGCCGGTGAACCACCCTTTTTCGGTGTGGGGAAGACACTGGATTTCATGTTATCTCACTTGATCTATATAAGTTAGTGCTAAAGTTTTCAGTAAGAAAGTAAGAAAGAAAGAAAGTAGCATGTTCAAAGTGAACATCAGATCAAAGAGGAAGAAATGTAAGTTTAAAGTGAACTAGGTAAGCAAAAGCATAAGAATATCAATCATCAGTGTTTGATAAGAATAAAGTCTTAACAGTTATTGGTGCCAATACTGGAGTATGAATATATGCCCCAAGATCTATATATTATGCAAATAATCAAAGAATAGGAATAGCCAATAAAGATTGGCTTATAAATACATTCATACCCAATTTAACAAGAATGAAAAATCTAACTTGTGAGAAAGGTAGCCAAATCATTTCCATAGTTTTTTGGATTACTTACTCGATTCATCGTAGGTATGGCACTACAATGAATCATTGCACTTGTAAGTAAAACATAGGATCAAAGGAGATCATTGAACTACGCAACAAAAATAAGAAAAGACTGAAAAATAGACTAAGGCAGGGAAAGAGAGCTCTCGGCCTAAGGGAGCAAAAATAATAAATTTTGCTTGAGTTGTTCTACAATTATGTTCATGATTCCAAGGTCTTATGATCATATAGAAAATGCGTTGTGTGCTTTAAATGCATGAAAATATGTCATATTCATAGCATCACTCATAAATAACGAATTAGTAAAGTGAGGTGACTTCACTTTCCAGAAATGGCATGTTGCAATAGGAAGAGCTTTCCTTGATCATGCATAGTCCTTATGTGTTTATGTGCATACACCCATACTTAGTACAAGTGTGTACTAACCCCATATACTATTACTAGTTTTATAGGTGCAGGTCCTTGAGAAGATTGAAGATTCGTTAAAGCGATTTGGACTAGCATCTCCAGACTTTGGTAGGTCCTCATGAGTTCGAGGATGCCTACGTTTATTATTATAGCTTTAGTACATTAGACATAGCAAGTGGATGTTTTCCCTAGCATTTGATTTCAAACATTTGTTCCAGCGTTTGTATTAAGGCCGATTTGGCAAACTATTACTAATATTATGATTCTTCATTTCAACTGTTTAATCTATTAATAAATGGTTGCTTTATGTTGAGCTATTAGTACATCACACTTATGCAGTTATATGGAGTGTATGTACACTTCAATAAGTATTAAAAAGTTTTAAATTTTCCGCAAATTTAACTGTATGATTGTGATGAAAGCTAAGAAGAGGCTTGTATGTGACCTTTGAGAGGTTAACGACGCCGGTCTCATATGGGGTCTAGGATCCGCGTGTGACAAACTTGGTATTAGAGAATGAGGTTAAATTACCTAGGAACTAAAGCTCAAAACAACCACGTTGCATAGTTTCTAGCTTATGGTTGTGAAGTGCACCACAATCATGACTTAGAGACATAGTGATGTTAAGAATCTTCCCTTCTTCTACTCTTTATCGTGCTGTGTAGAGTTTTGACATTTTGTGTCATTCTAGCATCCAACTTCCTTCTTGTGCGTAAATGAACACAAGAATTAGGATGACCGAGAGGTATTAGGCGCTAGACTCAAGATCTGGTCTCCCCAAGAAGGCCAATGATAGAAATGCTCAGCGTGAGAGAAAGTCGTGTGGTAAGTGTGGTCGTTCGCATGGAGGTGAGTGCATGGTAAGTTCTAATGCCTGCTATGTGTCTGGCAAAAGTGGTCACATGATCAAGGAGTGCCCACATGTGAGGAATCAGGCCAAGGGATATACTTCGCCTCGGCCTAATCCTACTGCTGCAGCCGAGCCTCCCAAGAGAAATAGGTTCTATGCTTTAAAAGGTACAGAGGAGCAGGAGAAGTAAGCTGATGTGGTCACTGGTAAATTGCTTGTCTTTTCTTTTCCTGTGTATGCATTGTTAGATCTAGGACCTACCTTGTCTTTTGTTACTCCTTTAGTAGCTAGTAAATTTGACTTGCTTCCTGATATCTTGCATGAACCTTTTCTAGTTAGTACTCCCATAGGAGACAACATTAGAGTTGAAAGAGTTTATAGAGATTGCCCAATTACGGTTCTTGATAGAGTTACCTATGCGGACCTAATAGAATTAACCATTCTTGATTTTGATATAATTTTGGGTATGGATTTGCTCCATAAATGCTATGCTACCATAGATTGTCAAAACAGGGTAGTAAGGTTTCAGTTTCCTAATGAGTTAGAGTTGGAATAGGAAGGGCGTAGTTCAAATCCAACAGGACAAATAGTTTCTCATCTTAAAGCCAAAAAGATGTTATCTATGGGGTATTTATACCACTTAGTAAGAGTCAATGACTTAGAACATGAAGTTCCTTCCATAGACTCTGTGTCCATAGTTAATGAGTTTCAAGATTCTTTTTTTGGAGGATTTACCAGGAATCCCTCTTGAACGCGAAATTGACTTCGGTGTTGACTTAGATCCCAACACCAAACCAATTTTCGTTCCTCCCTATAGAAAGGCTCTAGCTGAACTCAAAGAGTTGAAGTTCCAGTTAAAAGATCTACTTGATAAGGGCTTCATCCAGCCAAGCATATCCCCATGGGGTGCTCCACTGTTGTTCGTTTAGAAAAAAGGATGGAACTCTTAGAATGTGTATTGATTATCGTCAACTCAACAAGGTCACTACAAAGAACAAATACCCTCTTCCCAGAATTCATGATTTATTTGATCAACTCCAAGGTTCAAGTTTCTTTTCTAAAATAGGTATCACCAGCTTAGAGTGAGACAAGAGGACATTCCTAAGATTGCCTTCCTCATTAGGTATGGTCATTACGAGTTTCTTGTCATGTCATTTGGTCTCACTAATGCACCAGCCGCATTTATGGACCTTATGAATAGAGTCTTCCATGAATACCTTGATTCTTTTGTCATATATTCATAGACGACATCCTCATATACTCTAAGACCATAGAAGATCATGAACAACATTTGAGAACGATATTGCAAGTACTCAGAGAACATCAATTGTATGCAAAATTCAGCAAATGTGAGCTTTGGTTGAGATTAGTGACCTTCCTTGTTCATGTTGTGTCTAATCAGGGTGTATAGGTCGATCCAAAAAATATTGAGGCAGTAAAGAATTGGCCGAGACTGTCACACCCAGATTCTGGAATCCCAATATGACCGGCGTCGTTAACCTTTCAGAGGTCGCAGACAAGCCTCTTCTTAGCTTTCATCACAATTATACACTTGAATTTTAGGAAAATTTAAAACTTTTTAATACTTATCGAAGTGTACATAGACTTCATATAGTACTGCATAAGAGTGATATTCTAATAGCTCAACTAAACAACCATCTATTAAAGATTAAACAATGGAAATAAATTATCGTAATAATAATAATAATAGTTTGCCAATTGGCCTTATTACAAACGTTTGAACAAATATTTGAATTTAAACGCTAGGGACTATCTCCACTAGCTATGTATAATGTACTAAGCTAGAATAATAAATGTAGCATCCTCGAACTCAAGAGGACCTACCAAAGTCTGGAGATCGCTAATCCAAATTGCTTTGTCGAATCGTCAATCTTCTTAAGAACCTGCACCTTAAAAAATAGTAATTATATATGGGGTTAGTACACACTTGTACTAAGTATGGGTGTATGCACATAAACACATAAGGGCTATGCATGATCAAGGAAAGCTCTTCCTAAAACAATAAATCATTTCTGGAAAGTTAAGTCACTTACTTTCTTAATTCGTTAATCGTGATTCATGTTATGATTTTGACATGTTCTCATCCAATAAAGGCACACATCTCATTTTCTGTATGAACATAAGACCTTGGAATCATGAACATAATTTTAGAACAACTTAAGCAAAAGTTTATTATTTTTTCTCCCCTAGGTCGAGAGTTACTATTCCTAGACTTAGTTTATTTTTCAGTATTTTCTTCTTTCTGTTGTGTAGTTCAATGATCTCCTTTAATCTTATGTTTTACTTACAAGTGCAATGATTCATTGTAGTCCCATACCTAGAACGAATCGAGTAAGTAATTCACAAGACTAAGGAAATGATTTGGCTACCCTACTGAGAAGTTAGATTTCTCATTCTTCTTAAATTAAGATGAATGTATTTATAAGCCAATCTTTATTGGCTATGCCCATTAGCTGATTATTTGAGATATATAGATCTTAAGACATTTATTCATACTCCAATATTGGCACAAACTACTAACTTGTTAAGACTTTATTCTTATCAAACTCTAATGATTGAGATTCTTAAGCTCTTGCTTACTTAGCTCACTTTGAACTTACGTTTCTACTTCTTTACTCTGTTGTTCATTTTGAACATGCTATTAAAGAATTCTTCAGCATTAACAGAAGTACATCATGCGAGCTAACATGAAATCCAGTGTCTCCCCCACACTAAAAGGGGGTGGTTCACCGGTTAAGGTGAACCAAGTTCTGTGTCTACCCCACTCCAAAAGAGCGGTTCACCGGCTAAGGTGAGACCGAGTCAGTGTCTTCCCCAAACCAAAAAGAGAGGTTCACGGCTATAGTGAGCCAAATACTTTCCTGAGCTTTAACCAACATAGATCGTGTGAGCTAAACATGAATTACGGTGTCTCCCCCACACCAAAAATATGTGGAATCACCGGCCAAAGTGAAACCTACTGCTAGCATTCTTAGGTGGAGGCATCCACCCGCTAGTACCCCTATGCTGGCTAAACATTGTTTGAAGACTAGGAGACATACAGAGACCCTCGTCTCATGAGGCTTACATGTGCTAGCAAAAGCTCATTGTTAGTCTATCAGTGCTAAGCTCAGATCTACTTTAGTTTATTATCTTTTAGAGTTGACTCAAACATTATTGAAGCTTGCTTCTAGTTATGAGGTTTACTTAACTCTATGGATGATGGTCATCCCTTTCTTTACTTGATGAATATGAACTTAACTCTTACATTATCATCATGGTGCGAGTGAGACTTGTCTCACGGACTCTAGCACCTTCTTATGTGAGTATTTTTGACATAATCGATTAATTGTATTGAGACTTGTCTCACTTCTTTTAACACTATATATTAGGTCAATTTCATAACTTAAGCTTTTAGTTATTTCATTACTCACCTTAACTTGTTCACGTTAATTAATAGTCTTGTAGCATTCTTTAGGATAATTATAAGCTCTTATACAATGCTATTACGTTCACAAGTTTGTGTGGATAGGGTATGTTGGGACTTGTCTCATTGATTGGCATACCCTATGTTATGAGTTCATTGATGTATAGATTAGTATTACTTTACATGATTTGGAAGCAATATGATTGGACATAGTTTTGTTAGCCAATTTGTTGGCATAAATCACAATTTCACTGTATACTTGACATAATAATATCATTAGCAATTTCAATTACTTCATAAATACATTATAGTAATACAACATATTAAACAAACCAACTTTTAAACTTTGATTAACCTATAAAACAATTCAATGAACAACTCATAACAATTTCATCTTCTCGAACACAAGTAGGCATTATAACATTAAACATCTCATGTAACTAACACTCTAAGTATGCGGATCTAACAAGTATGTTTCATTCGACATATAAATCACTAAAACATACACATAATGATCAGCTAACACCACATACAAACAACATTTATCAAGAATTACACTATAGATACTACAAAAATCAGGAATCGGGAGAACTAGGGAGATGAACATGCAATTCATTGGGAATAACACTAGATTCGATATTCTTGAAGATAAAATGTTTGTAAAGCCTCTTGGAGAAAGAATACCAGGAGAGAAAACCCATACCTTACTGTAGAATTAAATCTACGAAGATCACCTTGCACTTTGCACAAAAACCTTAAAAAAATGCTTGAAATCGTCTAGGGTTCTCTTACGTTCTTCACTTGTTTTTAGTTGTAGCGTTTTATGATGAATAACGTGATACTAATTATTTAAGAACTGAATTTTAACTAATTCAACTTAGACTATATAACTTAATTAAAATAACTTAATTAGCTATTTACCAAAATGCCCCTCCTAATTTGACTAGAATTAGAAGAACGCTTGACTTAACCAAAATCTAGAAATTGCTTAAGGGTTTCGGTTTTGACTATTTAAATTAATTAATTAAGTTGCTAAATTAATTAATTAGGTAACCTAGGATAATTAATAAAGTACTCATAAGTTTTTAGGACCATAACCAACCCTTTGGACCATCCTAGGTTAGGTACTAGGTTGTCTCTTACTTAACTTAATCAAAATCTGGAAAATGCCTAGTGGTTTTGGTTTTGTCCATTTAAATTAATTAATTATGTTTCTAATTTAATTAATTAAGTAACCTAGGGTAATTACTAAAGTACCCCTAAGTTGTTAGGACCATAACCAACCCTTTGGACCATCCTAGGTTATGTACTAGGTTGTCTCTTAGTTAGTTACACAGTTTGGTGTCACCCGATTAGGTCTTAGGTTGTCGGGTCCCTTAGTTAGTTATTTTTGGTTGGTACTAGGTTAGTTAGTTTGTTACGTCAGTTAGTTAGGGTCTAGGACCAGTTAGGGAGCCTCGCCCCACGTAGGCTGACCCGATCGCGCGCCTGTCACCACTTTCCTAACCGAATCGGTTAGCTTGTCCTTTGGCCGGTTGCACATGTGCTTGCACATGTGTTGCATGCACTTGCCTAACTAAATATTCTGTAAGTTTCATTTGAAATATTTACTTATTGTCCCAAGATCCTCACTATGTCCTTGGGCACTGCTTAATCTACATGATCATTTTAGATGGTTATGTGCTATGGTACTAGACTTGACACTTGGATGCCTAGTACCTACTGAGTGTGTATGAAGAATATGTGTATTAACGATGACACTAATAATTTTATCTTAGGGTCTTCCTTGCAGGTACAATTCTTAAAAAAGCTTGGATTATATTTTAAATACTTGTTACACATAGAAATTGGCTAACACCCTTAAGCCAATATTCTATAATATGCCCAATATTTCTCAATATTAGGAATTGGTATGCCTATGCATCCCAATACGCATTCTCAAAAACCTACTAGGCTCTTCACTAGACATGTAATTTTCTGGAATGTTAAAGAGACCCCTCACTCCTACCGATATTCGGAGTTTCTTGGGTTTGGCTAATTACTATCGCAGGTTTGTTGAGGGCTTTTCCGCTATTGCTGCTCTATTGACAGCTTTAACGAAGAAGAAGGGGAAGTTTGAGTGGTCTGAAACTTTTGAAAAGAGCTTACAAGAGATCAAAGACCGACTCACTTCGGCCCAGTTCTCACATTGCCGAGGAGTGGTGAAGGGTATGTGGTGTACTGTGATGCTTCCTGAGTAGGTTTGGGATGTGTTCTTATGCAGGATGGCAAGGTAATTGCATATGCATCAAGAACATTGAAAATCCACAAGAAGAATTACCCTACCCATGATCTTGAGTTAGCTGTTGTGGTGTTTGCGTTAAAACTTTGGAGACACTACTTATATGGTGTACATGTTGATGTATTTACTGACCATAAGAGTCTTCAGTATGTTTTTACATAGAGAGAATTGAATCTTCATCAGAGAAAATGGATAGAGCTGCTTAAGGATTATCACATGAGTGTCCAGTATCACCCAGGTAAGGCCAATGTAGTGGACGATGCTTTGAGCCGATTAAGCATGGCCAGTGTGTCTCATATCGATGATGAGAAGAAGGAGTTGGTTAAAGAGGTACACCGAATGGCTAGGTTAGATGTATGACTGGTAGGTATACCAAATGGGGGTGTTTCAGTTTATTCCAGTTCTGAATCCTCATTTGTTGTAGATGTTAAAGCTAAGAAGTATCTCAATCCAGTACTCATGGAGTTGAAAGATTCGGTGTTGAGTAAGCTGAACGAATCATTCTCCCTAGGGGGGGATGGGGTGCTTAGATATCAGGACAAATTGTGCGTGCCAAATATATATGATCTGAGATCTAATATTATTGCAGAGGCTCATGGCTCCAGGTATTCCATTCATATAGGTTCCACCAAGATGTATCATTATCTCAAGAAGATCTATTGGTAGGAAGGTATGAAGCGAGATATCTCTAAGTTTGTGGAGGAGTGTCCCAATTGCCAATAGGTTAAGGCCGAACACCTTAAGTCTAGAGGTCTTACCTAGTCGATTGATATCCCAACATGAAAGTGGGAGGCTATTAATATGGACTTTGTTGTTGGTCTGCCCAGGACCAGATGATTCTATTTGGGTCATTGTTGATAGGATGACTAAGTCTGCTCACTTCATTCCTGTGAAGTCTACACTTACAGAGCCGAAGATTATGCCAAGCTATATATTGATTAGATAGTGAGGTGGCATGGGATCCCTTTATCTATCATTTCTGATAGGGGAGACCAGTTCACTTATCACTTTTGGAGATCTTTCCAAAAGAGCTTGGGTACACAGGTCAAACTCAGCACTGCTTTTAACCCTTAGATGGATGGACAAGCAGAGAGTACCATTCAGATATTTGAAGACATGCTGAGAGTGTGTGTTATTGACTGCAAGGGGAGTTGGGATGATCACTTGCCACTAATTGAGTTCTCTTATAATAATAACTACCATTCCAGTATTGGGATGGCACCTTTTGAAGAACTGTATGGCAGGAGATGTAGGTCTCCAGTTTGGTGGTTTGAGGTAGGAGAGTCTGTCATCCTTAGCCCTAAGATCATACATGAGGCTATGGAAAAGGTGAGGATGATCAGGGATAGATTGGCTACTGCTTACACTCGTCAGAAGTCCTATGCTTATAACAAAAAGAGGGCTCTTGAATTTGAGGTAGGTGATCAAGTCTACTTGATGATATCACCCATGAAATGGGTGATGAGGTCTGGTAAGAAAGGGAAGTTGAGTCCGAGGTATATAGGTCCTTATGAGATCTTACAACGAGTAGGGAATGTTGCCTACGAACTGAATGTTTCAAGTTTCGATGCTTAAAAAATGTCTAGGTGATCCAGCCTCCATCCTACCTGTTGAGGGGTTAGGAGTCGATGAGAACCTTTCCTATGAAGAGGTTCCAGTTGAAATTTTAGATCGCCAAGTGAAGCGACTGAGCAATAAGGAGGTTGCCACCGTAAAGGTGTTATGGAGGAACCACCTTGTTGAGGGAGCAACATGGGAGGCCGAGGCCGACATGAGATCCCGTTACCCTCACTTGTTTAGTTCTTGAGGTTAGATATACCCTTCCTAAGTCTTATTTTGTTTAGGAAACTCTAAATTTTAGTGCATTAGTCGGTGTTGGTTTTTTTAGTCCATAACTGTGTGTTTTAAACTAGCACTATATGAGTTGATATGAGTTCATGCTTGCATTCATATTTTTGTTTTTGTATAGCGTTGACATGATTTTTGTGTCGCATGAGTTGTGATGTGCATTAAGTTAAAGTAAGATTGAGAAGGAAGTTCATCAATCTGAGATATAAAGCTTCAGATAAGCTTTGAGTGATGTGCATCATCCAGAGTAAGTTGTTAATCACATATTCACAAAGAGTAACGTTTCAAGTATGTTGATGTGTTTTTTGAAAATACCCTCTTTGATTCAAAATGATGTGTAGTGTCATTCGGGGACAAATGTTTCTAAGGGAGGATAATGTAACATTCCAGAAAATGTACTTGTCTAGTGAAGATCCTATTAGGTTTTAAGAATATGTATTGGGTTACATAGGCATCCCAATGCCCAATATTGAGTAATATTGGGCATATTCGAGAATATTGGCATAAGGGTGTTAGCCAAATTTTATGTATTGACAAGTAACTTAACATACACTCCAATCCAAGCTTGCTTAGGAATTGTACCTGCAATGAAGACCATAAGATAAAATTCTTAATTTCTTCAATTCTTATTTTCATCGCTTAACACACATTAGGTACTAGGCATCTAAGTGTCAAGCCTAGGTACCATAGGACATGATCATTTAAAATGATTATGTAGATTAAGCAGTGCTCAAGGACATAGTGAGGATCCTTGGAAAATAAGTGAACTTTCCAAGTGCAAATACAGAGTGCACAGCTAGGGAAAGTTCACGGCAACACATGTGCTCACATGTGCTACCGGCCGAGAGACCAAGCCCAACCGATTCGGTTAGGGCAGTTAGGGGAAAGACACACGTCGGGTCAAGCCACGTGGGGTCGAGCTTCCTAACCAGTCCTAGGCTCTAACTAACTTAAATAACTAGCTAACTAACCTAGTACTAACTAAAATGAACTAACTAGTGCACCCGACAACCTAAGACCTAACCGGGTGACACTAGCCGAGTGACTAACTAAAGAAACATCCTAGTACCTAACCTAGGATGGTCCAAAGGGGTTACTTATGGTCCTAGCGACTTAGGGGGTAGTTTACTAATTACCCTAGGTCACTTAATTAATTAAATGAGAACCTTAATTAATTAATTTAAATGGTCAAACCGAGACCCTTAGTAAATTTTCAGATTTTGGCTAAGTCAAATGTTCTTCTATTTTTAGTCAATTTAGGAGGGGCATTTTGGTAATTAGCTAATTGATTTATTTAATTAAGTTAATTAGTCTAAGTTGAATTAGTCAATATTCAGTTTATAAGACATAGAATGACGTTTAATCATTAGAAAACCTACGACTGAAAAACAGTGAACAACGTAAGAAAAACCTTAGGCGATTTCAAGGTAGTTCTTCAAGGTTTTCGTGCAAAGTACAGGGTGATCTTCGTAGATTCAATTCTACAGTAAGGTATGGGTTTTCTATCTTGGATTCCTTTCCCGAGGAGGCTTTTCAAACGTTATCACATGTTCATCTCCCTAGTTCTCCCTATTTCTGATTCTAGTAGTATGTATATTGTAAATCTTGAGCATCTTGTTGGTATGTGGTGCTAACTGATCATTATGTGTAGGTTTCTATGATTGATAATGTTGCATGAGACCTATAGGTTAGATCCGTATGATTAGAGTATTATTCATATGAGATAAGAAATATTGTAATGCCTAATTGTGTTCGAGAAGATGAAATTATTATAAGTCGTTCATTGAAGTGTGCGTATATGCAAATCATAGGTTAAAAGTTGGCGTTCTTAACATGATGATATTACTTTAATATATTTTTGAAGTAATTGACTTGGCTAGTAATAATGTCATGACAAGTGTTTATTGAAAGTTTGATTTGTACCAACAAATTGGCTAGCAAAACTATGTCCAAAATATTATTTCAAAAATATGAACTCAAAACATAAGGTATGCCAATCATTGAGACAAGTCCCAACATACCCTATTCTGAACATAGTAGCACATTGAATAAGTCCTTATAACTTTCATAAAGAATGGTACAAGACTACCAAATAACGTTAAACAAGATAAGGTGATTAATGAAAGAACTAAAATCTTATGAGTTATGAAATTTACCTCATATAGAGTGTTAAAGAAAGTGAGACACGTCTCACTTACACTTAAATAATTATGTCAAAGATACTCACAAAAGAGGGTGTTAGAAATCGTGAGACAAGTCTCACTCACACCATGATGATAATGTAAGAATTAAGTTCACATTCATCAAGTAAAGAAAGGGATGACCAATCATCCATTGAGCTAAGTATACCTCATACTAGAAGCCAACTTCCATAATGTTTGAGTCAACTGTAAAAGTTTTAAAGTATAATAAATCTGAGCTAAGCACCAATAGACTAGCAATGAGCTTGTGCCAGCACATGTAAGCCTCATGAGACGAGATCACCACCAAGGTGGACCAGGGTCTCCGAAGTCTCCTACTCTTTGAACTATGTTGCCATCATAGGAACTAGCTAGTGGATTCAGCCTAAGAAAGCTAGGCAGTATTCGGTTTCACTTTGGCCGGTGAACCACCTTTTTTCTGTGTGGAGAAGACATTGGATTTCATGTTAGCTCACATAATCTATGTCGGTTAAATGCTCAAGGAAGTATTTTGTTTCCCTTTAGCCGTGAACCACCTCTTTTTGGTGTGGGGAAGACACTGGATTCGGTGTCACTTTAGCCGGTGAACCACCTCTTTTCAGTGTGGGGAAGAAACTAGATTCGTTTTCACTTTAGACGGTGAACCACCTCTTTTTAGTGTGGGGAAGACACTGGATTCAGTTTCACTTTACCCGGTGAACCACGTCTTTTCGATGTGGGGAAGACACTGGATTCAGTTTCACTTTAGCCGGTGAACCACCTCTTTTCGTTGTGGGGAAGACACTGGATTTCATGTTAGCTCACATGATCTATATCAGTTAATGCTAAAGTTTTCAGCAAGAAAGTAAGAAATAAAGAAAGTAACATGTTCAAAGTGAACAACAGATCAAAGAAGAAGAAATGGAAGTTCAAAGTGAACTAAGTAAGCAAAATCATAAGAATATCAATCATCAGGGTTTGATAAGAATGAAGTCTTAACAGTTATTGGTTTATGCCAATATTGGAGTATGAATATATGCCCCAAGATCTATATATTATGTAAATAATCAAACAATAGGCATAGCCAATAAAGATTGGCTTATAAATACATTCATACCCAATTTAACAAGAATGAAAAATCTAACTTGTGAGTAAGGTAGCCAAATCATTTCCTTAGTCTTTTGGATTACTTACTCGATTCATTTTAGGTATGGGACTACAATGAATCATTGCGCTTTTAAGTAAAACATAGTATCAAAGGAGAGCATTGAACTACACAACAAAAAGAAGAAAAGACTGAAAAATAAACTGAGGCTCAGAAAGAGAGCTCTCGACCTAAGGGAGCAAAAATAATAAATTTAGCTTGAGTTGTTCTAAAATTATGCCCATGATTCCAAGGTCTTATGATCATATATAAAATGAGTTGTGTGCTTTAAATGCATGAAAATATGTCATATTCATAGCATGATTCATAAATAACTAATTAGAAACTGAGGTGACTTCACTTTCCAGAAACGGCATATTGCAATAGGAAGAGCTTTCGTTGATCATGCATAGTCCTTATGTGCTTATGTGCATACAGCCATACTTAGTACAAGTGTGTACTAACCCCATATACTATTACTATTTTTGTAGGTGCAGGTCCTTGAGAAGAATGAAGATTCGTTGAAGCGGTTTGGACTAGCATCTCCAGTCTTTGGTAGGTCCTCTTGAGTTTGAGGATGCCTACGTTTATTATTCTAGCTTAGTACATTAGACATAGCTAGTGTATGTTGTCCCTAGCGTTTCATTTCAAACATTTGTTCCAGCATTTGTATTAAAACCTATTTGGCAAACTATTACTAATATTATGATTCTTCATTTAAACTGTTTAATCTATTGATGGTTGCTTTATGTTGAGATATTAGTATATCACTCTTATGAAGTTAAATGAAGTCTATGTACACTTCAGTAAGTATTAAAAACTTTTCAATTTTCTATAAATTTAACTGTATGATTGTGATGAAAGCTAAGAAGAGGCTTGTCTGCGACCTCAGAGAGGTTAGCGACGCCGGTCTCATCTAGGGTCTAGGATCCGCGTGTGACATTTATGGTATGTGTTGTAAGGAGTTGTGATGTACTCCTATGAGATGTGACTCATTATGATTTTATGTTGTTGATTTCTTGGGCTGCTAGTATAGAGTCCTTTCCTACCCTCTAAAAGATTTTAGTGTCATTCGGGGACGAATGTTCCTAAGGGGGGATAATGTAACACTGTGGAAATGTCATGAATTAGACTAGAGCCTTATATAATAAATAATGTTTAAAATGATGTTTCCAGACCTATATTAATGTAATAAACTTATTTGGAAAAGGTTAGAGCCAAAACGACAAAGAAAGACCTTGACATCCGGAAACTAGCTAATTTTAAGTAGTTGACGTCCCTATGTTTTGTGATGGTTTAGAGGTGTCAAATGAATTCCAAAACTTGTAATGAGACCTTGGATAGGTAGTATGTAGTACAAAGGGTCCATACGTCCGGTAACGACACCCCAAGGACCACCCGAAGGGTCCTTGGGGAGGACCCCAACATGGGTAGGCAGGCTGCCAAAGTAGCCTGCGCGAGTAAGATTCGAACATGTAGTGTGCGACACGAGATGGACACGACGTGTTCTGACTGAAGATTTGAGAGGAAGCCTCGCGACGCGAGGCTGACACGCACCTCACTGCCTCATCTAAAAAATTAATAAAAATAACGGGAATTAGCCCCACAACGCGCAGCTACTTCCCAGAATAGTAAAAGTCGTATTTTTGGTAATTTAACTTATTAAAAAAAATCATTTAAGTGGAGGGTCTTTTGGGTAATTCATAGGACGACTATTTATTGACATTAGGTCAGTTTTATACCACTCTTACACGTCCCAAATCAGATCAAATGAGATTTCTCTAAATCTCTCAAGAACACTCTGTTTTCCAAACTCCATTGAAGAACAATAAAAGCTTACGGAAGAAGATGAAGATTCTGAAGTTTCCAATCAGATTTCGTGGATTCTTCATCTATAAGGTATGTGTTTTTCACTCTTGGGATTCCTTTCCCCAAGAGTTCCTTTCAAGATAAGTTTTCAAGAACTTCAAATACTAGGGTTTTTACTCTACAAAACGGATTTTCTTCCTAACCCTAGATTTATGATTTTCAATGAAAAGTAAACATTTTCTATAGTTAATTTCACACGAATTGATGAGTATTTGATGATAATGTTTGAATGTCGTGTGATACATTATCTTTCTCAAAGTGATGGTTTTGAATGGATTGTTTCTAGTATTTGATAACGTGTAAACGTTAAGATTAGAATTTAAGGTTTGAATGAACCCTTTAACGACCCGTTTCCCTTCTCCTACACTATGCATTGATCTTGTATATGATTTGATGAGTTGTTCTTGATTATGCCATTGAGTATTTAACTATGTTTGATTATGAAGATTGTATGATGAATAAGGTTCTTGGAAGCAAGAGGTAAGTCTTCTAAGTGTGATTACTCTTAAATGTTTATGTTAGCCTATAAACTGTAATGCTATGTTATTAAAAGTATGTATGATGTTGCTATATGTATATGTTGGGCTATAAACATGTTATTTGTGAGATCATGATAAGAATACGAAAATGCAAGTTATGATATTCTCTTGTAAGCTTTACACAAGATGATTATGCCATGTTAGTCTCACAAACGAAAGTGTATGATGAAAGGCAATTCAGATCTAATCTAAAAGAGCTCATGATCATGTTATACAAGGAGTTAACCTCCTATGACCTATGATAAGTTTATGATAAAAGACAACTTAAAGGTTATTCAAGAAAGGAACTTAAGCTAAGCACCGATGAACTAGATATGAGAAGTCTCCCTTCCCTAGTTGGAAGGTAGGTTCACAATGATTCTCATGAGATTGAGGCTGCCATGTAATGTGGAACTATAGGTCTCTAATAGATCTCCTAGTTCTTGAACTATGTATCCACCATAGGATACTAGATAGTGGATCCACCTAGAAAGCTATGTCATGTTAGGTTCTACATTGGCCGGTAGACCACCTTCTTTCTGTGCGGGGTTTTATGAAACCGGATTCCATGTTTAGCTCACATGGTCTATGTCGGTTAAGGTGAATGTTCCCTCATGTAAAATGAAAGACAAGTAAATAAATATTGACTAGGGTGACTTGAGGAGTTTGCTTAGTATAGGTAGGGGTATGGGACTCTACTTGAAAATGCATTGACTCTATGGGAAGTCCTAGGAGATTGTTCTTATGTAATATGATGATATGAAAGTTATGTGTTTATGATATATGATGTTACTCTTATATGAATGTTGGTTATTATGATGAATATTTTATTAGGTTTTATTATTATATGGAGTGATGACTACTTATGTTACATATTATAAGAAGCAAAGCTTTACTCATGGTCTCCTATCTTATCTACTTGGTTGTGTGTGGTTATGGGGCTTCATATGACCATTGCACTTGTAGGGTGGGGATGAAGTCATTGGTAAGTGTTTTGTATGTTATGTTTATATGATCTATTGAATATGAAATGTTAACATGGCTCTATGATAATATGTCCTTGATTATGATCATGTTTTAAGTTGATGAAATCCTTAACTTGTATATGCTATATAGTATGTGCATTGAAGACTTTCACATGACTTAGCATGTTTTCTAATGAGATGATAAATGATCCTTTTTCATGCACTAACCCCGTTACTTTATGTTACTACAACTGTAGGTTTCGGCCATTGAAGTATAAGGAGGTCGATTTGAAGAAGCTTGGAACTCTTTCTCCAAGTCTTGGTAGGTCCTCATGTTCGAGGATTCTATCTTTCAATTTCCTGCTTTATGAAGACATTAGTAGATTTTAAGAGTATTATATTTCCATTTATGTTCTTTGGATTCTTTTGTATTAAGGACTATATGGTATATTGACTATTATTGGCTAAGTCCAGATTTGCACTCTTAGATTGTTTTATATATGTGAGAAAGATTTCTAGATTATCGTATGTCCGTATGTATTCTAAGTATAAAGTCTAAGTATACTTCAATAGTATGTTAAAAGTTTTAAATTTTCCGCAAATTTTACTGATCACATGTTATGACGAATGCTAAGGGCTTCTCTGAGTCCTCTGAGAGGACGACGACGCCGATCTCATCTAGGGTGTGTTCTCTGGGTGTGACAGCTCAACTGGCTCAAAAATGGGCAAAAACCTTGCCCTGCGACGCAGGGCTGTCAAGAACCATTGTGTATAGAAATTTTCCAGAACCAAGATTTCAAAATGCCTCCACGATGCGTAAATTCCCAGGTTTGGTCGGGTCATTGTTTAGTAAAATTTGAGTTGGTTAAAATGTCTAATAAGTGCAGGGGTCTTTTGGGTAATTTGGGGATTGACGGTTATTGATATTTTTATACCCATAAACTCATCAATATAGCTAAACCCTTAACTCAAAACAAAACCTCTCCATTCTTCTCTCCAAAACTCCATTGTTGAAACTTGGGAGCTCCAAGGAAGAAGACTGTTTTTCTCAAGTTTTTGTCCATCAATCTTGTGGTCTTTTCATAACAATTAATGTATGGTGTTTAATCCTTGAATCCTCTTCTATTCAAGGAGCCAATTTCAAGTGGTTTCAAAGATGATAAAAAACAGCAAATCGTCTATTTTGAAATTCTAGGCATGTGTTCTTGTATAAAAGGTTCTGAATCAATGTTTTAGGATTGAATTGATGTTAATAAAATGTTTTAATGATAGAATTCCTATGAAACTATGCCAATCATGAACTCCTTATTTTGACTATATTATGAGTGATTTGATCATGTCGCTATATTATTGAATTCATGTGTAGTTTACTTTTGGTTATTGGATTATAAAATAATTATGTTAGAATTGTATGTAGGCTTTCATAAAATGATGAATTCAAATTGTATTACCTTAGATCATAGTATATTGTAATGATTGATTGAATTGGTGATCATGGACATTGGTAAGGGCCTTTGAGTATTGAGTTGGATTGAATTGGTTATGGATCGAAGTTGCGAGATTGAATTGGTGGTACGCTACCCTAACACTCTCTATATTATGTATTATAGGTCTTGAATTATGATGATGATTGGTATGGTCCACTTATGGTGGCGGTGCTTATGTGTTATACTTGAGATGATGTAGCCTCGTCGGCATTACTTTATGAATTGTATTGGACATGTATTTGTCGACATTACTTTATGAATAGTGATATTAACATGTGAAGACTTGAATATGATCAATGTGAAGGACTATGTGATATATGTGTATGTGTGGGATTGAACTCTTTTAATTTACGATATGTGATCATGATAGACTAGGGTGATGTCTATAGTTGTGTTACTAGTGTATCTTGATAAGTTGACTTGATTATTCCTATACGATACTTGAATACTATTGAATACATTATATGAATATGATGTGTGTTTCTTATTAGGAAGACTATGTTCCTCTACCTGATACATGCTAATTAGATGAATATGAACAACTCGACTTTGTAGGCTCATGCACGTTTGTATTTTATGTGTATGGATGAACGTTGAAAGAAAGTCTAGGACCGGTAGAACGAAGAAATTGTACCCTTATAAGTATGACTAATATGTGGAACCTTCTATATAGAAAGAAGTTTAAGAAAGATCTATCCTTATAGACCATTGAGTGGCAGCCCTAGTGGCCCATCTTTTGTAGGTGCATTATGACTAGGTAATAACTAAGAGATTGTACCTTTTCTTATACCCCTTTGTATTGAACGTACTCTATGAGAACAAAGCCTAGCACTGAGTGAATATGTTACGGTTTATAGATCTACTTAAGAAGGAGACTAGATTACAATGTACCTCTACTTGAGAATGAGACTAGAGTACATAAAAGTCCTTGATATTCCTTAACAATGTGACTCCATGTGATGTGTCCTACTTCTACCCTTGGCAACTAGAACACCCTCCATCGAAGTAATTTAATGCATGTTCTCATCATGACTAGCTAGTATGGTCTGTGTAATTTAATGCATGTTCTCATCATGTGGAATACATTGTAGTGTTTGATAAGTTTACAACGTTTAGGTAGTGGAATGGGACGCTATCTAGACATGGCACGAGTAGTCTTTGATGGTGCTAGAGTGTAGGTTCCCTAGGTCTTTATAAGACAATTATATGAAGTCCTTAATGAATGAAATGTCTACTAATTGACTTAATGAATGATTATGACTTTAGCTAATGTACATTTACTAGAATGTCCTCTATCTAGGGTAGCTTTAAGGGTTGCTTAGGTAAGCTTGAAGACGATGTATGGGTGGTCTCTTCATGTCCTACTTAGGTGAATCTTTGAGTAACCTTAGGTGGTGAGTAAATGAAAGAAAAATGGAACAATCTTATCTTAGGTAGTCTTAAGAATTGTTTTGATAGGCTTGAAGAGGGTGTATGGGTGGTCGCTTCTTGTCTTACTTAAACAAGTCTTAGGATAACCTTTGATGGGAGGTGCATACATTTATATTGTGGAATGTGACTTATATGTATATATGTTGACTTTTAAGTTAACCTTATACTTGTCTTATGAAGTTTCTCCAAAAAGAGCATGGTTCATACAAATGTCTGTTTAGCATGATATTATTGCATATCACCTACTTAGTACATACAATGTGCTAATTCCATATGTTGTTCACTTCTAAGAGTGTAGGTGGCTCTTGAGAGGTGTTCGGGAGGTGAAGCTTTGATACTAGCAATCATTCAAGCAAGAGTTGTGATATGTCCTCAATCGATTCAATGACACCAATATGCTTAGATTTTCTAGTTATAGAAATTGTAATAGACATTGTTAATTCGTATTCTATTGTAGTATGGGCTGTGACCTAACTATGTTTCATCATGAGTCTAACTTTGCTACTTAGAGACTTAGCGTTTATATTGTTTCTATAAATGAGATTTTTAAATGTGCTGTGAATTTTTTTAATTCCGCACTACTTTTCATATATGTTTATGCAATGAATTGTACAAAAGGTCCTTTACAAGACCTCCGAGATGTCAAGTACGCCGTGTTCCGATGCAAGGATGCCCTATCTTCTATGGGGTACTCTTTGTTTGTTACAAACTGGGTATCAAAGTATAAGGGCATCAAGTAGTCTTCAGGATTAAAAGTCTCATAAAAGCCATGTCTAGTAGAGTCTTGTTCATTAGTGTGAGTCGCGACACATCCATGAGTGAGAGGCTATATGATGATAGAGTTTCCCTTCTTTTCTACTCTTGTGTCGTGCCGCAGAGATTATAAGTTATAAGTGTACTTTCTTAATGTTTTCTCATATGTTTATAGGAGATGAATACGAGGAGGACACCAGCTAGGAGGGTTGATGAGGAGGTTGTGATTGGGGGAGTTCCTCGCCGAGGTAAACAAGTGCACCAAGGTGGACAAGGCCCATAAGGTGTGCAAGTTCCTCAAGGTGAGCAAGTCCCTAATGTTGTTCAAGGGGAGGAGGTTCCGGTGGTTCCCCGGTTATGGCTAGGGGAGAGATTAGAGAGGCTCTTCTTACCCTAATCCAAGCTATGAAAACTCAAGTGAATAGAGACATTGGGACTAGGGTGAATACTATGGAGAGTACTATGACCTCTAAATTGAGGGACTTTGTGAGGATGAATCCTCCTATCTTCTTTGGTTCTGAGGTGGGAGAAGATCCCCAAACTTTCTTGGATGAGGTGTACCAAATAGTGCATTCTATGGGAGTGACCTCTAAGGAGAAAGCGGATTTAGCTTCGTACAAATTGAAATGTGTTGCTCAAGTATGGTGTACTCAATGTAAAGATAATAGGCCGGTTGAATTGGGTCCCTTAGAGTGGGAAGAGTTTAAGGAAGCATTCTTAAAAAGGTACTTTCCCCGTGAGAAGAGGGAGGTTAAGATTGAAGAGTTTATCAACCTTAGGCAAGGTAACATGAGTGTTTAGGAATATTCCTTAAAGTTTATCCAATTGTCCAAATATGCTCCATCCTTGGTGTCTAACCCATGGGATGAGATGAGTAGGTTTTTGACCGGTGTTTCAGATATTGTGAAGGAAGAGTGTTGTACGGCTATGCTCCATGGTAACATGACTCTACCTAGATTATTGTGTATGCTCAATCAATTGAAGAGTTCAAACATTGGAGAGAAGTAGGGATGCTAAGAGGGGAAGAAACGGTAAGCAAGTTCAACCTAAGTTTAACAAAAGGACTCGAAATCAAGATGGTTCAAGTGCTTCTAAGGCTAACTATGAGAGAGGTGGTGGTCCCCAAGTGGTTAAGCCTACTTGTGCTACTTGTGGGAAGAAGCACTTTGGGAAGTGTCTAGCTGGTACTAGTGGGTGCTTTGGTTGTGGAAATGATGATCACAAGGTGAGAGATTGTCCTATTATTGAGGCTAGAGGAAGAGAGGCCAATAAATTTCCTCCTAATTCTCTAGATGGTGGTGCACAAATGAGGAACCTTTTCTATGCTCTCCGATCCAAAGGAACAAAAACGGATGATTATGATGATGCCGGTAAGTTATAGTTGTCTCTCTTTAGTTGTTATGGGTTCCTTCTATGTGGGGGAGTATGGTGAGAGATATAATACCATAGTAGCATGTTGCACTGTGTTTAGGAGTATTGTTGAAATTGAATTTCATTGATTCCTTGCATTTTGTATTTTAAGAAGTTATAAATTCGTTCTAAATTTAGTTCGTAGGGTTTTATCTCTCATGTTGTCATTCTTCCATCATAAATTACTTAGGAGTTGCATTTTTTTGAAATTTGAGCATGATTCACTGTAAAGAAATTGGTGCTCACTGTAAAGATTTTGAAATTTTGACTAAATTGTTCTTTCATGAAAAATTGTTATATGTGTATAGAGATGCATATGAGCATTATAATATGTGGAGAAGGAAGTTCCTCCTATATGAAATGAAAAATGTGAGTCTTATTGCATGATGAGTTATAGATATAGTTCCTACCCTCTTGTTGTGTTTTGAGTCTCTTTGTTATGTGGAGTTGATATTCTTCCTAGCTAAGTGTATTGAATATGATCTTGTATGGTTATGAGCTGCTACTCTTTGAGTCTTATCCTAAGTTGGTGATATCCCGACCTTAATTCAATCTTGGAAAAGTATCTAGCACCTTGGAGTTGATCAAATAGTTCATCAATCCGAGGGAGAAGATACTTGTTCTTTATGGTGACCTTATTGAGTTGACGATAATCAACGCACATTCTAAGGGAACCATCCTTCCTCTTCACAAACAAGACCAGAGCACCCCTTGGAGAAATACTAGGTTGAATGAAACCATTGTCTAGTAAATCTTTGAGTTGGAGCTTCAACTCTATTAATTCGTCCGGAGCCATCCGATAAGGAGGAATTGAAATGGGGTTCGTATCCTGTAATAAGTCAATGAAAAAGTCAATTTCCCGTCTGGGAGGAACTCCATGAAGGTCATCAGGAAAAACCTTCAGAAATTCCCTCACTACGGGGACCGACTCAATAGAAGGAGTTTCACATTCTAGATCTTTAATCCTCATCACACAGTATAGACAACCCTTGGCTATCATCTTGCAAGTCTTCAAGCAAGAAATGATTTGACCCCTTGGAATAGAATTTCCCCCTTTCCACTCTCTAATGGGTTCATTTGGAAATTGAAACTTCATTACCCTCGTTCTACAGTCTATGGAAGCAAAACAAGCATGAAGCCAATCCATTCCGAAAATGATATCAAAATCAAACATGTCAAGTTCTACCAATTCAACAAGAGTAACTCTATTGGGCAGCATTACAAGATATTTCCTATAGACTCTCTTTGCCACTACCAAGTCACCAATTGGGTTACGAACCGAAAGAGTTCAATCAAAACATCGGGAGGTATATCAAACTTCCAAGATACCAAAGGTTTAACAAAAGAAAGGGTGGACCTGGATCAAGAAAAGAATAAACATTAATAGAAAGACTTGTAACATGCCAGTCACAACATTGGGAGAGCTGTCACATCCGGGGAGCAGCCCCTAGAAGTAACATGGCGTACTTTACCTCTAGGAGGTCTTAGACAAGCCCATAGTTATCATTCATCGCATCGTCATAGTAAATTCAGAGGAAAATTTAAAACTTTTCATAGCACATCTTATGCTAGAAACATCACTTCATATATATATAAAATATAAGTCATAATACATATTTAAACCTTAAGTCTCTTTTCATCTTAGACTCAACAACATTAGAGTACATTAGGGACACGACCCTTAAAACATAAGAGATAAGTATTACTTTATACACTTTAAAGTAAACTAATCATTAGGACATCCTTGGAATTAGGATTCCTTTCCTTGAGCTTCGGAATCACATATCAAGTTCCTCAATCATATAGACATCCTTTAAGCATCCATAATCTAAACTTTGTGTAAAAAGTAGAGAAGAATGGAGTTAGTACAAGAATGCACTAAGTATGACAACCATGCAAAAACATGCATTTAAAAGGGACATTTTCTTGAAATCATACTTCATTCCTTTTGGAGTAACTCTTCATAAAAACTTTGTACAATAGAACTTATATCATTCACATACTTCATATAGACATATTGAAAGGCAAATTACCATATAAGATCACATATAGAATTTAAGGCATTTTAAAGTCACATTAGAGTGAGCTATTTCCTTCCTTACAGTGAGCTGTCTTTTCTTTTATTCATTAACCTCTCAAGTAACCCTCTAGTGATACTTGGTGCAATGCATACCCTTACGGTAACAAGGAAAACATGCATACAACCTACATAAGCCAACACATATCATCATAGAAGTATAGCCCATTACAAGACACATTCAAGTCAATACAATAAGGCATTACAGTGAACTTTACGTCTTATTCACATATACCAATTTCACTTCATATAAACATTGAAAGACCTTACATAATCTCAATCAAAGTCTACTAGTGCAATGTACATGTGAATCCCCATCACCTCACACATACTTAGTAAGCCTATCACGAGACCATAAGCCTTAACATCCAATTCATACTTCAACATAGTAAGAGAAGACAACTTCATTCATGTCAAGCAAGACCTTCATCATATAGTCAATAAGACCAAAATTATGCATATCATCTCATCATGTAGACACTAACACAAGGTCATGCAAGAGAATTATAACATGTACACATACATTATGCCACCTTCCTAGAACTCCCCTAGAGAGCTACTTGTGAAATGTCTAGGTTGGTTTATTACTTCCACCTATCCTAAGTATCTTCCCTTAGGTTATCCTAGTTAGGATCCTTAATCATTTACTTCCATTGTCCATTTTACTTTAGGGAAACTATAGCCTTAACTGACACTAAGACCATAGGTGCTAAACATGGAATTTGGTGTTGTAGAGCCTTACACCAATGGAAGGTGTTCCACTTATCCAAATTAGAACCTTCGCATATACCCTAGCATCCTAAGTGAATTCACTTGTTAGATCCTATGTGGCAAGCATAGTTTATGGAACTAAGAGATAGGTATGATCCCTCTACATGTCATTTGGCAATTGGGGCTTCATCTCAAGAGAAATCATGGGTGAACCTTCCTCAAAGTGAAGCCACAACCTCATGTGGATCCATAGGTGATTATTCCTCTAAGGGAAATCAACACTCTATAAGGAAAAAATGGTGAATCTTCCTCCAAGGGAAGTCAACACCTCTCATTGTCAAGTTTACTCGGTGCTAAGCTAAGTTCCCTTTATTAAAAGCCTTTATTAACATTATGTCATAAAAAATAGGCTTAGGATATTTGTTCCTCATTGCTTATAGCGTATTCAAGCACCCGTCTAGTCTTAGAGTACTCTTGGGCACACCTTTCAAGGCCTCTCTATTTACTAGATGATCATCCATGTGTGTAGTTACTTATATGTGAGAAAATCTTTCACATAACACATAAATGTCACACATGTTCATATATCAATGCATAAGTCAATAGGTATAACAATATGAGCAATCCTTTCATATAAACACACTAAGAAACTATGCACATTCATACTTACATCACATTATATAAGTCATATTCATAATATACCCATACAATTATTTTCATATACATAGAAACCAAACATAGGAATTATCCTATCAAGGTACACATGTGCAATGCATAGACAAGTCCCATACCCTTGCCCATACTATTACACCTATCAAGTCATCCTAGGTAAGGAAACACATATCATACTTTCATAGACATAAGCTTAACATGCATAGTAGTAGACACTAGTGAATATGAGAACTACATTTCATTTAGACACCATGACCTATACTACTTGTAAACATGCATGTGTGTACATTAGTCAATATGATCACATAATGTCTATCAACAACAGATTGAGACAGCCACCCTCTTAGACCATAATACACTTTCAAGCATAGACCACACAACACCCAATAGCATAGGAGACAAGTCAACTTCATATTACACTTAAGACTCCTAAGTTTTGCTATTCATGCATTTACATAGGGGTACATAGGTAAGGGATTATTCACCATTTTACTCATCAATGGAAGCACCTACACATTACCCTAACATAAATATACACATGCTTATACAATAGACATACAACCTAGATCACAAGTAGAATAGGAAAGTAGTCATAAGCTTCACATAGTGTGATCATCATAACCACATATTCATATACTCATCAATTTTCCATCATGTCCATAATCAACACATATATAGTGTCACACCCGAATCCTAGACCCCAGATGAGACCGGCGTCGTTAACCTCTCAGAGGTCGCAGACAAGCCTCTTCGCTTTCATTATAATCATAAAGTTAAATTTTACGGAAAATTAAAAACTTTTAATATACTAATGAAGTATACTTAGACTTCATAATTAAGATTCATAAAGATATACGATGTTCTAAAATTGTCTCACATATATAGAAACTATCTAAGAGTGCAAATCCAGACTTAGCCAATAGTAGTGAATATGCCATATAGGCCTTAATCCAAAGAATCCAAAGAACATAAATGGAAATCTAAAAACTACTAAATCTTCATAACACTGGAAAATTGAAATGGTAACGTCCCAAACGTGAGGACCTACCACGACTTGGAGAAAGAGTTCCAAGCTTTGTAATATCGACTTACTTAACTTCAATGACCGGAACCTACAATTGTAGTAATATAAAGTATTGGGGTTAGTACGCCACATGTACTAAGTATAGGTATATGCACATAACACATAGGGGAATGCATGAAAAAGAATCATTTATCATCTCTTTAGAAAACATGCTAAGTCATAAGAAAATCTTCAATGCACATACCATATAACACATACAAGTTAACGATTCCATCACTTAACACATCATCACAATAAAAGACATATTCTCATAGAGTCATGTTTAACATTTCATATTCAATAGATCATATAAACATAATATAAAAGACACTTACCAATGATCCCATCCCCAACCTACAAGTGCAATGGTCATGTGAAGCCCCATAACCCCACACAACCAAGTAGATAAAATAGGACACCATAAGTAAAGCCTTGCTTCATATAACTTGTAACATAGTTAGTCATCACTTCATATAGCAATATAACCAAATAACATATTCATCATAATATCCAACATTCATATAAAAGTAAAATTATATATCTTAAACATATATCTTTCATATCATCATATTACATAAGAACAATCTGCTAGGATTTCCCTTAGAGTGAACTTGTGCAATGTCTAGGTAGCGTCTCATACCACTACCTATACTAAGCAAACTCATCGAGTCACCCTAGTCAACGTTCATTTACTTGTATTTTATTTTACATAAGGGAACATACGCATTAACCGACATAGACCATGTGAGGTAAACATGGAATCCAGTGTCTTCCCCACATCGAAAAGAGGTGGTCTACCGGCCAAAGTAGAACCGAACGTGACGTAGCTTTCTAGGTGGATCCACTAGCTAGTATCCTATGGTGGCAGCATAGTTCAAGAACTAGGAGATGTTTAGAGACCCATAGTTCAAAATTACATGGCAGCCTCAATCTCATGAGAATCATTGTGAATCTACCTTCCCGCTAGGGAAGGGACACTTCCCATATCTAGTTCATCGGTGCTTAGCATAAGTCCCTTTCTTGAAATAACCTTTAAGTTTTCTTTTATCATAAACTTATCATAGGTCATAGGAGATTATCTCCCTATATAACATGATCATGAGCTCTTTTAGATTAGATGAGAATTGTCCTTTCATCGTAACTTTTCTTATGTGAGATTAACATAACCTAATCACCTTGTGTAAAGCATACAAGGGATATCATAAACTTGCATATTCGTATTCTTATCATGATCTTACAATTTACATATTCATAGCCAGCATATTCACATAGCAATATCATACATACTTTTCATAACATAGCATCATAGTTTATAGGCTAACATAAACATTTAAGAGTAATCACACTTAGAAGACTTACCTCTTGATTGCATGAACCTTATTCATCATGCGATATTCATAATAATACTTAGTGAAATACTCAATGACATAATCAAGAACAACTCATAAAATCATGTACAAGATCAATGCATAGCGGGGGAGAAGGTAAACGGGTCATTAAAGTGTTGATTCAAACCTTAAATTCTAATCCTAACGTTTTCACGCTATGAAATACTACAAACTACCCATTCGAAACCAACACATAGAGTAAGATCATATATCACACGACATTCAAACATTATAAATCAATTACTCAACAATTCGTGCGAAATTGAATATAGAAAATGTTTACTTTTCATTAAAAATCATAAATATAGGGTTAGGAAGTAAATCCGTTTTGTAGAGTAAAAACCCTAGTATTTATAGTTCTTGATAACTTATCTTGAAAGGACCTCTTGAGGAAAGGAAGCCCAAGATTGAAAACCCATACCTTATAGATGAAGAATCCACGAAATCGTGATTGGAAACTTCGACACCTTGGTCTTCTTCCTTAAGCTTTTTTCTTGTTCTTCAATGGAGTTTGGAAAAGAGATCGTTCTTGAGGGATTGTGAGGAATTTATTTTAATCTGATATGGAACGTGTAAAAGTGGTCTAAATCTGACCTGATATCATAATATAGACGTCCCATGAATTACTCAAAAGACCCTCTACTTAAATTACCAAACCGCCCCTACTAAATCGACTATAAGTAGGACAGCATTTCACTAAGGGTCTCAGGCTTGACCAGGAATTAAATTAATTAATTAAGTTTCTAATTTAATTAATTAGGTGACCTAGGGTAATTACTAAAGTACCACTAAGTTTTTAGGACCATAACCAACCCTTTTGGACCATCCTAGGTTAGGTACTAAGATGTTTCTTTAGTTGTTACTCGGATAGTGTCACCCGGTTAGGTCTTAGGATTACGGGCACACTAGTTAGTTAATTTTAGTTAGTCCTAGATTAGTTAGTTAGTTCGGTTGGTTATCTAGAACCTAGGTTTGGTTAGGAGGCTCGGCCCCACATGTCTTGATCCGACATGCCTGTCCCCTAACCGCCCTAACCGAATCGGTTGGGCTTGTCTCTCGGACGGTTGCACATGTGTTTGCACATGTGTTGCTGTGCACTTTCCTAACCGTGCACTTCTGGAAAGTTCACTTCTCGTCCAAGGATCCTCACTATGTCCTTGGGCACTGTTTAATCTACATGATCATTTTAAATGATCATGTGCTATGGTACCTAGGCTTTACACTTAGATGCCTCGTACCTATTGTGAGTAAGGGATTAGATTAAGAATTGAAGAGATTAAGAATTTTAGCTTAGGGTCTTCATTGCAGGTACAAAATACGCTTGGATTGGAGCATTTGAACATCAAAGTGTATTTTTAAGCTATAAGTTACTTGTGTATACAAAGAAATTGGCTAACATCCTTAAGCCATTCTCTAACATGCCGTATATTACTCAATTTTGGGCATTGAGATGCCTATGTACTTCAATAACTATTCTTAAAACATAATATTCTCTTCAATAGACAAGTACATTTTCTAGAATGTTACATTATCCCCCCCTTAGGAACATTAGTCCTCGAATTACACTAAATTCTTTTGGAGGGTAAGGAAATGACTCAAAACTAGCAGCACAACTAGCACATAACACATCATTACACTTAACACTAAATTCATGTTGCACAAATATATAAGAGCTACATATTTATAACGCATAGTGAGGAATTTTCTTCTCAACCTTATCATAAGCTCAAAATGCATCAAAGAGTTACCATGCTATTAATATTCTCAAGATAACAACAAAACAACAAAATCTCAAGAAATCATATGCATTCAAGTTTCACATAACTGCAAGAATAGAGTATGAAAAAATCTTCTTAAAACTCTATTTGGTACTATCTCTTACCAAAACATGCACCTATTTAGTAAACAAGTTAATTTTCTTTTTTCATTCTTGTTGAATTGGGCATGAAGTCTTTATAAGCCAATCTTTATTGGCTATGCCCATTTTTTGATTATTTGCAAAATATAGTTCTTGGGGCATATATTCATACTCCAATATTGGCATAAACCAATAACTGTTAAAACTTCATTCTTATCCAACACTGATGATTTGACATTCTCATGCTTTGCTTACTTAGTTCACCTTGAACTTACCCTTCTTCTTCTTCTTTCATACTTACTTTCTTACTAAAATCTTGATCATTATACATACTACTAGAATCGGAAATAGGGAGAACTAGGGAGATTAACATTCGGTAATTTCATTGGGAACGACCCTAGTTTCGGTTTTCTTGAAGTCAATATGATTGAAAAGCCTCCTAGGGAAAGTAAAGCATAAACATTAACAGAGAAAACTTATAACATACCCGTCCCAATGTCGGGAGATATTTCTTGTTCACCCTAGTCTTGAGTGCATAGAAACGGTTCCTTTTTGGAGCTGCAGAATTAGGGCCGCCTGGTTGAGCCTGACTATTACCCTTACCTTGACTTCTAATATTAGGACAATCCTTCATAATATGTCCACTTTTGCCACAACCATAGCAACTATTAGTTCCAACAAGACATTCGCCCCCCATGCTTCTTACCACACTTACCACAAGTTGGTCTTTCCCTTGGTGGATCAACATTTCCCCCCTCTTGAGGTTTAGGATTAGAACTTCTATCATTGCGATTCTCGGAGAAATTTGAAGGATCTTTGTTTGAAAACCTCTTCTTAAACTTAGTCTTGTCTTGAACATCAGCCTACTTTTAGGAGAACCACTCTCAAAAGACTTCACCTTCTTAGCTTCCCTATTCCTTTTCCTTAGACGACTTTCCTCAACCTGTTGAGCATGAACCATCAAACTAGAAAGATCCATAATGTCATGAAGCATGGCTGCACGACATTTTTCTTCAAGCTCTTCGGACACGCCCGTTACATAACAACGGATTTCATCCGTAGCATTAGAAACCAAAGAAGAAGCATATTCGGACAACTTAATGAACTTCAAGGAGTATTTCTTAACACTCATACCTCCTTGACAAAGGTTGATGAACTCCTCTACCTTAGCTTCTCTTTGTTCCCTCGGAAAGAATCTGTCAAGAAAGGCCTTTTTGAAGACCTCCCAAGTCAGGGACCATCTCCAACCGTCCTACTATCCTTTCACAGATTATACCACATCTGAGCCACGTCCTTCAGTTGGTAAGTAGCAAGTTCGGGCTTCTCATTAGTACTCACCCCCATAGAAAAAAAAATTTGTAGACCTCATCTAGGAAATCCTGGGGGTCCTCATCAACTTTTGATCCAAGGAAAATAGGAGGATTCATCCACGTAAAGTCTCTCAAACGGCTAGCCATAGTACTAGCGTGGTTCTCTCGAGGTGCAACTTCTCTGTTAGCTTGAGTCGTGATGGCTTGAGCTTGGGTGGTGATGGCTTGGGCCATTTGGAACCGGGCTCCACTCACCTCACCATCCGTCATAGCTGGAGGATTCACCAGAACTTGATCATTTGCAGCATCTTGCACTTCAGGAGCATTTCGGTTACCTTGCGGAGTAGCTCCCGCATTCGCAATCTCTTCCCCTACCCTTCTAGCGGCTGTCCTTCTTGTGTTCATCGCCTATATACACAAGAAAGTGATTAGATGCAAGAAGACACCTCGTGTCAAAACTCTAAAGGCACAACATAAGAGTATCAAGAAAAGAGAAGTTTCTTAATCATCACATAGCTTCTTGTCCACAATTGTGGAGCGCTTCACAACCATCAACAAGACGCTAGGTAACGTGGTTTAGTGAGACATTGATACTAAGGATATTTAACCTCATGCTCTGATACCAAGTTTGTCACACCCGGATCCTAGACCACGGATAAGATCGGCGTCGTTAACCTCTCAAAGGTCACAGACAAGCCTCTTCTTAGCTTTCATCACAATCATATAATTAAATTTTGCAGAAAATTAAAAACTTTTAATATACTAATGAAGTATACTTAGACTTCATAATTAAGATTCATAGAGACATACGATGTTCTAAAATTGTCTCACATATATAGAAACCATCTAGGAGTGCAAATCTGGACTTAGCCAATAATAGTCAATATGTCATATAGGCCTTAATACAAAGAATCCAAAGAACATAAATGGAAATCTAAAAACTACTAAATCTTCATAACTCTGGAAATTGAAATGGTAACGTCCCAAACGTGAGGACCTAACACGACTTGGCGAATGAGTTCCAAGATTATTCAAATCGACCTGCTTAACTTCAATGGCCAAAACCTACAATTGTTGTAATATAAAGTAATGGGGTTAGTACGCCACATGTACTAAGTATAGGTATATGCACATAACACATAGGGATATGCATGAAAAGAATCATTTATCATCTCTTTTGAAAACATGCTAAGTCATAAGAAAATCTTCAATGCACATACCATATAACACATACAAGTTAACGAGTCCATCACTTAAAGCATCAGCATAATCGAAGACATATTCTCATAGAGTCATGTTTAACATTTCATATTCAATAGATCATATAAACATAATATACAAGTCACTTACCAATGATCCCATCCCCAACCTACAAGTGCAATGGTCATGTGAAGCCCCATAACCCCACACAACCAAGTAGATAAGATAGGAGACCACAAGTAAAGCCTTGCTTCATATAACTTGTAACATAGTTAGTCATCACTTCATATAGCAATACAACCAAATAACATATTCATCATAGTAGCCAAAATTCATATAAAAGTAACATCATATATCATAAACATATATCTTTCATATCATCATATTACATAAGAACAATCTCCTAGGATTTCCCTTAGAGTCAACTTGTGCAATGTCTAGGTAGCGTCCCATACCACTACCTATACTAAGCAAACTCCTCAAGTCACCCTAGTAAAAGTTCATTTACTTGTCTTTTATTTTACATGAGGGAACATACGCATTAACTGATATAGACCATGTGAGCTAAACATGGAGTCCAGTGTCTTCCCCACACCGAAAAGAGGTGGTCTACCGGCCAAAGTAGAACCTAACATGACGTAGCTTTCTAGGTGGATACACTAGCTAGTATCCTATGGTGGCAGCATAGTTCAAGAATTAGGAGATGTATTACTGACCCATAGTTCAACATTACATGGAACCCTCAATCTCATGAGAATCATTGTGAACCTACCTTCCCGCTAGGGAAGGGACACTTCCCATATCTAGTTCATCGGTGCTTAGCTTAAGTCCCTTTCTTGAAATAACCTTTAAGTTTTCTTTTATCATAAACTTATCATAGGTCATAGGAGATTATATCCCTATATAACATGATCATGAGCTCTTTTAGATTAGATGAGAATTGTCCTTTCATCGTAACTTTTCTTATGTGAGATTAACATAACGTAATCACCTTGTGTAAAGCATACAAGGGATATCATAAACTTGCATATTCGTATTCTTATCATGATCTTACAATTTACATATTCATATCCATCATATTCACATAGAAACATCATACATACTTTTTATAACATAGTATCATAGTTTATAGGCTAACATAAATATTTAAGAGTAGTCACACTTAGAAGACTTATCTCTTGCTTCAAAGAATCTTATTCATCATGCGATATTCATAATAATACTTAGTGAAATACTCAATGGCATAATCAAGAACAACTCATAAAATCATGTACAAGATCAATGCATAGCGGGGGAGAAGGTAAACTGGTCATTAAAGTGTTCATTCAAACCTAAAATTCTAACCCTAACGTTTTGACGTTATTAAATACTATGATAAACCCATCGAAATCATCACATAGAGTAAGATCATGTATCACACGACATTCAAACATTATCTATCAATTACTCGACAATTCATTTAAATTGAATATAGAAAACATTTACTTTTCATTGAAAATAATAAATCTAGGGTTAGGAAGAAAATCCATTTTGTAGAGTAAAAACCCTAGTATTTATAGTTCTTGAAAACTTATCTTGAAAGGACCTCTTGGGGAAAGGAATCCCAAGAGTGAAAACCCATACCTTATAGATGAAGAATCCACGAAATATTGATTTGAAACTTCGAAACCTTGGTCTTCTTCCTTAAGCTTTTTTCTTGTTCTTCAATGGAGTTTGGAAAAGAAAGCGTTCTTGAGGGATTGTGAGGAATTTCGTTTAATCTGATTTGGGACGTGTAAAAATGGTCTAAATCTGACCTAATATCAATATATAGATGTACCATGAATTTCTCAAAAGTCCATCCACTTAAATTACCAAGCTGCCCCTCCTAAATCGACTACAAATCGGAGAGCATTTGACTAAGGGTCTCGGGTTTGACCAGGAGTTAAATTAATCAATTAAGTTGCTAATTTAATTAATAAAGTGACCTATGGTAATTACAAAATTACCCCTAAGTCGTTAGGACCATAACCAACCCTTTTGGACCATCCTAGGTTAGGTACTAGGATGTTTCTTTAGTTAGTTACTCGGCTAGTGTCACCCGGTTAGGTCTTAGGATTTCGGGCACACTAGTTGGTTAATTTTTGTTAGTACTATGTTAGTTAGTTAGTTAGGTCGGTTAGTTAGAACCTAGGTTTGGTTAGGAGGCTCGGCCCCACGTGGCTTGATCCGACACGCCTGTCCCCTAACCGCCCTAACCGAATCGGTTGGGCTTGATTCTCGGCCAGTTGCACATGTGCTTGCACATGTGTTGCTGTGCACTTTCCTAACCGTGCACTTCTGGAAAGTTCACTTTTTGTCCAAGGATCCTCACTATGTCCTTGCGCATTGCTTAATCTACATGATCATTCTACATGATCATGTGCTATGGTACCTAGGCTTGACACTTGGATGCCTCGTACCTATTTGTGAGTAAGATGAGGTTAAGAATTGAAGAAATTAAGAATTTTAGCTTAGGGTCATCATTGAAGGTACAAAATAAGCTTTGATTGGATCATTTGAACATCAAGGAGTATTTTTAAGTTATAAGTTACTTGTGCATACATAGAAATTGGCTAACACCCTTAAGCCAATATTCTCTAACATGCCTAATATTACTCAATATTGGGCATTGGGATGCCTATGTACTTCAATACCTATTCTTAAAACCTAATAGGCTCTTAACTATACAAGTACATTTTCCGGAATGTTACATATAGATTGACAAGAAGTAAACACCGCCATCATAAGTGGACCATACCACACAATGTCATACAAGGCTTCATCAACTACAATAATATAGAAAAGTAGAGAAATAGAAGAGCAGAGAAATTCTTACCAATCTTGACAATTACTACTCTTTCATAAATAAATTAAGTATAGGGCAGTAGCTAAAGTACCATAATAATATATGAAGTCATGTATAAGCTACTACAAGACCAAGCTACAAACTAGTACAACACATTAACATACTAGAAGGTAGAAGGACATAGACCATTAACCCATTTCACTTGCATTGATCATTAATCATATTTCCTTAATAGTACCAATCTAGGGAAGTATCTAAATATACACTTAACATAACGTAATCAAGCTTAAATCCCGACAAGATCAAAATACCAACATAGGCATTAAACTATCAATTTAATCGATAGTAGAGAAAATAGGCAATGGTACTGATTCCCTAAAGCCTTGATCATCAATCATATTTTTACAATAATTTACATGTTAGGAAGTAGCTAAATATATCATTACTCAAAAGGAATCATGCTTCATCTAACCAGAAATCGAGATACATCACATACATATTATCAATCAATAGACTAGAAGAACTTAGATAAACTTATACCAAGCCTTCTTCACTTTGATCATACAAGATTTATAATTACAATTCAATCATGATATTAACCTATGGCAGTAGCTACAAGCATCCTATCATAATCGAATTCAAATTTTATGCTTAATAGAGGCAAGGTTACAGTGCACACATAGAAGCATAGGCTAAGCATGTTCAAATCTTCATACATTTATCCAAGTGGATAATTTATCAACAATTCAACTTCAATATACTTAATAACATTATATCTAAGCAATTCAACATAAGAGAATCACAAATCCACCAATAACAAGCCAGAATCACAATGCCCATGCAAGGGCTAAATCGAGTTTGGGAAAGGACATGGGTTCATCATGCAATTAGATTGAAAATCACGTTAAAACCAATACATTATAATCAATATATCATGATTTATCCATTACAAACATTTTTAGAAAGAACTCATGGCTAGGTTGAAGAAGAAGAGATTTGATCATTAAATGTTTTGAAAACTTTGAGATTAACTCTCCAAGTGAAAGGTTACATCGAGATGAAGGATTACCATACCTTTATTAGATGAAGAACCTACTAAAATTGGTGAAGAACCAATTGGAATCCAATCTACAAGCTGACCTTGAATTTCACCTTCAATGGAGGTTTCTAGAAAGGATATTTTGGGAGAGGGAGTTTTTGATTTTTATTTGAGGATGGGTAAAGGCTATTCACATTTTAGATCATCTATATATACTTAAAAATAGGTAAATAAACCTCCTAGGGTAAAGTTTAGCACGTGGGGTGAATTTCCCATTCACCCCAATAATAGGCAGCGTGCATGGCAGTGACTACAGGCTTGCATCGACGAACACCAACGACGGGGCATTGGTCCATCGACGAACCATCCTGTGCCTCTGTCGTTTGGGTATGAGGCTGTCATGTGTCCAAGCCTTCTCCAGTCTAAGTTCAAATCTACGCCTCCCCATCGACGGGGCATCGGTCCGCACACGAGGCATCGTTTGGCTTTTCGATTGACATTGCCAAGGAAGTGTCTCGACAGCCCTTGGGTCCTTCTTGTGGGCCTTATTGTGGGGCCCTTGGGAAGTCGTACCCAAGCGTTTCAAACGTACATATGTTCATTAACAATTCAAGGACCTTCCACATTAGTTTCACCCATAACAATTACACATAACACGTCTAAACACGCTAGGCCCCATCAAGACAAAAACATGCACGACTGAAGGACTATCTCTCGAATGTCTCGGACGTTCTTAGACGTTTGACCTATAAACTTCAAGAAACTCCATAAACAGCTTATAAACATCATTATTACTCATTTAAGTACCTCATAAGCTCGTAAAAGACTCAAAAACACATAAAAGCATCTAAGGCCCCTTTGACGACTAGTCATTAATGTCTTGGTCGTACCTTGACGTTTGATTTCCAAATCACCTCACACTTTATAAACTGACTCAATACCACAATATAAGGAATTATAGGACCTTATACCCTTAGGAAAAGCATGTTAGGCTCTAGACACCCTAACTCATTTTGGGGGTCTTACAAGAGCTCTGTTGTTCAACCCTAGTCTTGAGTGCATAAAAACGGTTCCTTTTTGGACTTCGGAGCTAGGACTGCTTGATTGAGCATGTCTATTCCCCTTTCCTTGACTCTTCACATTAGGACAATCTTTCACCATATGGTCACCTTTGCCTCAACCATAGAAACTATTAGTTCCAATAAGGCATTGACCCACATCTTTCTTACCACACTTACTAAAAATTGGTCTTTCTCTTGGTGGATCAACATTTCTCCCCTTTTGAGATATAGGGTTAGACACCCAATCATTGCGAGTCTTGGAGAAATTTGAAGGAACTTGGTTTAAAAACCTCTTCTTGAACATAGGCTTGTCTTGAATATCAAGCCTACTCTTAGAAGAATCACTTTCAAAAGACCTTGCCTTCTTGACTTCTCTATTCCTCTTCCTTACACGACTCTCTTCTACTTGTTCTGCATGAACCATCAACCTAGAAATATCCATGTTGTCATGTAGCACAGCTGCACGACATTCTTCTTCAAGCTCTTCAGACACGCCCGTTACATAACAACTCATTTCATCCCTATCATTTTGAAAGTAAAGAGGAAGCATATTGGACAGCTTAATGATCTTTAAGGAGTATTCATTGATACTCATACATCCTTGACGAAGGTTGATGAACTCCTCTACCTTAGCTCCCCTTTGCTCCATTGGGAAGAATCTGTCAAGACAGACCTTTTTGAAGATCTCTCAAGTCACAGGACCACCTTCTAAAGCCTGACTATCCTTCCATTGATTGTACCATGTCCGAGCCACGTCATTGAGTTGATAGGCAGCAAGCTCGGCCTTTTCAGTAGTACTCACCCCCATAGCAATTAAAATATTATAGAGATCATCAAGGAAGTCTTGGGTGTTCTTATCAACCTTGGATCCAAAGAATGTTGGAAGATTCATCCTCGTGAAATCTCTCAAATGGGTAGACATAGTACTAGCATGTTGGTTTTCTCAAGGTACAACCTTCCGGTTAGCTTGTGCCGTAATTGCTTGAGTTTGAGTGGTGATGGATTGGGACATTTGGAGAATTGCTGCCCTTACCTCACCATCAGTCATGGACGGAGGATTGACCAGAACTTGATCATTCGTAGTAACTTGCTCTTGAGGAGGAACTCGATTGCCTTGGGGATTAGCTCCCGTATTCGCAATCTCTTCTCAAACTCTTCTCGCGGCTGTCCTTCTTGTGTTAACTGCCTATAATCACAAGAAACGTATTAGATGCTGAAAGACACATAGTGTCAAAACTCTAGAGAAAAGACATAGGATTACCAAAAAAGGAGAATTTTCCTAATCATCATATCGAATCTCATTAATAATTGTGGTGCGCTTCACAACCATGAACAAGTCACTATATAAATGTGGTTTTAGTGAGACATTTACCCTATGTTATATAACCTCATGCTCTAATACCAAGTTTTTCACATCCGGAGAGCACCCCAGATGCGACCTGCATCGTCGTCCTCTTAGAGGACTCAGACAAGCCCATAGCATTAATCATAACATATAATCGGTTTAAAATGAGCAAAAATTAAATCTTTGATATATACTAAGTGAGTTATACTCAGATCTCTCACATAGAAGTTTACTTAGGCTTTTCTTATAATGACATAATAAACATATATACGATTGTCTAAAAGTTGTCTCACATAAAAACCATCTAAAGAATATGAATCTTGGAATTAGAAAATACAATGTCAATATGCCTTATAGTCCTTACTAAAGTAGAATCCAAACGATAAAAGGAAATAAAGCACATCTCTTAAAAATACTAAAGTCTTCATACGCTAGAATAACGAAAAGATAGCATCCCCGAACATGAGGACCTACCAATACTTGGCGAAAGAGGTCCAAGCTTCTTCAATCGACCTTCTTAATCTTCAATGGCCGGACCCTACATTTGTAGTTATATAAAGTAAGGGGTTAGTACGCCACATGTAATAAGTATGGGTATATGCACATAAACATTTAAGGACATGCATGAAAAGGACCATTTCTTAAGAAAGCATGCTAAGTCATTTGGAAGCCCTTAATGCACGTATAATAGAGTGTACACAAGTTAAGGATTACATCTACATAAAACATAATCATAACCAAAGACATATCATCATAAAGTTATATTAACATTTCATGTTCATTAGATCATATAACATATATATAAGACACTTACCAATGATCCCATCCCAAGTCTACAAGTCCAATGATCATGTGAAGCCCCATTACCCCACATAATCAAGTAAGCAAGATAGGAGGCCATAAGTAATGTTCTACTTCATACAACTTACCTCATAAGTTGTCATCATCACACATAACAACCTAGACCATTTGATTTTCATTAACATAGTAAACATCATATAATAGCAACATCATATACCATAAGCGTTATACATTTCATATTCATATTACATGAGAACAATCTCCTAGGATTTCGCTCAGAGTCAACTTGTGCAATGTCTAGGTAGAGTCCCATAACCCTACCTATACTAGTAGACTCCTCAAGTCACTCTAGTCAATGTCCTTTTACTTGTCTTTCATTTTACTTGAGGTAACAATCGCCTTAACTGACATTAGACCATGTGAGCTAAACATGGAATTCGGTGTAATGAAACCCACACCGAAAGAAGGTGGTCTACTTTCCAAGGTAGAACCAAAGCAGGAACATAGCATTCTATGTGGATCTAGTAGCTAGTATTCCTATGGAGTAAACATACTTCAAGAACTAGACTATATATTAGAGACCCATAGTTCCACATTACATGGCAACCTCTATCTCATGAGAGTCATTGTGAACCTACCTTCCAACTAGGGAAGGGACACCTCTCATATCTAGTTCACTCGGTTCTAAGCTAAAGTCCCTTTTTGAGTAACCTTTAAGTTATCGTTTATCATAAAACTTATCATACTCCATAGGAGATTAACTCCTTGTATTAACATGATCATAATCTCTTTAGGTTTAGATGAGAATTTCATTTTATTACAACCATTTGTTTGTGAGATTAACATATCATAAACATATTGTGTAAGGCATACAAGGTAAACATCATCTACTTGCATTATCATATCCATACCATGATCTTACATTTGACATATTCATAGGCCAACATATATGCATAGCAAAATCATACATACTTCAAGTTCATAGATACATAAATTATAGGCCAACATCAACATAATAGAGCACTCATGACTTTAAGAGACTTACCTATTGCTTCCAAGAATCTTCATCAAGAATTTACACTCAATTCACAACAATCATCCAATAATATAGTGAAATACTCAATAATATAACCAATTCCAACAACTCTAGTCATTCATAAGACCAATTCCTAGTTAGGGTGAAGGGAAAAGGGTTCATTTATGAGTTCATTCAACTATAATTCCAATCCCTACGTTTTCATGACATTAAGTAATGGATATAACATAATCAAATCTATTTAGGGAGAGAACATGCTTCACACGAGAACCAAACAATACATATCAACTACCCAAAAATACATACTTAATTGGCCATAGAAAATCATAGTTTTTCATCATGAGTCATAAATCTCATGTTTGGAAGAAAACCCGTTTGTAGAGTAAAAACCCTAGAAATTGAATTGTTGGATATCATCTTTTAAAAGGCCTCTAGGGTAAAGGAATCCCAAGAGTAAAAAAAACATACCTTATTGACGAATCAATCCACGAATTTTGAATGAAAACCTTGGAGACTTCGTCTTCTTCCTCAAGATTTCTTGTTCTTCTGGTGGTTAAAAGAGAGAGTTTTTGAGAGAGATGAGAGAGATTTGTTAATTCTGATTTAGAGTGCGTGAAAGTGGTTTAAAACTAACCTAAAATCATTATAAACTCGTCCCCTCAAATGCCAAAAACACCCCTCACTTAAATGGGTCTTTTTCTAATGTTTAATTTACTTTAAAATGACACAGATGAATCTTGGAAGTGGCTGCGCGTCGCGGCACCAATTCCCATTTTTTTTTCTGAAATTTGGGTCGAGGCAGTGAGGCTCCTAAATGCGCCACGTCACAAGGTCAAAATTTTCCTAGCCAGTGCTGGCTGCGCGACGCGCAAGGTACTTCACATTTTTTGTTGTCGCAAGCTGCTTCGACAGCTTTCTCACCAAGGTTTGGGTCCTCCTCAAGGACAATTCGGGCGGTCCTTGGGTAGTCGTTACCGTACGTTTGGTCCCTTTGTACTATTGTAACACTCCAAAAGTCTAAGACGTGTTATAGAGCCTAACATGAGTGTCGAAATGTTGTGTCACTGTTTTAAGGTCAATAATAGTGTATACAAGTCATTAGGAAGTCTAGGAATCCAAACGTCAATAACGTCTATAACGTCCGTAAACTAGGTCAATGAGGTGCTAGAGTGACTTAGCCTATTTGTCACATCCGGGGAGAACCCCCCAGAAGTAACATGGCGTACTTGACCTCTCTGAAGTCTTATACAAGCCCATAGTCATCATTCATCGTATTGTCATAGGTAAATTTAGCGAAAAATTTAAAACTTTCATAGCACATCATATGCTAAAACATCACTTCATTTATATAGGAAATATCATAATACATAGTTAAATACTCTAGTCTCTTTTGCCATCCTACACTCAACATCATTATAGTACAATAGGGGCACGACCCTTATAACATAATACATAAGTACAATATTAAAAGACTTTTACAGTAAGCTAGACATTAGGAAATCCTTGGACTTAAGGATTCCTTTTCTTGATCTTGGAAATCACATATCAAGCTCCTCATCATTAAAGACATACTTTAAAAATCCATAACATACAATTTGTGTAAAAGGATAGAGAAGAATGGGGTTAGTACAAGAATTCACTAAGTATGGCAACCATGCAAAAACCTGCAACTAAAAAGTAAATTTTACTTAAAACCATGCATCATGCCTTTTTGTGAAATCTTCATAAAACTTTGATACAATAGCATTTATACAATTCACATACTTCATATAGCCATATTAAATGGTCATATATCATACAAAATCATACAATGCATTTAAGACATTTTAAGGATCACTTTACTGTAAGCTCCTCACACTTTACAGTAAGCACTTTTCCCTTTATAGTGAATTTCTTTTCTTTAACTCATTGGCCTCCCAAGTAACCCTCTAGTGATACTTGGTGCAATGCATCACCTTAAGGCCACAAGGAAACCATACATATAACCTACACAAGCCAACACATACCATCATAGAAGTATAGCACACCACAAGACACTTTCAAGTCAAGACCATAAGGACATTATAGTGAACTCTATTCACTTTGCACATATACTAATTTCACTTCACATAGAACCTTATAAAACCTTAATCACAACTTCATTCTAAGTCTACTAGTGCAATGTACGTGGTAAGCCCCATAACCTCACACATACTTAGTAAACCTATCATGAGACCACAAGACTTAACAAATCCTTCATATACCAAACACAATACTATAGTCAAGCACATACACTTAAATGTAGGACCTTAGTAACATAGTCATATTAGAACTTCATATCATGCACATCATCACATCATGTAGACCCTAACACAATTTTACGCAAGAGAACCATAACCATATGCAGATACATTAGATGACCTTCATAGGACTCCCTTAGATAGCTACTTGTGCAATGTCTAGGTGGGTTCATTACTTCCACCTATCCTAAGTACCTTCCCTTAGGTTATCCTAGTTAGGGTCCTTTACTTTACATTACTTCCATTGTCCATTTTACTTCAGGGAAACTATAGCCTTAACCAAAACAAAGACCATGGGTGCTACATGGAATTTGGTGTTGTAGAGCCTTACACTAAGGGAAGGTGTTCTTACCTAGCCAAGGTAGAACATTAACAAATGCTAGCATACTAAGTGAATTCACTTTCTAGATCCTATGTGGCAAGCATAGTTTATGGAACTAACATATCTATATATAACCCTCTACATGATCATTAGCATTGTATACTCATCTCATGAGAAACCATGGGTGAATATTCCTCAAAGGAAAGTCAACACCTCATGTGGAATCACAGGTGAATTATCCTCCAACGGAAGTCAACACCTTATGAGAACCCAATGGTGAATCTTCCTCCAAGGGAATCCAACACCTCTCATTGTCAAGTTCACTCGGTGCTAAGCTAAGTTCCATTTATTGAAAAGCCTTTATTACATTATTTCATAAAACATAGGCTTAGGAAATTGACTACTCATATGCTTAGCTCATAGCATATTCAAGCACCTGTCTAGTTTAGGGTACTCTTGAGAAACACCATTCAACTGCCCCTCTATTGACTAGATCATAATTACTGTGTGTGTGTGTATACATATATGTGAGAAATCCTTTCACATAACACATTAAGGCCACAAATGTTCATACTTCATTTCATTCATGCATAAGTGTACAATTGTAACTATATAATCAACCTATCATATAAACACATTTAGACACTAAGTATAATCATACTTCATCATACCATATACTTCACATTATAGATTATAAGACATGTTCATAACATACTTATGCATTCATATCCATATACTTAGAAGACCGATATAGAAACTAGCCTATCAAGGTACGCATGTGCAATGCATAGACAAGGTCCCATACCCTTGCCCATACTGGTACACCTATCAAGTCATCCTATTTAATGAAATACATAACATGCTTCACATACATATACGTTACATGCATAGTAGTAGACATTTAGTGAATATGAGATCAACCATTCATTAGACACCATGAACCTTTACTACATTGTAAGCATGCATAATGTGTGAGTGTGTGTAGATTGGTCAACCTGATCACATAATGACTATAAAAAACACATTGAGTTATCCACCCTCTTAGGACCACAATGCACCTTAAAGCATAGACCACACAACACAACTTAACATAGGAGACAACCTAACTTCATATTACACTTAAGACTCCTTATCTTGGCTATTCACACATTTACATAGTGGTACATAGGTAAGGGAACGTCAACCATCATAACTCATCAATGGAATCACCTAAACCTATCCCTAACATAGTTATACACATGCATACACAATAGACATACAACCTAGATCATAACTAGAATAGGAATTTAGGCATGAGTTTCATATGGGTGATCATAACCAACAAACATTCATAATATCATTAAGTTTCCTTCAAGGACATAATCATAACATAAATATTGGCAATAAATTAAACACCGCCACCATAAGTGGACCATACCATGCAATGCCATACAAGGTTTCATCAACTAATAATACTATAGAAAGTAGAAGGGAAGAGCCATTCTTACCAATTCATCAACCTTTGATCATCATTGATCAATACACCTGTTTCATCAACAATTCATCTATAGGCTAGTAGCTAAATGTACTTTAATAATAAAGTAAACCATGTACAAGTCGCTACAAGATAATGCTACAACCTAGTACTATACATCACCAATATACTAGAATGTAGAGAGACATACATCACTTACTATTATTCCTTGCTTTGATCATCATGATCAACATTCACAATATACCAATAAAATCAATCTAGGGAAGTATCTAAAGACACAATAATCAAGTCTAAAGCATGCTTCATCTACCCTAGAACTTAGATCACATCATGTACATAGCATTGTAAATCTATAGGTTAAGAGGATGTAAATCAATCCTTAATAAAAATCCTTTGTTTTGATCATCAAGGATTCATACCCACAATTCATAAATAACATCAATATAAGGTAGTAGCTACAATTAACTTTACATAAATGAATCCTACATACATGTACTATAGAATCGATGTTACAGTGAAGTCCATACTTCAACAATCAATAGAAAGTATATATCAAGTATTTAAGAATCAATGTACATGGATCCAATATCACATAACTCATCATAACATTAGTATGTAGGCAGTGGATATAATCAATTTCAACATGTTAGAATCATAATTCAATAACATCAATTCAAGATCACAAAGCCATACATAGGCTAAATCGATAGTTGAAGAGAGAATGGGTTGATCATGCAAATGGATTGAAATCCACGTTAAAATCAATATATTATCATAAATTCATCATGATAAAGCCTTTGGAAACGTTTTGAGAAAGAACCCATGGCTAGATTGAAGAAGAAGAGATTTGATCATATTTTCTCTTTGTAAACTTTGAGATTAACTCTCTACATGGAAGGATATTTAGAGATGAAGGATCACCATACCTTAATGTAGAAGAAAACCTCTGAAAATTTATCAAGAACCAATAGTAATCCATGATCCAAGCTTTTCTTGAGCTTCACCTTCAATGGAGGTTCTGAAGAGAGTTTGGTTTGGGAGGGAAGTCTAATTTGTGTGAATTGAATTGCGAATGGAGTTATCACATTTTTGATAACTTAAATATACCCAAAAATGAACAAATAAACCATGATGGGTCAGGTTAGCACGTGGGCTGAATTTCCCATTCACCCCATAATGGGACAGCGTGCATGCAGTTAAATGCAGCTTGCATCGACGGCCAGCCATCGACGCCCCTTAGGCCCATCGACGATACGTTGGTGGCCTCCGTCATTTGGGTCTGAGGCTGTATTTTAGATGAGCCTTCTCAAGGCTATGTCCCAATCGATGCTTTACCAAATACAGGGCGTTGGTGCACTAATAGACCATCCCTTGGCTTCGTCGATTGAAACTGCCAAGGCAGTGTCTCGACAGATTTTGGGTCCTCTTTGAGGGCTTTTTACATGGACCTTGTGGACTCGTACCCAAATGTTTACAACATAAATATATACCTTAAAATGTCAAAGATATTCCACATAAATTGCACCCAAAACAAACTTGTAACACACATCCAAACATGCAAGGCACACTGAAGACACAAATTAACGTCTCAAGGGCTAACATTCGAAGGTCTTGGACGTTCTTGGATGTTTGACCTCCAAACTTCATAAAACTTAATATACTGACTATAAACATCATTATTACTCATATAAGGACCTTATAAGCTCATAAAATATCAATATAAGCACGTATAGACACATGAGGCACATAGATGACTAGTCGTCGAAAGTCTTACTTGTCCCTTGACATTTGACTTCCAATTCACCTAAATCTTTAGTCACTGCCTCAATACAACATTATAAACCATTTTAGGATCTCATACCCTTATGAAAAAAATGTTAGGATCTAGACACCCTAACTCATTTTGGGGTCTTACACTATTTGACTAAGTTTTAGGAGTCAGAAAAAGATGAATTTTGATTGAAAGGTGTCTAACACGTATTAGGGTTAGTTTATATTCTAAACGTCCATGTAAGACTTCCTAAGGACCAACAAAGTGCCTGTGAGGAGGACCTTTTCAATTTGTGGCAAAAGCTGTCAAAAGACAGTGCCACAAATGGTGCCCATCGACGAGGCGTGGTCCAATCGACGGGGCGTCGATTGCCACCGTCGATGGAAACTTAGCCATTTTGGACAAGGGTCTATTTTTACAAGTCTTTGTTGCCAACAATGGACCAACAGGACGGTTGGTCCCTTGGCCGTCGATTGACAAACGGGGCGTTGGTCGGGGTGTCGTCTGTCAAGACTGTTTTTGCTGCACGTTTTAAGATTTATTAAATTAAATAAATAGGTGGTTAGTTAATTATTTAGGGTTTAAGGGAGGTCTAATTAAGTTAGTTAATGACCTATATAAAAACCCTAACCTAACTAAACTAATCTAACACTCATAATTCCCAATACCCAATTGCTCTTCCTTCTCTTCTTTCTCTCTCACAAGTAGAAGAACACTACAGAAGATCAAGGTAAAGGGGATTATAGGGATGCTAAAGGTCAAGCTTCTCCATAAAACTTCATCAATTAACAAGTTATGGGATTCCTTTCACCTTTGGGATCTCATTCCCCAAAGGGTTCCTTCAACTTGTTTTCAATAAGATGAAATTCAAGTGAGTTTGCTTCCATTACGAAATTGATCTTGTGAATTGCTTTGTTTATGATTCCTTTTGGATATTATGAGTATATTAACATGAATTATGATTGAACTACATTACTTCTTGATGAATTTACCTAGTTTGTGGAAGATGATCTTTTCATCTTAACCATAGGTTATGATCTTGAATTGAATTGCCTAGTATTGATACAATTAGCTTGGTTATTGTGTGAATTACTATTCTATGTTGTTATTATGTCAATTTATGAGTATATTGTGATACATTGTAATCCAATTATGCTTGTTCTTGAGTAATAGACCTAGGTTGTGAAGTATATCATGAATTTGACCTAAGTCTTAACTTTAGGCTATGAACTACTGGTGGATTGTTGTGTAGTAATTCAATTGACTTTATTATTATGTTTGTTACTATTGTGTGATGGTACTACAACCATTGTTGGGTTGAATTGAGAATGGTTGATGGTAAGACCTTGATGATGGCTTGTGAAGGAGATTGGGGTAAGTCTTGTGATCTAAATTCTTTACTTCAATTGTGATTATTTGTGATTAAGTGATGATGTTGTATTGAAGTATACCTTATAATAAGATTGATAGGGTTGGAATGATGTTGAATTGGAATGTCTTGACTATGGTTTGTGATTTGTTGGCTAAGATGTAAATGTTATAAGGATGGCGATAACTTACCAACTTGCCTTATTATAATGTGATATGTAAATGTGCTAACCTCACATGTATGAATTGTAATGAAAGGACAATACTCATACAATTCTGATTGAGCTTTGATGATGATTATATAAGGGATAGACCATGTGACTATATTAAGCTATGATGATTAATAAAGGCATTAAAGACATTTCAAAAAGGTACTCTAGCTTAGCACCGAGTGAACTAGAGTGAGGAGTGTCCCTTCCCACATAGGGAATGTAGGATCACTAACGTACTCGTGAGATGGGAGACTATAATGCATGTTATCATGACCCGAGAGTACCCCCTAGAAGTTAGGGTATTCTCGAATTTAAACACCGCGTACTCGACCTCTCAGAGGTCTTGTACAAGCCCTTTTGTATCGTTCATCGCACATACATAATAAATAGTAGTGCGAAATTAATACTTTTGACAAAACATTAGAATATCTTTAATAAGATCTTTCATTAGAAATCATAGAAAATACTAAGTCTTAATCTCATCAAAGCATAGGCACGAGAATACTTGGGACACAACCCATACATAAAAATATAGAAATACTTAGTCTATTACAATACTTCAATTTTAAATAAACCTAAGATAACTATGCCCTTGAATCAAGAGAGGACATACTTCAACTTCACTTGAATGATGCTATAATCCAAGCCTTGATTACCAATGCTCTTCTCCTACCAACCACTATATATATATATATATATATATATATATATATATATATATATATATATATATATATATATATGGAATTAGAACAAACACGTGTATTAAGTATGGCATAATGCATTAAAATCATGCTAACGGACATTTAATGGAAATATGCATCTTTTTTTATTAAAACATCATAGTATAAGCATAAGAACAACATTTAACACCTTAGAAACACATAATATAACAATTAAGCAATTTATCACTTTTTAATAGCATTACAGTGAACTAGGTCATTGTTACAGTGAATTACTTCACTGTTACAGTGAAGTTCCTCAAATTCACCTTGAAAAATTTCTAGCATGTACTCTTCTCACTAAAAGTTATCCTAAGACTCACTTAAGTAATACAAAGAGAGACCTCCCATACACCCTCTCTAGGCACACCTAAATGATCCTTAAGACCACCCATAATGAGACATACACACTTACAATACACCAAACACATGAACATATATGATATGACATTCTCCTTACCAAGGCTATCAACTGACTTACTTAAGTACTCCTAGAAGAGAACGCCCATACACCCTATTCAAGGTTACTTAAATAATCCATAAGGCTTCCTAAGTGTAGATCATGCCTAAAGCATCAACCAACATCCCTAACTAGAATCATTCTCAAGACTTCCCTAGATAAGACATGAAGAGATCATCCCTTATGCCCCCTTCACACTTTAACTAGGAAATCCTTAAAGTCACTCTAGATTAGGTACTCATTCATTTACATGCTTTCTCACATAAGTCATTATTTCATTAGTTCATTAAGAGACATTCATCACATAAGGACATTCAAGTAATGCTCTTGGAGAAGACCTAGGGACTCTCACTAACATCTTTAAAGCCAAAGGGTGCAATGTCTAGGCAGTGTCCCATACCACCACCTAAACATCATAGACTTCTCAAATACTAGTAGGTATCCCATAAGATGAGAATAGGCAATAACCGACATAGACTAAGGTAGCAAAGCATAGAATCCGGAGTTGTAACCTACTCTGATGGAGGGTGTTCTACTTTGCAATGGTAGAACTTGGACACATCCCATGTAGGCACATGGTTAAGGAATATGAAGGGTTTACTTTGAACTCTAGCCTTATTCTTAACTAGATCTACTTCCCTTACCATAATCACTCGGTGCTACCTTTGTTCTCATAGAGAAACCCACAGTAAGGATCACATGAAGAGGTTCCACATCAAGGTCATAACCCAATCACATTCACCCTACCAAAGAGGTCACCTAGGGCTGCCTTACAATGTCGACAAAAATAGCTTAATAACTTTCCTAAGGATGATATGATGTCATTCCATCCAACCAACCTTAAGTCCACCATTCATTACAAGAAGGATACCATTACGACTTTTGACTTCAAGGCATCATATTACCACTAGGTTCAAGGTTTCACATAAAGGACCTTCTTAGGATCATTCAAGGTCTCATTTCATTCATACATACAAGACTAAGATGCTTATCATCCTAAGTCAATACATCTCATATTCACATATCATTCATGTATCAAGAAGAGGGACTTAAGTCTACCTAAAGAAGACACATTATTACTTCACTTTATTACATATAGCATATCATATTCAAGAAGAACATAGACACAACCTTCATAATCTTTAGGTCACCCTATACACTACCATAACATAATCCATATAGTCATCATAAGACTCAATAACCAATTAGGAAGAATCATGCATCAACTCTAAGACTACACACATAAATCCATAGTCATAGTCTAACATAATCACCTAAATCACATCAATAGAAGGAACCACATACTTTCACATTACTTAACATGTAGGTAGATATGATTATACTTCACATAATCAACTACACAAATCATCATAATGCTTCAAGTAGTGCAGGCCATGATCACCATAATACATAATGTAACGTCGACAAGAACACATCATTTAAAAGTAAAGCACATAGCACCGCCAACATAAGTGGACCATACAAATCACAACATAATTCAAGAGCTAAATTATATATAATAAAGAGAATTAGGGAGGCGTACCACTAATCCATTCTCACCACTTCAATCCATAGTTAAGTTATCCAATTCAATACCAATAGGTCCTTACCCATGGCCATGATCATCAATTTAATACATAAATCACAATACTCAATGAATCTAAGTCAATTAAATATAGATTTATCAATCTAAGACAGCCTATAAATCAATCCTATACAATTCTTACATCATTCAATAGCCCAAAGAAAACTACACTAGAATTCATAAACATTGAGACATGATCACTTAACCCATAAAATAGTCAAAACTAGAATTGCATGGTTTGCATGTGTTTATAGAGTTTTTAGGTTAAAATCATCAAATTAACATTACTCCAACCATAAATCAATGATCTAAAACGTTTTATGTGAAGACCCATGGCTAGAATTCAATTTAAAAGATTTCATGTTTTGGATCATCTTTGAAAATCATTTGAATTGACTCCTTGAAGAAACATATTTCAAGAATGAAGAACCATACCTTTATTTTCATGAAAATCCAACATCATTCATGTAGAAAAACTTGGAAAATCTATCTTCTTCCTTAGAGCTTCAAAACATCATCAATGGAGGTCTTTGGAGAGAAGAGATGGAGATATTTTGTTTTGGACTTGATGGTTATGATTTGAAGGGTCAATTGGGGTTTAAGTAGGTCTAATAACCGCCATATTTACCCCCTATAATACCTAAAAGACAACTGAACTTATAGGACCTTTTAACCAACTCAAACTCAACTTAAATTTCTAGAATCATCCTCGGGAAATAAGTCTGCGACGCGGAGTTGTTCCCGCTTCACTTTTGGAATTAATTCTTGAACCAGTGGAGTCCGCCATGTGTCCGCGACGCGCAGAAACAATTTTGCTCTTGGTGGACCAAGTCCGCAACGCTGACTTGTTCCCCCAATGACCAAATGCTGCTGCCTTGGGTAGCTTGCTAACGTAAGGCTTGGGTCCTCCGTTAGGATCCTTTTGTCAGTCCTCGGGGAGTTTTGCCTGGACGTTCCACCTCAATTACTCTCATATACACGTTAGGAACCTCTCACATCAATTTAACCTCAAAAAACACATAAAACTTGACGAAACACACTAAGACACACAAGCACATTTTCAAGGCAAACCTTTCGAACGTCATGGACGTTCTTGGATGTTTGACCTCCAAACTTCATGAAACATGACACCTGACTATATACACTATAATAACTCATATAAGGAGCTCATAATCTCATGAAACAAACATAAAAACATAAAATAATATATGAGGCACATAGGTTACTTAGTCGTCGAACGTCTTAGTCGTCCCTTGACGTTTGAGTTCCGATTCACCTAATATCTTAGACACTGCCTCATAAACACCCTATAAAACATTTTAGGACCTTAGAACCTCATGAAAACCATGATAGGCTCTAGTTTGCCTAAGTCATTTTCAGGATCTTACACATGTAGCATAAAGAGGGTCCCAACTATATCTCCTAGTTCTTGAATAATGTTGCCCTCATAGGAATACTAGCTAGTGGATCCACGTAGTTGCTATGTTCATGTTTTGGTACTACCATGGCAAGTAGTCCGCCTTCTTTCAGTGTAAGGTTCCATAACTCTGGATTCCACATTAGCTCATGTGGTCTATGTCGGTTAAGGCAAGATGTTACCAAAAGGTCAAATGAAGTAATGAATGAACTCTAACTAAGATGACCTAAGGGGTTTAGCTTAGTCTAGGTAGGGGTATGAGACTCTATCTATACACTACACTAGTTAGTCTTGGGGGAGTCTTAGAAGGATGATCTTATGTATGTATATGCTTATAAATTTAAATGATATGTATATGATGATCTTACATGTTGATGAAACCATATGATGTTGATTCAACTTATGAATATGTGTTTGGTCTCTATTGCTAAAGTATGATGATATGTATTCTTACTGATCTAGTATATGTGGAGTTGGGCATTGTTTATGGTTCTTGTTATATTTACCTTATTGAGTAAGGTAATGGGTCTTTGCTTAGTCATTGCACTAGTGGACTTAATGAGGGTTCATGAGTAATTGTCTTGCTGGTTATGATGTGATGAACTCTTATCTATGCTTGTTGATGTTATAACTTGATTATAGAGTGGTCTTGATTATGTGTTTAAGTATGTTGGTATGCATTATTGACTTCACTAGACTTAGTATGGTTGGTCTTGTGATGAACATGGTATTCACTTAATAAGTATGCATAAATGACTTGTATTGATACTTGAATGTGCATAATGCTTTTCAAAGTAAATTAGCATGTTTAATGAAATGTCCCTTTTTAGCATGATTTCTATGTTGTGTGTGCATATGGTCTCAAACTTAGTACAAGTGATGTGCTAACCCCATTTTCTCCCTTTTCCCCAACATTTTAGGTTCCGGTCGTTGAAGGGATTGAGAGGACATTAAAGGAAGACTTGGAATTCTCACTCTCCAAGTTGGGTAGGTCTTCACTTTCCGAGGACAATTCCACTATCAAGCTATTGATGTTGTTCTAGTTATAAGACTTCTAGTTCTTTCCTTTCCATTTGAGTACTAAAGATTGTATAACCTATATGTGGATTTATTGTATTGATTTATGGTCTATGCCCAATTGTTATACTCTTGTTTAGATGGTTATGAGATGAGAAATCCATTTTAAGACTATGTTATATCTTATATATGTATGTCAGTAAAAGTAGAAGACTATGTAATCTTCTTATACAAAGGGTCTATGTATACTCAATATGAATATATTATGTGTATGTGAGAGGTGTATGTAAACCTCATGATAGATAGAATAAAAGTTTTAAATTTTCCACATTATTAACCTATGAATGTAATGATGCAAACTAAGAGGCTAGTCTTAGTCCTCTCCGAAGACGACGATGCCGGTTACGTCTAGAGGGTGCTCCCCAGATGTGACAACTATATTTTACCTATTATAATTCGTTTTACAAGTTTTGGACTTCATTTGACACTCCCAAACCTTCACAAAATATAGGGACGTCTACTAGTTCAAATTATCTAATTTCTGGACGTCAAGGTCTTTCTTTGTCATTTTGGCTCTAACCTTTTCTAATTGAGATTAATACTTTAATGTAGGTCTGGAAACATCATTTAAATCATTATTTAGTAGGTGAAGCTCTAGTCTAAGTCATTGAACTTCCGGAGTGTTACATAGGGACATCCCCTATGCTTTTAAACTCGAAACAACACATAAAAACAAAGCAAACATACAAGGACACACTAGCACGTCTAAGGACTAACGTTAGAAATGTCTTGGTCGTTCATTGACGTTCGACTTCCAAACTGTTCAATCTGACTTCTAATGCTAAAATTAATCATTTTAACTCATTATTAAGTCATGAAACACATGAAAACCTCTGAACTATTTAATGTCGTAATAGTCTCCCCCACTTAGAAAAACATTCGTCCTCGAATGACACTAAACACTTTCAAGGACTTAAGGACTTAACTAGCAGCTCACACACACAGATCATCATGAATACAACTTCATAGTTAATGCACCAAACTTACAAAGAACACCAACCTTACATCATCATGCACTCTAACGAACACAAGCAATTTGGAACTATTTCTACAATTCAAAGTGCACACAAGCTTCATCATACTTATTGCCATTTGGAGGAACTACCTTCTCCAACATTAGGCATGCCTATCATCTCATCATAAGTTCAAATATGTAATGGATCTGAACTGACCACATAGGCATGATCCACACTTAAACTATAAATATTTTAACCAATTCCTACTAGATGCACATACATCATGATCAATATAGATCAACTACAATCTAGTAGTCTAGACATAATACCGTCAAGGTCATATATGACATTACCATGTTTAGTTATGTTCAAGGAGGAACTACCTTCTTCTAGTCACAACATATACACATGGCATCATAGAGTTCATATAAAAGCAATGCACAAAGATCAATTCATATTAAGGAGGATTGCTTTAATCCAAACCACATTATCCTCATACTTTCTTCCTTATGAAGTCAAAATGGTGGATCACACCAACCACATCACAACATTAGGAAGTTATTTCATACCATCTCAATTTCTAGCATAACACTAGTTTTTCATAAATGTGCATCATTTTGGGAAATTCTTACAATTCATAGGTACATATAAATACATTGGCTAGACATACCTTCACTTCTCAAGAGTAAGCCTACATTAACACTTCTCATGTCACAAAAGTCACATATTTAAAGGGACTCGTCATTTCTTATTTAAAGAAATTCAACTTCTCATTATGAGGCAAAAACACCAGACATTTTAAGTGACATCATGCATGCTCATCAAGCCATCTCGTGAAATCAAATTGCACATTTATCATATAAGTATGCAGAACAACATGAGCAACATGCAATTTATCAAAATCCTCTTTTTATGCAATAATGACCTTTCATAACATGCATAACAAAGTGTCAATTAAGAGATGCATAACATATGGAACATTCTACTTATACTTCTATGCAAGACTCCCATCATGAGCAAGCTACTTAGAAACTCTTTAGTTTCAAGCTTGAGTAGGAGTAAAAGAAAAAGATAGGGATATCAACAACCCTACTACTAACATCATTCTCCCCCACTTTGGGTAAACCAATCTAAGAGCAACTTATCTCATCCTAAGCGAAATTTTAGCTTACCAACCCTACTAACTAAGGACATCATCCCTATCTTAGGTTCTAAGCTTATGCACACCCTTCTTAACATCACCGCAATGTGATTCTCAACCTAAGGAAGTTCAAGGGAACTAAACAGGAAACACCAAGTACATAAAAATCTATCCATCTAGGCACATTATCCCCACTTAGGGTAACTATAATGACCTCATGCCCTAAGTAACCATGGTCAAGGTAAATTAAGACCAACCTACAAGCGTCATCACCTTTGGTGGAACCCTCCAACCAATAATGCCTAGGCACAATCTAAGCGTTTTCTTTAGATGACCATACTTAAGAACAACTTAAAATACAACTAACCCCTTTAAAGTTGGTCAACATCAATTATTTTCCTCTCCTTACGGACAAAAGGGGCACATACTTCCCTTTAAGTCAACCGTAGGGCAAAACATAGCCTCAACTTATGGAAATAAACCCTTTATTACCTTTTCCCCACTCTTAGAATAGGTTCATATATGGAATAATTAACTAGTCATGAGGGATCTCCCATTAAATATCTTACTTCATAATCACCTTACAAGGTAAGAACACTACCTCACCTTCTCAAGATCAAGCCTATACAAAGGAATCCAATTCACAAAAGGGCCACTATGAAGCATCACATATTTACAAAGGCAACCTTAATTATCGCTATTTACCACATTTATCCAAAACTTTTCAAGCCTAATGAAATCATACTATTTTTGCTATGATCATACATAACCATAAGGCAACTCATTCTTTCAAAGAGGACTCCATTCAACTATAACAACTCTTAACAAGATATAACCATATCATATCATAACTTCTCAACATAATATCTCATTTCTCATAGGTCACATATAACCCTAAATGTCATCACATCATATAATTTAAAATTCACCTTCACTTATACTCATCTAGTCACAATTACCATAATAAGCATCAAAACTCACCTCATCTCCCTCATGCCTTGAGATCATTCTTTCCAAGCAATCACATCTAAAATATCAACGAACAAGGAAATGTAAGAGAGAGATCATATAGAGTTAAGGTCTACGACACGACACAAGATTAGTGAAGAATGAAACTCTGTCGTCCTATAACTTCTCGCTTACATATATGTCGCGACTCACAGCGATGAACAAGACTCTACTAGACGAGACTTTGAAACCTAAAGTCAAATCCCAAAACCATATGTTCTGATACCAAGTTTGTTACTGTTACGACCCGAGGGTAGCCCTAGAAGTTATGGTATTCTCGAATCTTAACATGGCATCGTCGACCTCTCGGAAGTCTAAGATAAGCCTCATAGCGTACCTTCATTGCATAATCATAAAGATAGCGGAAAATTTAAAACTTTTCATAGCACATCATATGCTAGAAAATTACTTCATATATATATATAAAATGTCATAATACATAGGTAGACTCTAATGTCTCCTTGCCATCTTAAGACACAACTCAATGGAATTGAATAGGGACACGTCCCTTAACAACATAAAATATAAGTCTAAGCTATTACATAAACTTAAAGAAACATCTTCACATAGGCAACCCTTGAATTATAAGGGCTCCTTTACTTGAACTTGGGAGATCTATCAAAGTTATTCACCTAGGAGACATCCTCTAGACATCACCAATGACACTTTGTGTAAAAAGATTAAGAAGAATGGTATTAGTACAAGAATGCACTAAGTATGGCAACCATGCGAAAACATGCATTTAAAGAGGAAATTTCTTTTGAAATCATGCAACGTGTCTTTTTAGTAAACTTCATGAACTTAGTCACATATAAGCTCAATATAGTTCACGTACATCATATAGACATGGATAATACTCATAATAGCACATAAAGCCATTTATCATACTTATAAGCATATTCAATACGTATCATACATTACCTCTCTTTTAGTTTACTTGTTTTCCTAAGTAACCCTCAAGTGTACCTAGTGCAATGTATCACCTTGAGGTCACCTTACAATAGTCTTTCATAATATGCTTCATAAACCCAACCACATATATTCACAAGTCATAAGCACATTACATCAACTTCACATAAGGACAATCACCTAAGACAACTCCTAAGTCACACTAGTGCAATTTGTAGGTAACATCCCATAATGCTACTTCCACCAAGTGTACATAAGAAGTCACCCTAGACTAGAAATAACATATTTTGAACAAGTCATAACATATTCAACAAGTCATAACATATTCACTTACAACTAGACATAAGGCCACATGCTTCATATCATCATATAAGGACTCTTTCCTTTACTACAACCTTAGTCATAAATCACTTAGTGCATATAATAGGCAAACCACCCTCATAACCCCTTTCACAAGCTTACTTGTGCAATGTACACATGGCGTCCCATACCCCCACATATACTAAGTAAACCCATTTAGAAGTCATAAGTGTAATTCACATGCATAGTCATAATTCATATAATAACATAACAAGGTCACTTAACATGCATTCATACAAATCATACATAACATAAGTCTCTACTTCATAAGGGGCTCCAATACTATCCTTTCTTGAAATCATTTAGTGCAATGTATTTGTAGGGTCCATAGTCCCCCCATACCTTATACATTAAAAATACCATGAAAATATGAGGAGAAATCTCCAAGAATTCAACTCTATAGCTTGTTCTTGAGCTTGGTCTTCAATGGAGGTTTTGGGGTTTTTTGGAAGAGAAAAGAACTTTGGGAATATGATTTCTTAATGGGTGTTGGGGTTTTGTCTTGGAAAGGGTTTAAAAAAGGTCCTAATATCATTTAATAAAACGTCCCCCAAGTTACCAAAACACCCCCACACGAAATGGGGCTCTTAGACATGTCAAAATTGACATAAAAACGACGAAACCGAATCTCAAAGTGGGCTGCGCATCGCGGGATAGACTCCTAGTTCTGCCCCAAATAATTTTTTGGACAGTGAGGTGCGTGCTACGCGCGCGTCGAAAGGTCAAGGTCTCATTCTTGCTCCTGCACGCTTCCTTGGGCAGCCTCTTGTCCAAGGTTTGGGTCCTCCATGGGGGTCCTTTGGGTGGTCACCGGGGAGTCGTAGCCGGACATTTTGACCCTGAACATGTCTATTAAGGTACTAGTGTCTACTACACTGCTTCTCAACTCCAAACAACACATAAAATCAAGCCAAACATACAAGGATTCACTAGCACGTCTAAAGACCAACTTTCGAACGTCTTGGACATTCTTTGACGTTTGACCTCCAAGAAATTCAAATATGCATACTATAAAGCACTTAATTAACCTATCATTAACTTTTTTAGGCACATTTGAAGCTCTAGCTACCTTAGATCATTTTGTGGGAGTGTCAGTTACGCCCCAAAGGTACACCCTAGAAATTAGTGCACTCTCAAATTGTCACACGGCGTACTCGACCTCTCGGAGGTCTTATACAATCCCTTAGACATCCTTCATCGCATAAACATAAAATAGAGGAAAATTTATAACTTTTCATAGCACATCATATGCTAGAATAATACTTCATATATATATATATATATATATATATATATATATATATATATATATATATAATCATAAGTACATGGTCTAGACACTAAGTCTCTTTTGTCATCATAGACTCAACATCATTAGAGTAGAATAGGTACACGACCCTTAACAACAAAAAACAACATAATCTAGACTATTACATAATTTGAATAAGAACTTGACAAAGAAAATCCTTGAATCTTAAGGATCCTTTTCTTGAACTTGGGAAACATCTATCCACTATCATCCCTCTTAGAAACATCCTCTAGCCATCACCACCTACTTTGTGTAAAAGGATGAAGAAGAATCGTATTAGTAAAAGAATACACTAAGTATGACAACCATGCGAAAACATACATTTAAAGAGGATATTTAGTTTGAAATCATGCATCATGTCATTTTAGTAAACTTCATGAACATTGTCATAGTAACACAATATAGTTTATATACATAAATTAGACATGGATACTATTCATAATAACACATAAGGCCACTTTTCACATTTTGAGGCATATTCATCTCATAGAATACATTACTTCTCTATTTATCTTAACTTCTTTCCTTAACCAACCCTCATGTAATTCTTTGTACAATATATCACCTTGAGGTTACCCTAGATGTACTTCAAATTAGCCTTCATCAATACAACTACATACATGTTCATAGAGTCATAAACGTATCGTAAGGCATAACCTTCATAAGAACCGTCACCTAAGATAACCCCCAAGTCAAACTAGTGCAATGTACAGGTAGCATCCCATAATACTACTCATACCAAGTATTCCTAAGAAGTCACCCTAGACTAGGTATAACATATTCAACAAGTCTTACCTTCATTTATCACTAAACATAAGGCCACATGCTTCATAAAATCATAGAAAGACTCATTCATTTACTACACTTTAGTCATAACTCAGTTAGTTCATATCATAGGAAAACTATCCTCACAACCCCTTCATAATCTTACTTGTGCAATGTATACATGGAGTCCCATACCCCCACATATACTAAGTAAACTCATTTAGAAGTCATAAGTGTAGTTCACATGCATAGTCATAATTCATGTCTTGGCATAACAAGGTCACTTAACAAGCATCCTCATAAGTCATATATAACATAAGTTTTTACTTCATAAGAGGCTTCAATCCTATCCTTTCTTGAAGTCATCTAGTACAATACTTGGGTAGGGTCAATAGTCCTACCTATACTAAGTACACTTCTCAAGAATTACGATTCGGGTTCATCTTCTTATCAAAGTTCATTTTTAAACTTTCAGGAGGCATAGCCATAACCGACATAGACCATATGAGCTCCATGGAATCCTGTGTTCTACTCCCACACTGAAAAGAGAGGGTACTACTTGCCAAGGTAGTACCTTCATAGAAAATAGATATTCTAGTGGAAACACTAAGCTAAAACTTACGGGGGCACGGAGTTATGGAACAAGGAGATTGCTACAAGAAACCTTAACTTGCTAGACATGGAGGTTTCCATCTCATGAGACAACATCTATGTTGAGAACCAGGACTTGCTAATGTGAAGGTTCTCTTGTGAGAAGCTTGGACTTACTAACATGAAGGTAGTCACATACGGGGAGCACCCCTTAGAAGTAACATGGCGTACTTGACCTTTCGGAGGTCTTATACAAGTCCATAGTTATCATTCATCGCATTGTCATAGTAAATTAGCTGAAAACTTAAAACTTTTCATAACACATCATATGCTAGAAACAACACTATATATATATATATATATATATATATATATATATATAAAATATCATAAGTACATATTTAGATTCTAAGTCTCTTTTCCATGTCAGACTCAACAATATTAGAGTACATTAGGGCCACGGCCCATAAAACATAAGACATAAGGAACTTTACAGTAAACTAAACATTAGGACATCCTTGGACTTAAGGATTCCTTTCCTTGAGCTTGGGAATCACATATCAAGCTCCTCAATCATATAGACATCCTTTAAGAATCCATAACCTACACTTTGTGTAAAAAGTAGAGAAAAATGGAGTTAGTACAAGAATGCACTATGTATGGCAACCATGCAAAAACATGCATTTAAAAGGGACATTTTACTTGAAATCCATACATGATGCCTTTTGAGTAGATCTTCAAAAAACCTTTATATAATAGCATTTATACCATCACATGATTCTTATAAACATAATAAAAGGTCAAACATCATATAAATTCACATATAGAATTTAAGGCACATTTGAGGTCACTTTACAGTGAGCTGTTTTCACATTACAGTGAGCTATCTTTTCTTTTACTCATTAACCTCCCAAGTAACCCTTTAGGAATACTTGGTGCAATACATCACCTTAAGCTCACAAGGAAAACCATACATACGACTTACACAAGCCAACACATATCATCATAGAAGTATAGCCCATTACAAGACACATTCAAGTCAAGACCATAGGGCATTACAGTGAACCTTACTCTTTATTCACATATACCATTTTCACTTCACATAGAATATTCAAAGACCTTACATACAATCCCAATCTAAGTCTACTAGTGCAATGTGCATGTGAAGCCCCATAACCTCACACATACTTAGTAAACCTATCATGAGACCACAAGCCTTAACATCCAATTCATACATCAACATAGTAAGAGAAGACAACTTCATCTATGTCAAGCTAGACCTTCATCATATAGTCAATAAGACCACAATTATGCATATCATTTCATCATGTAGACACTAACAGAAGGTCATGCAAGAGAATCATAACATATGCACATACATTAGGCCACCATCCTAGATCTTCCTTAGAGAGCTACTTGTGCAATGTCTAGGTGGGTTCATTACTTCCACCTATCCTAAGTATCTTCCCTTAGGTAATCCTTAATATGGTCCTTAGTCATTTACTTCCATTGTCCATTTTACTTTATGGAAACTATAGCCTTACCTGACACTAAGACCATGGGTTCTAAACATGAAATTTGGTGTTGTAGAGCTTTACACCAATGGAAGGTGTTCCACTTAGCCAAAGTAGAACCTTAACATATATCCTAGCATCCTAAGTTAATTCACTTGCTAGATCCTATTTGACCAGCATAGTTTATGGAACTAAGAGAGAGGTATGATTCCTCTACATGCCATTTGCCAATTGGGGTCTCCTCTCATGAGAAAACATGGGTGAACCTTCCTCAAAGGGAAGCCACCATCTCATGTGGATACATAGGTGAGTATTCCTCTAGGGGAAGTCAACACTCTATAAGGGACAAATGGTGAATCTTCCTCCAAGGGAAGTCAACACCTTTCATTGTTAAGTTCACTCGGTGCCAAGCTAAGTTCCCTTTACTAAAAGCCTTTATTAACATTATGTCATAAAACATAGGATTAGGATATTTGTTCCTCGTATGCTTATAGCATATTCAAGCACCTATCTATTCTTAGAGTATTCTTGGGTACACCTTTCAAGGCCCCTCTATTTACTAGATCATAATCCATGTGTGTGTGTACTTATATGTGAACAAACCTTTCACATAACACATAAATGTCAAACAAGTTCATATATCAATGCATAAGTCTATATGCATAACTATATGAGCAATACTTTCATATAAACACACTAAGACACCATGCACATTCATACTTCCATCATATCATATAAGTCATATTCATAATATAACCATACATTTATTTGCATTTGCATAGAAACCAAACTTAGGAACTATCTTATCAAGGTACTACCCTTGCCCATACTAGTACACCTATTAAGTCATGCTAGTTAAGGAAACACATATCATACTTTCATAGTCATAAGCTTAGGATGCATAGTAGTAGACACTAGTGAATATGAGTACAACCTTTCATTAGACACTATGAACATTTACTACATTGTAAGCATGCATGTAGAGTGAGGGTGTGTGTGTAAATTGGTCAAATGATCACATAATGGATATCAACAACACATTGAGGCAGACACACTCTTAAGACCATATTACACTTCCAAGCATAGACCACACAACACACAATAGTATAGAAGACATGTCAACTTCATATTACACTTAAGACTCCTAACTTTTGCTATTCATGCATTCACATACGGGTACATAGGTAAGGGATTATTAGTCATTTTAACTCATCAATGGCAGCACCTACACTTTACCCTAACATAGATATACACATGCTTATACAATAGCCATACAACCTAGATCACAACTAAAATAGGAAAGTAGGCATAAGCTCCACATAGTATAATCATCATACACTCATATATTCATCAATTTGCCTTCAAGGCCATAATCAAAACATATATAGATTGACAAGAATTGAAAACCGCCACCATAAGCGTACATACCACACAATGTCATACAAGTCTTCATCAATTAACAATACTATAGAAAAGTAGAGGGAATGAGACATTCTTACAAATTCATCAACCTTTGATCATCATTGATCAATACAATCCTTTTATCAACAATTCAAGTATAAGGCAGTATCTAAACATACATTAACATGAACAAAACCATATTCAAATCCCTACAAGATCAAGATACCAACATAGGCACTAACTATCAATTCAATAGTGAGTAGAGGAAATAGGCCATCTTACAAATTTCTCAATGTATTGATCATCAGTCATATTTTACCAATAAAGTACAAGCTAGTCAGTAGATAAAGAGATATAAATGAAGTCTTAATCATGCTTTATTCATCTTAGAATATAGATCACATAACCTACATAGTATTATCAATTCCTAGACTAGAAGAACCTAGATCAACTCATACCAAGCCTTCTTCACTTTGATCATACAAGATTTATACTTACAATTCAATCACAATATTAACCTAAGGTAGTATCTACAAGAATCTTAACATAATCGAATTCCACTTTTATACATTTAAAGGTCCATGTTACAGTGATCACATAGAGGCATAGGCTAGTCATGTTCAAATATTCATATATTGATCCAATTGGATCATTCATCAACAATTAACCATCAATATACTTAAATTACACTATATATAAGCAATTCAACGTAAGAGAATCACAATTTAACCAATAGCAAGCCACGATCACAATGCCCATGCAAGGGCTAAATTGAGTTTGGGAGGGGACATGGGTTCATAATGCAATTGGATTAAATTTCACGTTAAAACCAATACATTATCATCAATTCATCATGATTAAGCCATTAAAAACGTTTTAGAAAGAACCCATGGCTAGATTGAAGAAGAAGAGATTTGACCATGAAAACTTCTTTGAAAACTTTGAGATTAACTCTCCAAGTGAAAGGCTACTTAGAGATGAAGGATCACCATACCTTTATCTAGATTAATATATCTAAAAATTGATGTAGAATCTAGGGAAATACAAGATCCAAGCTATTCTTGAGCTTCACTGTCAATGGAGGTTTCTAGGGAGAATTGATTTTTGAGGGAAAGTCTAATTTGTGTGAATGAGATTGGGAATGGGTTTATCACGTTTTTGATCACTTGAATACACCCAAAAATAACCAAATAAACCATACAAGGTCAGGTTAGCACGTGGGGTGAATTTCCCATTCACCATTTTAATGAAACAGTCATTAGGCAGTGTTGCAGGCCACCATCGACGCCCAATATGTCCATCGACGGGCCGTTTGTGGCTTCAGTAGATGGAGTCTTGGGCTGTTATTTGGCTGACACATTTCCAGGCTAAGTGACCATCGACTACTTTCCCACCAACGGGACGTTTTTCAACAAACGGGGCGTCGTTTGGTTCAGTCGATTGACAATGCCAAGGCAGTATCTTGACAGCATTTTGGTCCTTCTTGTGGGCCCTTTTTGCGGGGACCTTGGGAAGTCATACCCGGGAGTTTCCAACATAAATATGAAAATTAACAATCCAAGGACCTTCCACATAAGTTTCACCCAAAACAATTACATGCAACACGTCCAAACATGCTAGGCACATCAAGACATACTTGAACGTCTCAAGGCTAACTTTCGAACGTCTTAGACGTTCTTGGATGTTTGACCTCCAAACTTCATGAAGCTCCATATACTGCCAATAAACATCATTTTCACTCATTTTATGACTTTATAAGATCATTACATACAAATATAAGCACGTATAGACCTTGAGGCGCATAGGTGACTAGTCGTCGAACGTCTTGGTCGTCCCTTGACGTTTGACTTCCAAATCAGCTCAAACTTTACACACTGCCTCAATACCATATTATAAACCATTTTAGGACCTTATTCCCTTATGACAAACATGTTAGGCTTTAGATACCCTAACTCATTTTGGGGGTCTTACAAAGGCCCCACTGTCATTTCTCATGTTCAATCGGTGTTAAGCTTAAACTCCCTTTTTGAACATCATTAAGCCCTTAGATGACATTAGTTCTTTAGGGCTAGGCCTTAGGGACTTTATACCTCATACATCATATAGCTCAAAGCTATCTAGGATGAGAATGTCCTTTCATCATAGAACCTACTTTATGTGAGAATGTCCATTTACATAATCATATCATAATGATACAATAGTCTAGTTTAGAGTACACTTGAGTATCACCTTTTAAGAGACTCACTCATTCATTAGACTATAACTTACATACTTCATTCATACATATATGTGTGTGCGCATTCATATGTGATACATACTTACACATAACATCTCTAGGCCACACATGCTCAAAAGTCATATACCTTACATGCATAGTAGTAAATAAGGGTGCATATGAGAACTATCTTTTCAATTGACACAATGAATCTATTCTACTCATAATTATGCATGAGAGTATGTGTGTGTTTATATTGGTCATCATGATCACAGAAGCGCAACAACTTAGTTTCTTAGTATACTACCCTTCAAAGGTTCACAACACATATACAATGTATCTCTCAAGCCATGACCAACTCATAAAATAGAACATATAGAGAATCTAGGTCACACACCCACATTACATCATATGAGAAAAGTGCATATTCGGGATTAGAATAGAAGATTCCTAACATGCATAAGATCACATATTCATATAGGGTTCATATAGGTAAGGGTCATGTTACAAGAGTGTTCATCAAAACTAGTCATATAGACCATACCTATCCCTAACATGCTCATCACATATAAGTAACATCATCACTACACTTAGATCAGGGTGCTAGAACGGAAGGCTACACAAGGCCTCCATACTTGTGATCATCATAACCACAATTCACATTACAACAATTGCCTTCAAGGCCATGATTGTAGCACATAGAGATATACAAGAATGTAAACACCGCCACCATATGTGGACAATACCAAACAACACATTTCAATATACATTCTATGATATTTAGAGAAATTAGGTCAACTTACAAACTCTCCAAGCTATGATCACCATTGATCATTCCTCCATAGTTCATATTCAATTGATATAGATAGTATTAGACATAAGCAATTCAATACAATCTAATCACAACTCTATAAACATGAAATCAAGATCACAAGACCCACATTATAGAATAATTTGAGAAATGAGGAGGATCGTGGGTTCTTCATAAAATTGGATTGAAATTCATCATAAAATCAGTAGCTAATCATATATTAATCAATAGAGAGTCTTTGAAATCAATTTGAGAATGAACTCATGGCTAGATTGAAAGATAGAGTTTTTGACTTATGATTCACATTGAAAACCCTTTGAAATAACTCCTTAGATGGAAGATTATCTAAGGATAAAGAGTTACCGTACCTCATTGATTGAAGACCCATGAAATTGGTGAAGAAATTTTTTGAAACTTCATCTTCTACATTGAGCTTGAGCTTGGCCTCCAATAGAGTTTTGAGAGAGTTTTGGAAGAGAAGAGGGTTTTGGATTTTTGATTTCTCATTGGGTAATTATGTTTTGACTTGGGAATGGGGGTAAAAATGACTTAAAACCGTTTATAATCATCCCCAAAAGGACCCAAATTACCGCCACATCAATTGGACCTTTTTAGATAAGTCAAACAAAACTTCTATATTCGGAATTATCATCGGGGAACAAGTCCGCGTCACGGAGCTTTTCCCACATGATTTTTGGAATTTATTTTTGGGATGGTGAGGCCTTCTTTGTCTCCGCGACTCGAAACAACTTTTGGTCTTAGCTTAAGAAGGTATGCGACATGGACTAGATCCCTAGACTCACTGCCCACATGCTGCCATGGAAGCCTCTTGTCCAATCATTTGGGTCCTCCTCGAGGACCCTTAGGGTGGTCGTCGGGAAGTCGTACCCGGACGTTTTAACCCTAAACATGTAACTTTAGGTTCTAGGGTCATCCCCACTGCTTTTAGACTACAAACAACACATAAAAACAAGGAAAACATACAAGGACACACTAGCACGTGTAAGGACTAAGTTTCGAATGTCTTGGTCGTTCATTGACGTTCGACTTCCAAACTCTTCAAACTGACTTCTAATGCTAATATTCATAATTTTAACTCATTATTAACTCATGAAACATATGCAAAGCTCTAGTTTGACCTATTTAATTTTGATGGCCGTAACACATAAGAGGAATTTGTAACGCCCCAAGGGTACACCCTAGAAGTTTCACGGCGTACTTGAACTCTCTGAGGTCTTTTACAAGCCTCTTAGCTATCATTCATCACATAGGTATGAAAACTAGTGCGGAATTTAAACTTTTCATAATAAAGTCAATAAGAAACTCTTTCATAAAATTAATGAACGAAGTCTCGTCATGACAAGCGAACTTAGACACGTCCAAATATCATAGGGTCACAACCCTTTACATTGAAAGAAATATACTAAGTATTATGCAATGTCATTAATAAAGAAAACTTAAAGAAACATAGTTCATGTCCTCAAACATATGAGGACATACCAATCTTAATAGAATCTACTTCCCAAGCTTGAACCTCTAGAAACCTTCACTTGCCTTCCACCTATACTTATTGAAATATAGAAAAATATGGAGTTAGTACAAACGACGTACTAAGTATGGCAATATGCAAAAACATGCTTAAAGAGGACATTTATATTGAAATATACTTTTCATGCTATTTTGGTAAAACCTCTTAAATCAAGTACACAAGACATCACACAAGTCATTATTGAAAATACAAGGTAACACTTCCATACTTCTCAACATTTAGTCACATACATCAAGTAACGCATTTATCATTTAAACTTTCCTAACCAAAGTGATCCCAAGACTAACCTAAGTAAGACATGAAGAGACCGCTCATAAAACCTTTTCAATAGACACCTAAGTGATCCTTAAGACTAACAAATATAAGCATATTTCACTTCAATTAAACACATCTACATTCATTACAAGATATACATTCATGCATTTAGAAACTTCACATAAAGACCATCCTCAAAGACAACCTCCAAGTTACAATAGTGCTATGTGAAAGTAGCATCCCATAATACTACTTCCACTTAGGGCTCCTTAGAAATGACCCTAGACTAGGCACATAACCTTCCATCATTTACATAGCTTTCATCAACATTACACATAAGACCAACATACTTCATGAAAATAAGACATAGAATCAGTGTGCTTCATATATATTAGACATAAACATGCTTCATTAACATTAGACATACACATGCTTCATTAATATTAGACATAAAGTCAACTTACTTCATTAACATTATATAGTAACTCGTTCATTCATTTTCATTACAAGGACACACCAAGGCTCCCTCCAAATGTCTAATTGTGCAATGGATAGATGGTGTTCCATTCCACCACCTACCCTAGGTAGTACACCCTTATGAAGACTTAGTTCATTACAATCATTTTGTGAGGGCTAGCTTTAAACGACATTGACCATGATAGCTTAACATGGAATCTCGCTATTAACCCTTACCGGATGGTAATCCCAACTTGCCTAAGGTAAGGTCATTCTTTTAGCCTTTACATGGATTTCCAATAGCTAGTAGTATGTGGGTTCATTTTTAAGGGACAAGGATATTTCTTCTAAGTACTACATCTCAACTCACGAAGACTACTATTCTCAAGATGTATGGATACAACATATCTACTTACAAAGAGTATCCACCCCATTGTCAAATCCTCTCAGTGCTAAGCATTACTCCCCCACGGAGTCTTAGACATTAATTACATTCATTAGCTATAGTTTAAGAGATTTCTACTAAGTACTACATCTCAACTTACAAAGATTACAAACCTCTAGAGGTTACTTTTGGACACTTCATCTCAACTCACGAAGAGTATCCAACCTCCAACCTATCATTCATTCATAGGAAAGCTCTTAGGAATAGTGAGGTTGCTACTAGACACTACATCTCAACTTACAAAGAGTGTCTACCCCAAATCCCCTTTTCATTTATTAGAGTTCTTAGGAATATTGAGGTTACTAATAGACACTACATCTCTACTCACCAAGAGTGTCTAACCCCTAAATCCCCTATTCATCCATTACATTTTCAGTAGCTTCATTCATTCATTCATTGTCTGTGTGAGTGTATGTGAGAAAGACCCCACATAACCACCTTCTTTCATAACATTGACTTCTAGCATGATAATATTACATTCATCATAATTGACACGCAATCATACTTCACATTCACATTATATTTCATTTAGACATAGTATCTTCAAGACACACATTCATAACTTCATAAGACATCACATTCATATACATCATAACATCACTTTACTTCACATTCAATGACTTCAAGGCCATAATCACAGTTCACATACATATTCATACACATCAAATAAACATTGCCACCATAAGTGGACCATACCATTCAAGATTAATTCAATAAGAACTAAACAATAGAGATCAACTTACCCTTCATCCGAGCCTTGATCATCTTTTCTCAATTAACCAACAATTCATCATAACTAAGCATAAATGGAAGTAGATAATCACAATACAATATAGTATAAACTCTAATCTAAAATTGTCTAATCATATTCAACAAACCCAATTCATAAGTCAAAATATGAGAATTTGCATGATCATGAGTTCATTGAGTTTTCGATCATAAAACCATCTAATAAAATTGAAAACATCATTATTAATCCGTTAAAACCTTTTCATGCAAGAACTCATGCTTAGAATTCGAAATAGGTTAATTTAGGATTTTCGAACCTTTTTGAAAAACCTTTTGGATTGGCTCCTTGAATGAGAGAAGAATCAAGGATGAACTACCATAACTTATATGAAGAAAACCCATGAAATTTGATCAAGAACCCACTCAAAATCTTCAATCCTAGCTCCAACTTGAGTTCAAGCTTTTATGGAGGTTAGAGAGAACCTTTCGTGGTAGAGGGATTTTGATTTTAAAAAGTAAAGCCTAATTTAGGTTTTTGATGTATAAACTAACTGAAAATACCTAAAAACACCTAGAACAACCTTCTACTACTTAATTAGGACATGAGGTTAATTTCCCAATCCACCCCTAAGTTGGCCGAATTGCAGGCCGTGAAATACATGACTCAAACAACGGTCCTAATCTAACGGGTGTCGTTTGATCGACGACCCTTCCTGTCGGTTGTCATTTCAATCAGAGACTCCAAAAATGGGGGATAATCTGCCCGAACTAAGTGTGGAGCTACGCTCACTTTTGATGGGGCGTCACTCAATGAACGTTCCATCGTTTAGGGTCGTTAGTTGTACTGCTTTTTGGCAGTTTCTTGCCAAGGTTTAGGTCCTCATTAAGGACCCTTAGGGTGGTCCTTGGGGAGTCGAACCCAAATGTTTCGACCCTAAATATGACAAAATAGATGCTAGGGTCCGTTCCTATATATTTGGACACCAAGCTACACATTAAAAAACATGAAACACGCCAAGACACACTAGCACCCACAAGACTAGTTTCTGAACGTCTTGCATGTTCAACTCCCAAACTCATTAAAAGTGACCTCTAAAGTTATTCTTCATCATTTTAACTCATTATTAACTCATTAAAAACATGTGAAACTCTAGTGTTATATCCTCAAAATGAGCTAGGTTAAATTAGAGACTATCATGAGTGTTATGAGTCTATAAGGTATTAAAATTATATATATTAGTATTACAAGTCAGTTTGAATAGTTTGGAATTAAAACATCAAAGAACTACCAGGATGTCCAGAAACTAGTCTAATTGAACTACTATGTCGTAGGGTTTTGTAGTGGAGTTTTGGAAAATGGTTTGAGAGTGAAATTGAGTATCGAGGGTTCCTACACATCAAGTAATATGTAAAGAGTCAAAAGGTTTGGGTACGACTCCTCGGGGACCACCCTAAGGATCCCTAAAGAGGACCCAAACGTTAGCCAAGGAAAGCTGTCGGGCAGCCTATTTGCGAAGTTGGTGGTGCGTTGTGCAGCCAACACTTAAATGGAAAAAATTTATCCCTCTGACGTGGGGACAACATGAACCATTCTGCCTCGAATTCTTGAACCAAGAATTAGAAGTGTCCCCGTGACGCGCAACCATGTCACAGATTTGGTCGCATCATTTTTAAGTCAAATTAGACTTGATTAAAAGGTCCAACTAATGTAGGGGTGTTTAGGGTAATTTGGGGACGTATTATATATTGGTTTTGGGTCATTTTACAAATATTTCCCTAATAAAAAAACCCCAACCCTCAATTCGAATAAAAAAGAAATCAAAGATCTTCTCTCTCTCAAAACTCTCTCTCCAATCAAATCCTCCATTGAAGAACCTTCAAGTTTCAAGGAAGAAGACCAATTTCTCATGTTTTTAACCTATATTTCGTGGATAGTTCTTTGTTAAGGTATGGTGATTTAAGCGATGATTCTTCTCTCATTCAAGGAGCCAATTCCAAGGTTTTTCGAAGATGTTCAAAACCTTGAAATTCTATTTTGAACACTAAGCCTGGGTTCTTGCATGAAAAGGTTTAAATCACTATTTTATGAAGTAATTGATGTTATTTGGTGGTTTTTAGATCAAAACTTCCATGAACCCATGAATTCCTTGAATTCCTAATTTTTACTCTAAAGTGGGTGAAGTGATCATGGTTTGATCTTATTAAATCCATGTGTAGATTGTATTGGGCTATTGAATTATGTATTGATTATTGTAGAATCATTCATATCTTGCCTTATAATTTTTATGTCTATATTGAGTATTATTGGATCATTGAGATGGATGAATTGTTGGTTTAGTCTTGTGTATATTGTTATGGGTAACATTTCTTATGATGTGAATTGCTTGAAAAGGCTAAGGAATGTTGATGATGATGATTGGAAGGTAGTAAGTTGACCTAATTCCTCTATTTTGTATAGAATTAATACTGAATTGTGTTGATTGGTATGTTCCACTTATGGTGGTGATGTTTAATTGTTATACTTGCTATGAACATCGCCTTGTCGGCATTATTGTGCGAATTATAGTATGATCATGTTATAGCTTTTATAGATGTACATTGTCAAGGATGATATTTTATATATGTGTGTGTAAGGTTAAAGTATGATTTCCTCTAAATGATTACATATGAATATAATAGACTATGAAGAGTGTCTATATGTAATAGGGTATCTTGATTAGGTAGACTTAGTTGTCCCTACTTGGTACTTGATTGATATTGATTATGTGATATGGTGATGTTGTATCTTGACTTGGTAGACTAGGTCCCTCTTCTTGATACATGAAAATATATGGCTTATGAATTCTGGACTTGGTAGTCTCAGGCACCCTTGTCATGTATGTGTACGAATGAATGGATGAAAGTTTAGGATTGGTAGACCTAAGATGGTGCCCTTCTAAGGATGACTAATATGGGACATACACATATGAAAAGAGGGTCAAGAATGTGTTACCTTGAATATGATAAGAGGTTAATTGAAGCCTTGAAGTGCAAGACCGTAATGGTGCCATATTGAACGTGGTGATGAACTTAGAGATAGGTTGGCTGGAATGGCACTAAACCATCTCGTAGAAAGTCATAAGAGCTATCCTTATAGACCTTGATTGGCATCCTAGTGGACCCATTCTTTGTAGTATTATGATGAGTTGGTAGAACTAAGAAATGGTATCTTCTCTAATACGTATATGTGAGTGAACTTACCCTACGAGAACAAAGGCAAAGCACCGAGCGGATATGCTTGTGGTTGTAGCTCTACTTGGGTATGAGACTACAGTACAAGGAAGCCCTTGATATCCCAGAACCATGTGCCAGCATGGGATGAGTCCTAGTTCTACCTTTGGCATGTAGAACACCTTCCACGGTATGGGGTCTTATGACACCAGATTCCATACCAAGCTAGTACAGTCTATGTCGGTTAAAGCTTATTGTCAACATGTGGGATGTGCATTTTAGTATTGGATAGTGTGAGAGGGGCAAACTATTCTACCTTAATTTCGTGCAGAAAGTTAGCCCAACGTACAGGAGTGAAGTCTCACTCGACTTAATCCTTTCGCAGCCTAATCTGCCTAACGTTCAAGGACATTTTTCTTCTTTTTCGTCTTAGATTATTTTTCAAACTTCAACATGAACTCAACACAAAAACGTAGGGGCAAACCCAACGTTTATATTTATTCTCGAAATTAATACAAAGGACTCACTCGTTGAACAACAATTCTGTTCAACTTCGACTTCAACTTAAGGCACAATCACAAGTCGATTGCTGCCTTAGACACTTTCTAAAACCCTCACATTTTATTCTAAGTGTCTTGGTGAAATTCCAAACTTTTTCTTACCTATTTCACCTTTAGGATAACAATTCTATCCTCAAACTTAGTCTCTAAAACGTCTAACACCAACACTGCCCATTTATAGACACATGCGACAGCCTTGTGTTTTACATAGCATAGTGTTGTGACACATGTCCAATACTTGTCAAATGCTTAGCCTACTAAAATATAATTTAGTTTACATCCCCAACTGATAAGAATCATTCAAAATTCGAATTCAAAAATCAATTACAAGATACAACTAATCTGGACACAAGCGGTTACAAAAATGTAATCGCCGCATGTGCTTGGCATATGATCTATGCTGACTGGATTTCGTTGCTTTGCTGCATTTCCCTTCAATATTTTCGACTCCAATACAATGTCTAAACATTGTATAGTTATTGACTCATCAAAGCCCATCCGAATTCATCCGCATTTGCCATGCCTGCACACCGCCGACGCCCTGCCGCTTCCTGCCACTGCCTTGCTTTGGCAATGCTAACTTTTAATCCACTTTTGTCATTTCTTGTTTTCTTGTTGAGTTTCATTCACAATGAAAATGCTTCAATTTATCTCAGCTCAATTTCCTCACATTTGACCAGACCATGTGATTTTCGCATGCCAACCTTTCCCACAACCGCTGTCGGCCAGCGTCCAAGTCATGCCATGGGTTGTTGTCTTGCCAATGCCCATGTCATGTTTTGACACTTTCATACCAACATATTTTGAACCCATTTAACATGAAAACACTCTGCTCACACAACACATGCTTGATTCCACCCGCATTTTGGCCTTTGGCAAAGTCATTCATGTCAACCCTTTGCCACACCCATGCCTATGTCGAGTCACTTGGTCGGGACCCTTACAAAATTCCCCCACCTAATTAAACTCAACTTCCGCGTCGAGGACATCATTCATCTGAACCTATTTGGGTTCCGGCCAAGGATCATTTCCTGTCCTTCATTTTCATCTTCAACCAACGCCAAAGAATTCACTTTTGACGTTTCTGCCTCATCGTTCTTTTCTCTTTCTTATTCGGCAGCAAGTATGGCATTCCCTTTCACTTGCACTGGACAGTCCCTTATCAAATGAGGACCACCACAAGTAAACCATCCCCTAATCTTTCCTTTCTATTTTGGACAAGAAGACTCTCCTTGTCTAGTTTCCCACCTTCGTCTTCCTTTTCTGCAGCTTGGCCCTTCCCATTTTTCTTCCATTCCTTCCCCTTGTCTTTCTGTTTGAAGTGTGAAGAATTCCTTGGGTCGTCACCTTCATCGAAGTCAGCCAGCTTGTCTGCTGCAACTATGGCAGAATTAAGAGTTTTGACATTCTGTCTCCTTAACTCTCTTTGTGCCCATCCTTTCAACCCGCTTATGAAATAGTGCAACTTGTCTTCTTCGACCAAGTTGCCTTTGTTCAACATCAAGGACGAAAATTCCCTGATATAAGCCCTCACTTTGCTGCCTTGTTTCAAACGTCGTATCCCATCCTATCCCTTGGCAACCAAGACGAATTGCTTGGAAGGAATTGAGTTTTCTGTTCTTTCTTCAACATCTCACACGTTTCAATTTGTGGTAAATTCGAACCCTCTACTTCAGTAACCCTTGTTCTCCACCAGACCTTGGCATCATCACTTAAATACATTGTTGTGACTAACACCTTTCTATCATCTTGAACCTTTGCTGCATTGAAGTAAGTTTCAATATCCCAAATAAAGTTCTCCAATTACTTGGCACTCCTCACACCATTGTAAGCCTTCGGTTCTGGAACCTTCATCCTTATGGGGCCAATCATTCCTTGCAATGCCCGACGTAGAAGAATAACTTCACCACAGAGATCTTCTTTCTCTGTACGAATAAGTTGCATCTCTTGTTGGTCTTTCGTGTTTGGATGCATATTCTGCCTCTAATAATGAAACTTTTCCGTTCATCACCTCTTTAGTCAAGGTTGATTCTACACTCACTCTTTGGATTTGAATGACAATATCAACAAAGTTTTCCCCATCGTTTTTTCCACCAATACACGCCTCCAATCGTGTCACCCTCTACCGTAGTTCAGCGTTCGCCCCAGCCATCGAATAATCTAAGCGTGCTCTGACACCAATTGTGAGAGGGGTAAACTATTCTACCTTAATTTCGTGCAGAAAGTTAATTCAACCTACAGGAAGTCAAGTCTCACTAGACTCAATCCTTTCGCAGCCTAATCTGCCTAACGTTCAAGGACGTTTTTCTTCTTTTTCGCCTTAGATTATTTTCAAACTTCAATATGAACTCAACACCCAAACGTACGGGCAAACCCCATCTTTATATTTATTATCAAAATCAATACAAAGGACTCACTCGTTGAACAACAATTCTGTTCAACTTCGACTTCGACTTAAGGCACAATTAAAAGTCGATTGTTGCCTTAGACACTTTCTAAAAACCTCATGTTTTATTCTAAGTGTCTTGGTGAAATTCCATACTTCCTCTTACCTCTTTCACCTTTAGGATATCAATTCTATCCTCAATACTTAGTCTCCAAAATGTCCAATACCAAGACTTCCCATTTATAGACACATGTGGCAGTCTTGTGTTTTACATAGCATAGTGTTGTGACACATGTCCAAAACTTGTCAAATGCTTATCCTACTAAAATATAATTCAATTGATATCCCCAACTGATAAGAATCATTCAAAATTCGAATTCAAAAAGCTATTACAAGATACAACGAATCTAGACACAAGTAGTTACAAAAAGGTAATCACCGCATGTGCTTGGCATGTGATCTTTGCTGACTGGATTTCGTTGCTTTGCTTCATTTCCCTTAAATATTTTTGACTCTAATACAATGTCTAAACATTGTATAGTCATTGCCTCATCAAATCCCACCCGAATCCATCTGCATATTTGTCATGCCTTCACACCGCCAACGCCCTGCCGCTGCCTAACTTTGTCAATGCTAACTTTATTCCACTCATGCCATTTATTGTTTTCTTGTTGCGTTTCATTCACAATTGACAATGTTTTAATTTAGCTCAGCTCAATTTTCCCACATTTGACCAGACCATGTGATTTTCACATGCCAACCTTGCCCACAACCGATGTCGGCCAACGTCCAAGTCATGCCATGGGCTGTTGTCTTGCCAACGCCCATTTCATGTATTGACACTGTCCTACAAACATATTTTGAACCCATTTGACCATTCCAACACTCTGCTCACAGAACGCATGCTTTATTCCACCCGTATTTTGGCCTTTGGCAATGTCATTCATGTCAACCCTTTGCCACGTCCATGCCTATGTCGAGTCACTTGGTCGGGACCCTTACAGATAGGTACTACAAAGTGTATGTAGTGGAATGGGACGCTATCTACACATAACACGAGTAGGCCTTGAAAGTGCTAGCATGAGTTCCCTAGGTCTCTTCCATGACAATTATTTGTTTCCCATACTTGTGTGATTGTCGTATAAATGGTTTAAATGAATATTTTTAATCAAGTAAAGGTATGTTGTATATAAAGGTTCTTATATAGGGTAGCTTTGAGGATTTCTTAGGTAGGCTTGAAAGAGGGTGTATGGGCGGTCTCTTCATTTTACTTAGGTGAGTCTTAGAGTAACCTTAGTTAGAGAGTCTAATGATGTAAAAACTTACTTGATGAATATGGATTTAAGTTTTATGTGATGTGAAGGAAATATCCTTGTCTTAGGTAGTCTTAAGGATTGCTTAGGTGTGCTTTAAGAGGGTGTATGGGCGGTCTCTTCTTTTCTTACTTAAGTGAGTCATAGGATAACCTTTTTTAGGTAGTCTACATTTCTTATATGTGAATATTGACTTGAAAGTGTTTTTCTTATACTTGTTGCATGAGATTTCAATCAAAAGAGCATGAAAGCATATCTTAAAGCAAATGTCTGTTTTAGCATGGTTTTCTTTCATGTTCACCATATGTAGTGCATTCAACACGCTAATTCCATATGTTGTTCCATTTCTACAAGTGTAGGTGGCAAATGAGGATCCTAGTAGAAGTGAATCTTAGGAATAGCATTCTCTCAAGAAGACTTGGTATGTCCTTATATGATTCGAGGACAGAGTTATGTTTTAGTTTCTTTTCAAAGACATTTTGATAGACTATAATTTTTACTATAAATGTAAAGGGATGTGACCCTAAGATATTACATGTGTCTAAGTTGGCTTATGACGAGACTTACTCTTTCTTATATTCTATAAAGATTTTTACTATTGTTGTGAAAAGTTTTAATTGCGCACTACTTTTCATATATATATATATGGGATGAATGATGTCTAAGGTCTTGTATGAGATCTCCAAGAGGTCGGATACGCCGTGTTACTTCCAGGGTGTACCCTTGGGTCGTAACATCTAGTTTGACCTATTTCATTTTGAGGGTTGATACAATCTCCCTAACTTAGAAAAACATTCGTTCTCGAATGACACTAAACACTTTCAAGGTCATCAAGGAAACAACTAGCAGCTCACAACACAAAACATCATGGATGAAACATTCATAGTCAATGCACTATACTTACAAGGAACACAAACTTCACATCTTTATGCACTCTAAGCAACAAAAGCAAATTTGGAACTATTTCCCAATTCAAAGTGCACACATACTTCATCATTTTCATTTTATTATGGAGGAACTACCCTCTCCATCTAGAGACATGCTCATCATTTCCTTATAAATCTCAACATACGATAACATTCAAGTCATTACCATATAAACATAACGACTTATTAAGCAATTAAGCAAATATCATTAGATGAACATTGACATGAGAAATATAGATTAACTACCAATCTTCACATATTTATGCACTCTAAGCAACATATGCAAATTTGGAACTACTTCCCAACTTCAAGTGCACACATACTTCATCATTTTCATTTCATTATGGAGGAACTACCTTCTTCATCTTGATACATGCTCATCATTTCATTATAAAGTTCAACATGCAATAACTTTCAAATCACTGGCATATAAGCATGACGACTTATAAGGAAATTAAGAAAATATCATTAGATGCACATTGGCATGAGAAATATAGATTAACTACCAATCTTCACATGTAACTATGATATCGTCAAGAGCATGCAAAACATTATACCATCAAAGGCACTGATAATCATAATGAGCACATGCTTCTTAGAGACTTCCTCTAGCTATCACCACCTACACTTTGTGTAAAAAGATGAAGAAGAATGATATTAGTACAAGAACGCACTAGGTATGATAACCATGCAATAACATGAGTTAAAAAGGACATTTAGATAGAAATCATGCATCATGTGTTTTTTACTATAACTTCATGAACATTAATACAATAAGCACAATATAGACATGTTTATAACTCATATACACATGGATATAACTCATTACAATACTTAAAGCCATTTCATCACATTTAAGGATAACTCATTAAGGCACAATTATACATAATAATCATCACTTAAGACAACCTCCCACTCTCACTTGTGCAATGTACAAGTAGCATCCCATAATACTACTCATACCAAGTGATCCTTAGTTGTCACCCTAGACTTAGGAACATCACATTCAATAACATACCACACATGCATTTAACCTTAGACATAGGCCCAACATACTTCATTAATTGTCACATAAGAACTCTTTCATACAGTACATCTTAGTCATAAGTCATTAGTTCATATCATAGGTAAACCACCCTCACAACCCCTTCACAAGATTACTTGTGCAATGTACACATGGAGTCCCATACCCCCATACATACCAAGCAAACCCATTTTGAAGTCATAAGTGCAATTCACATACATACTCATAATTCATTTCTTTACATAAGTAGAATTAACCTTGACCAATATTCATATATATATGCATGAACCATAGACCTTATTTCATGAAGAAACCTTATCATAACATTCTTTAGAGTCCACTTGTGCAATGTATAAATAGGGTCCATAGTCCTACCTACACTAAGTAGTCTTTCAATGAAATCATGACTAAATTTCAAAATCTTATCTTTAGTTTATTTCTTAACTTTCGAGATGCTTATCCATAATCAACATAGACCATGTGAGCTACATGGAATCCGGCGTCATAAGACCCCACACTGAAAAAGGACGTTCTACTTGCTAAGGTAGAACAACATATAATAGCCAACTAGGTGGATCCACTAGCTATGTGCTATGGGGGCAACGTCGTTTAAGGGATAGTGAGATTGCTTCTAGAAACCCGGCCTATTGCATTAGTGGGAAGGCTTCCATCTCATGAGTAATTCACTTTGAATGACCCGACCTATTGCACTAGCGGGAGGGCCTTGTCCTCATTGTACATATCCACTTGGTCCTAAGCTTAAACTCCCTTTTTAATATCTTTAAGCCTTTTTTAATCATCTACTTCATGAGATTAGGCCTTAGGGACTTGCTGCCTCATACATCAGAGCTCAAAGGTTTCTAGGATGAGAACTATACTTTCATCATAGAACCTATATTATGTGAGAATGTACTTTCACATAATTCTACTTTCATGCTTTCATATGTGTGTGCATACATGTGAGAAACACTTTCACATAACACCTCTAGACAACACATGCGCATAAATTCATTAATAATATACTTTACATGCATTAGTGATAGATAATGGTGTATATGTGAACTATATTTTCAATTGACACCATGAATCTATCCTACTCATAATTTATGCATGAGAGTGTGTGTGTTCTGATTTTGGTCATCATGGTCACATAAGAGAAACAACTTAGTTTTTTAGGACATCACCCTTCAAAACAATATAACACATATACAATGTATCCCTCAAGTCATGAACAACTTCACATAAAGAGCATTTAGGTGAATATAGATCACACACTTATATTTCATTATAGGAGATAAGAACATATTCAACATTAGCATAGAACTCTCCTAAAGATGCATAGGATCATACATTCATATAGGGGTACATAGGTAGGGATCATCCTACACAAGAGTATTGAATCATCAATCATGTAGACCATACCTAACCCTAACATAATCATTTACATATAGGAAGCATCATTAATACACCTAGAACATGATACTAGCATTGGAAAACTAGGTTTATAACTTCCCATGTGTGATAATCATAACAACACTTCATAATACATAAGCTTGCCTTCAAGGAAATGATCACATCATATAGATAATGACAAGAATATAAACACCGCCACCATAAGTGGACCATACCACACACTATCATTCAAGGAAAATTCACTACAAATTCTATACAAAGTAGAGGAAGTAGGGCAGTCTTCCCATTTCTCCAAGATTTGATCCTCATTTATAATTCCTCCTCAACTCATATTTAATTGATATAGATAGTAATAGCAATAAGCAATTCAATACAATGTAATCACAATTCTATAAACATGAAATCAAGATCACAAGACCCACATTATTGGCTAACCTTGAGAAATTAGGAGGATCATGGGTTCTTCATAAAATTGGATTGAAAATCATCATAAAATAAGTATTTAATCATATATTCATCATTAGAATGATTTTTGAAATCTATTTGAGAATGAACCCATGGATAGATTGAAAGATAGAGTTTTTGACTTGAGATTCATGTTGAAAAACCATTGAAAGAACTCCTTAGATAAAAGGTTAACTAAGGTTCAAGGGTTAACATACCTTAGTATATTATAAGACCACGAAAACTTGAAGAAGAAAGAATGAGAATCCATCTCCTAAGTTGTCCTTGAGCTTGATTTCCCATAGAGGTTTCTAGAGAGGGTTTCTTTTGAGAGGGAAAGTCTAATTTTGAATAATGAAATGGGAATGGGGTTTTCATGTTATTAATCAACTTAAAATACCTAAAATAACCTAAAGTAACTGTCCATACTCTAAGTGGACATTGGGGTGAATTTCCCATTCACTTCTTAAATGGACAGAACGATGCAGCAGGTTGCAGGCACTAAACGACGAGGGCAGTCGACGGATAGTCACCTAGTCGACGTCGCCGTCTTGCTGCTCCGTAGTTCTTTCAGAGAGTCCATTTTGGGGGCTGATATCACACCTATAATAAGTGTTGAGCAACGCCCCAAATAAACGAGGCATCATTTGGATCACGGGGCGTTGATTGGCAGCTCGTGGTTTTGACACTGCCAAGGCAGTGTTTAGGCAGCGTTTGGGTCCTCCTCAAGGATCCTTTCAGTGGTCCTTGGGAACTTGTGCCCAAAAGATTCGAACCTTAATACGATCATATACTAGTTAGGGATCTCTTCTATAATTTTGGCACCAAACACCGCATAAAACATACCAAGACATACTAGAACACACTAGTACGTCTAAAGGCTAACTGTCAAACGTCTTGGACGTTCTTGGACGTTTGACCTTAAAACCACTTCAAATCAACCATGCAAGCTGTAAAACAATTTATTAGCATGTTTTAAACTTTTAGACACATGTGAGGATCTAGCTACCTTAGTTCATTTTGAGGTCGCTACAATATCTCCCACTTAGAACAACATTCATCCTCGAAAGACACTAAAACACTTTAAACACTTTTAAGGACTCGATGACCCATATATCAGATCACAACATTCAACCATGTTGTCACATTATAGTCAATGTGCTGAACTTACAAGGAACACCAACTTCATACTATCATGCATTTAGAGCCACAAGATTCAACATGGACTACTATTACAAATACTTTCATGCATACATGCTTCTTTATACTCATTTCCATTTGGAGGAACTACATTGTCCAACTTTAGGCATGCTCATCATTTCATCATAGGGCCTAAAATGTAATAACTTATAATTCACATAGGCATCATCTATAATAATCATTATCATTTAGTCATAATACCTTCAAAGTTCATACATATCATCATCATGTCTAGTTATGTTCAAGGAGGAACTACCTTCTCCTAGGCACAACATACACACATGGCACCTTAAGGTTTTCATAAAAGCATTCAACAAGGGTCAATTAACTACATTTAACCAAGCATGCTCATATTTCCTTCCTCATGAATTCAACATGGTAGGTTACACCAAACACATCACAACAATAGGAAGTTTCACGTAGTTTCAATTTCTAACATGACACTAGTTTTCATAAACATGCTTCATTTAGGGAAAGTATTACATTTCATGGGCACACATAAGGACAATTTCTTGACTTACCATCTCTTCTAAAGAGTGAGCCTACATCAACACTTCCCAAATCACAAAAGTCACACATCTTCAAAGGGACTCATCACTTTTCACTTAAAGGAGACTCAAATTCTCATTGTGAGGACAAAACACCACACATTATAAGTGAAATCAAGGATGTTCATTAAGTCATCTCATGAAATCAAATTGCACATTTATCATATAAATATGCACAAAAACATGAGCAACATGCAATTTGTCAAAAATTCCTTTTTCATGCTACAATGACCTTTCATAACATGCATAACATAGTGTCATTTAAGATATGCAGAACATATGGAGAACATGCAACTAATCCTTTTAGGCAAGACTCCCATCATGGAAGAGCTACTTAGGAACTTTTTGGTTTCAAATTTGAGTAAGAATAGAAGGAAAAGATAGGGATATCAACAACCTTACTACTCACATGATCATCCCCCACTTAGGATAAACTCATCTAAGAAAGACTTATCTCATCCAAGAGAACTTGGACTTACCAATCCTTCTAGTCAAGAACAACATCACACTCCTGGGATCAAGCTTATTCAAACCCTTCTTAACATCACCTCCTTCCATCTCTCATGAATTAACCATATCCCACTAGCTCTTCGCTCACCCTCCACTAGTTGAGGATTTCAAGAGATAACAATTTGAGTATCTAAATTAATCCACTCTATATCTATCACCCCAAGGTGATTCTTAAACTAGATAAGTCCAAGGGAACTCAACATAGGAACACTAAGGCACTAAAAACCTTACCATCTAGGAACATCATCCCCCACTTGGGGTAAGCCTAATCACATCATTCCCTTAAACACCAAGGTCAAGGCAAGTCATGACCAAACCTACATACTCCTTACATGAAAAGGTTTGACATCATTGAGGGTCTCCACTCCTAATGTCACACCAAGGAGCCTACTAACTCAATCATCAAGAGGTACTACTCAAGCATCATCATAGGTCAAACGCCTAAGGAAAGCTCATAATAATTAAGTTAGGTCATACTACCCAACCACGTGAGGTCTTAACTACACCATGGATACCAAGGGTTCCATATTTCATCACATCCTACCACCAAGTCATGATAAGGAAAGTAGTTCCGGAATCAAGCCTTCAAGGTTCATTACCTTAGGTAGTTCACTATAGCTTTTAGAGAATCTTCCTCAATCTTAGGACAATAGAAATCCCAGATTTTAACCAATCATAAAAATACATGTTGGAACACTTAAGGTCCACTACTAATTCTTCTAGAGATTTAGGATAACCATCATTTCTACGTAATATCTTTAGGGGAAGCATAGGAGAAACTTAGCTATTAAGGCCTCTTTCTTTTCTTTCAACACTAGGGCAAAGTAACCTCTAGGTCATTTAAAAACACATTATCACCTTTGATGGAACCTTCCAACCAACCATGCCTAGGTACAATCTAAGCAACCTTTTTAGAAGACGAATCTTAAGATCGAACTTAAAAGACAACTAATCACTTTATAGTTGGTCAACATCAATTGTCTTCCTCTCCCTATGGACTAAGGGCTACATACACCCCTCTAAATCACCTTAGGGAAAAGCATAATCACAACTCATGTGATAAAATCTTTTCTTACTTTTTTCCCACTCTTTGAATAGGTTCATATATGGGTTCATCAACTGTTCATAAGGGTTCTTCAATTAACTAGCATACTTCACAACCACCTTACAAGATAAGCACACTACCTTCCTTTCTTATAAGCAAGCCTATACAATAGACTTGAACCCACACAAGGGAAACTATGGAGCATTACACATTTACAAAGGCAACATCAATTATCACTATTTACCACATTTCTCCAAAACTTTTCAAACCTAGTGACATCAAACTATCATTGCTATCATCATACATAACCATAAGACAACTCATTATTCTAAGGAGGACTCCATTCAACTACAACAAATCTTAACAAGCTATAACCATATCACAACATAACTTCTCAACATAACATCTCATTTCTCATAGGTCACATATACCCCTAAATGGCATCACATCATATCATTCCAAATTCACCTTCACATATACTCATCTAGTCACAACTACCACAATAAGCATCAAAACTCACTTCATCTCCCTCAAGCCATCCTTTCCAAGAAATTATATCTAATAGACCACCGGACAAAGAAACATAAGAGAGATATCATATAGAGTCAATATTTATGGCACGGCATGAGAATAGTGAAGAAGAGAAACTCTATTGTCCTATAGCCACTCGCTAATAGATATGTCGTGACTCACACCGATGAACAAGACTTTAATAGATGTGGCAATACGAGTCATAGAAACCTAATGACACATCCCAAAACCTTATGATCTGATACCAAGTTTATAACGACCCACAAGTACACCCTAGGAGTTAGAGCACTCTTGAGTCACCACACGGCATTGTCGACCTCTCGGAGACCTAAGACAAGCCTCTTAGCATTCATTCTTTGCATAACACAAAAATAGCGGAAAATTTAAAACTTTTCATTGAACCTCATATGATAGAATAACACTTCATATATATATATATACATATATATATATATATATATATATATATATATATATATATATATATATATATATATATATATATATATATATATATATATATATATATATATATATATATATATATATACATATATATATATCTATATATATATATATATAACCATAAGTACATAGTCTAGACACTATGTCTCTTTTGCCATCTTAACAACATAAAATAACATATTCTAGGCTATAACATAATTGAATAAGAACTTGACATAGAAAATCCTTGAATCTTAAGGATCCCTTTTTTGAACTAAGAAATATCTATACAAGCTCATCCTTTCAGAAACATCCTCTAGTCATCTCCACCTACAGTTTGTGTAAAAAGATGAAGAAGAGTGATATTAGTACAAGAACGCACTAAGTATGATAACCATGCAATAACATGAGTTAAAGAGGACATTTAGATAGAAATCATGCATCATGTGTTTTTTACTATAACTTCATGAACATTGATACAATAAGCACAATATAGACATGTATATAACTCATATACACATGGATATAACTCATTACAATACTTAAAGCCATTTCATCACATTTAAGGATAACTCATTAAGGCACAATTATACATAATAATCATCACTTAAGACAACCTCCCACTCTCACTTGTGCAATGTACAAGTAGCATCCCATAATACTATTCATACCAAGTGATCCTTAGTAGTCACCCTAGACTTAGGCACATCACATTCAATAACGTAGCACACATGCACTTAACCTTAGACATAAGCCAAACATACTTCATTAAATGTCACATAAGAACTCTTTCATACAGTACATCTTAGTCATAAGTCATTAGTTCATATCATAGGTAAACCACCCTCACAACCCCTTCACAAGATTACTTGTGCAATGTACACATGGAGTCCCATACCTCCATACATACCAAGCAAACCCATTTTGAAGTCATAAGTGCAATTCACATACATACTCATAATTCATTTATTTACATAAGTAGAATTAACCTTGACCAATATTCATATATACATGCATGAACCATAGACCTTATTTCATGAAGAAACCTTATCATAACATTCTTTAGAGTCCACTTGTGCAATGTATAAATAGGGTCCATAGTCCTACCTACACTAAGTAGTCTTTCAATGAAATCATGACTAAATTTCAAAATCTTATCTTTAGTTTATTTCTTAACTTTCGAGATGCTTATCCATAATCGACATAGACCATGTGAGCTACATGGAATCCGGCGTCATAAGACCCCACACTGAAAAGGACATTTTACTTGCTAAGGTAGAACAACATATAATAGCTAACTAGGTGGATCCACTAGCTATGTGCTACGGGGGCAACGTCGTTTAAGGGATAGTGAGATTGCTTCTAGAAACCCGGCCTATTACATTAGTGGGAAGGCTTCCATCTCATGAGTAATTCACTTTGAATGACCCGACCTATTGCACTAGCGGGAGGGCCTTGTCCTTATTGTACATATCCACTTGGTGCTAAGCTTAAACTCTCTTTTTAATATCTTTAAGACTTTATTAATCATCTACTTATTGAGATTAGGCCTTAGGGACTTGCTGCCTCATACATCAGAGCTCAAAGGTTTCTAGGATGAGAACTATACTTTCATCATAGAACCTATATTATGTGAGAATGTACTTTCACATAATTCTACCTTCATGCTTTCATTGTGTGTGCATACATGTGAGAAACACTTTCACATAACACCTCTAGACAACACATGCTCATAAATTCATTAATAATATACTTTACATGCATTAGTGATAGATAATGGTGTATATGTGAACTATATTTTCAATTGACACCATGAATCTATCCGACTCATAATTTATGCATGAGAGTGTGTGTGTTCTGATTTTGGTCATCATAGTCACATAAGAGAAACAACTTAGTTTTTTAGGACATCAACCTTTAAAAAAATACAACACATATACAATGTATCCCTCAAGTCATGACCAACTTCACATAAAAAGCATTTAGGTGAATGTAGATCACACACTTATATTTCATTATAGGAGATAAGAACATATTAAACATTAGAATAGAACTCTCCTAAAGATGCATAGGACCACAAGAGTATTGAATCATCAATCATGTAGACCATACCTAACCCTAACATAATCATTCACATATAGGAAGCATCATTAATACATCTAGAACATGATACTAGCATTGGAAAACTAGGCATATAACTTCCCATGTGTGATAATCATAACAACACTTCATAATACATAAGCTTGCCTTCAAGGAAATGATCACATCATATAGATAATGACAAGAATGTAAACACCGCCACCATAAGTGGACCATACCACACACTGTCATTCAAGGAAAATTCACTACAAATTCTATACAAAGTAGAGAAAGTAGGGCAGTGTTCCCATTTCTCCAAGATTTGATCATCATTTGTAATTCCTACTCAACTCATATTTGATCATCATTGGCTAACTTTAAGAAATTAGGAGGATCATGGGTTCTTCATAAAATTGGATTGAAATTCATCATAAAATAAGTAGTTAATCATATATTCATCATTAGAATGCTTATTGAAATCTATTTGAGAATGAACTCATGGATAGATTGAAAGATAGAGTTTTTGACTTGAGATTCATGTTGAAAAACCATTGAAAGAGCTCCTTAGATAAAAGGTTAACTAAGGTTCAAGGGTTAACATACCTTAGTATATTATAAGACCACGAAAACTTCAAGAAGAAAGAATGAGAATCTATCTCCTAGGTTGTCCTTGAGCTTGATTTCCCATAGAGGTTTCTAGATAGGGTTTCTTTTGAGAGGGAAAGTCTAATTTTGAATAATGAAATGGGAATGGGGTTTTCATGTTATTAATCAACTTAAAATACCTAAAATAACCTAAAGTAACTGTCCATACTCTAACTGGACAGTGGGGTGAATTTCCCATTCACTCCTTAAATGGACAGAACGATGCAGCAGGTTGCAGGCACTAAACGACGAGGGCAGTCGACGGATAGTCACCTGGTCGACGACGCCGTCTTGCTGCTCCGTAGTTCTTTCAGAGAGTCCATTTTGGGGGCTTATATCACACCTATAATAAGTGTTGAGCAACGCCCCAAATAAACGAGGCATCATTTGGATCACGGGGCGTTGATTGGCAGCTCGTGGTTTGGACACTGCCAAGGCAGTGTTTAGGCAGCATTTGGGTCCTCCTCAAGGATCCTTTCAGTGGTCCTTGGGAACTTGTGCCCGAAAGATTCGAACCTTAATGCGATCATATACTAGTTAGGGACCTCTTCTATAATTTTGGCACCAAACACCGCATAAAACATACCAAGACATACTAGAACACACTAGTACGTCTAAAGGCTAACTTTCAAACGTCTTGGACGTTCTTGGACGTTTGACCTTAAAACCACTTCAAATCAACCATGCAAGCTGTAAAACAATTTATTAGCATGTTTTAAACTTTTAGACACATGTGAGGATCTAGCTACCTTAGTTCATTTTGAGGTCGCTACAATATCTCCCACTTAGAACAACATTCATCCTCGAAAGACACTAAAACACTTTAAACACTTTTAAGGACTCGATGACCCATATATCAGATCACAACATTCAACCATGTTGTCACATTATAGTCAATGTGCTGAACTTACAAGGAACACCAACTTCATACTATCATGCATTTAGAGCCACAAGATTCAACATGGACTACTATTACAAATACTTTCATGCATACATGCTTCTTTATACTCATTGCCATTTGGAGGAACTACATTGTCCAACTTTAGGCATGCTCATCATTACATCATAGGGCCTAAAATGTAATAACTTTTAATTCACATAGGCATGATCAATAAAAATCATTATCATTTAGTCATAATACCTTCAAAGTTCATACATATCATCATCATGTCTAGTTATGTTCAAGGAGGAACTACCTTCTCCTAGGCACAACATACACACATGGCACCTTAAGGTTTTCATAAAAGCATTCAACAAGGGTCAATTAACTACTTTTAACCAAACATGCTCATATTTCCTTCCTCATGAATTCAACATGGTAGGTTACACCAAACATATCACAACAATAGGAAGTTTCACGTAGTTTCAATTTCTAACATGACACTAGTTTTCATAAACATGCTTCATTTAGGGAAAGTATTACAATTCATCGGCACACATAAGGACAATTTATCGACTTACCATCACTTCTCAAGAGTGAGCCTACATCAACACTTCCCAAATCACAAAAGTCACACATCTTTAAAGGGACTCATCACTTTTCACTTAAAGGAGACTCAAATTCTTATTGTGAGGACAAAACACCACACATTATAAGTGAAATCAAGGATGTTCATTAAGCCATCTCATGAAATCAAATTGCACATTTATCATATAAAGATGCACAAAAACATGAGCAACATGCAATTTATCAAAAATTCCTTTTTCATGCTATAATGACCTTTCATAACATGCATAACATAGTGTCATTTAAGACATGCATAACATATGGAGAACATGCAATAATCCTTTTAGGCAAGACACCCATCATGGAAGAGCTACTTAGGAACTTTTTGGTTTCAAATTTGAGTAAGAATAGAAGTAAAAGATAGGGATACCAACAACCTTACTACTCACATGATCATCCCCCACTTAGGATAAACTCATCTAAGAAAGACTTATCTCATCCAAGAGAACTTGGACTTACCAATACTTCTAGTCAATCCTAAATGATCCATCAATATAAATTAGTTAGGAAAGTGCAACACACCCATGTGCAAGCACATGGGCTAACCGGCTGAGAGGGAGACCACGCGACAGCCAACCACTTTCGGTTAGGTGGTTAGGGACATGTGTGCACGGGTCCATCCGTGTGAGGTCCACGTTCCTAACCAACTCTACATCCTAACTAACCTAACCAACTAGATAGCTAACCTAGGATCAATCAAAAATAACCAGTCAATGGACTCGACAACCTAAGACCTAGTCGGGTGACACCTAACTAACTTAACTAACTTAGGGACAACCTAGTACCTAACCTAGGATGGTCCAAAGTTGTTAGTTGTATTCCTAGTGATTTGAGGGTGTTTTGGTAATTTCCCTAGGTCCCTTATTTAATTAATTAAGCAGATTGATTATGTAACTTAGAGCCTTGGTCAAGCCGTGACACTTATTCAATTTCCAGAATTAGCTAAGTCAATGGTTCTCCTATGTCTAGTCAACTTAGGAGGGGTATTTTAGTAACTAACTAATTAATTTATTAATTAAGTTAATTCGTATCAAGTTGAATAATTCAACATCAGTTCCTAAACCTAGGAATAACGATCAAAACACTTAGAATTCACGACCTAAGCCAGAACGCAAAAACGCAAAGAACGTAGAACGAGAAAAGGCTTTTTAGGCGATTTCTTGGTTTCTGTGCAACAAGGGATCGTCGTAGATTCAATCTACATAATATATGGGTTTCTCTCCTGGACTTCTTTCTCCAAGAGAACTTTCTTTCCAATGATTCAAAGATCTTGAAAACTAGGGTTGTTCCCGTATCGTCAAACTCCTTGTCCCTAGTATCCTTTTCGATTCAATGTTGAATAGGATAGAGATCATGTTGTTTTTATGTGGTGTTGTCTGTTCTTAACATGTATTGTTCTTGAATGATGAATATCGAATGAACCTATGAACTTTTAGTCGTGTAAAGATTAATATTATCATGTAAATCAAGAACCGATGATATGCTAAGTTACGTCCGTGATGTGTTAAGTGATTTCTGTCTCTTGGCCGAATGTTGACTTGTTGTCTTTGTGATGTTATGAAGATGCTAAGTTCATCAAATGTTAATATGATGATGTCCAATATGTTTTAAAAACGTTACCCTAATGTCATGAACTAAGATTGGCTTGAAAGACTTCCTATGAAATCACATCTTGAATGAATGGGCTATCTTATGCCAATAAAAATTGTCTAGCACTACTTGGTCAAAACAAATGCATGCTAATGGATAGGAGATTATGTAAATGAGTGAAAGATTGGCTAAAGGTTCATACCTATTAAATTTAAATATGAACATACGTAAAATTGGCTTATGCCAATAAAAATGATTTGCTAGTATAACATCCCAAATATTGAGGCCAATACTAATAATATGCCAATCTTGTGTAGTTAAAATATCAAATGATATTATAAGCACTTCTAAAGTAATTCAATGAATTCATAACCAAGGGCATGCCATTCATTGGGACAACTCCCAACATGCTCTAAAAGAATGAACTATGAACACATGAAACTCATTGAATGAAGTGCTCATCGTCCATAAACGATGATATGAAGCTACTACACTAAAGCAAAGAAGTAACGTGAGTTATAACATAATTAAAGGGTTCTAAACTAAGTAAGTGACCAGAATGGGGTGTTAAAGAAATTGAGACAAGTCTTACTTACACCTAAGCTACTATGTTAAAAGAATACTCACGAATGAAGGTGTTAGAATATGTGAGACTAGTCTCATTAACACCTAAGGATGATATGTAAGGACAATTCACATTTCATCAATGAAACATAAGGATGAGATGTAAGGACAATTCATATCTCATCAATGTAAAGTAAGGTTGATATGTAAGGACAATTCACATTTCATCAATGTAATGTAAGGATGTTATGTAAGGACAATTCACATTTCTTCAATGTAAAGTAAGGATGACAAGTCATCAAAAGAGTAAGTAAATCTCAATCTAGAAGCAAGCTTCCATAATTTTTAAGTCAACTCTAAAAGATAAAGAAGATAATAAAAGTGAGCACAGCACCGATAGACTAGTTATGAGTATGTGCTCGCACGTGTAAGTCTCATGCGATGAGGCTACCACTGAGGTGGATAAGTAGTCTCATTAAGTCCCTAGTCTTCGAACTATGTCTAGCAAACATAGGAACTAGCCAGTGGTTTCCACCTAAGCGAGCTAGGCATGTACGGTTTCACCTTGGCCGGTGATTCCACCCCTTTTCAGTGTGGGACAGAAACAGGATTTCATGTTTAGCTCATATGATCTATGTCGGTTAATGCTCACAATATGTTCTTGGTGCACTATAGTCGTGAGCCACTCCTTTTCGGTGTGGGGTAAACACTTGAGATGGATTCGCCTTAGCCGGGAATCACCCCTTTTCCATGTGTGGGGCAGACACTAGATTCCATGAGTAGCTCACATGGTCTAAGATTCATTTTAACCGGTGAATCACCCCTTTTCAGTGTGGGATAGATACTGGATTTCATGTTAGCTCGCATGATCTTATTCCCTATGATGTCAATATGAAAGTGAGAATGATGATGATGATGAACATATGTTCAAAGTGAGCAATGATGAAGAGCTTAAGAATGTCAATTTCCAATGTCACACTCATGAAGTTTCAGCAAATAATGGGCAAACCAAATAAGATTGGTTTATAATGACTTCTTATATGATGCCAATAATGGGAATTAGAAACGTAAGGTTAAATAAATACCTCATAACTTCCCTAAGATGAAAGTAATGAAATAAATGGCATGACCAATATAGAATGGCTTATGAAATGCAATGAATATATAATATAAAGAATGACTCACTATAAGGTAGGGAAATCATTCATTAGTACTTAGATTACTTACATCGAATCATTGTGGGTATGGGACTACAATGAATAATTGCACTTGTAAGTAAAACATAGGATTAAAGGAATTATTGAACTACACAACAAGGAGAAGAAAAAGACTGAAAAATAAACTAAGTCCCCAAAAAGGAGCTCTCGGGTTTGGCATGATCAAAAGTTAAAATCTTCGCCCGAGGGGTTCTAAAATTATGTTGATGATACTAATGGTTTATAATCATATAGAAAATGGGTTGTGTGCTTTGAATGCATTAAAATACATCATATTCATACCTCAATTCACAACTAACGAATTAGGAAAGTCTAATGACTAGACTTTCCAGAAATGGCATGTTGCTTAGGAAGAGCTTTCATTGATCATGCATAGCTTTATGTGTATGTGTCCATACACCCCTACTTAGTACAAGTGGTGTACTAACCCCCTACTATTTACTATTTTATAGGTGCAGGTCAGAGGGCAGATTGATGACACTTGCAGCGGTTTGGACTTCAGCGTTTCTCCAAACCATTTGGTAGGTCCTTTTTATTTTGAGGATGCTACAGTTTTAGTCTAGCCTTCGTTTTAGACATATCTAGTGGATGTTGTCCCTAGCTTTTCTTTCGTACTTTCATTTCGAAGCTTTGTAATAAGTCCGTGTTTGGTAAACTATTTATGATATATGCATCTTCTCTTTTGAATTGACTCTTATGATAGATGCTTGTTCTCTTATGTTGAGATTAGTATATGATATAAATATGTAATGACTATATGAAGTCTAAGTAAACTTCATACATATAAAAAGTTTTAAATTTTCCGCAAATTTAGCTAGATGAATGTGATGAATGCAAGATGAGGCTTGTCTGCAACCTCTGAGAGGTCAACGATGCTGGTCGCGATTCGGATTCAAGAATTTAGGTCGTTAGATAAGTCAGCACCGAAATCAATTTCACGTTCAGGAGGGATTCCTGGTAAATCCTCCGGAAAGACATCATGAAACTCATTTTTGGAAATCTTTCTAGAAAAGTTTGGGTACTCAGGTGAAGCTTAGTACTGCTTTCCATCCGCAGACAGATGGCCAAGCAGAGCGTACCATCTAGACCCTTGAAGACATGTTTAGAGCATGTGTTATTGACTTCATGGGGATTTGGGATGATCACTTGCCGCTGATAGAGTTCTCTTATGATAATAACTATTATTCAAGTATTGGAATGGCACCTTTTGAAGCATTATATGGCCGAAGATGTAGATCTCTGATCGGCTGGTTTGAAGTAGGAGAATCGGCCATCCTTGGTCCCGAGATCGTGCACGAGGCTGTGGAGAAGGTGAAGACTATTAAGGATAGATTGGCTACTGCTTACAGTCGACAGAAATCCTATGTATATAACTGAAAGATAGCTCTTGAATTTGAGGTGGGTGATCAAGTCTACCTGAAGATATCACCCATGAAAGGGGTGATGAGGTTTGGTAAGAAAGTCAAGTTGAGTCCGAGGTATATAGGTCCTTATGAGATAATGCAGCGAGTGGGAAACGTTGCATACGAGCTAAAATTACCTTAAGACTTGGCTTCTGTTCATCCAGTGTTTCACGTTTCTACGCTTAAGAAATGCCTATCCAGCATCCATCATGCCTGTTGAGGGGTTAGGAGTTGATGAGAACCTTTCTTATGAAGAGGTTCCAGTTAAAATTTTAGATCGCCAAGTGAAGAGGCTGAGGAACAAGGAGGTTGCCACCGTGAAGGTCCTATGACAGAACTATCTTGTTGAGGGAGCAACGTGGGAGGCCGAGGCCAATATGAGATCTCGCTACCCTCATTTGTTCAGTTCTTAAGGTTAGATATTCTCTTCTTAAGTCTGGTTTATGTTTAGAAAACTCTAAGTATAAGTGCTTTAGTCGATTAGGTGTGATAGACCACTAATCATATGTCTTATAATAGCACTATGTGAGTTAAAAATTAAGTCATGTTTGCGTTTCATGTTGCTGTTTTTGTGTAGCATAGATCATGTGAGCATCATGAAATCCAGTGTCTCCCCCACACCGAAAAGAGGTGGAATCACCGGCCAAAGTGACCCAAAATATGCTAGCGTACATGGGAATTTAACCCCGCCAGATCCCTATATTGGCAGTATAGGTTCAAAGACCAGGAGATATAAGGATACCCATACCCGGCAAGCCGGACAGTCTCATCTCATGAGAGTTACGTGAACCTCCGCCCTTCCCGAAAGAAGGCATCACCGCTCATAGCTAATCTATCGGTGCTCAGTATTAAGTTCCATTACATTCAACTCATACGTCATGGAAGCTGGATTCTAGTATGAGGACATGATAGCTCATTAGATGATTTCTCATCTCATCATTAGTATTAAGTGTGTTAATCTCAATACTTTCATTAGAGTGTTCATAGAGACTGGTCTCCTCATTATCTTACACTCTCATAGGTGAGTACGTTTTGGTAACGTTTACTTAGGCTCATTTGAGATTGCTCTCATCCTTTGCATTAGCCTCATATCATATTGTCACCGCATTTATTATCATTAGCACATTTGCTCTTCATAATTACTCACCCCTTATTACGTGAATGTTTATTTCATCATATGCCAATGCACTTGGCGATTTAGTGTGTTTCACACCCTTACTTAACCCTTCTAGGGCTTCATCATTTCATTGTTCATTTCATCATTTCATTGTTCATTTCATCATTTTATTACATACATGTTAGGTTCACTTACTTTTAAACGTATACTAGACTTATGGGTCTATACATACAAGCCATGAGGCTTCATTCATAGTTCGTTAAGGGACTCACACATTTCTAAGATTATGTAGTACAAGACTTATGTATCTTGTATATATGCCAAGATCTTAATTTCGATCTAAGTTGGTGGCATTATTCTTGAACATTTAATTCACGTATGACTTATGTATCAATACGGAAAATTGGGCAAGGGAACCCAACTTCGAATCACTTGGACAACATTTACATTTTTCATTGATTTTATCTTTAATCTTCATGACATTGGGACTCTAGATCGAACCCCAACATCAACATTCTATCTTTAGTTTTCTCCTTGGTTTTCCTCTTAATTTGGCCGAAGGGTTGTGGGTTCGAACCCCCACAACCCCTTTTTATTTTTCATTAAAATACTATAGTCCCATTTCGCCTAAATCAAGAGGTTGTGGGATCAAACCCCCACAGCCTCTTTTATTTTTATTCTTTATATTCGCTGGGAATTGGGAGGTTGTGGGTTCGAACCCCCACAGCCTCCTTATTTTAATTTAAATTCGCTAGGGGCTGTGAGGTTATGGGTTTGAACCCCCACAGCCTCCTATTTTTATTTTTTATTAAAACTACCCTAGGCTAGGCGTTTGGCAGTGAGGTTGTGGGATCGAGCCCTGACAACCTCACTTTGTTTTCTTAATTAATTTCGCCCTTCTCCCTTCTATCCCTGAGGTCGTGGGTTCGATTACCACGCCTCACATTTTCTTTTTCTTTAAATTTCTCTTCTCTCATTCGCAGCCTGGAGGTCGTGGGTTCGATTCCCACGCCTCCCATTTATTTACTTAAATTGTTTCCCTCTCCTTTCCCAACCAGTAGCCCGAGTTTGATTCCCCCCAGCTCCATTTTTCATCTCTTTTTCGCGAATTACAGTAGCCACACAGGTGAGGTCACAGGTTCGAATCCTGGTGGCCTCACCCCTTTAAAATTTATTAAATTTCCAGATTCCTTTATTAAACTTTAGTCTAAACTAACATTGCATTATTGCTGGAAATTTTGGTCATTTTTGAATTCATTTTTATCAACGTTTTCACTTGAACTCCTAAGGAAATTCGTAGACCATTTTAACAGAGGCGCATTTTCAAAGGTTTGTTTGGCTAAAAGATTGTTATTCAATCATCCACAATTCATTGCAATGAACATCACGTTGTGTACAACTTTTGCACATAAAATACAAGGATTAAACATGCCATTTCACGCCTCCAACAATGACTAAGTTCACTGTCACACGTTGCACACACACATCACATTTTCACATGATTTCGGACAACATATTCAATATTCACATAATTCCGAACATGCATACTTAAACATAAACATCACGAAAACACATTTCATCCCTACTTTGTACCAGCAAACATACCCAACCTATGATTCAATGGGAGCTAGTGACAGGGACATGCAACGGGGAACAACCCTAGTTTTTGGAATGAATATCTTGAATCTTAAGGGGTATCTTGGGAAAGGGACCAAGAGAGAAGAAACCCATACCTTAATTGATGTTTAAACATTGAAGTTGTTGCCCAAATCTTTCTCCAAAACCACGTCCAACTCACCTAAAGTTTCACAACCAACTCGACGGAATCTCCCCTTGCCTTTAACGTTTTTGATTAGCTTGCTTTCTGAGATTATTTTTTTTTGTGAGTTCTTCAAGTGTGAAGAACTTTTGTTATGGCTTCTGTTCTTCACGTTAATTGGCAGAGAGAAATAGTGTAGTTTGAACGTGTGAGTGAGAGATAAGCGTGAAGGAGAGTGTTCCATAGGCTTAAGAGTCTAATTCAAGACTTAGTCAAATAGGGTTTAATTAAATTAATAAAATCTAATTTAATTAGTTTAGTGAACTGACCATAATGCCCTTACAAAAAATCAGATTTTAAACAATAATTAAATCACCAATTTGTTGCTTCCATTGGGGCTCAAACTCGGGTGGAGTGACCACCACGAAACGGGCTATTTCGGGTCGACCCAACCCTAACCGGTTATTTAATTAAATTAATTAATTAATATCTTAGGGTAATTACAATATTACCCTTGGCCTGGAAAAGAACATTTTACCCCTGGACCCTCAAAACTTAAGATTTCTTCTTTTTAAGTCCGGTAAAGACTCCTTCGATTAAATCTTCATTTTCGAGAGCCCTACATGGTTGGTTCCAACCTTTCCAAGCTCAACTAACTCCCCAAGTTAGTTGGCTTGGACGTAGTAAGGGTTCTGAGGTCTATTTCTACGCGTATCAATCTGTGTGAACCTTGGTCTAATCGTAAGCATTCTTGACGCATTAAGCATTTCTTAACTTATTCATTTTTAGGGTTGTTACAATTACTTACATCGATTCATTGTTGGTATGGGACTACAATGAATCATTGCACTTGTAAGTAAAACATAGGACTAAAGGAATTATTGAACTACTCAACAAGGAGAAGAAAAAGACTGAAAAATAAACTAAGTCCCCAAAAAGGAGCTCTCGAATTGGGCATGATCAAAATTTCAAATCTTCGCCCGAGGAGTTCTAAAAGTATGTTGATGATACTAATGGTTTGTAATCATATAGAACATGAGTTGTGTGCTTTGAATGCATTAAAATACATCATATTCATACCTCAATTCACAACCAACAAATTAGGAAAGTCTAATGACTAGACTTTCCAGAAATGGCATGTTGCTTAGGAAGAGCTTTCATTGATCATGCATAGAGTTATGTGTATGTGTGAAAAGACCCCTACTTATTACAAGTGGTGTACTAACCCCCTACTATTTACTATTTTTATAGGTGCAGGTCAGAGGGTAGATTGACGACACTTGGAGCGGTTTGGACTTCAGCGTTTCTCCAAACCATTTGGTAGGTCCTCTTACTTTCGAAGATGCTACAGTTTTAGTCTAGCCTTAGTTTTAGACATATCTAGTGGATGTTGTCCCTAGCGTTTCTTTCGTTCTTTCATTTCGAAGCTTTGTAATAAGGCCGTGTTTGGCAAACTATTTATGATATATTCATCTTGTATTTCGAATTGACTCTTATGATAGATGGTTGTTATCTTATGTTGATCTTAGTATATGATATAAATATGTAATGACTATATGAAGTCTAAGTAAACTTCATACATATAAAAAGTTTTAAATTTTCCGCAAATTTAGCTAGATGAATGTGATGAATGCAAGATGAGGCTTGTCTGCAACCTCTAAGAGGTCAACGATGCCGGTCGCGATTCGGATTCAAGAATTTAGGTTGTTAGATAAGTCAGCACCGAAATCAATTTCACGTTCAGGAGGGATTCCTGGTAAATCCTCCGGAAAGACATCATGAAACTCATTTACAACGGACACAGAGTGTATGGAAGGAACTTCTTGTTCTAAGTCTTTGACTCTGACTAAGTGGCATATGTATCCCTTAGATAACATCTTATTGGCTTTAAGATTGGGAACTATTTGGCATGTTGGATTTGAACCACGCCCTTCCCATTTTAACTCTAACTCATTTGGAAACTGAAAACTTACTACCCTGTTTCGACAGTCTATGGTAGCATAGCATTTTTGAAGCCAATCCATACCAAATATTATATCAAAATCAAGCATGGTTAATTCTATTAGATCAGCATGAGTAACTTTATTGAGAACAGTTATTGGGCAATATCTATATACTGTTTCGGCTCTAACACTGTCTCCTATGGGAGTACTAACTAGAAATGGTTCATGTAAGATTTCAGGAAGCAAGTCAAATTTACTAGCTACTAAAGGAGTGACAAAAGACAATATAGATCCTTGATCTAATAATGCATAAACAGGAAAATAAAAGACAAGCAAGTTACCAGTGACCACATCCGCGGACTTCTCTTGCTCCTCTCTTCCTTTCAACGCATCGAACCGGTTTCTCTTGGGAGGTTCGGCTGCAGCAGTGGGATTAGGCCGAGGCTGAGTATCTGCCTTGGCCTTATTCTTTGCATTTGGGCAGTCCCTTATCACGTGCCCACTCTTACATAGCATCTATTAAAACCTACCATGCACTCACCTCCATGCACACGGCCACACTTACCACACATCTTTCGGTCATGCTGGCCATTTTTATCGTTGCCCTTCTTGGCATTAGTGTTCTTCGAAGAAATAGGATTACCTGAGTGCTTGTTCCCCTTCTTAAACTTGGGTCTATCCCAAACTCCAAATGAATTCTTACCATTACTCGAACCGGACTGATCCGAGGGCATAGATTTCTTGCTCTCTCGATCTCTCTTTCTACGGCGACTCTCCTCAACCTGTTGTGCATGGACCATCAACCTACCAAGGTCCATGTTATCATCCAGCATGGTTGCCCGACATTCCTCCTCCAAATCTTCTAACACACCATTCACAAACATGCTCATCTGATCCCTACTATTGGACACCAGAGAAGAAGCATATTTGGAAAGCTTAACAAACTTCAAGGAGTATTCCCTGACTGACATACCTACCTGTCGTAAGTTGATGAATTCCTCAACCTTAGACTCTCTGTTATCTTGGAAAGAACCTCTCCAAGAATGCAGTCTTGAGAACGTCCCAAGTGATAGGGACTTCTCCTGGTGCTCGACCATCTCCCCACATCATGTTCCACACCTGAGCCACATCTTTGAGTTGGAAAGCAGCCAACTAAGACTTTTCCTCTTCACTAACACCCATAGCACAGAGAATCTTGTGAACCTCATCCACAAACTCTTAGGGATCCTCATTGGTCTTGGACTCGTAGTAGACTTGAGGATTCATTCTGGTAAAATACCTAAGTCTACTAGCCATGGTGCTAGCATGCGGGTTCTCCCTGGGAGCACCCTCTCTAGTGGCTTGGGCTGTGATGGCCTGTGCTTGTACAGTGATGGCTTGGGCCATCTGAAACAGTGCCGCTCTTACTTCTCCATCCGTCAACACAGTTGGGCTGATAGGCACTTGTTCTCCAGCAGCTGGGGCTTGAGGAGGAGCTTGGTTGCCTTAAGCTTCTTTGACTATTCTGCGTACGTTTCTTCTTGTGTTCATTTTCTAAACGTATACACAAGAAAGAAGTTAGATACTAGAATGACACAAAATTTCAAACCTCTAAACAGCACGATAAAGAGTAGAAGAAGGAAAAATTCCTAACATTTGAAAGTTTCTAAGTCATGATTGTGTTGCACTTCACAACCATAAGTTAGAAACTATGCAACGTGGTTTTGTTGAGCCTTAGTTCCTAGGTAATTTAACCTCATGCTCTGATACCAAGTTTGTCACATTCGGATTCTGGAATTCGAATATAACCGGCGTTGTTAACCTCTCAGAGATCGCAGACAAGCCTCTACTTAGCTTTCATCACAATCATACATTTAAATTTGCGGAAAATTTAAAACTTTTTAATCACTTATTGAAGTATACATAGACTTCATACAGTACTGCATAAGAGCGATATTCTAATGAGCTCAAACTAAACAACCTTCTATTAAAGATTAAACAATGAAATAAATGATCGTAATAATAATAATAATAGTTTGCCAATCGGCCTTATTACAAACGCTTGAACAAATGTTTAAAATGAAACTCTAGGGACTATCTCCGCTATCTATGTCTAATGTATCGTGCTAGAATAATAAATGTAGCATCCTCGAACTCAAGAGGACCTACCAATGTCTGGAGATCGCTAATCCAAACTGCTTCGTCGAGTCTTCAATCTTCTCTCGGACCTGCGCCTATAAAAATAGTAATAATATATGGGGTTAGTACACTCTTTTACTAAGTATGGGTGTATGATAAACACATAAGGACTATGCATGATCAAGGAAAGCTCTTCCTAAAGTAACATGTAATTTCAGGAATGTTTATGATAAACACATAAGGACTATGCATGATCAAGGAAAGCTCTTCCTAAAGCAACATGTCGTTTCTGGAAAGTTAAGTTACTTTACTTTCTTAAATCGTTACTTATGATTCATGCTATGAATATGACATGTTCTCATGCAATTAAGGAACACAACTCATTTTCTATATGAACATAACACCTTGGAATCATGAGCATAGTTTTAGAACAACTTAAACAAAAGTTTATGATTTTGAACCTGTTAGGCCGAGAGCTCCTATTCCCGGCCTTAGTTTATTTTTCAGTCTTTTCTTCTTTTTGTTGTGCAGTTCAATGATCTCCTTTGATCCTATGTTTTACTTATAAGTGCAATGATCCATTATAGTCCCATACCTACAATGAATCGAGTAAGTAATTCACAAGACTAAGGAAATGATTTGTCTACCCTACTCACAAGTTAGATTTCTCATTCTTCTTAAATTGCGTATGAATGTATTTATAAGCCAATCTTTATTGGCTATGCCCATTAATTGGTTGTTTACCTTATATATAAATATTTGAGGCATATATTCATACTCCAGTATTGGCATAAACCACTAACTTGTTAAGAGTTCATTCTTATCAAACACTGGTGATTGACATTCTTAAGCTCTTACTTACTTAGCTCACTTTGAACTTACGTTTCTACTTCTTTGATCTGTTGTTCACTTTGAACATGCTACTTTCATTCTTTCTTACTTTCTTTAAAGAATTCTTTAGCATTAACAGAAGTAGATCATGTGAGCTAACATGAAATCCAGTGTCTCTCCCACACCGAAAAGGGGTGGTTCACCGGTTAAGGTGAACCAAGTCCAGTGTCTACCCCACATCAAAAAGGGGGGTTCACCGGCTAAAGTGAAACCAAGTCAGTGTCTTCCCCACATCGAAAAGAGCGGTTCATGGCTATAGTGAACCGAATACTCTCCTGAGCTTTAACTGACATATATCATGTGAGCTAAACATGAAATTCCAGTGCCTTTCCCACACCGAAAAGAGGTAGAATCACTGGCCAAAGTGAAACAGAAACTACCTAGCATTCTTAGGTGGAGGTATCCACTATCTAGTTCCCTATGCTGGCAAACATAGTTCGAAGACTAGGAGACATACGGAGACCCTGGTCCACCTGGGTGGTGATCTCGTCTCATGAGGCTTACATGTGCTGGCACAAGCTCATTGTCAGTCTATCGGTGCGAAGCTCAGATCTATTTTACTTTATTATGTTTTAGAGTTGACTCAAACATTATGGAAGCTTGCTTCTAGTTATGAGTTTACTTAACTCTATGGATGACTGGTCATCCCTTTCTTTACTTGATGAATATGAACTTAAGTCTTACATTATCATCATGGTACGAGTGAGACTTGTCTCACGGATTCTAGCACCCTCTTATGTGAGTATATTTTGACATAATTTTTTAAGTGTAATTGAGACTTGTCTCACTTATTTTAACACTCTATATTAGGTCAATTTCCTAACTTAAACTTTTAGTTATTTCATTACTCACCTTAACTTGTTCAACGTTTATTGGTAGTTTTGTACAATTCTTTATGAAAGTTATAACTACTTATTCAATGCTATTACGTTCACAAGTTCGTGTGGATAGGGTATGTTGGGACTTGTCCCATTGATTGGAATACCCTATTTTATGATTTCATTGATGTAGAAATTGGTATGACTTCACATATTTTGGGAGATAACATTTTGGACATAGTTTTTCTAGCCAATTTGTTGGCATAAATCATAATTTCACTAGATACTTGTCATAACATTATCACTAGCCATGTTAATTACTTCATAAATACATTATATTAATGTATCATGTTAAACAAGCCAATTTTTAACCTTTGATTAGCCTATGAAACAATTCAATGAACAACTTATAACAATTTTATCTTCTCAAACACAAGTAGGCATTACAACATTTAACATTCATGTAGATAACACCCTAAGTATACATAGACTTCATATAGTACTGCATAAGAGCGATATTCTAATGAGCTCAAACTAAACAACCATCTATTAAAGATTAAACAATTGAAATAAATGATCGTAATAATAATAATAATAGTTTTCCAATCGGCCTTATTACAAACGCTTGAACAAATGTTTGAAATGAAACTCTAGGGACTATCTCCACTAGCTATGTCTGATGTACTATGCTAGAATAATAAATGTAGCATCCTCAAACTCAAGAGGACCTACCAAAGTCTGGAGATCACTAATCCAAACTGCTTCGTCGAGTCTTCAATCTTCTCTCGGACCTGCGCCTATAAAAATAGTAATGATATATGGGGTTAGTACACACTTTTACTAAGTATGGGTGTATGATAAACACATAAGGACTATGCATAATCAAGGAAAGCTCTTCCTAAAGTAACATGTAATTTCTGGAATGTTTATGATAAACACATAAGGACTATGCATGATCAAGGAAAGCTCTTCCTAAAGCAACATGTCGTTTCTGGAAAGTTAAGTTACTTTACTTTCTTAAATCGTTACTTATGATTCATGCTATGAATATGACATGTTCTCATGCAATTAAGGAACACAACTCATTTTGTATATGAACATAAGACCTTGGAATCATGAACATAATTTTAGAACAACTTAAACAAAAGTTTATGATTTTGATCCTCTTAGGCCGAGAGCTCCTATTCCCAGCCTTAGTTTATTTTTCAGTCTTTTCTTCTTTTTGTTGTGTAGTTCAATGATCTCCTTTGATCCAGTGTTTTACTTATAAGTGCAATGATCCATTATAGTCCCATACCTAAAATGGATCGAGTAAGTAATTCACAAGACTAAGGAAATGATTTGTCTACCCTACTCACAAGTTAGATTTCTCATTCTTCTTAAATTGTGTATGAATGTATTTATAAGCCAATCTTTATTGGCTATGCCCATTAATTGGTTGTTTACCTAATATATAAATATTTGAGGCATATGTTCATACTCCAGTATTGGCATAAACCACTAACTTGTTAAGAGTTCATTCTTATCAAACACTGGTGATTGACATTCTTAAGCTCTTACTTACTTAGCTCACTTTGAACTTACGTTTCTACTTCTTTGATCTGTTGTTCACTTTGAACATGCTACTTTCATTATTTCTTACTTTCTTTAAAGAATTCTTTAGCATTAACAGAAGTAGATCATGCGAGCTAACATGAAATCCAGTGTCTATCCCACACCGAAAAGGGGTGGTTCACCGGTTAAGGTGAACCAAGTCCAGTGTCTACCCCACATCAAAAAGGGGGGTTCACCGGCTAAAGTGAAACCAAGTCAGTGTCTTTCCCACATCGAAAAGAGGGGTTCATGTCTATAGTGAACCGAATACTCTCCTGAGCTTTAACTGACATATATCATGTGAGCTAACCATGAAATTCCAGTGTCTTTCCCACACCGGAAAGAGGTAGAATCACTGGCCAAAGTGAAACAGAAACTACCTAGCATTCTTAGGTGGAGGCATCCACTATCTAGTTCCCTATGCTGGCAAATATAGTTCGAAGACTAGGAGACATACGGAGACCCTAGTCCACCTGGGTGTTGATCTCGTCTCATGAGGCTTACATGTGCTGGCACAAGCTCATTGTCAGTCTATCGGTGCGAAGCTCAAATCTATTTTACTTTATTATGTTTTAGAGTTGACTCAAACGTTATGGAAGCTTGCTTCTAGTTATGAGGTTTACTTAACTCTATGGATGACTGGTCATCCCTTTCTTTACTTGATGAATATGAACTTAAGTCTTACATTATCATCATGGTGCGAGTGAGACTTGTCTCACGGATTCTAGCACCCTCTTATGTGAGTATATTTTGACATAATGTTTTAAGTGTAATTGAGACTTGTCTCACTTATTTTAACACTCTATATTAGGTCAATTTCCTAACTTAAACTTTTAGTTATTTCATTACTCACCTTAACTTGTTCAACGTTTATTGGTAGTTTTGTACAATTCTTTATGAAAGTTATAACTACTTATTCAATGCTATTACGTTCACAAGTTCGTGTGGATAGGGTATGTTGGGACTTGTCCCATTGATTGGAATACCTTATTTTATGATTTCATTGATGTAGAAATTGGTATGACTTCACATATTTTGGGAGATAACATTTTGGACATAGTTTTTCTAGCCAATTTGTTGGCATAAATCATAATTTCACTAGATACTTGTCATAACATTATCACTAGCCATGTTAATTACTTCATAAATACATTATATTAATGTATCATGTTAAACAAGCCAATTTTTAACCTTTGATTAGCCTATGAAACAATTCAATGAACAACTTATAACAATTTCATCTTCTCAAACACAAGTAGGCATTACAACATTTAACATTCATGTAGATAACACCCTAAGTATACATAGACTTCATATAGTACTGCATAAGAGCGATATTCTAATGAGCTCAAACTAAACAACCATCTATTAAAGATTAAACAATTGAAATAAATGATCGTAATAATAATAATAATAATAGTTTTCCAATCGGCCTTATTACAAACGCTTGAACAAATGTTTGAAATGAAACTCTAGGGACTATCTCCACTAGCTATGTCTGATGTACTATGCTAGAATAATAAATGTAGCATCCTCGAACTCAAGAGGACCTACCAAAGTCTGGAGATCACTAATCCAAACTGCTTCGTCGAGTCTTCAATCTTCTCTCGGACCTGCGCCTATAAAAATAGTAATGATATATGGGGTTAGTACACACTTTTACTAAGTATGGGTGTATGATAAACACATAAGGACTATGCATAATCAAGGAAAGCTCTTCCTAAAGTAACATGTAATTTCTGGAATGTTTATGATAAACACATAAGGACTATGCATGATCAAGGAAAGCTCTTCCTAAAGCAACATGTCGTTTCTGGAAAGTTAAGTTACTTTACTTTCTTAAATCGTTACTTATGATTCATGCTATGAATATGACATGTTCTCATGCAATTAAGGAACACAACTCATTTTGTATATGAACATAAGACCTTGGAATCATGAACATAATTTTAGAACAACTTAAACAAAAGTTTATGATTTTGATCCTCTTAGGCCGAGAGCTCCTATTCCCAGCCTTAGTTTATTTTTCAGTCTTTTCTTCTTTTTGTTGTGTAGTTCAATGATCTCCTTTGATCCAGTGTTTTACTTATAAGTGCAATGATCCATTATAGTCCCATACCTACAATGGATCGAGTAAGTAATTCACAAGACTAAGGAAATGATTTGTCTACCCTACTCACAAGTTAGATTTCTCATTCTTCTTAAATTGTGTATGAATGTATTTATAAGCCAATCTTTATTGGCTATGCCCATTAATTGGTTGTTTACCTAATATATAAATATTTGAGGCATATATTCATACTCCAGTATTGGCATAAACCACTAACTTGTTAAGAGTTCATTCTTAACAAACACTGGTGATTGACATTCTTAAGCTCTTACTTACTTAGCTCACTTTGAACTTACGTTTCTACTTCTTTGATCTGTTGTTCACTTTGAACATGCTACTTTCATTCTTTCTTACTTTCTTTAAAGAACTCTTTAGCATTAACAGAAGTAGATCATATGAGCTAACATGAAATCCAGTGTCTCGCCCACACCGTAAAGGGGTGGTTCACCGGTTAAGGTGAACCAAGTCCAGTGTCTACCCCATATCAAAAAGGGGGGTTCACCGGCTAAAGTAAAACCAAGTCAGTGTCTTCCCCACATCGAAAAGAGGGGTTCATGGCTATAGTGAACCGAATACTCTCCTGAGCTTTAACTGACATATATCATGTGAGCTAAACATGAAATTCCAGTGTCTTTCCCACACCAAAAAGAGGTAGAATCACTGGCCAAAGTGAAACAGAAACTACCTAGCATTCTTAGGTGGAGGCATCCACTATCTAGTTCCCTATGCTGGCAAACATAGTTCGAAGACTTGGAGACATACGGAGACCCTGGTCCACCTGGGTGGTGATCTCGTCTCATGAGGCTTACATGTGCTGGCACAAGCTCATTGTCAGTCTATTGGTGCGAAGCTCAGATCTATTTTACTTTATTATGTTTTAGAGTTGACTCAAACATTATGGAAGCTTGCTTCTAGTTATGAGGTTTACTTAACTCTATGGATGACTGGTCATCCCTTTCTTCACTTGATGAATATGAACTTAAGTCTTACATTATCATCATGGTGCGAGTGAGACTTGTCTCACGGATTCTAGCACCCTCTTATGTGAGTATATTTTGACATAATTGTTTAAGTGTAACTGAGACTTGTCTCACTTATTTTAACACTCTATATTAGGTCAATTTCATAACTTAAACTTTTAGTTATTTCATTACTCACCTTAACTTGTTCAACGTTTATTGGTAGTTTTGTACAATTCTTTATGAAAGTTATAACTACTTATTCAATTCTATTACGTTCATAAGTTCGTGTGGATAGGGTATGTTGGGACTTGTCCCATTGATTGGCATACCCTTTTTTATAATTTCATTGATGTAGAAATTGGTAGGACTTCACATATTTTGGGAGATAATATTTTGGACATAGTTTTTCTAGCCAATTTGTTGGCATAAATCATAATTTCACTAGATACTTGTCATAACATTATCACTAGCCATGCTAATTACTTCATAAATACATTATATTAATGTATCATGTTAAACAAGCCAATTTTTAATCTTTGATTAGCCTATGAAACAATTCAATGAACAACTTATAACAATTTCATCTTCTCAAACACAAGTAGGCATTACAACATTTAACATTCATGTAGATAACACCCTAAGTATACGGATCTAACATGTAGGTTTCATTTGGCATTATAATCACGGGAACATACACATAATAATAAGTTAACACCACATACAAACAACATGCTCTAGATTTACATCATACAAATTTCAAGAATCGGAAAATCGGGAGAACTAGTGAGATGACCATGCGATTCATTGGGAACAACCTTAGTTTCGATATTCTTGATTTCAAAATGTTTGAAAAGACTTTTGGATAAAGAATTCCAGGATAGAAAACCCATAACTTACTGTAGAATTAAATCTACGAAGATCACCTTGCACTTTGCACGAAGACCTTGAAGAATGCTTGAAATCGCCTAGGGTCTCTTACAATTTCTCACTGCTTTTCGGTCTTAGGTTTTATGATGAACAACGTGAGTCAAATTCTTTAGGAACTGAATGTTAACTAATTCAACTTAGACTATATAACTTAATTGAATTAAACCAATTAGGTAATTACAAAAATGCCCCTCCTAAGTCGACTAAAAATAAGAGAACTTGACTTAACCGAAATCTGTAAATTGCTTAGTGGTTTCGGTTTTGACCAATAAAATAAATTAATTAAGTTGCTAATTTAATTATTTAAGTAACCTAGGGTAATTACTAAAGTACCCCTAAGTTGTTAGGACCATAACCAACCCTTTGGACCATCCCAGGTTAGGTAATAGGATGTTTCTTAGTTAGTTACTTGTCTTAATGTCACCCGGTTAGGTCTTAGGTTGTCGGGTCCCTTAGTTAGTTATTTTTGGTTTGTACTAGGTTAGTTAGTTAGTTAGGTCAGTTAGTTAGAGTCTAGGACCGGTTAGGGAGCTTGGACCCACGTGGGCTGACCAAGACGCGCCTCTATCCCCAACCGCCCTAACCAAATCTGTTAGCTTGGTCCCTTGGCCGGTTGCACGTGTGCTTGCACATGTGCTTGCACATGTGTTGCCGTGCACTTTCCTAACTAACTATTCTGGAAGGTTCATTTGGAATGTTCACTTATTGTCCCAAGGATCCTCACTATGTCCTTGGGCACTACTTAATCTACATGATCATTTTAAATGGTTATGTGCTATGGTACTAGGCTTGACACTTGGATGCCTAGTACCTAATGTGGGTATATATGTAGGATATAGTTATTTTAGCTTAGGGTCTTCATTGCAGGTACATTTCTTAAACAAGCTTGGATTATATTATAAATACTTGAGTATATATAGAAATTGGCTAACACCCTTAAGCCAATATTATATAATATGCCCAAGATTTCTCAATATTGGGCATTGGTATGCCTATATACCCCAATACGCATTCTGAAAAACCTACTAGGCTCTTCACTAGACATGTACATTTTCTGGAATGTTACAATTTGGTAGTCTTGTACCATTCTTTATGAAAGTTATAAGGACTTACTCAATGTGCTACTACGTTCATAAGTTCATTTAGATAGGGTATGTTGGGACTTGTCCCAATCATTGGCATACCCAATCTTATGAGTTCATTGAGTTACATCTTGTCAAGTCAATCTTTAACATGTATTTGGCCTTACAAGAAACATCATAATTTACATGGACCATATAAGATTGCTTTGACTTAATCATTGGCCAATTCTATTACATATTTTTGGAAATAATATTGCTGGCCAATTTATTGGCATAAGCCGAACTTTTAACCTTTGATTAGCCTATAAGAACAATTCAGTGCTTAGTTTGACCAAGCTATAAAGTTGAATTGGCATTGAAGATTCATTAACTAGCTTTGATTCTCATTCTTATTTCTTCTTGGAAACGTTGCATTCCAAACACTTACAAGCATATCTACTGTAAACACACAGTAATCGAAACCTTCATTCCTTTCAACAGTAAACTGAATTTCATAAACGACTTATAACAATTTCATCTTCTCGAATACAATTAGGCATTACATATTTCTTATCTCATGTAAATGATACTCTAATCATACGGATCTAACCTGAATGTCTCATTCGACATTATCAAATCACAGAAACCAACACATAATGATCAGTTAGCACCAAATACCAACAACATGCTTGAGATTTGCATTATACATACTACTAGAATCGAAAAAAGGGAGAACTGAGGAGATGAACATTCGACAATTTCATTGGGAACAACCCTAGTTTCGGTTTTCTTCAATTCAAAACGTTTGAAAAGTCTCCTGGGGAAAGGAATCCAAGAGAGAAAACCAATACCTTACTGTAGGTTTCTACTGGATAAACGTGATTCTAAGTCTTAGGAACTGAATATTGAATAAAAATAGGAGAGCATTTGACTTAGCCAAATTCTGAAAATTTGCTAAGGGTCTCGGTTTGACCATGAATTTGAATTAATTAATTAAGTTGCTAATTTAATTAATTAAGTTACCTAGGGTAATTACTAAAGTACCCCTAAGTCACTAGGACCATAATCAACCCTTTTTGGACAATCCTAGGTTAGGTACTAAGATGTTTCTTTGGTTAGCTACTCGGCTAGTGTCACCCAGTTAGGTCTTAGGATGTCGGGTACACTAGTTAGTTCATTTTAGTTAGTCCTAGGTTAGTTAGATAGCTAGGTATGTTATTTAGAGCATAGGATTGGTTAGGAAGCTCGGCCCCATGTGTCTTGACCCGACGCGCGCCGACCCCCTAACCACCCTAACCAAATCGGTTGGGCTTGGTCGCTTGGTCTCTCGGCCGGTAGCACATGTGCTTGCATATGTGTTGCCGTGCACTTTCCTAACCGTGCACTCTGTAGTTGCACTTGGAAAATTCACTTCTTGTCCCCAAGAATCCTCACTATGTCCTTGGGCACTGTTTAATCTACATGATCATATTAAATGATCATGTGCTATGGTACCTAGGCTTGACACTTGTATCCCTCGTACCTAAAGTGTGTAAGCGATGAAATTAAGAATTTTAGTTTAGGGTCTTCATTGCAGGTACAATTCCTAAACAAGCTTGAATTAGAGCTTTTGAACATCAAAGTGTATTTTAAGTTACTTGTGTATACATAGAAATTGGCTAACACCCTTAAGCCAATATTCTCTAACATACCCAATATTACTCAATATTGGGCATTGGGATGCCTATGTACCCCAATACATATTCTTAAAACCTAACAGACTCTTCTCTAGACAGGTACATTTTCTGGAATGTTACATTATAAACTATAGGTTAAGGATAACTAGTGAACACCACATCTCAACTCACGAAGGGCATTCATCCTCCAACATATCTTATAAAGCTCTTAGGGTGTAGTGAGGTTGATACTAAACACATCATCTCAACTCACGAAGAGTGTTCACCCCAAAACTCCCCTTTTTTACTTAACTTAGCTACATTCATTCATTCAAGTGTGAGTGTGTGTACATGTTAACACACCTTGCACATAAGCATCATTTCATTTAAATTTCATTCTATACATGCTTAGACCTTAATTCATCACATCACATACTTTAACATGCTTAACATAATCATATAAGTCATTTAGACATAATCCTTAGCATACGTTTCATAACAAGCTTCATGAAACACATTAACAATAATAACTTCATTTCTATCTTTCTTTACATAATATGTCTTCATGGCCTTATTCACAATACACAAGTAACTACACATTCATACAATTCAAGTAAACACCGCCACCAAGATGGTGGATCATACCACTAAAGATCATTTCATAATTAAAACTAAAAAACATAACCAACTTAACCTTTAATCCAATCTTCCATCACCTATAAAATTTTACTCAACAATTCATCATAAATTAGCCCTTAAGGGAGAAGCTAAACACCAATAGCGACACAAGTAAAGCAAAGCTCAAAGATTACAAAACCGAGCTCATTTAACTTATTTCTTAAGCCACAATTTGATAAGAAGATTCAACATGATTTCATTGAAGTTTTAGCATTACAATCACCAACTAAAATTAGAAAAATCATATTTTAATCATTTAAAACATTTTCATGCAAGACCCATATTTAGAGTTGAAGATAGAAGAAACTAGGGTTGAAAAACTCTTTTTGAAATCTATAGAAAGGGCTCCTTGAATGGAAGAGAGTTCAAAGATGACTACCATACCTTAGATAGGAGAAACCCCACTGATGTTTTGGTGAATAAATCGACCACCAATAGCCCTCCTAGCTCTTCTTGACTTCTAGCTTCCAAGGAGACTTGAGAGAGAGTTTTAAGAGAGAGGGGTTTTGGGCTTTAGTAAATGAGGTCTTAGGGTTTGAAACACTTTAATATACCTAATAAACCCTAAAATAAACGTCCATGGTTCATAAAAGACTTAGGGTGAATTTAGCAAACACCCCAAGCCTTGGCAGATAAAGTGCTGCTTTTACGGGCACCATCGACGAGTCCTAACAGACGGACCATTTCCCAATCGACGCCCCGTTTGTGGGGATCCGTATTTTTCCAACCAGGCATGGACAATCGACTACCAAGGTCGATGGGCCATCGTTTGACCAACGGTCCGTCCCTTGTGGCCATCGTTTGGTCAATGCTTGGCAGCTTCTTGCCAAGAGATGGAGTCCTCTTCTAGGGCCTCTCGTGGGTCCTAGGTGGGGTCGTATCTGTACGTTAAACCCCTAAACATAGTCTTCTAGGTCTTAGGAACATCTCACATTAATTTCAAGCAAAAATAACCCGAAAAACTCAATCAAACACATGAGAACACACAAGCACTATCAAAGGTATATCTTCCGAACGTCATGCACGTTCTTGGACGTTTGCCCCCCAAACTTAACCAAACATCACACACTTCCGAAGGACACTAATATAACTCATTCTAACTTAAAATTAACTCAAGAAATATTCACGAATCTCTAGTTCACCTTAGTTCATTTTAGGGTGTTACATTCTCCCCCATTTGGAATAACATTTGTCCTCGAATGACACTAAAAACTTTAAGACCATCAAGCACTCACTTAGCATCACATAAAATATTACAATCAAGTCTCAAACATAATATTCAACCACCAACTAACAAGGAGCACAATTTCACACTTTCACATACTTTGCAACACAAGCACTTTGCGAGTACTTTCACTTTTCAAATTCACTCTCACCCTTCACTTATGGAGGAACTACCTTCTCCAACATTAAACATGCTCATATACAACACTTCTACACACATTGTTACTACAATTCAAGACAAAGCAAATTATTTTTCAAAAATGAAGATTTTCACAGTGAGCATCACTGTAATAAAGGCAACTTTGCAAGACTTCACAAATTCAAAACTTACTTTCATTTTTTCATTTATGGAGGAACTACTACTCCAACATTAAACATTCTTATACACATCATTGTCATGCACATTGAAACCATCATCCATGAAAAATGGAATTTATCAAAATTTGAACTTCTTTACAGTGAACTCAAAACTTCACTGTGTACCTTCTTAAAAAATTCTACAATGCACCTTTCAAGCAACTTTAACAATATGGCATGACAATATGAGAGACAAGACAATACTAACTTACTCCAGAGAGACTTGGTAAGTTACATTAAGTGCAATGTGAGAGTAGCATCCCATACTACCACTCCCACTTAGTGACCCTTGAGGATTCTCTTGGACTAAGTACACTACATGCAATTCTACTTTACATTCACTATGCAAAAACTTAGCTTTAACTTGCTTCTATAAAATTAGAACTTAAGTCATCTAACTCCATATACAACACAATATAACTCATTCATACACTTCATATTCAAAAAAACCTTGAAGAATTTAAGCACTACCATTAGCTACACCTTAACATTTGACCACCAATCTTTCCCATGCCATCATGATGACTTCAAGAGCCTCTCAAACACTTTGCCATCAAGACACTCATAACAAAGGAGAAATGCAACTCATACTATTATGCAAGACTCTTAATCATTACCAAACTACTAAGGATTTGGTCTCAAGCTTGAATAAGAACAAAAGGAAAGATGAGGATATCAACTACCTTTCTACTAAACTCATTCTCCCCCACTTAGGGTAAAGCTATCTTCAAGGTCTCATACTTCAAAGCACCATTATGCTTCTCACAAGATAGGAACTCATGCTACTCTTAACACATGATCATCAAGACTAAACATCAACTATACTAGTCAAGCATAACACTCTCCTCTTAGGATTCAAGCTTAGACAAACTCTCTTACACATCACCTCATCCAACTCTTAGGCACCACTTAATTCAATCTCATGGAATAAAACTCCTACTTTCCCTTCCCACCAATCAAGGTAGATTCATTTGGTAATCAAGATCTTACTATATAAACTCCACCATTTTGCTAGAATTGTCACACTCGGAATCTAGAACCCGGATGAGACCGGCGTCGTTAACCTCTCAGAGGTTGCTGACAAGCCTTTTCTTAGCTTTCATCACAATCATACAGTTAAAGTTGCGGAAAATTTAAAACATTTTAATACTTGTTGAAGTATACTTAGACTTCATACTTAAGATTTATACGATATCCTAACACTTGTGTCACATATATAAAACCATCTAAAGAGTGAAAAGCCAATAATAATCAATATGCCATATAGGACTTAATACAAAAGAATCGAAAGAAAATCTAATACATTCAAAATTCTACTAAGTCTTTATAAGGCTGGAAATTGAAAGGATAGTGTCCCGAACATGAGGACCTACCACGACTTGGAGAAAGAGTTCCAAGCTTCTTCAAATGGACCTGCTTAACTTCAATGGCTGGAACCTACAATTGTAGTAAAATAAAGTAATGGGGTTAGTACGCCACATGTACTAAGTATGGGTATATGCACATAACACATAACACATAGGGACATGCATGAAAAAGTTATCATTTATTATCTTATTCTAAAAACATGCCAAGTCATATGAAAATCTTCAATGCACATACCATATAACATATACAAGCCAAATATTTCATCACTTAAAGCATGATCATAATCAAAGACATCTTCTCATGGCATCATGTTAACATATCATATTCAATAGATCATATAAACATAACATACAAAACATTTACCAATGACCTCATCCCCAACCTACAAGTGCAATAGTCATGTGAAGCCCCATAACCCCACATAACCAAGTAGATAAGATATAAGACCATAAGTAAAACTTGCTTCATATAACTTTAACATAGTTAGTTATCGTTCACATAACAATATAGCCAAATAACATATTCAATCACAATAGCCAACATTCATATAAAAGTAACATCATATATCATAAACATATATCTTTCATATCATCATATTACTTATGAACAATCTCCTAGGACTTCCCTTAGAGTCAACTTGTGCAATGTCTAGGTAGTGTCCCATACCACCACCTAAACTAAGCCAACTCCTCAAGTCACCCTAGTCGACGTTCATTTTCTTGTCTTTCGTTTTACATGAGGGAACATAGGCATTAACCGACATAGACCATGTGATCTAAACATGGAATCCGGTGTCTTCCCCACACAGAAAAGAGGTGGTCCTACCGGCCAAAGTAGAACCGAACATAACGTAGCTTTCTAGGTGGATCAACTAGATAGTATCCTATGGTGGCAGCATAGTTCGAGAACTAGGAGATGTATTAGAGACCCATAGTTCCACATTACATGGCAGCCTCAATCTCATTAGAATCTTTGTGAACCTACCTTCCCGTTGGGGAAGGGACACTTCTCATATCTAGTTCATCGGTGCTTAGCTTAAGTCCCTTTTTTGAAATCACCTTTAATTTGTCTTTTATACAAAAAAAACTTATCATAGGTCATAGGAGATTATCTCCTTGTATAACATGATCATGAGCTCTTTTTGATTAGATGAGAATTGTCCTTTCATCGTAACCTATCTTTTCTTATGTGAGATTAACATAACATAGTAACCTTGTAAAAACCTTACAAGGAATAACATAAACTTGCATATTCGTATTCTTATCATAATTACACAATTTACATGTTCATAGACAGCATATTCGCATAGCAACATCATACATACTTTCATAACATAGCATCATGACTTATTGACTAGCATAAACATCTTAGAGTAATCACAATTTTAGAAGACTTACCTCTTGCTTCCAAGAATCTTATTCATCATGCAATATTCATAATCATACATAGTGAAATACTCAATGACATAATCAAGAACAACTCATAAAATCATGTACGAGATCAATGCAAAGCATAGGAGAAGGGAAACGGGTCATAAAAGGGTTCATTCAAATCTTAAATTCTAACCCTAACGTTTTCATACTATCAAACACTATAAACAACCCATTCAAAACCATCACACAGAGAAAGATCATGTATCACACGTTATTCAAACATTATCAATCAATTATTCAACAATTCATGCGAAATTAGATATAGAAAAACGTTTACTTTTCATTGAAAATCATAAATCTAGGGTTAGGAAGAAAATCCGTTTTGTAGAATAAAAACCCTAGTATTTTAAGTTCTTGAAAACTTAGTTGAAAGGAAATATTGGGGAAAGGAATCCCAAGAGTGAAAATTCATGCCTTAAATATGAATAATCCATGAAATCTTGGTTGGAAACTTCGAAACCTTGGTCTTCTTCCTTAAGCTTTTCTAGTTCTTCAATGGAGTTTGGAAAAGAGAGCGTTCTTGAGAGATTAAGAGAATTTCGTTTGATTCTGATTTGGGACGTGTAATTGTGGTCTAAAACTGACTTAATATCTATATATAGACTTCCCATATAATACCCTAAAGACCTTCCACTTAAATTACCTAAAACTCCCCTCCTAAATTGACTACAACGAGGAGAACATTTGACTTAGGGTCTTCGGGTTTGACTAGGATTTAAATTAATTAATTAAGTTTCTAATTTAATTAATTAGGGGGCCTAGGGTAATTAATAAAGTACCCCTAAGTCGTTTGGACCATAACCAATTAGCTAATTCCTAAAATGCCCCTCCTAAATTGACTAGAAATAGAAGAACGCTTGACTTAACCGAAATCTGGAAATTGCCTAAGGGTTTCGGTTTTTGACTATTTAAATTAATTAATTAAGTTGCTAAATTAATTAATTATTTAACCTATGGTAATTACTAAAGTATCCCTAAGTTGTTAAGACCATAACCAACCCTTTGGACAATCCTAGATTAGGTACTAGGTTGTCTCTTACTTGACTTAATCGAAATCTGGAAATTGCTTAGTGGTTTCAGTTTTATCCATTTAAATTAATTAATTAAGTTTCTAAATTAATTAATTAATTAACCTAGGGTAATTACTAAAGTACCCCTAAGTTGTTAGTACCATAACCAACCCTTTGGACCACCCTAGGTTAGGTACTAGGTTGTCTCTTCGTTAGTTACACGGTTTGGTGACACCCAATTAGGTCTTAGGTTGTCGGGTCCCTTAGTTAGTTATTTGTGGTTTGTCCTAGGTTAGTTAGTTAGTTAGGTCAGTTAGTTAGGGTCTAGGACCGGTTAGGGCACCTTGCCCCACGTGGCTGGACCCGTACGTGCACGTGTCCCCAACCGCTCTAACCGAATCGGTTAGAGTGGTCCCTTGGCCGGTTGCACATGTGTTGCGTGTATTTTCGTAACTAAATATTTTGGAAGGTTCATTTGGATTGTTTACTTATTTTCCAAAGGATCCTCACTATGTCCTCTGGCACTGCTTAATCTACATGATCATTTTAAATGGTCATATGCTATGGTACCTAGGCTTGACACTTGGATGCCTAGTACTAATGTGAGTAAGCGATGAGGCTAAGAATTTCAGAGATTATTTTAGCTTAGGGTCTTCATTGCAGGTACAATTCCTAAACATGCTTGGCTTGGAGCATTTGAACATCAATGGTATTTATAAGTTATAAGTTAGTTGCGTAATGTACATAGAAATCTGGCTAACACCCTTAAGCCAATATTCTATAATATGCCCAATATTACTGAATATTTGACATTGGGAGGAATGTACCCCAATACTTATTCTTAGGCTCTTCACTAGACAAATACATTTTCCAGAATGTTACATTATCCCCTCTTAGGAACATTCGTCCCCGAATGACACTAAAATCTTTTGGAGGGTAGGAAAAGACTCGATACTAGAAGCACAAACAGCACATGACATATCATTACACTTAGCACTAAAATCATGATGCACAAACATATAAGGGCTACATATTCATAACACATAGTGAGGAATTTCCTTCTTAACTTTATCATAAAAAAATACATCAAAGAATTATCATGCTATCAATCTTCTCAAGATAAAAACAGCAAAATCTCAAGAAAACATATGCATACAAGTTTCACATAAGTGCAAGAATCTTCTTAAAACTCTAGTTTGTATTATCTTTTAACTAAACATGCACCTATTTAGTAAACAAGTTAATTTCTTTCTTTATTCTTGTTAAATTGCGCATGCAGTCTTTATAAGCCAATCTCTATTGGCTATGCCCATTCTTTGATTATTATTACTAGTCAAGTCAATTTACTTCTTGTATATCCTATAGTAATCACATCATTTTAAGCAAGCCAACTTTTAACCTTTGACTAGCCTAAACATTAACAGAGAAAACTTATAACATACTCGTCCCAATGTTGGAAGAGCTTTCTTGTTCACCCCCAGCCTTGAATGCATTGAAACGGTTCCTTTTTGGAGCTTCAGAATTAGGACCGTTTGGTTGAGCTTGACTATTACCCTTACCTTGGCCTCTAACATTAGGACAATCTTTCATCATATGGCCACCTTTGCCACAACCATAGCAACTATTAGTTCCAAAAAGACATTCGCCCCCATGCTTCTTACCACACTTACCACAAATTTGTCTTTCTCTTGGGGGATAAACGTTTCTCCCCTCTTGTGGTTCAGGATTAGAACCTCTTTCAATGCCATTCTTCGAGGATTTTGAAGTAACTTGGTTTGAAAACCTCTTCTTAAGCTTAGGCTTGTCTTGAACGTCAAGCCTACTTTTAGGCGAACCATTCTCAAAAGACTTTGCCTTCTTGATTTCCCTATTCATCTTCCTTAGGCGACTTTCCTAAACCTTTTGAACATGAACCATTAACGTAGAAAGATTCATATTGTCATGAAGCATGGCTGCACGACATTCTTCTTCTAGCTCTTCGGACACGCCCGTGACATAACGGCTCATCTCATCCCTAGCATTAGAAACCAAAGAAGAAGCATATTTGGAAAACTTAATGAACTTCAAGGAGTATTCCTTAACACTCATACTTTCTTGACGAAGGTTGATGAACTCCTCTACTTTAGCTTCTCGTTGTTCCCTTGGAAAGAATATGTCAAGAAAGGCCTTCTTGAAGATCTCCCAAGACACGGGACCATCTCCTAAAGCCCTACTATTATTCCACATATTGTACCATGTCTGAGCCACGTCCTTGAGTTGATAAGAAGCAAGTTCAGCCTTCTCAGTACTCACCCTCATAGTAGACAAAATCTTGTAGACCTCAACAAGGAAATCTTGGGGGTCCTCATCAACTTTTGATCCAAAGTACATGAGAGGATTCATCCTAGTAAAATCCCTCAAACGACTAGCCATAGTACTAGAATGTTGGTTCTCTCGAGGAACAACTTCTCTGTTAGCTTGAGTCGTGAGGGCTTGGGCTTGGGTGGTGATGGCTTGGGCCATTTCTTAAAGCAATAAAGCAAATATCATTAGCTACACATTGACATGAGATGTAATTCTCCGAAAGTCTAGAGCCTAATCTAGAGTGTCAGATGTTGGTATAAAATTATAAACATTGTCATAAGGCCTAAAATAATGATCATTTAGGAGGTTTTAGAGAAAAGACGTCAAGAAACGTCCAAGACATCTGAAAGCTAGTCTAATTTAACTAGTGAAACGTCCTTAGGTTTTGTGAAGGTTTGGAGGTGTTGTATGAGTTCTAAAACTTGTAAAATGACTTTAATAGGTAAAACCATGAATATAGGGTAAAAACGCCAAGGTCCAACCCCACAAGGGTCGCCTTCGGGGTTCACAAAAGGACCCCAAACTTGGCTTGGTAAGCTGCCAAGCAGCTGCCAAATTACTTTAGGCAGAAACAAGTCTGCATCGCGGACTTGGGTGTATTTTGGTCAAAACTCAAGTCTGCGTCGCGGGCAGGTCGTGGACTCCACTGTCTCAAAAATTAATTTAGGAAATCATGCGGGAGAAGCTCCGCATCACGGACTTGTTCCCCGAAAAAAATATGAAATATTGAATTCAAGTTTGACTTCATTAAAGGTCAACTTAAGTGAGGGGTATTTCGGATATTTCATGGGGGGTCTATAAATTGATTTTAGATTAGTTTCCCACACATTTTACTCACTCTAATCAAATCCCCAAATCAAAACCCAAAAGCTCTCACCTCTCTCTAGTTTCTCTCTCTATTCAACCTCCATAGAAGGAAGAAGAAAGCTTGAAGAAGAAGATCAATTTCTCTAGGATTTTGTTAATATTCATTAAGTTATAGGTTCTTCACTCTTGGGATACCTTTCTCCAAGAGGTTCTTTCAAAGTTGATTTCTAAATCACCCAATTCCAAGTGTTTTTCTATTCTAATGGGTTTTCTTCTAAATTTGAAATTGATGATTGATTATGATTAGTTATGATTACCCATGGATAAATAAATGTATATTGTTGAGTAATTGATTCTAATTGAGGGAATTTCGTGTGGATCATGTTCCCTTCCCCAAATTCCCCAAATCTTGGATCTTGGTTATGAATTGATGGGAATTGAAGAATGTATTGATTGTTAGACTTGTTTTATCTATTCTAATTCAGTCATGGACTGCCTAGGGTAATGTATTGTTGGGATTGGAATTATTTCTTGAAGAATTCATGATGAACCCTATTCCAGTAACCTTAGTTTATGAATTAAAGTTAATTGGGATAGTGATGATGCATTTGACCTAGCTATTACGTTAATTACTATGGTGTGATGATATTACACCCATTATTAGGTTGAATTGGATGGTTGATGGTAAAACCTTGATAATTGCTTGTGACGAAGATTTGGTAAGTCTTGTGAATCTCAACCCTTTACTTCAGTTATGATTACTTGAGTTTAGTGATGAAGTTATATTGAAGTATAGCTTATATTAAGATTAATAGGGTTGGTATGATGTTGAATTGAAATGTTTTAACTATGGTTTGTGAGATGTTGGATAATATGTAAATGTTATAAGGATGGTAATAACTTTTCAATGTGCCTAATCATGATGTGATTACGTAAATGTGATAACCTCACATGTATGAATTGTAATGAAAGGACAATACTCATGCAATTCTTATTGAGCTATGATGATGACTATACAAGGGGTAGACCCTATGACCTAAACTAATCTATGACTATTAATGAAAGACATTTGAAAAGGGACTCTAAGCTTAGCAGCGAGTGAACTAGAGTGAGGAATGTCCCTTACCACATAGGGAAGTTAGGATCACTAACGTACTCATGAGATTGGAGACTATAATGCATGTAACATCAAGAGGGTCCCAACTACATCTCATTATTGTTGAACTATATTGGCCCTATAGGAATACTAGCTAGTGGATCCACATAGAAGTTACGTTCATGTTTTGGTACTACCTTGGAAAGTAGTCCACCTTTTTTCGGTGTAGGGTTCCATGACACTGAATTCCACATTATCTCATGTGGTCTATGTTGGTTAAGGCAAGATGTTCCCAAAAGGTAAAATGAAGTAATGAAGTAAGCTCTAACTAGGATGACCTAAGGGGTTTAGCTTAGTCTAGGTAGGGGTATGGGACTCTTCCTATACATTGCACTAGTTAGCCTTGGAAGAGTCTTAGAAGGATGATCTTATGTATGTATATGCTTATAAATGTAAATTATATGTATATGATGATCTTACATGTTGATGAAACCATATGATGTTGATTCCACTTATGAATATGTGTTTGGTCTCTATTGCTAAAGTATGATGATATGTACTCTTAATGATGTAGTATGTGGAGTTGGGCATTGTTTATGGTTCTTGTTAGGTTTACTTGATTGAGTAAGGTTATTGGTCTTTGCTTAGTCATTGCACTAGTGGACTTAATGAGGGTTCATGAGAAATTATCTTGCTTTGTTATGATATGATAAACTCTTATACATGTTTGTTGATATTATAACTTGATGATAGAGTTGTCTTGATTATGTGCTCAAATATGTTGGTATGCATGATTGACCTGACTAGACTTAGTATGGTTGGTCTTGTGATGAACATGGTCCTAAATTAATGAATGTGTATTAATGACTTGTATTGGTTCTTGAATGTGCATAATGCCTTTCAAAGTAAATTAGCATGCTTTAATGAAATGTCCCTTTTTAGTATGATTTCTATTTTGTGTGTGCATATGTGCCCATACTTAGTAAAAGTGATGTACTAACCCCATTTCTCCTTTTTGTCCCAAACATTTTAGGTTCCGGTCGTTGAAGGGCTTGAGACGACATTGAAGGAATACTTGGATTCTCATTTTCCAAGTTCGGTAGGTTTTCACCACTTAGAGGACAATGCCACTTTCCAGCTTTGGATATTGATTAGTCTTAAAGACACTATGTTCATTTCCTTTCATTTGAATACTAAAGATTGTATAGCCTATATGTGGCTCTTATTGTATTGGTGTATGGGCTATGCCCAATTCTTATACTCTTGTTTAGATGGTTATGAGATGAGACATCTGTTTTAAGACTATGTTATATCTTACATATATATATGTGCAATAAAAGTTGAAGACTATGTAATATTTTTATACGAAGGGTCTATGTATACTCGATATGAATATATTATGTGTACGCGAGAGGTATATTTAAACCTCATGATAGATATAGAAAAGTTTTAAATTTTCCGCATTTCTAACCTATGAATGTAATGATGAATGCTAAGAGGCTAGTCCTAGTCCTCTCCAAGGACGACGACGCCGGTTACGTCTAGGGGGTTACTTCCGGGGTGTGACATGAGAAATGTAGATTTGCTACCAATCTACTCATGAAACCATCATATCATCAAGAGCAAGCAAAACAGTATACCATCAAAGTCACTCATAATCATAAGGAGAAAACCAACTCATAATAATATGCAAGACTCCAAAACATAACCAAACTACTAAGAATTTTGGTCTCAAGCTTCAGTAAGCATAGAAGGAAAATATAAAGATATCAATCACCCTCCTACTCAACTCATTCTCCCCTACATAGGGTAAAGCCATCTTCAAGGTCTCATACTTCAAAATCCCACTATGCCTCTCACAGGGTGGAAATTCATACTAATATTAACTAATTAACATCAAGACTAGACACCAACCTTACTAGTCAAGCATAACACCCTCCTCTTAGGATTCAACTTAGACAAACTCTCTTAAACATCAACTCATTGAATTCTTAGGCACCACATCACTAAAATTCATGGAATAAAATTCCCTCTTTCTCCTTCCACTCATCAAGGTAGACTCACTTAGGAACCAACATTCTAGCTATATGGATTCCATCACTTGCTATTATAACTGTCACATCCGGGGAGCACCCCCTAGATGTAACCGGCGTCGGCGTCCTCTTTGAGGACTAAGACTTGCCTTTTAACATACATCATTACATTCATAGGTTAAAAATACGGAAAATTTAAAACTTTTCATTACTTTGACATTGAGGTTTACATAGACCTCTACATACGCATAATATATTTGTATCGAGTATACATAGACCCTTCGTATAGGAATATTACATAATCTTCTAGTTTTATTTCACATAAGTATATATAAGATATAACATAGTATTTAAAGAGTGTCTCATCTCATAACCATCAAACAAGATTATCACGATTTGGGCATATCCCATACATCAATATAAAAGATCCACATATAGGCTATACAATTCGTACTCAAATGAAAAGAGAAAGAACATAAGAGTCTTAAAATTGAAACAACTTCATAAGCTTAATATTGGCATCGCCCTCGGAAAGTTAGGACCTACCCACTTGGATGATTGAGAAATTCCAAGTCTTCTTCAAGTCGTTTCGAAAAGCCTTCAAAGATCTGAACCTAAAATGTTGGGGAAAAGGGAGAAAATGGGGTTAGTACACCACTTGTACTAAGTATGAGACCATATGCACATATAAGATCAAAATCATGCTAAAAGGGGACATTTCATTAAAACATGCTATTTTACCTTTAGAAAGCCTTGTGCATATTCAAGATAACCGTACCAATTAATAAATCATATTCATTAAGTCAAGGCAAGTAACATGCATATCAATATACTTGAACCCATAACCTAATATAACCCTATCACCAAGTAATAACATCACAAGCATGAATAAGAGTTCATCATATCATAATAAGCAAGACAATCATCCATGACCCCTCATTAAGCCAACAAGTGCAATGACCAAGCAAAGCCCATAACATTATTCAATCAAGTAACTCAACAAGAACCATGACTAATATCCAACTTCACTAGCACATCATTTAAGAATAGATATCATCATACATTAACAATAAGACCAAATACATATTCATAAGAACAACCAACATCACATAATGTCATTTACATGTAAGATCATCATATACATATCATTTACATTTATAAGCATATACATACATAAGAACATTCTTCTAAGACTTCCCTCAAGGTTAAACAGTGCAATGTATAGGTAGAGTCCCATACCCCTATCTAGACTAAGCTAAACCTCTTAGGTCATCCTAGTTAGAGTTCATTCATAATTTCTTTTTACCTTTTGGGAACATCTTGCCTTAACCGACATAGACCACATGAGCTAATGTGGAATCCGGTGTCGTAGAACCCTACACCGAAAGAAGGTGGCTACTTGCCAAGGTAATACCTAAACATGAACATAGCAACTACGTGGATCCACTAGCTAGTATTCCTATGGGGGCAACATAGTTCAAGAACTAAGAGATACAAATGGGACCATTTTTATGCTACATGAATTATATTCTCCAATCTAAAAAGTACATTAGTGATCCTACCTTCCCTATGTGGGAAGGGACACTCCTCACTCTAGTTCACTCGGTGCTAAGCTAGAGTCCCTTTTTGAACTGTCTTTAAACCTTTATTAACAATCATAGCTTAGTTTAGGTCATAGCGTCTATCCCTTGTATAATCATCATCATCATATCTCAATAAGAATTGTATGAGTATAGTCCTTTCATTAAAATTCATACAAGTGAGTTTAGCACATTTACATCATCATTCATGATAAGGAACATTGGTATTCATCACCATCCTTATAGCATTTACATCTTAATCAACCTCACAAACATAATCAAGACATTTCAATTAAACATCATACCAACCCTATCAATCGTAATATAAGATAGACTTCAATGCAACATCATCACTCATTCTCAAGTAACCACAATTGAAGTAAAGAATAGGGATCACAAGACTTACCAAGTCTCCTTCATCATTCACCTTCAAGGTCTTACCATCATCTCTTAACTCAACCCAATAATGGAGTAATATCATCACACAACAATAACCAATAGAATAACAAGTCCAAATACATCACTATATCATAATTCATCACTAGTTCATAGCTTAAGATAAGAGACTTGGGTCATATTCACAACATGTTTCATAACCTAGATCAACTACTCAAGAACTAGCATGATAGGCCTATAATTCATCTTCATATATTCATCATTGATACAATAAGATCATAGAATAGTAATTCAATCAATAACCAAGTCAATTGAACCAACATTACACAATTCATATTAAGATCATAACCTAGGGTTAAGGGGAATAGGTCAGCTTCTACAACTAAGACCAATCCATCAAGAAATAGCAAAATTAAGTTGAATACATGTAAATCCATCCAAAATATCCAAAAGAAATCATAAACAATATAATACACAAGATCAAATTCTAGATTCGGAAAGACCCACATGAAAACTCAACTTTTGAAATCACTTTGAAGGAACCCTTTGGGGAAAGGAGTCCCAAAGGTGAATTAGATCCCATACCTTAATGTTTGATGAAGAATTAATGGAGAAATTCGTCCCTTTACATCCCTTAAACCCTCCCCTAGCTTGGTCTTCAATGGAGTTCTTCAACTAGAGAGAGAAAGAAGAGAGAAGGAAGAGACTTTGGGTTTGTGAGTTAGGAGAGCTTACGTTAGTCTAATGGGGTTGGGGTCTTTATATGGGGTGTTAATTAACTTAATTAGACTCCCCTTAACCACCAACTAACGACCTAACCCCTTAATTAATTAATTGGAACTAATTAAAATGTGCAGTAAAATAAAGCCCTCACAGACGAGACCTCGACTAACGGTCCGCCTGTGAGTCGACGACCCCTACCCCCTACCGTGTATTACATCCGTAGGTAAGTTCAGAGACTGGTCCAAATGGACCATTAGCCAAAATTTCTAAGTGTTGGTCGATGTATGGCATCGATGCTCCGTTAATCCACACACGCCCCATCTACTCCCTTTGTGGTTGCACACTGCCCGGGCAGTGCTTTTGACCCCAAAACAAAAGGGTCCTCCTCAAGGGCCCTTGATTGGTCCTTGGGGAGTCGTCCCAAATGTTTCAACTATGAATCAATCCTAACACAAGTTAGACACCCTTCCACTAAATTTCATGAATTTCGACTTCTAAAAGCTAATCAAATAGACTAAGGCACGCTAGTACCTCATTGAACTATTTTCCGGACGTCATGGACGTTCTTTAACGGTTTGGTTTCTAAACCTCCTAAATGACCTATATACATTAAAATAGACCTTAAAACAGTGTCTAAACCTTTTGACACCTATGTTAGGCTCTAGAACACATCTTAGATTTTTGAAGTGTTACAATAACCTCACAACTACCTTGCTAGGCAAACATATTATCCTTCCTCCTTATTAGGAATAAACCTACACAAGAACTCCAATCCAACCCAAGGACAACTATAAAACATTGCTCATTTAAAAGGGAAACTTCCCACTCTTTCTATTTACCATATTTCCATCAACATTCCTCAAGACTACACCATAACTTTCTACCATCATTACACATAGCTTACCAGATAACTCATTATCCCCAAAAAGGACTTTATTCTACCAATATAACTCCCATCATTCCATAACTACACCACAATAAAATTTCCCATCATAATACCTCCAATCTCATAGATCACACACATAGCTATATATGGCATCACATCACAGTCTTCCAAACTCACCTTCACATATACTCATCTAGACACAAAACCATCATAAGCATCAAAACCCACATTTCTCTCCCTCAATCTTTGAGACATCACCCCTATCAAGCAATTACATCTAGAAGACCACCGGACAAGGAAAAATAAGAGAGAGATATTATGGAGTTAAGCTCTATGGCACGATACAAGAGTAATGAAGAAGGAAAACTCTATCGTCTTAAAGTGTAACATTCCAGAAAATGTACTTGTCTAGTGAAGAGTCTATTAGGTTTTAAGAATATGTATTGGGGTACATAGGCATCCCAATGCCCAATATTGAGTAATATTGGGCATGTAATAGAATATTGGCTTAAAGGTGTTAGCCAATTTCTATGTATTAACAAGTAACTTAAAATACACTTTGATGTTCAAATGCTCCAATCCAAGCTTGTTTAGGAATTGTACCTGAAATGAAGACCCTACTAAAATTCTTAATTTCTTCGCTTACACACATTAGGTACGAGGCATCCAAGTGTCAAGACTAGGTACCATAGCACATGATTAAGCAGTGCCCAAGGACATAGTGAGGATCCTTGGGACAAGAAGTGAACTTTCCAAGTGCAACTACAGAGTGCACGGTTAGGAAAGTGCACGACAATACATGTGCAAGCAAGTGCTACCGGCCAAGAGACCAAGCCCAATTGATTCGGTTAGGGCAGTTAGGGGGCCGGCACGCGTCGGTTCAAGCCACGTGGGGCCAAGCTTCCTAAACAATCCTAGGCTCTAACTAACTTACCTAACTAGCTAACTAACCTAGGACTAACTAAAATGAACTGACTAGTGTGCCCGAAATCCTAATACCTAACCGGGTGACACTAGCCGAGTATCTAACTAAAGAAAAATCCTATTACCTAACCTAGGATGGACCAAAGGGGTTGCTTATGGTCCTAGTGACTTACCGGTACTTTAGTAATTACCCTAGGTCAATTAATTAATTAAATTATCAACTTAATTAATTAATTTAAATTTATGGTCAAACCCGAGACACTTAGCAAATTTTCAGAATTTGGCTAAGTCAAATGCTCTCCTATTTTTAGTCAATTTAGGAGGGGCATTTTGATAATTAGATAATTGATTTATTTAATTAAGTTAATTAGCCTAAGTTGAATTAGTCAATATTCAGTTCCTAAGACTTAGACTCACGTTTATCCAGTAGAAACTAACGACTGAAAAACAGTGACCAAACGTAAGAAAAAAACAGAAAAATACTCTCGGTTCTCCTTAGGTGATTTCAAGGCAATCCTTCAAGATTTTCGTGCAAAGAAGAGCGTGATCTCCGTAGATTCAATTCTACAGTAATGTATGGGTTTCTCTCTTGGATTCCTTTCCCCAAGAGGCTTTTCCAACATTTTGAATTCAAGAAAACCAAAACTAGGGTTGTTCCCAATGAAATTGTCGAATGTTCATCTCCCTAGTTCTCCCTATTTCCGATTCTAGTAGTATGTATAATGCAAAACTCGAGCATGTTATTGGTATGTGGTGCTAATTGATCATTATGTGTAGGTTTCTGTGATTTGATAATGTCGAATGAGACCTATAGGTTAGATCTGTATGATAAAGTATCATTTACATGAGATAAGAAATGTTGTAATGCCTAATTATGTTTGAGAAGATGAAATTGTTATAAGTCGTTTATGAAATTCAGTTTACTGTTGAATGGAATGAAGGTTTTGATTATTGTGTGTGTTTACAGTAGATATGTTTGTAAGTGTTTGGAATGCAATGTTTCCAAGAAGAAATAAGAATGAGAATCAAATCTAATTAATGAATCTTAAATGCCAAATCAACTTTATAGCTTGGCCAAAATAAGCAATGAATTGTTGTTATAAGCTAATCAAATGCTAAATGTTGGCTTGCTTAAAATGATGAGATTACTATAGTATATACATGAAGTTAATTGACTTGGCTAGTGAAAATATCATGACAAGTGTTAAGTGAAATTTTGGTTTATGCCAATAAATTGGCTAGCAATATTATTTCCAAAATATGTAATAGAATTGGCCAATGACTAAGTCATACCAATCTTATATGGCCAATGTAAATTATGATGTTTCTTGTAAGGCCAAATACATGTTAAATATTGACTTGACAAGATGTAACTCAATGAACTCATAACCTAGGGTATGCCAATGATTGGGACAAGTCCCAACATACCCTATCTAAATGAACTTGTGACCATAGTAGCACATTGAATAAGTCCTTATAGCTTTCATAAAGAATGGTACAAGACTACCAAATAACATTGAACAAGATAAAGTGAGTAATGAAATAACTAAAACCTTATGAGTTATGAAATTGACCTAGAATGGGGTGTTAAAGGAAGTGAGACAAGTCTCACTTGCACCTAAACAATTATGTTAAAGATACTCACATAAGAGGGTGTTAGAAATCGTGAGACAAGTCTCATTAACACCATGATGATAATGTAAGATTTAAGTTTACATTCATCAAGTACAGAAAGGGATGACAAGTCATCCATTGAGCTAAGCATATCTCATACTAGAAGCAAGCTTCCATAGTGTATGAGTCAACTCTAAAAGTTGTAAAGTATAATAAATTGAACTAAGCACCGATAGACTAGTAATGAGCTTGTGCAAACACATGTAAGCCTTATGAGATGAGACTACCACCAAGGTGGATAAGGGTCTCCAAATTCTCCTAGTCTTTGAACTATGTCACCAGCATAGGTTACTAGCTAGTGGATCCACCTAAGAAAGCTAGGAAGTATTCAGTTTCACTTTGGCCGGTGAACCACCTCTTTTCAGTGTGGGGAAGACACTGGATTTCATGTTAGCTCACATGATCTATGTCGGTTAAAATGCTAAAGATTTCTTTAAGAAAGTAAGATAGAAAGAAAGAAAGAAAGAACTAGGAAGATGAGGGGTGTTCGGATAGGATGACCAAAGAGTGAGGTTAGACTAAGTAATGATGTAAGTCATTCTTAGTCATTGCACAAAAAGATCTCAATGGAAGTCTTAAAAGAATATCCGAAGTCAACCTAGCGTGTTCAAAATGAACATGAGATCAAAGAAGAAGAAATGTAAGTTCAGAGCGAACTAAGTAAGCAAAAGTATAAGAATATCAAATCATCAGTGTTTGATAAGAATGAAGTTTTAACAGTTATTGGTTTAGGCCAATAAAAGGAGCAAAACATAATGACTCATCAATTGGAGTATGAATATATGCCCCAGCATCTTTATATTATGCAAATGATCAAATAATGGGCATAGCCAATAAAGATTGGCTTATAAAGACTTCATGCCCAATTTAACAATAATGGAAAGAACAACTTGTGAGTAGGGTAGTCAAATCATTTCCTTAGTCTTTTGGATTACTTACTTGATTCATTGTAGCAATGGGACTACAATGAATCATTCCACTCGTAAGTAAAACATAGGATCAAAGGAGATCATTGAACTACACAACAAAAAGAAGAAAAGACTGAAAAATAAACTAAGTCTGGGAGAGGGAGCTCTCGGCCTAAAGGGAGCAAAAATATTAAATTTTGCTTGACTTGTTCTAAACTTATGTTCATGATTCCAATGTATTATGTTCATATAGAAAATGAGTTGTGTGCTTTAAAGGCATGAAAATATGTCATATTCATAGCATGATTCATAAATAACGAATTAGGAAAGTGAAGTGACTTCACTTTCCAAAAATGGCATGTTGCTATAGGAAGAGCTTTCCTTGATCATGCATAGTCCTTATGTGTTTATGTGCATCCATACTTAGTACAAGTGTGTACTAACCCATATACAATTAATATTTCTATAGGTGCCGGTCCTTGAAGAAGATTGAAGATCAGTTGAAAGTTGTTTGGACTAGTACCTCTAGACTTTGGTAGGTCCTCTTGAGTTCGAGGATGCCTACGCTTTATTTTCTAGCTTTAGTAGATTAGACATAGCTAGTGGATGTTGTCCCTAGCGTTTCCTTCCAAACATTTGTTCAAGCTTTTGTATTAAGGTCGGTTTGGCAACTATTAATGATATTATGAATTCTTCATTTCAATTTTTCAATCTGTAAATAGATGGTTGTTTATTTTGAGATGTTAGTATATCACTCTTATGCAAGAATTATATGAAGTCTAAGTACACTTCAGTAAATTTAAAAAGTTTTATATTTTCCGCTAAATTTAATTGTATGATATGATGAAAGCTAAGAAGAGGCTTATCTGCGACCTCTGAGAGGTTAACTACGCTGGTCTCATCTAGGGTCTAGGACCCAGGTGTGACATAAAGCTTCTCGCTAATGGATATGTCGTGACTCACACCAATGAACAAGACTCTACTAGACGTGGCTTGTGAAACTTTAGACCCAAAACCCGATGCTTTGATACCAAGTTTGTAAAGACCCGTAAGTATACTCTAAAAGATAGAGCACTCTTGAGTCGTCACACGGCGTACTTGACCTCACACAGGTCTTGTACAAGCATCTTAGCTATCATTCATTACATAAGTATGAAAAGTAGTGCGGAATTAAAACTTTTCACAACAATATAAATAAGAAACTCTTTTATAAAACTAAGGAACAAGTCTCATCGTCACAAGCCAACTTAAAGAAAATCTTAAATCTTAGGGTCACGGCCCTTTACATTGAAAGAAATACATAATAATTCTTATACAAGTCTTAAATAAGAAACTAAAAGAAACATAAGATTGTGTCCGCAAATATATAAGGACATACCAAATCTTGAGAGAGTCAACTTCCCAAGCTTAGCCTTCTAGGTAACCTTCAGTTTCCTTCCACCTATACTTATAGAAATATAGAATAGTATGGGGTTAGTACAAACATTGTTCTAAGTATGGGATTAGGCAAAATCATGCAAAAGAGGACATTTTAGTTGAAACATACTAGTCATGCTATTTTGATAAACCTTCATGGATCAAGTTACAAATCATCATTTAAACCATCAATTAGCACATAAGGTAAAACTTCCATACTTTTCAAACATAAAAGCATACTTACAGTAAACCTATTCCATCATATAAACTCTTCCTATCCCAAGTTATCCTAAGATACACCTATATAATACATGAAGAGACCGCTCATACAACCTCTTCAATACACACCTAGGTGATCCTTAAGACTACCAAGGACAAGCATACATCATTCCAACTTAACAAGTCAATATTCATTACTAAGGACACTTAGAAGGACATAGATACATTTAGGAACTTCACATAAAACCATCCTCCAAGATAACCCAAAAGTTACACTTAGTGCAATGTGAAAGTATCATCTCATATTACTACTTCCACTTAGTGCTCCTTAGGAATCACCCTAGACTAGGCACATCACATTAATAACTTCTTTTATAGCTTTCATCAACATTAGACATAAGACTATCATGCTTCATGAAGATAGACATAAAATAAACTGACTTCATAACATTATACATATATTAAACATGCTTCATTTCATAAAGTCAACTTACTTCAATTCATCATATAATGACCCATTCAAGCATTTGCATAAAGGACTCACCAAGACTCCCTCCAAATATCTACTTGTGCAATGGATAGATAGTGTCCCATACCACTACCTACCCTAAGTAGTATACCCTTAACAAGACTTAGTTCATAACATTCATTTGTGTGGGGCCTAGCTTTAACCGACAGTCACGACTGGAATCTAGACCCCAGACGAGACCGACGTCGTTGACCTCTCAGAGGTCGCAGACAAGCCTACTTACGTCATTCTTACTTTACATAGGTTAATTTTTAGCGGAAAATTTGAAACTTTTTGTTTCTAATTGCTTACTAAACATTTCTAATACATTCATAATTTGTTCAACATCAACCATCTAAACATTAAGAGATAATCAAATGAAAGGAATAGTTCATTAAACATAATTGTATAATTGCCAAAATGGCCCAATACATAGTCTGAATAAAATAAGAAAGAAACGCTAGTGGAACATACTCCACTAGCTCAACTCCTAAACTAAGCTAGAACATAAAATAGTAGCATCCTCGAAAGCATAAGGACCTACCAAAGCCGGATGAATTCTGAACGTCCGGATAACTGCAGCGATGATCCTGTAGCTCTACCGTCCACCTGTGCCTGCACCTAAAATAGTAGAGTTTGTATAGGGTTAGTACACACTTGTACTAAGTATGGGTATATGCAAGCACACACCAAGGACATGCATGAGAAAGAATAGATCTTTCCTAACAACATGATTTTTGGAAGTCAAGTCAGTGGACTTGCCAAATTGAGATTAGGAAAGTTAGTGAACTTTCCGAATTTGGATTAGGAAAGTCAGTGAACTTTCCAATTTGGATTAGGAAAGTCAGTGAGCTTTCCAAATATGGATTAGGAAAGTCATGATATGAAAGTAACATGCATCATCATACTTATCACATATACTCACAGCACATAACATGTACACATAGCACATATCATATAACATTTAGTACATTTTACATGTAGCACATAACTTCGTTCATATCATTCATTCATATGACATGAGACCTTGGAATCATGGACTTGACATTAAGACATCCCAGAAATGAGGGCTCAACATATGGTACCTCAACTAGGGAGTCTTCATTAGCAAACACATAGTCTGCTTCATTCATTCATATGTACTTCATTTCATTTCGTTCATAGTCCAGTGTAACCACCAGTTATACCTAGGATGTAGTTTAAGACTTTCATTAGGTTCGTTGTGCAATGACCAAGAATGACCTAATGTCATTACTTGAATCTAACTCACCTTTTGATTATCCTATCCTAACACCTTTGGTATCATTCATTTCATTATGTGCATCATTTGAGGCTGGCCACATTCATTCATTTTTAACTTTAACTTTAACCGACATAGATCATGTGAGCATCATGAAATCCAGTGTCTCCACAACACCGAAAAGAGGTGGAATCACCGGCCAAAGTGATCCAATAACATGCTAGCATACATGGGAATTTAACCCCGCCAGATCCCTATATTGGCAGTATAGGTTCGAAGACTAGGAGATATAAGGAGACCCATACCCGGCAAGCGGACAGTCTCATCTCATGAGAGTTACGTGAACCTCCGCCCTTCCCGAAAGAAGGCATCACCGCTCATAGCTAGTCTATCGGTGCTCAGTATAAAGTCCCATTTCATTTATCTCATACGTCATGGAAGCTAACTTCTAGTATGAGGACATCATAGCTCATTAGATGATTTCTCATCTCATCATTCGTATTAAGTGTGTTAAGCTCAATACTCTCATTAGAGTGTTCATAGAGAATGGTCTCTTCATTATCTTACACTCTCATAGGTGAATACATGTTGGTAATATTTACTTAGGCTCATTTGAGATTACTCTCCTCATTTACATTAGCCTCATATCATGTTGTCACCACATTCATCATCATTTGCATCTTTGTTTCTCTTAGTTATTCACCTCTTATTACGTGAGTGTTCATTTCGTCATATGCCAATGTACTTTGCCATTTGGTGTGTCTCACACCCTTACTTAACCCCTCTAGGGTTCATCATTTCATTTTATACATCTTAGGTTCACTTACTTTTGAGCGTATGTTAGGCTTATGAGTCTATACACACAAGCCATGAGGCTTCATTCATAGTTCGTTAAGTGATTCTTACGTTCCTAAGATTATGTAGTACAAGACGTATGTATCTTGTATTTATGCCAAGATCTTGAATTTGATCTAAGTGGGTGGCATTATTCTTGGACGTTTGTTCACGTATGACTTATGTATCAATACGGAAGTTTGGTCAAGGAAACCCAAGTCTTTAATCAATTGAATGTCATTTACATTATTAATTGATTTCATTCTAATATTCATAACATTTTAACTCTAAGTCAAATCACAATATTTACATTGAAGGGTTACTTTTCTATTTAAAATTTTTCTTGCATTGGCCGATGGGTTGTGGGTTCAAGCCCCCACAACCCCATTTTCGTTTTTCTTTTATTTGTTTCAGTTCATGTGAGACATTGGGACCCAAGGTCGAGTCCCCTCAGCCACACTAAATTCTCCTTTATTTCCTTTCCCTTCCATTCGCTTAAGGCCGAGAGGTTGTGGGTTCGAACCCCCACAACCTCTTTATTTTATTCTCCCTTTTTAGAGTTGACTGTTTGAGTTGACTGTGAGGTTGTGGGGTCGAATCCCCACAGCCTCATTTTATTTTTATTTTTTTATCTCCCCCCATCCGCATAGAGGTCGTGGGTTCGATTCCCACGCCTCTCATATTTTTATTTTTCCTTTTCTTTGGGTTCTAACCGAGAGGGTATGGGTTCGAATCCCACCCCTCTCATTTCTTACTTTTTTTCACACTTATTTTCCCAGCCATGACACGGTTCGAATCCCCCTCACCATATAATTTTTTTCTTCTTTAATTTTTTTGGGGATTTTAAAGGGGTGAGGTCTCGGGTTCGACCCTCAATGACCTCACCTATTTTTCTTTATTTTTCTTAACATTCTAAACAACTTAATTTGGCAGAGATATGTAAACATAATGCTGGAAATTTAAGGTAACTTCTTTACTCATTTTGTTATCTCTATTTGTTCGTGAATTTATAGAGCAATACATAGTTCATTTGGTACGTTCTTTAATACATTTTTTTTTCTTCACGAATTCTTAACCAAGATGTTTACTCCTCAATTCAGCCACACTTCATGTCACATGAATATCACAATTTACTTCAATTGGTGTACATAAAACAACAATCATAACATTAACAAATTCAAGCCTCTAGGCCGAGACTCAAGACATGACATACATTTTTCTTAATTTCGAACACACATGGTTTGTCTTTTCATAAATTAATGTACATCTAAAATATTAACATTCATCACAAACATCACATAATCCTAAGTCTACCAGCATTCATACCAACCTACAAATTCGTTGGGAGATAATGACAGGGACATGCAACGGGGAAAACAACCTTAGTTTTGAGCCGAATACTCTGAGTCCTAGGGGTCTCTTGGGAAAGGGACCAAGAGTAAGAAGACCCATACCTTTGTTTTCTTGTTAAATGTCCAGAATGCTGCCCAAGAACTTCTGCACAAATCAGTCCACACACCCAAAGTCACACCTTACTCGACTAGTGTAGTACGTTTTGCTTAACGTTACCGAATTGCTTTCTCTTTTGTGTTTCTAGCTTTCAAGTTCTTGATGAACTTTTGCATTTACTTGGTTCTTCTTTTCTGATTGTTTTATCACGTTTTGCATCCAGAAAAAGAGAGTGAAAGAGAGAGAGATTAACGTGAAAAGAGAGTGGGGGATGGGAGATAGTGGTCTAGTAGAAGTAGGACTAGTTGGTAGGACTTAGTCAACTTAAATAATTAATTAAAATTAATAAAAATCTGATTTCTTTTTTTCTAAATCAGTTAATATTAATTATTTATTAAAAATTAAGTTAACAAATTAAAATAAAAGCAAGTCAAATCTTGCTTCTAGTGGGGCTCGAACCCGAGTGACCCCATTTGCAAAAAATGGGTCAATTCGGGTTGCCCCACCCGAATTGCCTTAAATAAATAAATTAATTTATTAATTAATTTGTTCCTCAGGGTAATTACAATATTACCCTTGGCTTGGAAAAGACCATTTTATCCTTGGACCCTCCAAACTTAAGATTTCTTCTTTTGAGTCCGGTAAAGACTCTTTCGATTAAATCATCGTTTTCGCGTGCCTCACATGGTTGGTTCCAACCTTTCCAAGCTCAATTAACTCCCCAAGCTAGTTGGCTTGGTCGTAGTAAGGGTTCTGAGGTATGGTTCTACGCGTATCAATACGTGTGGACCTTGGTCTAATCACAAGCATTCTTGAAAAACATAAGTCTTGATCCTATTCATTTTTAGGGTTGTTACATTATCCCCCCCTTAGGAACATTCGTCCCCGAATGACACTACTACTTCATGTTGTAATGCCAGTCAGATCATAATAAAAGAACTATACATAGTCAATCAATAGCAACAACGTACGGGGAGGTAAGGAAGCATAGGTTTAAGAGTATAAAGTCTAACCTCAAGAGCTGAACAGGTGAGGGTAGCGGGCCCTCATGTCGGCCTCAGCTTCTCACGTAGCACCCTCAACAAGATGATTTCTCCACAATACTTTCACTGTGGCAATCTCCTTGTTCCTCAGCCGCTTGACCTGTCTGTCTAGGATCTCGACCGGTACCTCCTCATAAGATAAGTCTTCATCAACCCCCTAACCTTCATAGGTAAGATTGATGCTGGATCACCTAGGCACTTCTTCAACATAGATACGTGAAAGACTGGATGGACAGAAGCTAACTCTGCGGGCAATGCCAACTCATAGGCCACCTCACCCACACGCTGTAGGATCTCATATGGCCCAACTATCTCGGACTCAACTTCCCTTTCCTACCAAATCCTATCACCCCTTTCATAGGTGATATTTTTAAGTAAACCTGGTCACCAACATCAAACTCTAAGGGCCGTTTTCTGGTATCAGCATGTGACTTCTGCCGACTGTACGCAGTAGTCAACCTGTCCCTAATCATTCTGACCTTTTCTAAGGCGTCATGAATGATCTACGGCCCCAAAATGGATGACTCTCCAACCTCGAACCACCCCACTGAAGATCTACACCTCCTACCATACAGTGCCTCAAACGGTGCCATACCAATGCTAGAGTGATAGCTATTATTATACGAGAACTCTATCAATGGCAGATGGTCATCCCAGTTACCTCTGAAGTCAATCACACACGCCCTCAACATACCCTCGAATGTCTGTATGGTGCGCTCTGCCTGCCCATCTGTCTGAGGGTGAAAGGCAGTACTAAGCTTCACCTGCGTGCCCAAGCTCTTCTGGAAAGATCTCCAGAAATGAGAAGTAAACTGAGCTCCTCTGTCTGAAATAATAGACAAGAGGATCCCATGCCATCTCACAATCTCATCAATGTAGAGCCTCGCGTAATCCTCGGCTCTGTAAGTAGACTTTACAGGGATAAAGTGGGCAGACATAGTCAATCTGTCCACAATAACCCATATAGAGTCATGTTGCCTCCTAGTCCTCGGAAGCCCAACCAAGAAGTCCATATTAATGGCCTCCCATTTCCAAGTCGGAACCTCAATAATCTGCGTCAGACCACCAGGCTTAAGATGCTCTGCCTTGACCTGCTGACAATTAGGACACTTGGCCACATATTCTGCAATGTCCTTCTTCATGCCATCCCACCAATAAATCTGCTTAAGATCATGATACATCTTGGTGGAACCTGCATGTATAGAATATCTGGAACCATGGCCCTCTGCAATAATCCTGGTCCGCAAATCATCCACATCTGGCACACACAGCCTGTCCTGATATCTAAGTATGCCATCACCTCCCAAAGCGAAAGACTTATTCATCTTTATCAGCACTGAGTCCTTCAGCTCCATCAACACGGGATCTAGATGCTGACCCTGCTTGACTTCAACTACCAAGGATGATTCAGAGCTAGGATGAACTGAAACATCCCCACTAGTGGAGTCAACCAAACGCACACCCAGTCTGGCCAGTCTGTGTACATCTTTTACCAGCTCCCTCTTCTCATCCTCAACGTGAGCTGTACTTCCCATGCTCATCCTGCTCAAAGCATCAGCTACAACATTAGCCTTACCTGGATGATAGTGCACATTCATGTCATAATCCTTCAACAACTCCAACTATCTCCGCTGACGTAGATTCAACTCCCTTTGTGTGAACACGTACTGGATACTTTTATGGTTTGTGAACACATCTACATGCACTCCATACAGATAATGCCTCCACAGCTTCAGTGCAAATACCACAGCTGCCAACTCCAGGTCATGAGTGGGGTAATTCTTCTCATGAACCTTGAGTTGTCTAGATGCATAGGCTATCACCTTATCAACCTGCATAAGAACACAACCCAAACCAACCCTAGATGCATCACAATAAACAGTGTAGTTCTCACCAAACTTAGGCAAAGTAAGCACCGGGGCTGAAGTGAGTCTGTCCTTGAGCTCCTGGAAACTCTTCTCACAAGTCTCCGTCCATACGAACTTGGCTTTCTTCTTAGTCAAAGCTGTCAATGGGGCAGCAATGGAAGAAAAGCCCTCCACAAACCTTCGATAGTAACCAGCCAATCCCAAAAAGCTATGGATGTCAGTAGGAGTAAGAGGTTTTGGCCAGTTCTTCATAGCCTTAGTCTTTCTGGGATCCACCTCCACGCCCTGATCGGACACAACATGACCCAGGAAGGTCACTGATCTCAGCCATTCACATTTGCTGAATTTGGCATACAACTGATGATGTCTAAGTACCTGCAAGGTTAGTCTCAAATGCTATTCATGCTCTTCCTTGGTCTTAGAGTAGATGAGAATGTCATCAATGAATACTATGACGAAAGAGTCAAGGTATTCACGGAAGACCCTATTCATGAGGTCCATAAATGCAGCAGGTGCATTCGTGAGACCAAATGACATGACTAAAAACTCACAGTGACCATAGCGGGTACGAAAGGCTGTCTTTGGGATATCTCCATCCCTAACCCTAAGCTGGTGATACCCTGAACGAAGATCAATCTTAGAGAAGAAACTAGACCCTTGGAGTTGATCAAACAGATCATCTATTCTGGGGAGTGGATACTTATTCTATATAGTGACTTTGTTGAGCTGCCGATAATCAATACAAATCCTAAGGGTTCCATCCTTCTTCTTTACAAACAATGCTGGAGCGCCCCAAGGGGATATGCTCGGTTGAATGAAACCCTTGTCAGTGAGATCTTTTAACTGCAGCTTCAACTCTTTGAGTTCCGCTGGAGCCATTCTGTAAGAAGGAATTGAGATTGGTTTAGTATCGGGTTCTAAATCGATACTAAAGTCAATCTCTCGAAGGGGAGGGACTCCAGGTAAATCATCAGGGAACACATCTAAGAACTCATTCACTACAGGTACTGAGTCTATGGGAGGAATGTCATGATCTAAATCGTTAACACTCACAAGATGACACAATAACCCCTTGGACATAATTTTATTGGCCTTAAGGTTAGAAATCAAGGGGTTAGGACGACTCGAATTATACCCCTCCCAGACTAACTCTTCTAAATTAGGAAAGCGAAATCTCACCACTCTACTACGACAGTCCAAGCAAGCATAACAATTGTGAAGCCAATCCATGCCAAGAATAACATCAAAATCATGCATGGGTAACTCAACCAGGTTTGCACACATAGTTTTACCACTCACAACTATTGGGCAATCTTTGTATACTCTATCAGTTCTTACATTCTCTCCTAAAGGTGTACTAACCACTATAGGATCATGTAGAACTTCAGGCAATACCTCAAAAGTAAGAGCAAGCAGAGGGGTTACAAAGGAAAGTGTAGACCCTGGATCAAGTAAAGCATAAACAGAAGTTGAGAACACTTGCAGCATACCTGTGACCACATCAGCGGACTTATCCTGCTCTTCTCTGCCCTTCAGGGCATGGAACTTGTTCCTCTTAGGAGGCTCGGCTGCTGCTGCACCCTGTGGATTAGGCCTAGGCTGAGTGTTACCTCCAGCCTGACCTCTGTTCTGTGGACAGTCTCTGACCATGTGTCCACTCTTACCACAACCAAAGCAGGCATTAGTGCCCTGTCTGCACTCTCCACTGTGAGCTCGGCCACACTTAGCACAATTCTTAGTACGCTGCATCTCACCTCCATTTCCCTTCTTGGGATCAGGTCTGCCTCTTTTAGGTGTAGCACTCCTCTGAGGATTAGAATTCCCAGAACTCTGTTGCCCCTTTTTGAACCTTGGCTGCTCACGGACGCCAAAGTTGTTCCTGTGGCCTCCATGACTGGGTCCTGCCTGATCTTGAGGCCTGGGCCTCCTAGCATCAGGAACACCTCTTTTTCTGCGGCTGTCCTCTACCTGCTGGACATGCACCATCAACCTGGAAAGATCCATATTATCATGGAGCATAGCAGATCGACACTCCTCCTCCAGGTCTCCATTGATTCCTGTGAGGAACCTGCTCATCTCATCCCTGCTGTTAGAAACCAGGGAAGTAGCATACCTGGGAGATTTCAACAAGGTTCAATATTATACTTATCCTTGCTATTAAATACTTAGGGAAAAACAACATACCTTGACAGCTTAACAAACTTCAGGGAATACTCCATGACTGTCATGGAGCCTTGTTTGAGGTTGATGAATTCCTCAACCTTGGCCTCCCTCATCTCCCTAGGAAAGAATCTCTCCAGAAATGCTGTGTTGAACAGCTCCCATGTGACTGGTACTCCAACTAAGACACGGCTATCTTGCCACATCTTGCACCAAGTCTGTGCTACATCCTTGAGCTGATAGGAAGCCAGCTCAGCCTTCTCAATGTCAGTGGCCCCCATATCCACCAGGATCTTATGCACCTCATCTACAAACTCTTGAGGATCCTCCGATGTCTTAGCCCCTGTGAAAATTGGAGGATTCATCCTCGTAAAATCCCTCAGTATGTCAGCCATGCTACGGACCGGTGGGTTCTCCCTCTGAACATCCTGTCTGTTGACCTGGGCAGTCATAGCCTGGACCTGCATGGTAATGGCCTGTGCCATTTGGGCCAAGGATGCCAGCACCTCAGCATCAGTCAACCCAGCTGGGTTAACTGGTATGGCCACTCCTTCAGCTGGAGCCTGGGGTAGATCCTGATTACCCCTAGCAGCTGTTCCTCCTCTCCTCTGACCAAATCCTCTCCTAGTGTTCATTCTCTGGAAAAACAAAAAGGATTGATGTTAGACACGCTCGTAACACCAAGAATTTAGACATTCAGAAAAGCACGATAAGATCAGAAGAAGGGAAATTTTCCTACGCATCATGCAGTCTCTAATTCAGGATAGTGGTGCACTTCACTACCATGACTTAGAAACTACTCAATGTGGTTGATGTGAACTTATTATTTTCGTAATTTAACCTAGTGCTCTGATACCAACTTTGTCACGACTGGAATCTAGACCCCAGACGAAACCGACGTCGTTGACCTCTCAGAGGTCGCAGACAAGCCTACTTACGTCATTTTTACTTTACATAGGTTAATTTTTAGCGGAAAATTTGAAACTTTTTGTTTCTAATCATTGCTTACTAAACATTTCTAATACATTTATAATTTGTTCAACATCAACCATCTAAACATTAAGAGATAATCAAATGAAAGGAATAGTTCATTAAACATAATTGTATAATTGCCAAAATGGCCCAATACATAGTCTGAATAAAATAAGAAAGAAACGCTAGTGGAACATACTCCACTAGCTCAACTCCTAAACTAAGCTAGAACATAAAATAGTAGCATCCTCGAAAGCATGAGGACCTACCAAAGCCGGATGAATGCTGGACGTCCGGATAACTGCAGCGATGATCCTGTAGCTCTACCGTCCACCTGTGCCTGCACCTAAAATAGTAGAGTTTGTATAGGGTTAGTACACACTTGTACTAAGTATGGGTATATGCAAGCACACACCAAGGACATGCATGAGAAAGAATAGCTCTTTCCTAACAACATGATTTTTGGAAGTCAAGTCAGTGGACTTGCCAAATTGAGATTAGGAAAGTTAGTGAACTTTCCAAATTTGGATTAGAAAAGTCAGTGAACTTTCCAAATTTGGATTAGGAAAGTCAGTGAGCTTTCCAAATATGGATTAGGAAAGTCATGATATGAAAGTAACATACATCATCATACTTATCACATATACTCACAGCACATAACATGTACACATAGCACATATCATATAACATACAGTACATTTTACATGTAGCACATAACTTCATTCATATCATTCATTCATATGTCATGAGACCTTGGAATCATGGACTTGACATTAAGACATCCCAGAAATGAGGGCTCAACATATGGGACCTCAACTAGGGATTCTTCATTAGCAAACACAGAGTCTGCTTCATTCATTCATACGTACTTCATTTCATTTCATTCATAGTCCAGTGTAACCACCAGTTATACCTAGGATGTAGTTTAAGACTTTCATTAGGTTCGTTGTGCAATGACCAAGAATGACCTAATGTCATTACTTGAATCTAACTCACCTTTTGATTATCCTATCCTAACACCTTTGGTATCATTCATTTCATCATGTGCATCATTTGAGGCTGGCCTCATTCATTCATTGGGAACTTTAACTTTAACCGACATAGATCATGTGAGCATCATGAAATCCAGTGTCTCCCCCACACCGAAAAGAGGTGGAATCACTGGCCAAAGTGATCCAATAACATGCTAGCGTACATGGGAATTTAACCCCGCCAGATCCCTATATTGGCAGTATAGGTTCGAAGACTAGGAGATATAAGGAGACCATACCCGGCAAGCCGGACAGTCTCATCTCATGAGAGTTATGTGAACCTCCGCCCTTCCCGAAAGAAGGCATCACCGCTCATAGCTAGTCTATCGGTGCTCAGTATAAAGTCCCATTTCATTCATCTCATACGTCATGGAAGCTAACTTCTAGTATGAGGACATCATAGCTCATTAGATGATTTCTCATCTCATCATTCGTATTAAGTATGTTAAGCTCAATACTCTCATTAGAGTGTTCATAGAGACTGGTCTCTTCATTATCTTACACTCTCATAGGTGAATACATGTTGGTAACATTTACTTAGGCTCATTTGAGATTACTCTCCTCATTTACATTAGCCTCATATCATGTTGTCACCACATTCATCATCATTTGCATCTTTGTTTCTCTTAGTTATTCACCTCTTATTACGTGAGTGTTCATTTCGTCATATGCCAATGTACTTGGCCATTTGGTGTGTCTCACACCCTTACTTAACCCCTCTAGGGTTCATCATTTCATTTTATACATCTTAGGTTCACTTACTTTTGAGCGTATGTTAGGCTTATGAGTCTATACACACAAGCATGAGGCTTCATTCATAGTTCGTTAAGTGATTCTTACATTCCTAAGATTATGTAGTACAAGACGTATGTATCTTGTATTTATGCCAAGATCTTGAATTTGATCTAAGTGGGTGGCATTATTCTTGGACGTTTGTTCACGTATGACTTATGTATCAATACGGAAGTTTGGGCAAGGAAACCCAAGTCTTTAATCAATTGAATGTCATTTACATTATCAATTGATTTCATTATAATATTCATAACATTTTAACTCTAAGTCAAATCACAATATTTACATTGAAGGGTTACTTTTCTATTTAAAAATTTTCTTGCATTGGCCGATGGGTTGTGGGTTCAAGCTCCCACAACCCCATTTTCGTTTTTCTTTTATTTGTTTTGGTTCATGTGAGACATTGGGACCCAAGGTCGAGTCCCCTCAGCCACACTAAATTCTCCTTTATTTCCTTTCCCTTCCATTCGCTTAAGGCCGAGAGGTTGTGGGTTCGAACCCCCACAACCTCTTTATTTTATTCTCCCTTTTTAGAGTTGACTGTTTGAGTTGACTGTGAGGTTGTGGGGTCGAATCCCCACAGCCTCATTTCATTTTTATTTTTTTATCTCCCCCCATCCGCATAGAAGTCCTGGGTTCGATTCCCACGCCTCTTATATTTTTATTTTTCCTTTTCTTTGGGTTCTAACCGAGAGGGTGTGGGTTCGAATCCCACTTCTCTCATTTCTTACTTTTTTTCACACTTATTTTCCCAGCCATGACACGGTTCGAATCCCCCTCACCATATAATGTTTTTCTTCTTTAATTTTTTTGGGGATTTTAAAGGGGTGAGGTCTCGGGTTCGACCCTCAATGACCTCACCTATTTTTCTTTATTTTTCTTAACATTCTAAACAACTTAATTTGGCAGAGATATGTAAACATAATGCTGGAAATTTAAGGTAACTTCTTTACTCATTTTGTTATCTCTATTTGTTCGTGAATTTATAGAGCAATACATAGTTCATTTGGTACGTTCTTTAATACATTTTTTTTTCTTCACGAATTCTTAACCAAGATGTTTACTCCTCAATTCAGCCACACTTCATGTCACATGAATATCACAATTTACTTCAATTGGTGTACATAAAACAACAATCATAACATTAACAAATTCAAGCCTCTAGGCCGAGACTCAAGACATGACATACATTTTTCTTAATTTCGAACACACACATGGTTTGTCTTTTCATAAATTAATGTACATCTAAAATATTAACATTCATCACAAACATCACATAATCCTAAGTCTACCAGCATTCATACCAACCTACAAATTCGTTGGGAGATAATGACAGGGACATGCAACGGGGAAAACAACCTTAGTTTTGAGCCGAATACTCTGAGTCCTAGGGGTCTCTTGGGAAAGGGACCAAGAGTAAGAAGACCCATACCTTTGTTTTCTTGTTAAATGTCCAGAATGCTGCCCAAGAACTTCTGCACAAATCAGTCCACACACCCAAAGTCACACCTTACTCGACTAGTGTAGTACGTTTTGCTTAACGTTACCGAATTGCTTTCTCTTTTGTGTTTCTAGCTTTCAAGTTCTTGATGAACTTTTGCATTTACTTGGTTCTTCTTTTCTGATTGTTTTATCACGTTTTGCATCCAGAAAAAGAGAGTGAAAGAGAGAGAGATTAACGTGAAAAGAGAGTGGGGGATGGGAGATAGTGGTCTAGTAGAAGTAGGACTAGTTGGTAGGACTTAGTCAACTTAAATAATTAATTAAAATTAATAAAAATCTGATTTCTTTTTTTCTAAATCAGTTAATATTAATTATTATTAAAAATTAAGTTAACAAATTAAAATAAAAGCAAGTCAAATCTTGCTTCTAGTGGGGCTCGAACCCGAGTGACCCCATTTGTGAAAAATGGGTCAATTCGGGTTGCCCCACCCGAATTGCCTTAAATAAATAAATTAATTTATTAATTAATTTGTTCCTCGGGGTAATTACAATATTACCCTTGGCTTGGAAAAGACCATTTTACCCTTGGACCCTCAAAACTTAAGATTTCTTCTTTTGAGTCCGGTAAAAACTCTTTCGATTAAATCTTCGTTTTCGCGTGCCTCACATGGTTGGTTCCAACCTTTCCAAGCTCAATTAACTCCCCAAGCTAGTTGGCTTGGTCGTAGTAAGGGTTCTGAGGTCTGGTTCTACGCGTATCAATACGTGTGGACCTTGGTCTAATCACAAGCAATCTTGAAAAACATAAGTCTTGATCCTATTCATTTTTAGGGTTGTTACACCGACATAGACCGTGAGAGCTTGACATGGAATCCTGGTATTAACCTCTACTGGATGAGGGATCCCTACTTGCCTAAGGTAGGGTCATACTCTTTAACCTTTACATGGATTTTCCAATAGCTACACTTACGCGGGCGCATAGTTAAGGTATAAGGATATTTTTACTAAGTAAATCATTCTCTACTAACGAGGAGCACTCATCTCAAGAGGTACTTTTCGATACAACATCTTTACTCACGAAGTATAACAAACCCTTTTTCAAATCCTCTCGGTCCTAAGCATAACTCCTCCACATGGTGTTAAACATTCTTTACATTCATTGACTATAGGTTAAGGGATAGCTACTTAGTACCATATCTCAACTAATGAAGTGTACTTATTCCTAGAGGTTAGTTTTTGAATACTACATCTCAACTCACGAAGGGCATCAACCTCCAAACTCTCTTTGGAAAGCTCATTGGGAATAGTGAGGTTGCTACTAAACATTTCATCTCAACTCACGAAGAGTGTTCACCCAAAATCCCTATTTTCATACTATAGGAATAGTAAGGATAGTATAAACACTTTATTTATACTCCCGAAGAGTGTCTACCCTACAATCTCCATTTACATTCATTAGAGTCTTATTGAGAAAACCTTTCAATTGACTTCCATTCATACATTTACTTAAACTTCATTCATTCATTCATTCTAGGTGTGTATGAGTACATGTGAGAACACCTTTCACATAACTCCTATCATGTATAACATTGATTTCTAATCATATTTACCTTGCATTCATCATAACCACACACTATCATGCTTTACATATACATATACTCATTTAGACATAGCATCAGACACACAATCTCAACTTCATAAAACTTCACATGCATAATCGACATACTTTCACTTCACTTCGCATTCAATGCCTTCAAGGACATAATCACAATAATCATATAACTTCATATACTTCAAGTAAACACCGCCACCAAAGGAGGACCATACCACTCAAGATTCAATTCAACAAGAAGTGGGCAATATAGAACAACTTACCCTTCATCCAAGATTTTACCACCTTTACTAAATTTCTCTAACAATTCATCATAAAATAGCATTTAAGGCAGTAGGTTATCACAACATAATCATAAAGAAACCATAGTTCTAATATTATATAATCTTGTTCATTAAGCCCAATTCATGAGTTAAAAGTTGAGAATCTGAATGAGCATGGGTTCATAAAGTTTGTGACCTTAAAATCATCAACTAACATTAATAATATCGTATTTCATACATCAAAATGTTTTACTGCAAGAACCTAAATTTAGAATTCAAAATAGAAGAATTTGGAGTTTGAAAACCCTTTTTTAAAAGTCTTGAAAGGGGATCCTTGAATAAAAGAAGAGTCAAGGATGAACTACCATACCTTCATATGAAGAAACCCACGAGATTTATCAAAGCAAATGTCCAAAACCTTCAACCCTTGCTCAACCTTGAGTTCTAGCTTCCATGGGGTTTTGTGTTTTGTGAGAGGGTTTTGATTTTTCGAAAGTGAAGTCTAAAATTAGGTCTAGGAGTATAAACTAACTTAAAATTTCCTAAAGTCACTAAAACAAACATCCATTCTTCATAAAAGACTTGGGGTGAATTTACTAAAACACCCCCAAGCCTAGGGTGTTTCCTTGACAACTTTTACAGTAGACAAACGACGGACCAAGCTAAGGGGCATCGTTTGAACGACAGCCCATCCTTCTGGGCGTCATTTGGTTCAGAGTCTGCATCCTTGGGGATAATATTCCCACCACTAAGTGTGGAGCTATGCCCCAGGACGATAGAGTGTCATCCAATGCACGGCCCATTGATGAAGCTCGTCGATTGGACAGTAAATTGGCAGTTTCTACCTTAGAGTTGGGGTCCTCTTCTAGGGCCCCTCGTGGGTCCTGGGTAGAGTCGTACCCGGTATATATGTCTTAGGGTCCCCTCTCATCAACTTGGAATCCAAACAACACACCAAACATGCCAAAACACACTAGAACACACATAAGCACATAGGCGTCTAGTCGTCGAATGTCTTGGTCGTCCCTTGACGTTTGACTTCCAAACTTCACCAATTGAATTCTAATGCTAAAATACATTATTTTAACAAATAATTAACTCATGAAACACATTTGAATCTCTAGTTTGACCTATTTTATTTTTAGGATCATTGCATCGATGAAATTTATTTTCACTTAGACTCCTAAACACATGCAACATAATACTAGAATTTCTAACTCTCAAGCTTGAATAGCATAGAAGGGAAATGAAAAGATGAATTAACCCAAATATTCACCATACTCCCCCACTTAGAAGGAACCCATCACAACTCAAAAGATAACACTATAACTTATGGGTACCTTCATCCGGAGTTGTTCCCTTGTTAACTTGGATATGATGATAACGACCATGATTTGGAAGAATAGTAACCGTATCTTCACTAGGAGTTTTCTTGGCCTCTATTCCCGTAGCCTCAATAATTGGAGAATCTCTCACCTTGTGGTAATTCTTTCCACAACCAAAGCACCCACTAGTTACGGCTAAACACTTTCCAAAATGTTTCCTCCCACAATTTGATCAAGTAGGTTTATCAAGTTGAGAACCACCACCTCTATCATATGCACTAGTAACATCTTGATTTGGAGTCTTTTTCTTAAATATAGGTTGATCTTGCTCATCGGTTATTCCCTTCTTAGCATCTTTACCTCTCCTCCCAAATTTAGACTCTTTAATAGATTGAGCATGCACCATAAACCTAGATAGAGTCATGTGTCGTACGACACTCTTCTTTCACAAGATTGGAAACACCAGTCAAGAACTTACTATTCTCATCTCTAGGGTTAGACACCAAAGATGGATCATATTTATCCAATAGGGTAAATTTCAGGGAATACTTTTCAACACACATGTTACCTTGCCTAAGGTTTATAAAAACCTCAACTTTAACCTCCATCTTCTCACGGGGAAAATATCTCTCTAAGAATGTTTCCTTAAACTCTTCCCATTTTATAGGACCCAATTTAATCGACCTATTGTCTTTACATTGAGTAAACCACACTTGAGCAACCTCTTTCAATTAGTATGAAGCCAACTCCTCATTCTCCCTAGAATTCACTCCCATAGCATGGACTATCTTATAACCTTATCCAAGAAAGCTTGGGTCCTCTCCCACCTTAGAACCAAGAAAGATAAGAGCATTCATCCTAGGCCTCACATCTCTATTCACTTGAGCCGTCATGGCTCAGGCTAAGGTAACAAGAGCTCCTCTAACCTCCCCATTAGACATTTTCGGGGCACCACCGGAACCTCATTCTCTTGATCCACCATAGGGATTTGTTCACCTTGAGGAACTTGTTCACCTTAGGGAGCATGTTCTCCTTAGGGAACTTGTCAGCCTTGGGGAGGAACTCCCTCATTCACCACATCATCTTCAACTCTTCTTGCAGGTGTCCTTCTAGTATTCATATCCTATAAACACAAGAGAAGAGATTAGGAAAAGACATTTATAATGTCAACTTTATGGTACGATACAAGAGTAATAACGAAAGGGAAACTTCTATCGTCCTATAGTCTCTTTCTCATAGATGTGTCGCGACTCACCACTGATGAACAAGACTTTGAATCCTAAAGACTACTTCATAACCATATGTTTTGATACCAAGTTTGTAACGAGCCAAGGTATACCCTAAAAGTTGCACTGCGTATTCGAACACTCGGAGGTCTTATACAAGACCTTAGACATCTTTCATCGCATATATATATGAAAAGTAGTGCGAAATTAAAAAAATTCACAACAATTAGTCAATCTCTTTTATAGAATCATAAGAAGTAACTAAGTCTCGTCATAAGCCATCATAGACACATATAATATCTTAGGGTCACCACCCTTAGATCAATTTGAAATAAACTATAGTCTATTACAAAGTCGTTTAGAAAATAAAACTAAAACATAATCCATTTCCTTTGAACATATAAGGACATACCAAGCTTCTTGAGAGAATGATATTTCCCAACCTTCAACCTCTAAGAAAATCCTCACTTGCCACCTACACTTGTAGAAATAGAGAACATATGGAATTAGCACATTGAATGCACTAATTATGGTGAACATTCTATAAAACCTTTAAAAATGCACATTTGCTTTAAGATATACTTTTTATGATCTTTTGATAGAAATCTCATAAAAACAAGTATAAGAACCTGTTACGACCCTCAAAATGAAATAGGTCAAACTAGAGCTTTGCATGTGTTCCATAAGTCAATAAGGAGTTAAAATGATGTATTTTAGCATTAGAAGTCAGTTGGTGATGTTTGGAAGTCAAATGTTATGGGACGACCAAGATGTTCGGAAACTAGCCTTGTGTGAGTGCTAGTGTGTCCTTGTTTGTTGTGCATGTTTTTATCTCTTGTTTGGTGTCTAAAATCAGTGGGGATGAACCTAGTACCTAGAGGGACATACCAAGGGTCAAAACGTTTGAGTACGACTCCCTGGCGACCATCGTAAGGGTCCCCAAGGAGGACCCAAATGTTTCAAAAGAAAGCTGCTAAATGCAGCGTGCAGGGCCAAGATATGGAGGCCACCTCGCATCACGCACCTGGCACTGAAGAAGCCTGTGCATCGCACGAGTGGAACGAGGTTCACTGCCTCAAAAATGTTGAGAGGAAAAATCAAGAGCTGCCTCCGCGACGCGCAGCCACTTCCCAAATTTGGTCGCGTCATTTTTAAGTCAAATTAGACTTTGAAAAATGGTCCAATTAGTGTGGGGGTATTTTGGGAACTTTGGGGATTATTGTTGGACGGTTTTACGTCACTTTAAACCCCATTTACCCCACCAATTCAAACCCTCAAGTTCAAAACAAAAATCTCTCCAAAACCCTTTCTCCAAAATCCTCCATTGAAGAAGGTTTGAGCTCCAAGGAAGAAGGTCAAATTCCTCAAGTTTCTTCTCCAAATTCTCGTGGGTTTTATCCTATTAAGGTTTTATAGTTCATCCTTGAACCATCTTTCATTAAGGATCCATTCCAAAGAGATTTTAAAAAGGGTTTCAAACTTCAACTTCTTCTATCTTTGACTCTAAGCATGGATCTTTGCATGAAATCATTTTAATTAATGTATTATGATATTATTCAATGTTAGTTGATGATTTTAAGGTCAAAACCCTAATGAACCGTGCTCATTTAATTTCTCAGCTTTTGGCTTATGAAGTGGGTTTAATGTACATGTTTTGATAATGTTGAACTATGGTTTTCCTTATGTTATGTTATGATTAGCTACTGCCTTAAATGTTATTTTTATGATGTATTGTTGGTGAAATTGAGAAAAGGTGATAATGGCTTAGATGAAGGGTAAGGTGTTCTACCTTTCTTAGTTCTTATTGAGAAATATTTGATCTTGAGTGGTATGGTCCACCTTTGGTGGCAGTGTTTATTTGAAGTATATGAATATGTTTAAGAATGTGTATTGCGAGTATGGCCTTGAAGGCATAATATGTGAAGATAAGTGATGATTATGATGTATATGCATGATATGCTTGAGGAAGTTGAAATTGTATATCTTGAAGAGGTTATGTCTAAGTGAAGCATATGTATATCCGAAGACTGATAATGTGTGTTTATGTTGAAGCAAGGTGGACATGATTAGAAATCAATGTCATGCATGATTGGGGTTATGTGAAAGGTGTTCTCACATGTACTCAAACACATACCTTGAATGAATGAAAGAATGAAGTTAATGGCTATGTATGTATAAGAGTCTATTGAAAGGTTTTCTCAATAAGACTCTAATGAATAAAATGGGGGATTGTAGGGTGGACACTCTTCATGAGTAGAGATGAAGTGTCTAGACCATCCTTACTATCCCTATAGTATGAAAAGGAGGATATTGGGGTGAACACTCTTCGTGAGTTGAGATAAAGTGTTTAGTAGTAACCTCACTATTCCCAATGAGCTTTCCAAGATAGGTTGGCGGTTGATGCCTTTCGTGAGTTGAGATGCGGTATACAAAAGTAACCTCTAGGGATAAGTACACTTCGTTAGTTGAGATGTGGTACTAAATATTTATCCCTTAAACTATAGTCTATCAATGTTTAAGACTCCGGGGGGAGTATGCTTAGCACCAAGAGGATTTGAAGAAGGGGTGGCTACACTTTGTGAGTAGAGATGTTGTATCTAGAAGTATCTCTTGAGATGAGTACTCCTCGTTAGTAGAGAATAAGTTAATTGGTAGCAATCTGCTTATCCCTTAACTATGCGCCCGCATAGGTATAGCTATTGGAGAATCCATGTAAAGGCTATAGAGTATGACCCTACCTTAGGAAAGTAAGGATCCCTCATCCGGTAGGGTTAATACTGGGATTCCATGTCTACATCTCATGGTCTATGTCGGTTAAAGCTAGCCCCCACAAATGAATGTAAATGAACTAAGTCTTCTTAAGGGTGTACTACTTAGGGTAGGTGGTGGTATGGGACGCTATCTATCCATTGCACAAGTAGACATTTGGAGGGATTCTTTGTGTGTTCTTATATGAAGATGTATGAATGGGTCATTATGTGATAAAATGAAGCATGATGACTATATGTCTAAGGTTAATGAAGTAATGTGACTTTATGTCTAATGCTTATGAAGTATGTTTATTCTATGTATATTCATGAAGCATGAGAGCCTTATGTATAATGTTGATGAAAACTATGTAGATGAAGTTATGAATGTGATGTGCCTAGTCTTGGGTAATTTCTAAGGAGCACTAAGTGGAAGTAGTAGTATGGGATACTACTTTCACATTGCCCTATGCGTAACTTGGGGGTTGTCTTGGAGGATGGTTTTATGTGAAGTTCCTTAATGTATGTATGTTCTTCTAGTAGCTTAGCAATGTTGTTGACTTGCTAAATGAAATGAAGTATGTATGTTCTTGGTAGTCTTAAGGATCACTCGGGTGTGTAGTGAACAGGTTGTATGAGTGAGCTCTTCATGTCTTACCAAGGTGAGTCTTAGCATAACTTGGGATAGAAAGAGTTATGTGATAAGTGGGTTTACTATAAGTATGTCTTTATGTGAGAAATATGGAAGTTTTACCTTATTTGTTAAATGATGGTTTATATGATGGTTTGAAAGATTGGTTCATGAAGGTTATACCAAAATAGCAGGACTTGTATGTTTCAACTAAATTGTCCCTTTTGCATGATTTTGCATAATGCCATACTTAGTACAATGTTTGTACTAACCCCATACTTTTCTGTACTCTATAAGTATAGGTTGAAGGCAAGTGAAGGTCCCTAGAAGGCTAAGCTTTGGAAGTTGACTCTCAAGATTTGGTATGTCCTCATATATTTGAGGACATAGTCTTTATCTCTTTAGTTTCTTCTTTAGGATTTTTATAAAACTATTTATGTATTTCTTTCAATGTAAAGGGCCGTTTTCCTAAGATATTTAAGATGTGTATTTAAGTTGGCTTGTGACGATGAGACTCGTTTTTTTAGCTTTTATAAAAGAAGTTTCTTCTTTATTAGTTTTGTGAAAAGTTTTAATTCCGCACTATTTTCATATCTTATGTAATGAATGATATCTAAGAGGCTTGTGCAAGACCTCCGTGAGGTCAAGTACGTCGTGTGATGATTCAAGAGTGCTCTTTTTCCTAGGGTGTACTTGTGGGTCGTAACAAACCAGGTATCAGAGCATAAGGTTTTGGGAAATAGTTTAGGGTCCAAAGCCTCACAAGCCATGTCTAGTAGAGTCTCGTTCATCGGTGTGAGTCGCAACATATCAATGTGTGAGAGGCTATAGGACGATAGAAGTTTCACTTTCTTCATTACTCTTGTGTCGTGCCATAGAGCTTAACTCCATATGATCTCTCTCTTATTTTCCCTTGTGCGGTGGTCTTCTAGATACGATTTCTTGGAAGGGGTGATGTTGAAAGGTTTGAAGAAGAAAATATGAGTTTTGATGCTTATGTGGTTTTGTGACTTTATGAGTATTATGTAGGTGGATGTGGAAGTATTATGATGTAAATTTGTATTGTGAGGACTTTCTTGCATGATGAGAGTTATATTGGTGGAATGAAGTCATTTTTGGGGACAATGATTTAGCTTGTAAGCTATGTGCAATGATAGTATAAAGCTATGGTGAAGATGTGAGGATTGTTGGAGGAATGTGGCAAATATTAAGAGTAGGAAGTTTCCTTTTGAATGAGTAATGTTTCATGTTTGTCCTTATGTGGGATTGAAGTTCTTGAGAAGGATTATCCCTAAGAAGGAGATTTTATATCATGAGTTTGAGTTTGTGGTGACTAAGAGATGAATGAGGTGATGTTTAAGAGAGTTTATCTAAGATTGAATCCTAAGAGGAGGGTGTTATGATTGACTAGTGAGGTTTATGGTTAGTCTTGATGTTCATATGTTAAGGTTAGTATGAGTTTCCACCTTATGAGAGGTTTAGTGGGATTTTGAAGTATGCGACCTTGAAGACGCTCGGTAACGGTCTTTAAAAGAATTAATGAGAGTGGGCTAAAGAGCTAGTCCGGAATAAAGGCCTCGGTAAATTATAGTTCCTTATGGTTGTTTGATTTGCTTTAGATGAGTTTACCCTAAGTGGGGGAGAATGGGTTGAGTATAAAGGAAGTTGACATCCTTATCTTTTCCTTATATTCTTACTCAAGCTTGAGACCAAAATTCTTAGTAGTTTGGTTATGTTTTGGAGTCTTGCATGTTAGTATGAGTTGCATATCTCCTTATGCTATCAGTTTCATTTGTGATATGATGTTTTGCATGCTCTTTGTCACAACCCGAAACCATACCCTAGAAGTTAGGGTACAATCTTGAATTGTAACCGGCGTCGTCGACCTCTCGGGGGTCTAAGACCAGCCCTTTCATATTATTCATAGCATATACGTAGTGAAAAGTAGTGAGGAATTAAAACTTTTCACAAAAAGATAACATAGTCTTTAAAATCTCTTTCATACAAAAGTAATAGGAAATACTAAGTCTCAATCTCATCATCCTAGACACAAGAATACTTGGGACACGGCCCATACTTCAATATGAAAATAGAAATACATAGTCTATTACAATGCTTCAAAGAAAACATAAAAGACATATATGTCCTCGAGTCAAGTGAGGACATACTTCAACTTCTCTTGAACGATCTTCTAAGTCCAAGTGTTCACTTCCCAAAGCTCTTCACCTACCAAGAACTATAGATAGAAAATAAAGCATGGAATTAGTACAACCACATGTACTAAGTATGGCATTATGCATAAAATCATGAAAACGGACTTTATTGGAAATATGCATCTTTTCATTTTACAAATCATATTTTAATCATAATAACATCAGTAATCAATTTAGAAACACATAAGGAAGCAATTAATCAAAATACCAAATTTTGGCATCACTTTACAGTAAGTTCAATTCACTTTACAGTGAATTGACTTCACTGTTTCAGTGATTTACTAACCCCTTTAATAACCAACTTCTAGCATGTAATTTTCTCACTTAAAGTCATCCTAAGATTCACTTAAGTCACACAAAGAGAGACCGCCCATACACCCTCTCTAGATGTGCCTAAACGACCCTTAAGATTACCTATAATGAGTCACATACATACTTACAAAGCAACACAAACATTAATGTAAGATTCATCTACCAAAGGTCATTTCCAAGGTTCACTTGAGTGAGTGTGGAGTGACCACCCATACAATCTCTATCACACACACAAGGGATCCTATAGACTACCTAAAATAGAATCATTCTCACTAAACACACCAACACTTAGATGATAGGACACTCTCCTACCAAAGGCTATCAAAAGACCTACTTAAGTAAATCAAGAAGATAACGTCCATAATTGACCTCCTCAAGATTACCTAAATAGTCCTTAAGACTACCTAAAGCTTAGATCATGTCAACAACATCAAACCTTTTCCCTAACTAGAGTCATTCTCAAGTCTTCTATAGGTAAGCCATGAAGAAATCATCCTTTATGCCCTCTTCACAATTTAACTAAAGAATCCATAAGCCACTCTAGATTAGGTACTTATTCACTTACATACTTCATGAAGTAAGTCATTGGTTCATTAATTCATTAATCCATTTATTCATTAATTTATTAAGAGACTCATACAATACATAAGGACATTCAAGTAATGGTCTTAGAGAAGATCTACTGACTCTCATTAACATCTTCAAAGCCTATTGTGCAATGTCTAGATAGCGTCTCATACCACCACCTAAACTTCATAGAACTTCTCTAATGCTAGCAAGTATCCCATATGATGAGAATAGGCAATAACCGACATAGACCATAGTAGCAAGACATGGAATCCGGAGTTCTATCCTACTCCGATGAGGTTGTTCTACTTGCCAATGGTAGAACTTGGACACATCCCATGTAGGCACATGGTTAAGGAATATGAAGGGTTTCTTTGTATTCTATTCTCATGCTTAACTAGAACTACTTCCCTTACCATACTCACTCGGTGCTAGCCTTTGTTCTCATAGATTAATTCACATTAAGGTTCATACAATAGGGTTCCATATCTAGTTCATAACCCAATTACATTTACCCTACCAAAGAGGATCTCTAGGGATTTTCTTCCAATGGCGACAAGAAGCTCATTATGACTTTTTCTAGGGAGATATGATGCCGTTCCAGCCAATCAATCTAGGTCCATCATCCCACATGAAGGATACCCTTACGGCGTTCGACTTCAATTTACATTACTTTTACCCTTGGTTTCAAGGTTTCACATAAAGACCTTATTTTCATCATTCAAGGTCACATGTCATTCACACATTCAAGACTCTTAACATACTAAGTCAAATCGTCACATAATCATATTCATATAAGCATCAAGCAAGATATACAAGTCAACCAAGACAAGACATCACATACTTCTCTTGAACTCATAATGCAAGTCATTCTAGAAACAACCTAACATCTTCAAGTCATCCTATATATCATCATAACATCAATAATGTAATCCACATAGACTCACAAAGTCAAGTAGGAATAACCAAGACTTAACCCTAACACTATACCCATAATGTCAAAGTCATAGTCTAACATGATCACTTAAGGCAACATAAGTAGAAGAACACACATATGACTTCACATGTAGATAGATAATGTCATGCTTCACATAATCAACTACACAAATAGCCACATTACTTCAAGTAGTTGCCAATAAGGTCATGCTCATTATATTGCATAAAGTAACGCCGACAAGGCCACGTCAATTCACATAACACCGCCGCCATAAGTGGACCAAACCGATCGCAATAGAATCGAAGTATAATTAATATCAAATTAAATAAAATGGGGCAGCATACCTTCATCCCCTCATCCACACTTCAATTCAATGCCAAATCAACCAATTCAAAATCATAAGGCCCTTACCCATGGCCATGAACAATAATTCAAAGCAATAACCATAAGACTCAATGAATCTACATCAATTCAATCTAGGTTTAACAATCTAAGATAAATTAGATATCAATTGAATACAAATCTTATATCATTATAAAGCCCATAAGAAACTACATAACAATTCAACAATATTAGCTTAATATCAAGTAACCCAATACAGAGTCAAAATTAGGGTTCATCAATTTACATGGGTTCATAGGTAATTTATGTTAAAATCATCAATACAATATCAATTAGACCATAATTCAATGTTTAGAAATCGTTTATGCAAGAACCCATGGTAGAATTTCCAAATTGGACAATTCACTTTAGAAAACTTTGAAAAACATCTTGAGAGTTGGGCTCCTTGATGAAACAAGTTTCAAGGATCAAAAGCCATACCTCAAGGATCATAATTCTTCACTTTGATGAAGAATCTCCACTCAAAACGCCACACCAAGCTGCTTCTCAATTTGGACTTCAATGGAGTCTTTGGGATTTTTCTAAGAGTTTTGGGTTTTCAATTTAGATGAATGAAGTCTTTAAGGTATTAACTACTTATATAGTTAATTAAAATACCCAATAAACCCTTACCAAACCTCCAATGACTTAATCTAGAAGTGGGGTGAATTTACCAATTCACCCCTAACTTGGCAGCAGTCTGCGCATGAAGACAGCATCACTCGACGCCTGCCCTTGACGGGGCATCACCACCACGACGGGCTGTCACTGGCCACCGTCGGTGGTTACAGTAGCCTGCCAAGGCTTAAATATTCACCCATGGACAATTCCCCCACGACGACACCCTTCGAAGGGGCGTCAACAGGCCTACGAGCCGTCGACTGCTCCGTCGTCTGGGGCCTGCCTGGGACTGTTTTGGCAACAGTTTTGGGTCCTTTCTCAAGGACCCTTAGATGGTCCTTGGGGATAATTTCCCGGACGTTTCCAACCCAATTACAATAGTCTATAAGTTTAACATCTCTCACATGAATTTCACACAAAACGAACACGTAAAACTCGACGAAATACGCCTAGACGTACAAGGTCATTTCAAGGCATATCTTTTGAACGCCATGAACGTTATTGGTCGTTTGACCTCCAAACTTCTTGAAACTCAACACACTGCCTACACATGCTATAGTAACTCAATTAAGAACCTTAAAACATCATGAAAAACACATAAACACATAGAACCACATACAAGGCATTTAGGTGATTTAGTCATCGAACGTCTTAGTCTTCCCTTGACGTTTGACTTCCAACACACCTAATACTTTAGCTACTGACTCTATACCATATATTTAACATATTTAGGTCCTGATACCATCAATATAAATATGTTGGGCTCTATTTAACCTAAGTTATTTTTGAGGTCTTACACTCTTGATGATATCATAGTTTCATGAGTATATTTGTAGTTAATCTGTAATTCTCATGTTAAGGTGTAGCTAGTAAGACTACTTAATTTCTTTAAAGTAGTTATTCTTATGTGCCAATGTGTGATTTGGAAGTTATTGCATGTTGAGATTTATGAAGATATGATGAGCCTGTCTAATGTTGGAGAAGGTAGTTCCTCCATAAATGAGATGAAAATGGTGAAGTAAGTGTGTGCTTTGCATTGTGGAAGTTGTTCCGAATCTGCTTATGTTGCTTAAAATGCTTAATGATATGATGTCGGTGTTCTTTCTCAGTTTTGTGCATTTTCTATGAATATTATGACCTTGATGATATGTGTGTTATGCTTCTAGTTGTGTCCTTGATGTCTTTGGAAGTGTCTAGTGTCATTCGAGGACGAATGTTTTTCTAAGTGGGGGAGACTATTACGACCCTCAAAATGAAATAGTTCAAACTAGAACTTCGCATGTATTCCATAAGTTAATATTGAGTTAAAATGATGTATTTTAGCATTAGAAGTCAGTTGGTGATGTTTGGAAGTCAAACATCAAGGGACGACCAAGACGTCCGGAAACTAGTCTTGTGTGAGTGCTAGTATATCCTTGTTTGTTGTGCATGTTTTTAGCAGTTTTTGGCGTCTAAAATCAGTGGGGATGGCCCTAGTACCTAGAGGGACATACCAAGGGTTAAAACCTTCGAGTATGACTCTCCGGGGACCACCCTAAGGGTCCCCAAGGAGGACCCAAACGTTGGACAAGGAAGTTGCCAAAGGCAGCGTGTAGGGCCAAGATATGGAGGCCAACTCGCGTCACGCACCTGGTACTGAAGATGCCTGTGTGTCGCAAAACTGGCACGAGGTTCACTTCCTCAAAAATGTTGAGAGGCAAAATCGAGAGCTTCCTCCGCGACGCGCATCCACTTCTCAGATTTGGTCACGTCGTTTCTAAATCAAATTAGACTTTGGAAAATGGTCCAATTAGTGTGGGGATCTTTTGGGAAATTTGGGGATTATTTGTGGACGGTTTTAGGTCACTTAAACCCCATTTCCCCCACCAATTCAAACCCTAAAGTTTAAAATAAAAATCTCTCCAAAACCCTTTCTCCAAAATCCTCCATTGAAGATGGTTTGAGCTCCAAGGAAGAAGGTCGAATTCCTCAAGTTTCATCTCCAAATTCTCGTGGGTTTTCTCCTATTAAGGTATGATAGTTCATCCTTGAACCATATTTCATTAAGGAGCCATATTCAAACAGATTTCAAAAAGGGTTTGAAACTCCAACTTCTTCTATCTTTGACTCTAAGCATGGGTCTTTGCATGAAATCATTTTAATGAATGTATTATGATATTATTCAATGTTGGTTGATGATTTTAAGGTCAAAACCCCAATTCATGCTCATTCAATTTCTCAACTTTTGGCTTACGAAGTGGGTTTAATGTACATGTTTTGATAATGTTAGAACTATGGTTTCCCTTATATTATGTTATGATTAGCTACTGCCTTAAATGTTATTTTTATGATGTATTGTTGGTGAAATTGAGAAAAGGTGGTAAAGTCTTTGATGAATGGTAAGTTTTTCTACCTTGCTTAGTTCTTATTGTGAAATTATCTTAAGTGGTACGATCCACCTTTGGTGGAGGTGTTTATTTGAAGCATATGAATATGTTTAAATATGTGTATTGAGAGTATGGCCGAAGTTAAGTGATGATTATGATGCATATGCATGATATGTTTGAGAAAGTTGAAATGGTATATCTTGAAGAGGTTATGTCTAAGTGAAGCGCATATATATATATATATATATATATATATATATATATATATATATATATATATATGTGTGTGTGTGTGTGTGTGTATGTGTGTGTGTGTGTGTGTGTGTGTGTGTGTGTGTGAAGCATGATGATGTGTGTGTGTGAAGCATGATGATGTGTGTGTTTATGTTGAATGCAAGGTGGACATGATTAGAAATCAATGTCATGCATGATAGGGGTTATGTGAACGGTGTTCTAACATGTACTCACACACACCTTGAATGAATGAAAGAACGAAGTTAATGGCTATGTTTGTATGAGAGTCTATTGAAAGGTTTTCTTAATCAGATTCTAATGAATGAAATGGGGGATTGTAAGGTGGACACTCTTCGTGAGTAGAGATGAAATGTCTAGACCATCCTTACTATCCTTATAGTATGATAAGGGGGATTTTGGGATGAACACTCTTCGTGAGTTGAGATGAAGTGTTAAGTAGCAACCTCACTATTTCCAATGAGCTTTTCAAGATAGGTTGGAGGTTGATGTCCTTCGTGAGTTGATATGTGGTATTCAAAAGTAACCTCTAGGGATAAGTATACTTCATTAGTTGAGATGTGGTACTATATAGCAATCCCTTAACCTATAGTCTATGAATGTTTAAGACTCTGTGGGGGAGTATGCTTAGCACCGAGAGGATTTGAAGAAGGGGTGGCTACACTTTGTGAGTAGAGATGTTGTATCCAAAAGTACCTCTTGAGATGAGTACTCCTCCTTAGTAGAGAATAAGTTACTTAGTAGCAATCTCTTTATCTCTTAACTATGCGCATGCTTAGGTATAGCTATTGGAGAATCCATGTAAAGGCTAGAGAGTATGACCCTACCTTCAGCAAGTAGGGATTCCTCATCCGGTAGGGGTTAATACCAGCATTCCATGTCTAGCTCTCATGGTCTATATTGGTTAAAGCTAACCCCCACAAATTAATGTAAATGAACTAAGTCTTCTTAAGGGTGTACAACTTAGGGTAGGTGGTGGTATGGAACGTTATCTATCCATTGCACAAGTAGACATTTGGAGGGAGTCTTGGTCTGTTGTTATATGAAGATGTATGAATGGGTCATTATATGATGAAATGAAGCCTAGACGACTAGTCTCCAAACGCCTTGGTCGTTCCTTTGACGTTTTACCTTAAATACAACCAAGCTGACCCATAAACTCATTTACTCATTAAATTAACAAGTTAATGAAGCTCTAGTCGATCCTAGTTCATTTTTAGGGTCGTAACATTCTCCCCCACTTGGGAGCATACGTACTCGAATGACAATAATACACTTTAGCAGCCCATAACATACAAAATCATACATTCAACAATATATAAATTATACAAAACTAGGAGAAACATCTTTTCTACATATAAGAGACTCAAAACACAACAAGAAAGTAGGAACAACATCTACAAACTCATCATGCATAGACTTCACATTTTATGAACAACTTATTATTATTTGATAAATGTATACTTTATATTTAAAGTTAATAAAATCCATAAATGCATATATAAATTAATGCATGCATGTATATATATATATATATATATATATATATATATATATATATATATATATATATATATATATATATATCAAACGTCAATACATAGAAGTTATGCACTAGATATTTGGAACAAGTCGAGCAATAGCAGGATAATAAATTATTGTTCTATGTATTGATAAAACCTAGTAGAAATAATTATTGACATAGTGAGTATATCATTTACCCATATTAATTATGACGTGAATGAATAAAGAAACTTATGATATTCAAAAAGTTTTACCCTTTTCAAAGTAAATGATGAAGTATATAATAAGTAAAAAAAAAAGTTGTCATTTCTTGATTTGTCATTAATTGGACTTTGCTCCTCCTTTTCTGTTTGAATTTTTTCAAGGGTTTTGGCCTTTTATTTTTTGTCATTTTATTTCATTTTCATGTCTAATAATTTTTCAAGATTCTCCCAACAAAGCATTCACATTTTTTACATTCAAAATAGTACTTTATTTACCACCCAAAATAAGAGGTTGTACAAGTCCTAAGTGGCTAATTAGAATTATATTCCCTCGATCTCTATTTACTTGTCTAATTTTGTCTTGTAACATTTATTAATAAAATAATAATTGATATAGTGAATTTATCATTTCATCTCTATTAATTGATAGAATTTTAAAATTAATTTATTTACTAAATAAGTTCACTTAATGACGAATCAAGAATGACAAAAAAAATTACCTAATATACCCTCAATTAATTACTTTCAGGGTAGAAATTTTTGAAAATCTTAGGTTTTTTAATTCATTCACTTCGTAATTAATAGGGATATAAAGGTAAACTCACTATGTCAAAAATTATTTTCTTACTAGGTGTTGTCAATACATAGAACAAGTCGTAGAATCGGCTCTTTCATGCGAGCAATTAGCTCTTACGTCGAGAAACGTGAAGAGATGAGTTTCACCATCATATTATGAATCTTTTATGAGCCAGACAAATGTTTCTCTAAGAAGATGAGTTTAAGAATTACTGAAAAAGAGAAACTAAGGTTAAACATCTTGAGGCTTTTAAATCGAGGTATGTATGATGTTGTATAATCGAAAAGTTGAGACATATGTTGGGTTTTAAAAGGTGTAAATGGAAAATCAAGAGTTGCGACTTTTATGAAAAATTGCGACTTTTATGAAGAGTTGCGAGTTTTATAAAAAGTTGCAATTTTTATGAAAAGTTATGATTTTTATGAAACGTTGCGTCTTTTATGAAAAGTTGTGACTTTTATGAAAAGTTGTGACTTTTATGAAAGGTTATGATCTTTCTGAAAGATTGTGACCTTTCTGGTAAGGCACAATAAGAACATTTTCACACTACCCTTTGTTTTCTATAAATTGAGGAATTTCCTCTTATTTTAATAACAAATTTCTGAACTTCTTCTACTACTACTAAATCTATCCAGTGCACTTTACTGTGTTGAGTGGCTCACTGATACCAGCGTTTTGGGTATCAATACACTGGTTATTGAGATCATTCTATACTGGAGGACATATTCCAAATCAAACCTCGGATACTAGAGGGGAATAATTTCCTTACGGGGACACTGTGCATTCAGTGGTTTTGATCTTCTTTGTTTTTTTCAGATTCTGGTATATGTTATAGATTTTAGAACTGTAAATTAATTTCTGTTCATTTATTCTTCACTGGTTCATTAAACTTTGATAACTTCGTATTTTTGCAAAGTTTCTTGGAATCAGTAAGATTTTTTAAACACAGATTGACAACAATTCTTCTTTAAAAAAAATATTTCGTATATTTTTTCTAATCTGTTTCTAATTCTAGTTTCTTTACTAGTTTTAATTTTCTAGTTCTGAAAATGTTCTTAAACTTTGTTGTGTCTTACCAAGTTCTTCAAAGTTTTATTCTAAGTATCTTAGGAATACAAGATGTGCAACAATCTTAAGAAAATTCTTATACTGTTAGTATTTTTTGTATTCTACTGATTTAAAATTTGATCATAGAATTAGAATATAAATGCATTACTTCTCCATAATTCGTTGCTTTGTTTAGTAAGATCGAAGTAGGAATGGAACAGTAAAATTTGTGGTATTACGGTTAAATATTACACCAGGTAACCTTCTTATTATTTATCTAAGGAGGAAAATAGTTTCTAAGAGTTAACAGTTTTAATTTTTTTATCATGTGTATCTTTGGAAAAAGATTTACAAACTATATGTTGTGGAATGAATTTTGCTTGGCAAATAGTGTTGCCTTTAAAATTGTTGAGCTTCCAAAATGAGAGATGCACATTTTTTTTTTGATAAAATAGTATGTCAAAATATTACAAATTGGAAGGCTATTTGAAAAGAAAAACATTTCTATATGATAAAGAATATGTTTAATTCTTTTTGGAGACTAAAAAACTTTCATAGTTTTGTACTCCTTGTGAATTTGATTCAAGTTTGTCTTGGAGCAATTCTTCAAAGAAAAGGATTTCATCGATTTTCCGCTGCAAAACATACGGTACACAATTCGTCGACTTCTTTCTATAAATCCTACAATATGTAATGAATCTGTCCCTGATTATATGACTCGACATAAATAATAACAGGGTTAGAAGTTTAATTACAATTATAATTATATATCTTATAGAATACAGAGTCCTTCGGGGTGGCTCTGTTGGTTCGGAGAATGGTTTATTCACATGGATGACCCCCAATCGATCCTCGCTAAATGTTTTCTCAGTGGAGTTTGTCTCAAAGGGATTGTCTAGTGAGGTTTACATTCCGTGTGTCATTTGCAGGCTATTACACATTGGGTGGTTTATCCAGTGCGCACAATGTGCTCACCGCAGAGTGCTCACTCGAAAGGGAGAGGCTGTGACAGGGGTTGTAACGGCTATGGATTCCATCATCATCATTTTCAAAAAAAGAAAACTAGAATACAGAATAAATGGAAATTAATGTGATGCAATATAATTTTGTAACAGAGCAGGCGTCACAATTTTAACAGCGTTATTTTCATCGAATATAATAATAAAAATCAGTGTTGTAACTCGTAAGGATACACTGTAATGTAAAATCGACAAAAACAATAGAATAGTTCAACTGATTAATGTTGAAAGAGTGAAGAAGGTGTAGCATGCGATGTTTCGCTTTATGAATGAAAATCCCATTCTCTGCAAAATTAATATCATGTGGTGTGTCAAGTAAGGTTCTTGTTTCAGACAAACACATGCATAACTCATCATTAGTTAGTATATGCGGGCAATGGTCATACAAAGGAATATAGAGACTTTAGAGTACTTTGATGTCGAATTTATAGGGATTGGTAATTAAATCATTTATAATATAATGTTAATGTTAATGTTAATGTTAATTTTTATCTAAATGATGAAATTTAATTTATATTTTGAATTAAAAATTTGTTTGTATTGCTCTCGATTACATATATATATTTATATATATATATATATATATTTATATATATATATATATATATATATATATATATATATATATATATATATATATATATATATATATATATATATATATATATATATATATATATATATATATATATATATATATTATATATTGGAGCCTTATATTTTATACGGTTAAGCTAAACCAACGGACACATGACGTCATCTTAAGTATTTACCTGATTTTTTTAAAATTAAAATTGGATAAATGACATAAATCCCACTTTTAAGTTCTTTTATTACCATTATCCCCTATTAGTTTTACAAATTCCAAAATTCTTTATTTTCACACATCATATTAATGTATCTCGCACATCAAAATAATATATCCCGCACATCAAATTAATGTATCTCGCACATTAGATTAGTGTATCATGTATAAAATGTAATGTATCTTACTTAACGATTAATGTATCTCGCGCATCATATTAATGTATCGGCGCTTATATTATTGTATCAGTTTGATGAATTTTTATAATTATAAACTTATAAGGGACAAATAATAATTTTACCTTAAAAATATGTAATTTTTGTTCTTTGCCCGTTAAAATTTACAAAGCCCTTCAAACTCTATAATGACCCACTTAACGCCCAAATTTAAAAGATCCTATTAACACCGTCTTCTAACAAAAAGTTAATCATCCATTGTCCTTGAATAATTGAATTCACTACAAAGGAATATATAGACTCTAGAGTTGGATATCGAATTTATCTGGATTTTTAATCAAATAATTTATTACATAAAGTTAACGTTAATTTTTATTTAAGTGATGAAATTTAACTTATATTTTGAATATATATATATATAAACCAACGGATAGATGACGGCATCATAATAATTTACCCGACTTTTTTTAAAATAAAATGAAAATTACAAAGCCCTTCAAACTCTATAATGACCCACTTAAGGCCCAAATTTAAAAGATCCCATCCGAACCGTATTCTCACAAAAACTTAATCATCCTCTATCATTGAATAGTTGAATTCACCAAGTTGACTAGGCTGTCAAGTTCAATTACCAGCGACCGTAGAATAACAATTTCTTCTCGCTAGATTTCAACTCTGATGCTACACATATTTATTGGTTATAGATTTCTCAAATAATATTTGGAAAAAAAATTTAGCAAATAGTATTTGTCCATACACTTTGCTATTATTTAGCAAATATTTTTGGCAAATATCTCAAATTCCCAAATACTAGTTTTTCTAGTATTTGACCCAAATCTCATTATTTGGGATCTTTTAAAAATTAAAAGTTTACCCCAAATTTTTGTCTTTTACAAAAACACCCTCTATAGTTATTGCTTACGTTGTATTACATAATTTTTTATATTAATTTCAAAGTAGTGATGAAATATTCGGTGAATATGAATGATAATATGATTATTGATGAAAATGATGAATAATCGGCTCAAGATAACAAAGTCATGTGTTTTGTCTACTTCAGGATGTATGAAATGATGCTTGTTGTACTCACTCAAAATTACCACATTGCTCTACTGTCATGGACACTAATTGTTATTGTTGTAACAAGGATCCAATTGACTTGTAATACAAATTTAGGGTTAGTTTTAATATTTTCAAAATTTATGGGTATAAATCATATTTTTCTAAAAAAGTGAAATATAATTCCCAAATATTATGGTCAAACACATGGTGAAGTTTCACCCAAATTTTCACACAAATAATATTTGTCAAAAATATTTAAAAATATATGGTCAAACATTAGCTTAATTTTCACCTCAAATTTAGTAAAAAAAAATTTGAATTTTCGTTAAAAATAAAGGTTCCCAATTGTTATTCATAAAAATGTTTGTGTGTCCTTATTAAAAAAAAATTGATTATTTTTACTATTCTACAACAAAATAATAAAAAAGTTTTATACTTCATACTTCAGACTTTTTGAGTGTTCACACGTGATTCCTCTCATTTCCTCGATGAAATGTTTATGACACCCTTTATGGGTCTAATAATTTTTAAAAAGAAAATTTGTATTTTAAATTTTAAAAAAAAAAAATTGACTTAGTTTGTGTCAATATAATTAGAAGTGAATATAAAAAGAAAGTGTTAGGGTTTATTGGGTACGAAGGAAAATATTTTTTAGAAAATGTTTTTCAACTTTCTCATGTTTGGTTGGGTCAAATATTTTGGAAAATGTTTTTCAAATCAACTCATTTTCCTCAAATTTAAGAAAAATAACTTCCCTTCAAAACATAAGGAAAATATTTTTCAAAAAACTCTCTTCCAACCTCCCCTACCCACCCCACACTACCTGCCCCCAACCCACCCTCATATCAGCCCCTCCCCCCACCCACTCACCCTACCCGTCGGCCCTATCCCTAAAATATTTAAGTTTATATTTTAAAAATTATTTTCACCTTAAAATTTTCATTTTTTCAACCCTACCCTCGATCCCCCCCCCCCCCCCCCACATTCCCCAAAAAATAATTTTAAGTTTATTTTTAAATATTTTTCAACTTCCAAAAAGTCATTTTTCAACCTTACCCTCAACCCCCCCTCCCCCTACTCACCCACCCACCCCTTCCATCACCCCCGCCCACAGTCTACCCCCCCCCCCCTCCGCAAACAGAATTTAAGTTTGTTTTAAAAAATATTTCCACAAACTTCAAAATTTCATGTTTTTTTCACCCCGAACATGCGAACCCATGACCCCCCGACTACCCCTACACACCTCCCCCACAAAATAAAATTTTACTTTTGTTTTTAAAGAAAAATTCACTTCAAAATTTTAATTTTTTTCACATCATCACCCCTACCCTCAACGCCCCCCCCACCCCCCCGAAAAAAATTAAGCTTAGCTTTTAAAAAATTTTAAACTTAAAATTTAAATTTTTTTTTATCCTACCCCTCCGACCCACCTCACTAGCCCCCTATCAGCCCCTCTCTTCCACCACACTAGCCCCCCTATCGAAACCACCCGCTCCCCCGACCCACCCACCCACCCCCCCCAAAAAAAAATTAAAATTTTTTTAAAACAAAGAGATCAACTTCAAATTTTAATTTTTCACCCCTACCCTCGAACCCTTCTCCCCACCCCCAACCCACACCCTCACCACGAAAAAAATTTAAAGTTTGGTTTTTTAAAAATAAAAAATCAATTTCAAAAATTATTTTCTACTCTAGTAAAAAATAAAATATATTTCTCAAAAATATTTTTCATTCAAAAATCAAATATTAAAATATTTTCTACTCACCAACCAAACATGAGAAAATAAATCAAATAACTACTTATTTTCTAGAAAAATATTTTCCTTCCTACCAAACGCTCCCTTAAACTTGGGTATTGTGTAGAGAGTTTTGAATGGATTTAATAATTGACTCGAATATTTGTCGAGAAGTAATTTTGAGCAACATTTAGTTTGAAACTGAATTATAGAGTTTCCTTTATCCAAATGTGCCTTTAAGCCTATCGAGTGATATGTGATTGATTCCTTGTGGTCCCTTTTTTTTTTTTTTTTTTTTGCCTTGAATACTTATTATTTTGATAACCACATATTAGCATGTATCCGTCTGGAGGTATAATGCAATACCCTTCTTTTTTCCCTTTCCCTGAGCACACTAACTAAGAAATTATGTTGGATGATAAAGTGGAAAGATGAAAACTGTGGAAAAGAACAAGAACAAGAAATAGGAATAAAAAAGACTTCAACAAAAGGAGAGACTTGGAAAAAAAGGGAAAAAATCAAGCAAATAAAAGTTAAGGGAAAAATGATAAAAATAAATTGAGAACATATTGCAATGCTTAGGGAGAAAATACTCACTTAATCCCAATGAAATATTTTTCCAATCCCAAGTCTATATTATAACATGATAACAAGTCCTACTCAATCTCATTTTCGATATTTTTACATTAGTGGATATTTACATGATAGTTAATCATATTATATCTCATATCACGTATTGAATATCTTTTTGAGTCTTAGTGACTTTCAAAATGTTCTACTATCTAAATTCTACTATCGTGTGTGAAGTATGACTTTATTTATGGTAAGGTCACTTGAAATATAAATATACAAATAATATATCCCCTTAATTAATGCAAAGATGAAAATATATTGTAAATACTTGAGTATGTTTGACACATCATTTAAAATTATAGAGATTATTCAAAATTCACCTAAAATTTGTGTGAAAGTAGTTGAAGGTGATTCATATGTACAGTGGCGGACCAAGGATTTTCGTTCAGGAGGTTCGAAAAATAAAAATGTTGTTGATGGAATTTGAACTTGGGTGTAACTTAATATTCAAGAGTCTTACCATTGAGCCATCTATTTTTAATTGTTATTGAGGGAGTTCAAAATATATACATCTACAAAAATACATAAAATTTACCTTATATATCGTGTATTTTTTTGCCGAGGGTGTTCGGATGAACACCCTGGACCCAATGTGGGTCCGCCCCTGCATATGTATAAAACTAATCGTTGACACCAACTAAAGCCAAAACATTCTAAACCATAAATTGATTTTTTTTCTCTCATCATTTTTCACTTTTCTTGTTAAAATATTTTTTTTATAAGAGAAAAAAGAAAAAGAAACAACACACACGATAAAGAAAAAAAAAAAGCAATCTTTGGTCGAAATGAGTTACATTTGATCTGATTCCTGTTATGGAAGGATTTGTAATAGTCATACAACGGATTTCGGTTTGACCAAATATTTTTTTTCTGTTTCAGAAAGATCAAATCCAAGGCAATTTTTAATAATATCAGAAAAAAGAAATTTAATAAGAATTTCAAAGCGGCATATATACCCTTTATACACTTTTTAGTCCCTAAATATTTGTGACTTCAACCTTTTAACTAAAAAACATTCCTCGGTATTAATCCTTTAATTCATATTTATCCTTATTTTTAACAACTATCCTATATTAAAATCATTAAATATTTATTTGTAATGTTGTCTAGTTTGATTGGTCCTAATTTAAATTATTCTCAAATAAATGATAAAAATCACACATGATTCATATTTTGATTCGATATACTTGAAAGTAACATTTAAAAAATTATTAGTTTCATGATATCTTTGTATAGTATTGCCCTATTTCAAATTAACAACAAATTTATTATAACTCATAACTGGAGATTCATCAAAATTCGCATCAAAATGTCCATTTTAAAAAATTATTATTACTTTATTAATATAAAATTTCACATTAAGTATTCAATTATCTTGTTCATTCCCTCTTTTTATTTCTTTTTTAATCTCTAATTAGTATGCTTACAGTGCTTTGCACGGATAATATTCAAATATAGTGAAATAAAATGTTATACATAACAAAAGTGCATGGGGAATCACATATAATATGTCCTGTGTATCGATTTTTATAAACAATTGGTACTACTAACTACTAAGTATTCACCCTAATACACACTGGAAGGAAAAAATCAAGTCTTAAGTGTTATATTTGTCTCTTCTGCATTCTATGTTAAAGTAATTAAAGAATTACATTACATTGCTTGGAGCTCATATGATTTTTCAAATGCTAAATATTGGGAATAAACTCGTAACAGAAATAATATTTGCGGTGATAAAAGCAATAAAAGCGGAACACAACAATACGGTTAATCAACGAGAATAAAAAGAGAAATAATGACACCAAGATTTTACGTGAAAACCCTCCTAAATAAGGGAAAAACCACGACCCGAGAGGAGTAACGAATATCACTATAGTAAGGATTTTTACACTTGTAGGTCTGAGAAAAACTCCAAAGACCACTACACACTCAAAAGAAATAACCCTCTTTTGATTTTTTCCACCTCACTACAATATCGCTCGCACTCTCTATTTTTTACTCACAGATTATTTTCTTCTGTGATGCCTCACTCTTCTTTTCTCTCCTTTGTAATTTTTCTTGTGTACATTGAGAATGAAGAATTGTCCTCCCTTTTATAGAGAATAAATACACTACCTTCCAAATGTGCTACAGAAGAAAAAACAATTTTTTCTTTTTCATAGCTTACCAACTCTTGCCAAACTTTGAAATTGGCAGAAACAATTTTTTCTTCTTCATAGCTTACCAACTCTGCCAAACTTTGAAATTGGCAGAAAACAATTCAAAGTTTTGTACATGGTGATGGACCCCACAATCTCCCCCTCCAGACCCATTCTCCTGAAGGAGGTAGCTCTAGGTTTCTAGCTTGAGTGCATGCCGACAAGTTCTTTGTATAGCTCAAACTTGTCTCTTGATACCACCTTGGTCAGCATATCTGAAGAGTTTTCAGTAGTAGGGATCTTCATGACCTGCATAGATCCGTCGTCTATCTTTTCACGAATCCAGTGATATGTCACGTCGATATGCTTCGTCCTTGCATGATACATGGTGTTCTTACTCAAGTCTATTGCACTTTGACTGTCACAATAGACGAAATACTCCTTCTGATTCAATCAAAGTTCTTGAAGAAATCGTTTCAGCCATACCATCTCTTTGCCAGCTTCAGTAGCTGCAATATACTCTGTCTCAGTTGTAGAGAGTGCGACACACTTCTGCAACTTTGACTGCCATGATATAGCTCCCCCAGAAAATGTAAACAAATATCCAGTAGTGGATTTTCTATTATCGAGGTCACCTGCCATATCAGCATCTGTATAGCCCTTCAAGATTGGGTCAGATCCTTCAAAACACAAGCAGTCTCTTGTGGTACCTCTTAGGTACCTGAGTATCCACTTAACTGCCTCCCAATGTTCTTTTCCAGGATTTTCAAGGAATCTGCTAACAACACCAACTGCATGAGCAATATCAGGTCTTGTACACACCATTGCATACATCAAACTCCCCACTGCTGAAGAATAAGGAACTTTGTTCATTCCCTCTTTCTCCTCTTTTGTTGTAGGACACATCTGTTTGCTCAACTTCAGATGACTCTCAAGAGGCGTGCTAAAAGATTTAGCACTCTTCATGTTAAAGCGTTCTAGTACACGTTCAATGTACTTCTCTTGAGATAGCCACAACTTTCTTTTTGTTCGTTCTCGAACAATCTTCATCCCTAAAATTTGTTGTGCTGGGCCCAAGTCCTTCATGTCAAATTACTTGGACAAATCTCTCTTCAACCTTGCAATCAACTCTTTGTCTTGTCCTACAATTAACATGTCATCCACATACAACAACAAAATGATAAAATTATTGTCAGAAAATCTTTTGAAGTATACACATGGATCAGAATAGGTCTTTGTGTACGTTTGACTTTTCATGAAAGAGTCAAACTTTTTGTACCATTGTCTTGGTGCCTGTTTCAACCCATAAAGACTCTTATTCAATTTGCACACCATGTGTTTCTTTCCTGATACTTCAAATCCCTCTGGTTGCTTCATATAAATCTCTTCCTCCAAATCTCCGTGAAGAAATGCAGTTTTCACATCCAATTGTCCACTTCAAGATCTAGACTAGATGCTAGGCTCAAAATAGTTCGAATAGAAGTCATTTTGACAACAGGTGAAAAAATTTCATCAAAATCAATACCTTTCTTTTGTTTGAAACCTTTTACAACCAATCAAGCTTTGTACCTGACCAACTTGCCATTTCCATCTTTCTTTAGTTTAAAGACCCACTTGCACTTAAGCAGTCTTTTGCCTTTTGGAAGTTCAACTAGCTGGTATGTGCCATTTTTCTGTAGAGATTCCATCTCTTCGTGCATTACTTTCATCCATTGGCTCTTTTCTGGATGAGACAGCACCTCCTTAAGATTTTCTGGCTCCCCTTCATCATTGATGAGGATATACTCTGAGAAAGGGTATTTGGATGACTCTACCCTTTGTCTTTGTGATCTCCTAAGAGCTTGAGATTGTTCTTCTTCTTCTGGGTACTCCATTTGCTTGGTATTATCACCATGTTGCTCCCCCTGCTCAACAATCTCATCAGGTTGCTCTTCATGCTCAGCAACTTCATCGATCGTACTTTTTGCACTTATGGGATGGTTAGAAGAAGAAGGAATGGTAACAAGATTAGGGACTATACCATTCTTTTTCTTGGCCTTCTCGGATAGATCATCAGCAGTTCCAACTTCACTTTCTCGAAAGATTACATCTCTACTTCTGATGACCTTCTTCTTTACAAGATCCCATAGTCTGTACCCGAACTCCCCATATCCATATCCGATGAATATGTAGGGAATTGATTTATCATCTAGCTTGGTTCTCTGCTCCTTCGGTACATGTGCAAAAGCTTTGCAACCGAACACCTTTAGGTGCGAGTAAGACATCTCCTTGTTGGTTCAAACTCTCTCCGGAATGTCAAACTCCAACGGAACTGATGGACTACGATTGATAAGATAACACACTGTCCGAACTACTTCACCCCAGAATGTCTTGTGTAATTTAGCCATTCTGAGCATGCTTCTCACCTTCTCGACAATGGTGCGATTCATTCTCTCAGCTATACCATTGTGTTGTGGGGTTCCAGGAACTGTCTTTTCATGTCTGATTCCATGGTTTGAACAGTACTCTTCAAATTCTCTTGAAGTGTACTCACCTCCATTGTCAGTTCAGAGACGTTTTAGCTTCCGACCTATCTCTCTTTGTAACAGAGCATGAAACTTTTGAAATACTTGAAACACCTAATCTTTGGTTCTCAAGATATAAACCCACAATTTTTGAGAAGCATCATCAATAAAGGTAACAAAGTATTTATTACCTCCTATCGATTCTATCTCCATTGGACCACAAACATTAGAATATACCAAATCAAGTATATTCGATTTTCTTTCAGATGATGTCTGAAATGAGACTCTATGTTATTTACCAAATAAGCAGTAGTTAGAAGGTTTTATCTTTGTACCTTTGGCAAAAGTGTCACAACCCGAAACCATACCCTAGAAGGTAGGGTACAATCTCGTATTGCGACCGGCGTCGTCGAACTCTCAGAGTTCTCAGACAAGCCTCATTCATATCATTCATTGCATATACATAGTGAAAAGTAGTGCGGAATTAAAACTTTTCACAAAAACATAATATAATCTTTAAAAACCTTTTTCATATAAAAGTAATAGAAATGCTAACTCTCAATCTCATCATCTTAAGACACAAGAGTACTTTGGGACACGGCCCATACTTCATACGAAAAATAGAAATACTAAGTCTATTACAATACTTCATAAAAGAAAGATAAAATGACATATATATGCCCGAGTCAAATGAGGACATACTTCAACTCTTCTACTCGGACGATCCTTCTAAGGCCAAGTCTTCTTCTCCAAAAGCTCCTTACCTACCAAGGACTATAGATAGAAAATAAAGCATGGAATTAGTACAACCACATGTACTAAGTATGGCTATATGCATAAAATCATGAAAACGGACTTTATTGGAAATATGCATTTTTTCATTTGGAAATCATAGTTTAAATATAAGAACATCATTTAGCAATTAAGAAACACATAAGATAACATTTAATCAAAAATAACATTTAAAGGCTCACTTTACAGTGAGTTCACTTCACTGTACAGTGAAGTCCCTTCACTGTTACAGTGAAGTCCTAGCCATCCCTTTTAATATCTTCTAGCATGTAATTCCCTCACTTAAAGTCATCCTAAGATTCACTTAAATCACACAAAGAGAGACCGCCCATACACCCTCTCTAGATGTGCCTAAACGACCCTTAAGATTACCTACGATGAGTCACATACATGTGAGTGACTTTTCTCTTTTATTTTTTATTTTTTTGTATTTTATTTTTTATTTTTTTTAGTCACTTCTGTTTGGTTCTTTCTTTCTCTTCATACTTTCAACCCCAATTTTCTGGAGTATTCCTTATAACAGCCACCCTCAACTCATGACTTTGCCATGAGTTAAGGTTCACAATACCCATGGTTGGGTCAGGGCCACGACAAGGTTGCTTTATGCATTAGCCACCCTCAACTTATGCTTTTTTGGCAAAAAATGAGGTGCATATGTCCAAGGAGAGACCAGGGCCAACATATTGTTCCCCGAGAAGATCAGTTGGGATGACATAGAAAGATCTATTTTTAGGCTCAAATCATTTGGATCAATAAAGGGTTAACTTCATTTGGTTTTCTGTTATTTTTTTAGGCTTAAGATTGACTATTTCGAACAAAGGCCTCTGATCCTTTCCTAATTGTTTGATTTGGCTCACTTTTAGCAGGACTAACCAGGCAAGTTCTAGCTCAGTATTGATGGTGGACATTCGAATTCACCTCACACTCACTTGACATTACTTACATTCCCAGATTATTAGACACCTAGTTCGAGTCTTAGATTCAGGATCATGCAGTAGTGTATCTTTATTTCATGCTTCAAACCACACAATTATCAATTACTATGCCTAGTCATGCATCTTTTTGATTATCGGGATATCATATTTGTTTTAGCCATCATGCTTCAGATTTATACTATGTACGTAAGATATGACATGCCAGTTCAACAATAAAATAATCAATCTTTTGGGGAAAAAGAACACAGGCAAGAAAACCCCAAAAGAGGATCGTGAACTTGGGCTACTCAGAATTCACCCAAGTACTCACTTTCCATTTACCCCACCCCCAACAAAAGATATGCAATTGTCCCCAATGCATAAAAAAAACTAAAATACGCGAAAGGTAAGTGAAGCAAACCTGAGGCGCTAAGCGCTGGCGATCAGCAAGCTAGTGGGTTCGGTTCACCGGAACCCACTCCCTGCGTAGTCTGGACACCCTTAGTAGTGTCCTCAGTATCAACAACACCATCAGTAGTGCCTCCCACAGTATCTACAATTCTGGAGCTAGACGCCCCGGCAGCTAACTCTACAGCCCTCAACGTACGGGCCTCCTCGTCAGCAATCGAGGCTCTCCTCACAGCCTCCATCTCACGGCGCTCCTTTTTCCTCGCCCTAGCCTCATCCTCCTCTCAACCCCTGCGTCTCTTGGCATGCTCTCGTGGGGGAGGTGGTGGAATATCAGAAGTGGCAAAAAGAGCAGCCATCACTGTGTCCTCAGCAGGCTCTGCAGAAGGGGCCTCAGAGTCAGGCACCCTCGCCTCTAAGATCGTATCAAGATCAGCCCGCAGACTCTCAACCGCAGCCTGAAGGGTCGACATGTCCACCGGAGGTGCTGGTCGGGCTAGCACTCGCAACTCAAAAGCGTCTAAGCGCTGATGTACCTCTGCGATCTTCCTCTCTGTGTACTGTGCCATCTTGCGCTCCATGCGCTCCTCTGCCTCAGCAATAGACCTCTCCATCCAAGGCTGAATGTGATGCAGAAGTGTAGCCATCTGTGCCTCAAGTTTCTGGACCCTAGCAAGTGGGACCAGAGTGGCGGAAGGAGCCGAGCAAGAGGAGCTCGGGGCAGTGCTACTACCCGGGATAGACTCGACCGGGGTAGTGTCAGTGGGTGCAGAAACAGCCTGGGAAGCCGCATGAGCATGCTCTATGGTATCTGCCAGATCACCAAGTGGGACCACCTCCGGGCGGGGCCCTCTGTGTGGAGCCAACTCATTGGCCTCATCCCTGATGAGGCCGATGTCAACATTTCCCTGCAGGGTCCTGAGCTGGTCAATGTGCCAAATAGGCACACCTGGGGATCTGCATAAAGAGAAAACCATGCAAGGAAAAGGGTAAGTCGTGGTGACCTTGAAGGCCCTCTCGTGGATGACCGCCTGTAGAAGCCAAGCGAAGTCGACCTCGAACCCTGCCATCATTGCGGCCATCAGAACTGCACGATCCCATATGACTATATTATCAGCAGCAGTGGGGGAAAGGCAGTGGCGGACTATCAACCAAAGAAACTTGGCCGTAAAGGTCAAGTTGGCCTTCCTGATGGCTCCCTTTGGCTCCATCACCCAATCAGCAGCCTCTCCATCAATAGACAAGTGCTGGGCCATCCACCTCTTGGTGGTCTCTCTCAGCGATGGCTCACGTAAGAACCGGCCCTCTTTAACAATTTGCCACCGGTAGTCGAACTCGGCGGTGAGAGGTGTCCTGGTAGTATCAACATCCTCGCCGTACAGATATCGGCGGATGGCTGGCAGGGAGATGTCGACCTGTATGCCGCGTACTCAGACGTGCTCAAGTGGGGCCTGTTTGGCGGGGTTAGCCCGCCTATCTATCTGTGATCGGAGAGTGGCCACATAAGAGGCATAGAACTCTCGGACCAACTCCTCACTGTAGCGGCCCAAAGAACGAGCCGTCCACTCCAGCCGGTGTCTGGTGAAGAGAGTGTGAATATCCGGCATGGTGGGGAGACTTCCCGTAAGGACCCGCCTCTCCAGTGTAAGGGTCCGTGTCATGACACCTTTATCATTAAGAACCTTGGCGTCTAAGTACACTTGGTATTGCCCGTCAACACACCACCGGTTGGGCTGGTTGGCAACCGGGGCAGGAACTCCATTCGGTGAGCCAGGAGTGTAGTCAGTACTGTCATCCTCATCAGCCGAGGCAGACTGTGTAGATGTGGCGGGTGCAGAGGCTTCTGCGGACCCGGAGGCTTCCTCTGACCACGAAACTCCTAAGGAGCCAGATGCTCCTTCGTCTTGGGCAGCTGACCCAGAAGGTGTGCCGGTCAGTGTGCGCTCCTCATCTGATTGGAAGGCATTGACTACGCCGGACGCCACCTTCTTGGGCGTGGCTCTAGGTGCACATGGAGCTCGTGCTGTAGTAGCAGTGCCTGGGGGCACGTACTCGGGATCATGCTCATCATCAGAGCCTATCACCAGTCGGGCAGACGGGGCGACAGACTTGGAACGCCCACGTGTGTAAACGCGATCTTGTTTTGGTGCCATGAGAGGTAGTACCTGTAAAGAATCATCATTAGTACTAGAAGGAGCAAACATGACAAGAAAAAAATGAGACAAAATACACATAAATTCAAAGCAGTAATGACAGCTCTGTAGTAACAGTGAGGCACGATGGATCTGGTGATGGCCCATCGTGAGTATGACGGACCATCATGGGGTCCGTCATATAATACTTAACAATATAGACTCTCAGAAGGAAGGTCTCTGACTGGTACGACAGTTGTACAGGACGGGCCGTCGTGGGCATGACGGTCCGTCACATGTGTCCGTCAGTGGACACTTAGAAAAATTATTGAGACCCTTGGGACAGGGGTCTCTGACAACCAAGACGGTTGTGCAGGACGGACCGTCGTGGGCATGACGGTCCGTCACATGTGTCCGTCAGTGGACACTTAGAAAAAGTATTGAGACCCTTGGGACAGGGGTCTCTGACAACCAAGACGGTTGTGCAGGACGGACCGTCGTGGGCATGACGGTCCGTCACATGTGTCCGTCAGTGGACACTTAGAAAAAGTGTTGAGACCCTTAGGACATGGGTCTCTGACCGTCACGACGGTTGTGCATGACGGACTGTCGTGGGCATGACGGTCCATCACATGTGTCCGTCAGTGGAGACTTAGAAAAAGTGTTGAGACCCTTAGGACAGGGGTCTCTGACCGTCACGACGGTTGTGCAGGATGGACCGTCGTGGGCATGACGGTCCGTCACATGTGTCCGTCAGTGGACACTTAGAAAAAGTGTTGAGACCCTTAGGACAGGGGTCTCTGACCGTCACGACGGTTGTGCAGGACGGACAGTCGTGGGCATGATGGTTCATCACATGTGTCCGTCAGTGGACACTTAGAAAAATTATTGAGACCCTTGGGACAGGGGTCTCTGACAACCAAGATGGTTGTGCAGGACGGACCGTCGTGGGCATGATGGTCCGTCACATATATTCGTTGGTGGACACTTAGAGAAAACAAGTTGTGGGGTGTTGGGACGGACCCTATGATGGTCCATCGTGGTTACGACGGTCCGTCATCGGGGTTTCGTTCTGTCATTCAGAGACAGAATTGGGGATGCCACAATTAACCCATGTGATTCAAACCAAAGACCCAACATTTCCCTAACGCTTTTTAACCTAAATACTTATCAAATTTACAAGGCTAAAGCCCTAATTTCTCGAGTTTTATCAAGGCATTTCGTGGGACTAATAACCTAGGTTAGACAAGATTTGGTCAAAGATCAAAGACCCACACACAAAAAAGTATGCTAATAGTAAATAAAAGCTAAAATGATGAGTAAATGGGTAGAGTTCAGAAACACATACCATGGAAAAGGAGAAAACAACACGGAAGTGATGGCACCCAACAAGAAAAATAAGAATCACAGCAGCAGACTCCGACCAAGAAAGGAGATTTAGGATGGGGAAAGGGAGAATGTGGGGATTTTGGGAAGGGAAGGAAGTTGAAAGGGGAGGAAATGGGAGAAAGAGGGAAAGAAACGGTTGAATGAAGGGGTGGGGAGTTTAAAAAGGTTTAAAACTTTTAAAATTCCTTAGCCGGGTCGGGTCGGATTGCTGGGTAAATGAAGTGACGAAACTCCGATGACGGTCCGTCACAGCTATGATGGTCCGTCATAGGTTCCGTCGCATGTGCCCTAATTTTTCAAAACAATAAAGAACGTACCTGGCACGACGGAGTAATGCGACGGTCCATCACAGGCGTGACGGTTCGTCGATGAATCCGTCAGTGAATGTGGCAGAGTACTTTTCTGCAGAACTTTCTGAAGATGTGCTACCTGAAAATTTACAACCCATTAGTAGAAAATGCTACCGTTACTAGAAAGAAAACTATAAATTGGTTAGATGATACATATTGGGTTGCCTCCCAACCAGCGCCTGATTTAACGTCGCGGCATGACTGAGGACACTCGATTACTCAGACTTTATCAAGATGATATGCCTAAATCACCTCATTCGCCGATTCTGCATGACCTATATAGATTTTTAGACGTTGTCCATTCACCTTAAACCGCACACCTTCCTTGTTTTCCAACTCAACCGCTCCATGAGGGAATAGTTGGGTGATCAAGTAAGGGCCAGTCCATTTGGACTTGAGCTTGCCCAAAAATAAGCGCAACCTAGAGTTGAATAAAAGCACCGAATCCCCAACCATAAACTCTCGTTTCTCAATTTTTAGGTCATGGTACTTCTTCATCTTTTCTTTGTATAGGGCTGAGCTTTCATAAGCTTTTAGGCGAAATTCATCGAGTTCATTTAACCCATTTAACCGTTGTTCTGCAACTTCGTTCCAGTCCATTTTAAACTTCTTCATAGCCCACATGGCTTTATGCTCTAATTCAACCGGAAGATGACATGCTTTCCCATATACTAGTTGGTATGGGGACATACCTATGGGAGTCTTATACGCTGTCCGATAGGCCCAACGAGCATCATCAAGCCTCCTTGACCAATCTGTTCTACTAGCGTACACTGTTCTTGACAAAATTTGTTTGATCTCCCTATTTGACACTTCAACTTGCCCACTAGTTTGAGGATGGTAAGGAGTGGCCACATTATGGCGAACCCCATATTTCTCCAATAATCCCTTGAACAATTTGTTGCAAAAGTGGGATCCCCCATCACTAATAATTACCCGTAGGGTACCAAATCGAGAGAATATATTCTTTTTCAAGAACGCAGTGACACTCTTCCCCTCATTGTTCGCGAGGGCGATAGCTTCCACCCACTTAGATACATAATCAACTGCTACTAAAATATACTTTATTCCATGAGAACTCACAAACGGACCCATAAAGTCAATGCCCCAAACATCAAATAACTCAATCACAAAAATGGGGTTTAGAGGGAGTTCTTACTTTCTTGAAATGCCGCCATCTCTTTGGCATCTATCACATGCTTTGGTGAACTCATGAGCATCTTGATGAATAGTTGGCTAATAGTAACCACATTGTAAGATCTTATGAGCAGTCCGGATACCACTATGATGTCCACCAAAGGGTGAGGAATGGCATGCCTCTAAAACACTCAACATCTCAACTTCTGGCACATAATGCCGAATAAGCCCATCAGCACAGCTCCTATATAAGTATGGTTCATCCCAAAAGAACTTCTTCACATCGTACATGAACTTTTTCCTTTGATGAAATGACAAGTCCGATGGAACAATATCACTAGCTAAGTAGTTCGCAAAATCTGTGAACCATGAAATCAAGTCTTGTGAGGCAGCCAATACATGCTCATCGGGGAACGTGTCATCAATATCAGTCTTATCCCCCAACTCTCTCATAGCTTCATCTTCTAAACGGGACAAGTGATCAGCAACTTGATTTTCAGTCCCTTTTCTATCCCTTACCTCAAAGTCAAATTCTTGCAGTAGTAATACCCAACGAATCAACCTTGGTTTCGCATCCTTCTTTGCCATCAAATATCTCAGGGATGAATGGTCAGTATGCACTATAACTCTAGTACCTAGCAAATAGGAGCGAAATTTTTCAAAATCAAATACTACTGCAAGGAGCTCTTGTTCAGTTACTGTATAGTTCTTCTGAGCTTCATTGAGGGTTTTACTAGCATAGTAAATGGGCTGAAGGATTTTGTCCCTTCTTTGTCCCAATACCACACCAAGGGCAACCCCACTAGCATCGCACATCACCTCAAATGGATTACTCCAATCCCGACAAATAATGATAGGTGCAGATACCAATTTTTCTTTTAGTTCGCCGAATGCTTTAAGATAGGATTCATCAAAATAAAATTTACAATCTTTCTCCAGCAGTTTGCACAACGGATGTGCAATTTTTGAGAAATCTTTGATGAATCTCCTGTAAAAACCTGCATGCCCAAGAAAGCTTCTCACACCTTTTACAGATATAGGTGGAGGAAGTCTCTCTATTACCTCAACTTTAGCTCGATCAACCTCTATGCCCTTTTCTGAAATGCGATGACCCAAAACAATACCTTCTTTCACCATGAAGTGGCATTTTTCCCAATTGAGTACTAAATTGCAGTCTTCACATCTCTTAAGAACCTCAGATAAATGGCTCAAACACCGCTCGAATGATTCACCAACCACAGAAAAATCATCCATAAAAACCTCAATAGTATCTTCCACCATGTCGGATAATATTGACATCATACATCTCTGAAATGTGGCGGGTTCATTGCACAACCCAAACGGCATTCTCTTGAACGCAAAGGTCCCATATGGACAAGTAAAAGTGGTTTTCTCTTGATCTTCTGGTGCAATAGAAATCTGATTATACCCCGAATAACCATCAAGAAAACAGTACCACCCTTTTCCAGCGAGTCTATCCAACATCTGATCCATGAAGGGCATAGGAAAATGGTCCTTTTCGGTCCATGCATTTAATTTCCGGTAATCCATACACACCCTCCATCCAGTCACCGGTCTCATTTGAACAAGTTCATTTTTTTCGTTGGGGACCACAGTCATTCCCTCTTTCTTAGGTACACACTGAACAGGGCATACCCAACTACTATCGGTGATCAGATATATTACTCCAGCATCCAACCATTTTATGATTTCCTGCTTCACGACCTCTTGCATAGGTGGATTTAAGCGTCTCTGGTGCTCAATACTTGGCTTATGATCGGGCATGAGTTGGATTTTATGAGAACAAATACCAGGAGGGATCCCAATAATGTCCGCAATAGTCCACCCAATAGCTCTTTTGAACCTTTTTAGCACTTTCACCAAACTCTCAACTTGTTGTTCATTCAGGTCTGATGCAATGATTACCGGCAATGTGTCACCGTTTCCTAAGAATTCATACCTGAGATGAGGTGGGAGAGCTTTTAGTTTTAACTTTGGAGCCTCCTCTATAGATGGTTTAGCGGGTGGAGACTCGCGATTCTTCATGTCTAGCTCATATTTCTTCGGTTTAAACCGAACATTTCCACGATCAAGAGCAGTGACTAATGACCCATATTCTTCAATGCAATCATTATCAAAATTTATTATCACTGCCGCCAGTGCTTCTACACCTAGACGTTCTTCTATTTGTGTCTCGGGTGACTTACCAACTTTGTAGGATATAGCAGATACCGATTGGAGCTCACCACTCTGCCGCATGGACCTACAAATATTGAAAGTCACTTCTTCATTGTTCAACCAAAATTTCATTTGCCCCTTTTCCATATCAACTAAGGCTCTACTCGTAGCAAGGAATGGCCTCCCAAGAATAATAGGCACCTCAAAATCGACTTCACAATCAAGAATAACAAAATCTGCCGGAAGTATGAACGACTCCACTTTTACTAGCACATCATGGAGTATCCCTATAGGCCTTTTTACTGTTCGATCGGCCATCAGTAGCCGCATCGCAGTGGGCTTTGGATCACCCAAACCCAACTTCTTGTAAATCGAGAGGGGCATGAGATTTATGCTTGCCCCCAGATCACATAATGCTTTCGCAAAATGTAATAACCCGATTGTACAAGGAATAGTGAACGCACCCGGATCTTCTTTCTTTTGCACTAAAGATCTTGTAGCAATAGCACTACAATGCTGCATTCTATCATCATCCTCAAAAGTGATCGATCTTTTCTTTGTAACCAGATCTTTCATAAACTTGGCATAACCGGGCATTTGTTCAAGAGCTTCTACCAAAGGGACATTGATAGAAAGCTGCTTCAACATTGTTATAAAACGCCGATATTTACCATCCTCGGTCTTTTTCACTAATCTTTGAGGAAAGGGGGAGGGGTCTAGGCATGGGAGTTACCTTTTTAGGCATTTCAGCATCTTTTTCAGTGTTATCTTCTACTTCATCACTAACCTCTACCACTTTATCATTATCTCTCATCACCTTTTCCACAATAGATGGCATAGGTGGGTCAATGGTTTGTTTACCACCCCGAGTAGTAATTGCCATATAATGTCAATCATTTTTTGGATTTTGGACAGTGTTGCTAGGGAGAGTGCCCGGTTGCCATGTGTTCACAGTCGCAGATAATTGGGCCATTTGCAATTCAAGCTGCTTAATCGATATGGCATGTGTATCGACTTTCTGTCCAATACCCGCTACATCACTCCTTAACTCTTTCGTGTGCTCATCACTAGCATCGAACCTCATCATCATCTTGTGCAACATATCCTCAACTCGCGCCATACTACCTTCACCATCCCTAGGAGAAACTTCACGATTTTGAGAAGGAACATAGGGCCCACTCCTATCATTTCTGTTATCATAGTTACTCCTGTTGAAGTTGTTGTCGCGGTTGTAATTTCCATCACGGACATAATTACCCTCACGATTATAGTTACCATAGTTCCGACCTTGGTTCCCTTGACCTTGGCGCCAATTCTCCTGATTGGAGCCTTCACCCCCCGTCTGATCATTTACTGCATAGGAATCTTTCTCATAATAATATTCATCAGTTGGTGGTGGTGGTTTAGACAAGTAGTTCACTGCGTTTATCTTTTTTGCACCCCCAGTGACATGTTTTAACACCAACCCAAGCGCAGTTCTCATCTGTGCCATCTCTTCACGAATCTCATCTGTGGCTGGGTTGTGTGTGGATTGCACTGGAAAGGTATTTCTCCCAGTATCTGACTTCCTAGTACTCCATGCTTTATTATTCTGGGAGATTTTCTCTAATTTTTTGGCAATTTCAGCATAAGGACACTCCCCATAAGAACCACCTGCTATAGTATTCAATACCACTTTATTATTATCATCTTGTCCCCGATAGAAGTACTCTTTCAGTGACTCATCATCTATGCGGTGATTTGGGACACTTCTCAAAAATGAAGTGAACCTATCCCAAGAACTGCTAACTGACTCTCCTGGTAGTGCCACAAAGTTGTTCACTCTGTCTTTGTGATTTAGTTTCTTGGAGACCGGGTAGTAACGTGCTAAGAAAACGTCCCTTAGTTGGTTCCAAGTGAAAATTAAATTATAAGGGAGCTCAGTGAACCAAATAGCAGCCTCTCCCGTCAGTGAGAGAGGAAATACTCTTAGCCCTATTACATCCAAATTCAAATCAGGTCTCCCTACACAGCTTTTACACACTGCCCTCACCTTAGCTATATGGGCATGTGGGTCCTCAGACGGTAGTCCTGAAACCAAACCTCTAGCAGTGAGCATTTGCATTAGACTACTAGTGACTACAAAGGTGTGACCTTCTGGTAGAGGGGGCAAGACAAGTGGCCCATCAAAATCTGCAATATTATCATAACCTCTGTAGTATTCTTGAGGACGTGGAGCGGGATTTTGTCCCCTTTGTGCATCTTGACCAGGATTATCAGGTAATAATCGACCATGAGCATCAACTGGAGATGACTTGCTATCCTCTTGCCTAGCAGGCAAAGATTTACCTCCGTGGAAAGGATAATTCATTCGGATCGACATGAGAGTCCAACTACATTGCCAGAATCCATGTTGAGGATGTTCTGGTTTGGATCATCATCATTTATACCCAAATTTCGATTCATATTGTGTAGTGTACGCTCTAACTCGTGATCGTAGGGAAACAAGGGTTCTCTTCCTCTCCGTGTATTTGGCATACAAGGAAGTTAGTTCTGCAAAAATAAAAAACAACAGAAAAAGTAAAATCAGGAAAATATTGACTAAACTTTAGTAATAAGTTTAAGTTAATCTAAAAGCTACTTTCCCCGGCAGCGGCGCCAAAATTTGATACGCTCAAACTTACTTCTCAAATAAGAAGTAAAGCGGTCGTATCAAGTAAAGAACCCAACTGATGAGGTTGGGATCGATCCCATAAGGAAAATAGTTCAGACTTAACTTTATTCTATTATTACTATTATTTAGCCAACTATTTTCCGAGAAAACAAAAGACATAAAGGGGGGTTTTATTTCTAAATTAATGAAAATGATTAACTAAATAAAATTAACAACTAACAGATTCAGCTTTCGGAGTTTAATCAATTAATAAATGTAACTAGGGCTTAAGTGTTCCCCACAGGTTCCTAACTTGATAAATCTAACTATAACAATTCTATCCTAATATCTTGCATGTAAAGTGATAAGTTATGTATCTCTAAATCCTTGGTCTGGCATCTAGAGAATTTCACTCCGCACCTTGGTCCGGCTACGTGTGTTGCTATACTAACCCTTATCTTTACCTCATATTAAGCATTGTATTCGGTATTTGACTAAGTTATTAACTCGTACCAACCAATACTAGCCTATTAGATAGTCTACACTAAATCTATGTTGATAATTCTTTTCCTATTATCTACCTCCTTGGTACGGCAAGTAGCATTAAGGCTAGTTCTAATGTTGGCCATCCGTTAAAAAGACTTCTACACGAAAGAATTATCAATACATGCAAGACACCACTCTAGAATTGTTATTTTAGTTAAATTTTATCTTGTTATTCACCCATGGTTCCCACAACCCTAGCTATGGAGTTTAGTTACCCATGTTCATAATTACACAATTCATATTATTAATGGAAGAATTCATGCACTTACTTTTATGAGAACGAATAAATTCCAGAATTTAACTTGATTAATCAACAAAATCACCAACAATCAATTCCGGAAAAAGTATCTTAATTACCAAAATTGAGAGTTCAATACTATAACAAGAGAACTAAAAATTATCAAAAAGTCTAACCCCAAAAACGAGGTTTTTCAAACTATTTATAATTAAAACAAAACCTAATCAAAGAAGGATTCTATTTACTAAAAATCTGTCCAAATGCGTCTGGGTCGACGGACCACGTGACAGACCGTCATTGACATGATGGACCGTCATGGCCTCCGTCGTCCCATACTTCACACATTCTTCTGCTGCTTTCTTAATTCCCCTCGACGGACAGGTATGACGAACCATTTCAAGAACGACGGTCCATCGAGGGTCTCGGTTCCAAAATACTTGAACTTCTTGGAATTTGGGTACTGGGACTACTTCTCTAATCATCACGACGAACAAGCAGGACGGACCGTCGTGGCTATGATGGTTCGTCATGGACTTCCGTAATCCCACACTTGGTCAGACTTCCCCATCTTCTTTCAGCAGCTTCTCACCTCACTACGATGCCACCTACGGACTGTCACAGCCTCGACGGACCGTCATAAGCTCCGTAGGTGGTCTCTTCTGCATTTCTTTCTCAAAAACTTCCGCGTTCATCCTTGGACAGATTTTCTGCAAACAAAGAGAAACTTATATAAAAATCAACACAAAAAGGCTTTCGACACACACTAAACTTAAGGAAAAAACATTCAAAATACCGTGAAACCACGGTACATCAGCGACCGCCCATACAATCTCTATCACACACACACAAAAGATCCTATAGACTACCTCAAATAGAATCATTCTCACTAAACACACCTACACTTAGATTAGAAGACATTCTCTTTCCAAAGCCTATCAAAAGACCTACTTAAGTAAATCAAGAAGATATGTCCATAGTACAATGACCTCTCCAAGATTACCTAAATATCCCTTAAGACTTCCTAAGGTTTAGATCATGTCAACAAGATTAACCAACTTCCCTATCTAGAGTCATCCTCAAGACTTCCAAAGATAAGACATGAAGAGACCATCCTTTCATGTCCTCCTCACACTTTAGCTAAGCAATGCTTAAGTCACTTTAGATTAGGTACTAAACCATTTACAAAGTTACTAACATAGGTCATTAGTTCATTAGTTCATTAAGACTCATACATCACATAAGACACTCACATAATGGATCACATAATGGTCTTTGGACAAGACCTAGGAACTCCACATAACACCTTCAAAGTCTATTGTGCAATGTCTAGATAGTGTCCCATACCACCACCTAAACCTCATAAACTTATCTAATGCTAATAGGTATTCCACATGATGAGAAAAGGCAATAAGCGACATAGACCATGGTAGCAAGACATGGAATCCGAAGTTCTATCCTACTTCGATGAGGTTGTTCTACTTGCCAATGGTAGAACTTGGACACATCCCATGTAGGCACATGGTTCAGGAATATGAAGGGTGTGCGAAGCATTCAATCTCTTATTTAATTGAATCCACTTCTCCCTTACTCATACTCACTCGGTGCTAGCCTTCTTTCTCATAGAGTAGTTCACATTAAGGTTCATATAAATAGGTCCTTATCTAGTTCATGACCCCCTTTACATTCACCCTACCAAAGCAAGTTCCACTAGGGCATATCTCACTTTAGCGACAAGAAGCTCATAGTGATTTTCCTAAGGTATGATATGATGCCGTTCCAGCCAAACATCCCTAAGTCCATCACTCATAACATGAAGGATACCATTACGGCTAACTACTTCACAATTCATAACCTCGCCACTAAGTTCAAGGCTCCACATAACTTTGACCTTCTTACCATTAAGGTCCCACCTATATTTACTATTCAAGACTAAGAGTTATAACACGCTATATCAAGACACCACATATCCATAATCATATGTACATCAAGCAAGAGATACAAGTCAACCAAGACAAGACATCACATACCTCACCTTTAACCCATAATACAAACCATTCTAGAAACACTTCTAAAACAACCTAACATCTTCAAGTCATCCTATATATCATCATAACATCATTAATATACTCCACATAGACTCATAAAGTCAAGTAGGAATAACCAAGACTTAACCCTAACACTATACTCATAATGTCAAGACAAAGTCTAACATAATCACTTAAGGCAACATAACTAGAAGAATACATACATGACTATATAACTTCACATGTAGATAAGTAATATCATACTCACATCATCAACTACACAAATAGCCACATAACTTCAAGTAGTTACCAACAAGGCCATGCTTATAATATTGCATAAAGTAACGCCGACAAGGCCACATCAATTGAAAGTAAAACATATAACACCGCCACTATAAGTGGACCATACCAATCACAATAGAATCTAATTATAATTAATATCGAACTAAGGAAAACGGGTCAGCATACCTTCATCCCCATATCCACACTTCAATTCAATGCCAATTCAACCAATTCAACATCACAAGGCCCTTACCCATGGCCATGAACAACAATTCAAAGCAATAACCATAAAACTCAATGAATCTACATCAATTCAATATAGGTTTAGCAATCTAAGATCAATTCAATTGAATACAATTCTTACATCAATAGAAAGCCCATAAGAAACTACACAACAATTCATCAATACAAGCTTAATATCAAGTATTAAAGTTGTTAATTTTTCTCCTATATCTCAATATATAAAAGAAAAAATGACAGAAATTCTACTTTTAAGTTCTCTTATTATCGTTATTCCCTATTAGTTTTACAAATTCTTAAAATCTCTCATTTTCAAGCATTAGATTAATGTATAAGAGCATCAATACCCAAAAAGTAGTCAAAACTAGGGTTCATCAATTCACATGAGTTCATAGGTAATTTATGTTGAAATCATCAATACAATATCAATTAGATCATAATTCAATGTTTAGAAATTATTTATGCAAGAACCCATGGTAGAATCCCGAAATTGGACAATTCACTTTAGAAAACTTTGTAAAACACTTTGAGAATTGGGCTCCTTGATGAAATAAGTTTCAAGGATCAAAAACCATACCTCAAGGATGATAATTCTTCACTTTGATGAAGAATTTCCACTCAATAACACCTCACCAAGCTGCCTCTTCAATGGAGTCTTCAATGGAGGTTTTGGGAATTATTCTAAAGGTTTTGGATTTTCAATTTGGAAGAATGAAGTCTCTAGGGTGTTAACTACTTATATAGTTAATTAAAATACCCATAAGACCCTTAAACAACCGCCTAAACTCTTATTTAGACATGGGGTGAATTTACAAGTTCACCCCTAACTTAGCAGAAAATCTGCGCAGGAGAACTTGGCTGCGACGACTGCCTTGTGACGGGGCATCACGGCTGACACGGGCCGTCATGTACCTCCGTTGCAAGCTCCAGTGGCTTGCCAAGGGTCCCCTCTACACCCTTGGAAAAGACCCCATGACGGAACCTTGTGACGGGGCGTCACAGCCATGACTGGCTGTCGACTGATCCGTCGCCAAGGCTGCCTGGGACAGGCTGCCATCAGGTTTTGGGTCCTTTCCTCAAGGACCCTTTAATAGTCCTTGGGGATAATTTCCCAGACGTTTCCAACCCAAATACGATCATCTATGAGTTTAAAACCTCTCACATGAATTTCATCCAAAATGAACACATAAAACTCGACGAAACTCGCCTAGACGTACAAGGTCGACTCAAGGCATATCTTTCGAATGCCTTGGACGTTCTTGGTAGTTTGACCTCCAAACTTCACGAAATTTTAGCCACTGCCTATACATGCTATAATAACTCTATTAAGAACCTTAAAACACCACGAAACACATATAAACACATAGAACCACATTTTAGACATTTAGGTGACTTAGTCGTCAAACGTCTTAGTCATCCCTTGACGTTTGACTTCCAACACCTCTAATATTTTAGATACTGCCTCTATACCCATATTAAACATAATTAGGACCTTAGAACACTAACACCAACATGTTAGGCTCTAGTTAACCTATGTCATTTTCGAGGTCTTACAATCTCCCCCACTTGGACAACATTCGTCCTCGAATGACACTTGCCACTCTCCTAACAGTTCCAAGATTAGAGATTCAACTAGCAGCACATAACCAAACCATACAACACATTATCAAGAAGAAATCATCAACTTCATATAATCAAGAGATTCACAACACAACAAGAAACTAGAAAACAATTCTATAACTCGTTATGCTACAAAACTCACATGCTTCAATCCAAATAGCAAAAACTCATTTTATATTCAACATCATACTCATATACATCAGTTCTAACCACATAACAAGAATTTTAGACCAAAGAATCAAATAGCCATTTTTACAAAAAAATTTACAGTGAGCAGTTCATAAAGAAACAGTGATTTTAGCAACTTTTCCAAAAATGCAATCTTTAGGCAATTCTCTATATAGACATGCTAATATGCAAGATAACATCATTTAAACACATCATACAACATGCTCAAAGTGTCATAAATCACACAATGCAAGAAGTAAATGAAATTCAATTTCAACCAAACTCCTAAACATCATGCACATGCAATAATTCAAGAACTTCTATCCCATCTACAAACCATACTCCGACACTTAGAAGGAACTCATACTATCAAAAGAGAAACAAGAACTTACCAACATCATCATCACCATCACCCGACTTCTCAATTCTAGTACGAAGTGCATAGAAACGCCTCTTAGTTGGAGCATCATCCTTTGGAACACTAGGCTCAACCCTCTTGCCCTCCTTCCTAAAAGCAATGTTTGGACAATCTCTCACTTTGTGCCCATCTTTTCTACATCCAAAGCAACTACCGGTACCCAATAAACACTCAACATAGTGACTCTTGCCACAATTTGCACAAGTAGGCTTGCTATCCTTAGAACCACCTCCTTTCTCAAACTTCTTCTTAGGAATTCTAGGTCCATCTTGAGTTTGAACTCTTTTCTTGAACCTAGGTTGCTCTTGATCACTATTAACACCCCTTTTCAAACTTCTAGCCATCCTTCTAAGTTTAGACTCCTCAATAGATTGTGCATACACCATGAGTCTAGATAGGGTCATATTATCATGAAGCATAGCGGTACGACATTCTTCCTTCACCAAATCGTCTACTCTGGTACAAAGGCGACTCATTTCATCTCTTGGATTGGACACAAGAGAAAGAGCATACCTAGACAATGTCGAGAATTTCAAATAGTACTCCTCAACACTCATATTGCCTTGATTGAGATTAATAAACTCCTCCACCTTGACTTCTCTTCTCTCTCGGGGAAAGTACTTGCCAAGAAAAGCTCCCTTAAACTCTTCCCACTCAATAGGACCCGAATCTTCCGGCCTATTGTCCTTCCATTGAGTATACCAAATTTAAGACACATCTCTCAATTGGTATGAAGCCAACTCCGCCTTCTCCCTAGATGTAACCCCCATAGCACTCAAAACTTTGTACACACCATCACGAAACTCTTGGGGATCCTCATTCACCTTAGAGCCAAGAAAGATAGGAGGATTCATCCTCACAAAGTCTCTCAATCTAGAAGTCATAGTGCTCTCCATAACCCTAGGTACCATACTCAAATTGATTTGAGTAGTTACGGCTTCATCTAAAGCCCTCAAAGCCTCTCCAATCATCCTATTAGACAACTCCGGTACCTCATCACCTCCATCCCCATTAGGAACATGATCACCTTGGGGAGGCACTTGATCATCTTGAGCACCTTGAACACCTTGCCCACCTTGAGCACCTTGAGGAACTTGCTCAACTTGGAGAAGAACTTCCTCATTACCCCTCTCCTCTTCTAACCTTCTAGCGGCCATCCTTCTAGTATTTGTCTCCTAGCAAATACAAGGAAACTCATAAGAAGGATAATCATAACATTTACTCTACCGCACGATATAGGAGTAGAAAAGAAGGGAAATTCTATCATCCTATAGCCTCTTGCCCATAGATGTGTTGCGACTCACACCGATTGTCAAGACTCTACTAGACGTGACTTGATGAGACTTTTTGATACCTAATACTACTTTCACCAACCTATGTTGTGATACCAACTTTGTCACAACCCGAAACCATACCCTAGAAGGTAGGGTGCAATCTCGGATTGTGACCGGCGTCGTCGAACTTTCAGAGTTCTCAGACAAGCCTCATTCATATCATTCATTGCATATACATAGTGAAAAGTAGTGCGGAACTAAGACTTTTCACAAAAACATAATATAATCTTTAAAAACCTTTTTCATATAAAAGTAATAGAAATGCTAAGTCTCAATCTCATCATCTTAAGACACAAGAGTACTTTGGGACACGGCCCATACTTCATACGAAAAATAGAAATACTAAGTCTATTACAATACTTCATAAAAGAAAGATAAAATGACATATATATGCCCTCGAGTCAAATGAGGACATACTTCAACTCTTCTACTCGGACGATCCTTCTAAGCCCAAGTCTTCTTCTCCAAAAGCTCCTTACCTACCAAGGACTATAGATAGAAAATAAAGCATGGAATTAGTACAACCACATGTACTAAGTATGGCTATATTCATAAAATCATGAAAACGGACTTTATTGGAAATATGCATTTTGTCATTTGGAAATCATAGTTTAAACATAAGAACATCATTTAGCAATTAAGAAACACATAAGATAATATTTAATCAAAAATAACATTTAAACGCTCACTTTACAGAAGGTTCACTTCACTGTACAGTGAAGTTCATTCACTGTTACATTGAAGTCCTAGCCATCCCTTTTAACATCTTCTAGCATGTAATTCCGTCACTTAAAGTCATCCTAAGATTCACTTAAGTCACACAAAGAGAGACCGCCCATACACCCTCAATAGATGTGCCTAAACGACCCCTAAGATTACCTACGATGAGTCACATACATACTTAGAAAACAATCATAAACATCTATGTAAGATTCTTCTACCTAAGGTCAATTCCAAGGTTCACTTGAGTAAGTGTGGAGCGACCGCCCATACAATCTCTATCACACACACACAAGAGATCCTATAGACTACCTCAAATAGAATCATTCTCACTAAGCACACCTACACTTAGATTAGAAGACATTCTCTTTCCAAAGCCTATCAAAAGACCTACTTAAGTAAATCAAGAAGATATGTCCATAGTACAATGACCTCTCCAAGATTACCTAAATAGCCCTTAAGACTTCCTAAGGTTTAGATCATGTCAACAAGATTAACCAACTTCCCTAACTAGAGTCATCCTCAAGACTTCCAAAGATAAGACATGAAGAGACCATCCTTTCATGTCCTCCTCACACTTTAGCTAAGGAATGCTTAAGTCACTTTAGATTAGGTACTCAACCATTTACAAAGTTACTAACATAGGTCATTAGTTCATTAGTTCATTAAGACTCATACATCACATAAGACACTCACATAATGGATCAAATAATGGTCTTTGGACAAGACCTAGGAACTCCACATAACACCTTTAAAGTCTATTGTGCAATGTCTAGATAGCGTCCCATACCACCACCTAAACCTCATAAACTTATCTAATGCTAATAGGTATTCCACATGATGAGAATAGGCAATAACCGACATAGACCATTGTAGCAAGACATGGAATCCGAAGTTCTATCCTACTTCGATGAGGTTGTTCTACTTGCCAATGGTAGAATTTGGACACATCCCATGTAGGCACATGGTTAAGGAATATGAAGGGTATGCGAAGCATTCAATCTCTTATTTAATTGAATCCACTTCCCCCTTACTCATACTCACTCGGTGCTAGCCTTCGTTCTCATAGATTAGTTCACATTAAGGTTCATATAAATAGGTCCTTATCTAGTTCATGACCCCCTTTACATTCACCCTACCAAAGCAAGTTCCACTAGGGCATATCTCACTTTAGCGACAAGAAGCTCATAGCGATTTTCCTAAGGTATGATATGATGCCGTTCCAGCCAACCATCTCTAAGTCCATCACTCATAACATGAAGGATACCATTACGGCTAACTACTTCACAATTCATAGCCTCCCCACTAAGTTCAAGGTTCCACATAACATTGACCTTCTTATCATTAAGGTCCCACCTATATGTGTTATTCAAGATTAAGAGTTATAACACCCTATATCAAGACACCACATATCCATAATCATATGTACATCAAGCAACAGATACAAGTCAACCCAGACAAGATATCACATACCTCACCTTTAACCCATAATACAAGTCATTCTAGAAATACTTCTAAAACAACCTAACATCTTCAAGTCATCCTATATATCATCATAACATCATTAATATACTCCACATAGACTCATAAAGTCAAGTAGGAATAACCAAGACTTAACCCTAACACTATACTCATAATGTCAAGACAAAGTCTAACATAATCACTTAAGGCAACATAACTAGAAGAATACATACATGACTATATAACTTCACATGTAGATAAGTAATATCATACTCACATCATCAACTGCACAAATAGCCACATAACTTCAAGTAGTTACCAACAAGGCCATGCTTATAATATTGCATAAAGTAACGCCGACAAGGCCACATCAATTGCAAGTAAAACACATAACACCGCCACCATAAGTGGACCATACCAATCACAATAGAATCTAAGTATAATTAATATCGAATTAAGGAAAACGGGTCAGCATACCTTTATCCCCATATTCACACTTCAATTCAATGTCAATTCAACCAATTCAACATCACAAGGCCCTTACCCATGGCAATAAACAACACTTCAAAGCAATAACCATAAAACTCAATGAATCTACATCAATTCAATATAGGTTTAGCAATCTAATATCAATTCAATTGAATACAATTCTTACATCAATAGAAAGCCCATAAGAAACTACACAACAATTCATTAATACAAGCTTAATATCAAGTAACCCAAAAAGTAGTCAAAACTAGGGTTCATCAATTCACATGAGTTCATAGGTAATTTATGTTGAAATCATCAATACAATATCAATTAGATCATAATTCAATGTTTAGAAATCATTTATGCAAGAACCCATGGTAGAATCCCGAAATTGGACAATTCACTTTAGAAAACTTTGTAAAACACTTTGAGAATTGGGCTCCTTGATGAAATAAGTTTCAAGGATCAAAAATCATACCTCAAGGATGATAATTCTTTACTTTGATGAAGAATTTCCACTCAAGAACACCTCACCAAGCTGCCTCTTCAGTGGAGTCTTCAATGGAGGTTTTGGGAATTATTCTAAAAGTTTTGGATTTTCAATTTGGAAGAATGAAGTCTCTAGGGTGTTAACTACTTCTATAGTTAATTAAAATACCCATAATACCCTTAAACAACCGCCTAAACTCTTATTTAGACATGGGGTGAATATACAAGTTCACCCCTAACTTGGCAGAACATCTGCGTCTGGAGAACTTGGCTGCGACGACTGCCTTGTGATGGGGCGTCACGGCTGACACGGGCCATCATGGACCTCCGTTGCAAGCTCCAGTGGCTTGACAAGGGTCCCCTTTACACCCTTGGACAAGGCCCCCACGACGTAACCTTGTGACGGGGCGTCACAGCCATGAATGGCCGTCGACTGCTCCGTCGCCAAGGCTGCCTGGGACAGCCTGCCATCAGGTTTTGGGTCCTTTCCTCAAGGACCCTTTGATAGTCCTTGAGGATTATTTCCCGGACGTTTCCAACCCAAATACGATCATCTATGAGTTTAAAACCTCTCACATGAATTTTATACAAAACGAACACATAAAACTCGACGAAACTCGCCTAGACGTACAAGGTCAACTCAAGGCATATCTTTCGAATGCCTTGGACGTTCTTGGTCGTTTGACCTCCAAACTTCACAAAAATTTAACCACTTCCTATACATGCTATAATAACTCTATTAAGAACCTTGAAACACCACGAAATACACATAAACACATAGAACCACATTTTAGACATTTAGGTGACTTAGTCGTCAAACGTCTTAGTCATCCCTTGACGTTTGACTTCCAACACCTCTAATATTTTAGATACTGCCTCTATACCACATATTAAACATAATTAGGACCTTAGAACACTAAGACCAACATGTTAGGCTCTAGTTAACCTATGTCATTTTCGAGGTCTTACAATCTCCCCCACTTGGACAACATTCGTCCTCGAATGACACTTGCCACTCTCCGAACAGTTCCAAGATTAGAGATTCAACTAGCAGCACATAACCAAACCATACAACACATTATCAAGAAGAAATCATCAACTTCATATAATCAAGAGATTCACAACACAACAAGAAACTAGAAAACAATTCTATAACTCGTTATGCTACAAAACTCACATGCTTCAATCCAAATAGCAAAAACTCATTTTATATTCAACATCATACTCATATACATCAGTTCTAACCACATAACAAGAATTTTAGACCAAAGAATCAAATAGCCATTTTTACAAAAAAATTTACAGTGATTTTAGCAACTTTTCCAAAAATGCAATCTTTAGGCAATTCTCTATATAGACATGCTAATATGCAAGATAACATCATTTAAACACATCATACAACATTCTCAAAGTTTCATAAATCACACAATGCAAGAAGTAAATGAAATTCAATTTCAACCAAACTCCTAAACATCATGCACATGCAACAATTCAAGAACTTCTATCCCATCTACAAACCATACTCCCACACTTAGAAGGAACTCATACTATCAAAAGAGAAACAAGAACTTACCAACATCATCATCACCATCACCCGACTTCTCAATTCTAGTACGAAGTGCATAGAAACGCCTCTTAGTTGGAGAATCATCCTTTGGAACACTAGGCTCAACCCTCTTGCCCTCCTTCCTAGAAGCAATGTTTGGACAATCTCTCACTTTGTACCCATCTTTTCCACATCCAAAGCAACTACCGGTACCCAATAAACACTCAACATAGTGACTCTTGCCACAATTTGCGCAATTAGGCTTGCTATCCTTAGAACCACCTCCTTTCTCAAACTTCTTCTTAGGAACTCTAGGTCCATCTTGAGTTTGAACTCTTTTCTTGAACCTAGGTTGCTCTTGATCACTAGCAACACCCCTTTTCAAACTTCTAGCCATCCTTCTAAGTTTAGACTCCTCAATAGATTGTGCATACACCATGAGTCTAGATAGGGTCATATTATCATGAAGCATAGCGGTACGACATTCTTCCTTCACCAAATCGGCTACTCCGGTACAAAAGCGACTCATTTCATCTCTTGGATTGGACACAAGAAAGGAGCATACCTAGACAATGTCGAGAATTTCAAAGAGTACTCCTCAACGCTCATATTGCCTTGCTTGAGATTAATAAACTCCTCCACCTTGACTTCTCTTCTCTCTCGGGGAAAGTACTTGCCAAGAAAAGCTCCCTTAAACTCTTCTCACTCAATAGGACCCGAATCTTCCGGCCTATTGTCCTTCCATTGAGTATACCAAATTTGAGACACATCTCTCAATTGGTATGAAGCCAACTCCGCCTTCTTCCTAGATGTAACCCCCATAGCACTCAAAACTTTGTACACACCATCAAGAAAATCTTGGGGATCCTCATTCACCTTAGAGCCAAGAAAGATAGGAGGATTCATCCTCACAAAGTCTCTCAATCTAGAAGTCATAGTGCTCTCCATAACCCTAGGTACCATACTCAAATTGATTTGAGTAGTTACGGCTTGAGCTAAAGCCCTCAAAGCCTCTCCAATCATCCTATTAGACAACTCTGGTACCTCATCACCTCCATCCCCATTAGGAACATGATCACCTTGGGGAGGAAATTTGATCATCTTGAGCACCTTGAACACCTTGCCCACCTTGAGCACCTTGAGGAACTTGCTCAACTTGGAGAAGAACTTCCTCATTACCCCTCTCCTCTTCCAACCTTCTAGCGGCCATCCTTCTAGTATTCATCTCCTAGCAAACACAAGGAAACATATAAGAAGGATAATCATAACATTTACTCTACCGCACGATAGGAGTAGAAAAGAAGGGAAACTCTATCGTCCTATAGCCTCTTGCCCATAGATGTATCGCAACTCACACCGATGGTCAAGACTCTACTAGACGTGACTTGATGAGACTTTTTGATACCTAATACTACTTTCACCAACCTATGCTCTGATACCAACTTTGTCACAACCCGAAACCATACCCTAGAAGGTAGGGTGCAATCTTGGATTGCGACCGGCTTCGTCGAACTCTCAGAGTTCTCAGAAAAGCCTCATTCATATCACATTGCTTATACATAGTGAAAAGTAGTGCGGAATTAAAACTTTTCACAAAAACATAATATAATCTTTAAAAACCTTTTTCATATAAAAGTAATAGAAATGCTAAGTCTCAATCTCATCATCTTAAGACACAAGAGTACTTTGGGACACGGCCCATACTTCATACGAAAAATAGAAATACTAAGTCTATTACATTACTTCATAAAAGAAAGATAAAATGACATATATATGCCCTCGAGTCAAATGAGGACATACTTCAACTCTTCTACTCGGACGATCCTTCTAAGCCCAAGTCTTCTTCTCCAAAAGCTCCTTACCTACCAAGGACTATAGATAGAAAATAAAGCATGGAATTAGTACAACCACATGTACTAAGTATGGCTATATGCATAAAATCATGAAAATGGACTTTATTGAAAATATGCATTTTTTTCATTTGGAAATCATAGTTTAAACATAAGAACATCATTTAGCAATTAAGAAACACATAAGATAACATTTAATCAAAAATAACATTTAAAGGCTCACTTTACAGTGAGTTCACTTCACTGTACAGTGAAGTCTCTTCACTGTTACAGTGAAGTCCTAGCCATCCCTTTTAACATCTTCTAGCATGTAATTCCCTCACTTAAAGTCATCCTGAGATTCACTTAAGTCACACAAAGAGAGACCGCCCATACACCCTCTCTAGATGTGCCTAAATGACCCTTAAGATTACCTACGATGAGTCACATACATACTTAGAAAACAATCATAAACATCTATGTAAGATTCTTCTACCAAAGGTCAATTCCAAGGTTCACTTGAGTAAGTGTGGAGCGATCGCCCATACAATCTCTATCACACACACACAAGAGATCCTATAGACTACCTGAAATAGAATCATTCTCACTAAACACACCTACACTTAGATTAGAAGACATTCTCTTTCCAAAGTCTATCAAAAGACCTACTTAAGTAAATCAAGAAGATATGTCCATAGTACAATGACCTCTCCAAGATTACCTAAATAGCCCTTAAGACTTCCTAAGGTTTAGATCATGTCAACAAGATTAACCAACTTCCCTAACTAGAGTCATCCTCAAGACTTCCAAAGATAAGACATGAAGAGACCATCCTTTCATGCCCTCCTCACACTTTAGCTAAGGAATGCTTAAGTCACTTTAGATTAGGTACTTAACCATTTACAAAGTTACTAACATAGGTCATTAGTTCATTAAGACTCATACATCACATAAGACACTCACATAATGGATCAAATAATGGTCTTTGGACAAGACCTAGGAACTCCACATAACACATTCAAAGTCTATTGTGCAATGTCTAGATAGCGTCCCATACCACCACCTAAACCTCATAAGCTTATCTAATGCTAATAGGTATTCCACATGATGAGAATAGGCAATAACCGACATAGACCATGGTAGCAAGACATGGAATCCGAAGTTCTATCCTACTTCGATGAGGTTGTTCTACTTGCCAATGGTAGAACTTGGACACATCCCATGTAGGCACATGGTTAAGGAATATGAAGGGTATGTGAAACATTCAATCTCTTATTTAATTGAATCCACTTCCCCCTTACTCATACTCACTCGGTGCTAGCCTTCGTTCTCATAGATTAGTTCACATTAAGGTTCATATAAATAGGTGCTTATCTAGTTCATGACCCCCTTTACATTCACCCTACCAAAGCAAGTTCCACAAGGGCATATCTCACTTTAGCGACAAGAAGCTCATAGCGATTTTCCTAAGGTATGATATGATGCCGTTCCAGTCAACCATCCCTAAGTCCATCACTCATAACATGAAGGATACCATTACGTCTAACTACTTCACAATTCATAACCTCGCCACTAAGTTCAAGGTTCCACATAACTTTGACCTTCTTATCATTAAGGTCCCACCTATATTTATTATTGAAGATTAAGAGTTATAACACCCTATATCAAGACACCACATATCCATAATCATTTGTACATCAAGCAAGAGATACAAGTCAACCAAGACAAGACATCACATACCTCACCTTTAACCCATAATACAAGCCATTCTAGAAATACTTCTAAAACAACCTAACATCTTCAAGTCATCCTATATATCATCATAACATCATTAATATACTCCACATAGACTCATAAAGTCAAGTAGGAATAACCAAGACTTAACCCTAACACTATACTCATAATGTCAAGACAAAGTCTAACATAATCACTTAAGGCAACATAACTAGAAAAATACATACATGACTATATAACTTCACATGTAGATAAGTAATATCATACTCACATCATCAACTACACAAATAGAGACATAACTTCAAGTAGTTACCAACAAGGCCATGCTTATAATATTGCATAAAGTAACGCCAACAAGGCCACATCAATTGCAAGTAAAACACATAACACCGCCACCATAAGTGGACCATACCAATCACAATAGAATCGAAGTATAATTAATATCGAATTAAGGAAAACGGTTCAGCATACCTTCATCCCCATATCCACACTTCAATTCAATGCCAATTCAACCAATTCAACATCACAAGGCCCTTACCCATGGCCATGAACAACAATTCAAAGCAATAACCATAAAATTCAATGAATCTACATCAATTCAATATAGGTTTAGCAATCTAAGATCAATTATATATCAATTGAATACAATTCTTACATCAATAGAAAGCCCATAAGAAACTACACAACAATTCATCAATATAAGCTTAATATCAAGTAACCCAAAAAGTAGTCAAAACTAGGGTTCATCAATTCACATGGGTTCATAGGTAATTTATGTTGAAATCATCAATACAATATCAATTAGATCATAATTCAATGTTTAGAAATCATTTATGCAAGAACCCATGGTGATTTCCCGAAATTGGACAATTCACTTTAGAAAACTTTGTAAAACACTTTGAGAATTGGGCTCCTTGATGAAATAAGTTTCAAGGATCAAAAGCCATACCTAAAGGATGATAATTATTCACTTTTATGAAGAATTTCCACTCAAGAACCCCTCACCAATCTGCCTCTTCAATGGAGGTTTTGGGAATTATTCTAAAAGTTTTGGGTTTTCAATTTGGAAGAATGAAGTCTCTAGGGTGTTAACTATTTATATAGTTAATTAAAATACCCATAATACCCTTAAACAACCGCCTAAACTCTTATTTATACATGGGGTGAATTTACAAGTTCACCCCTAACTTGGCAGAAAATCTGCGCAGGAGAACTTGGCTGCGACGACTGCCTTGTGACGGGGCATCACGGCAGACACGGGCCGTCATGGACCTCCGTTGCAAGATCCAGTGGCTTGCCAAGGTTCCCCTATACACCCTTGGACAAGGCCCCCATGACAAAACCGTGTGACAGGGCGTCACAGCCATGAATGGCCGTCGACTGCTCCGTCGCCAAGGCTGTCTGGGACAGCCTGCCATCAGGTTTTGGGTCCTTTCCTCAAGGACCCTTTGGTGGTCCTTGGGGATAATTTCCCAAACGTTTCCAACCCAAATACAATCATTTATGAGTTTAACACCTCTCACATGAATTTCATCCAAAACGAACACATAAAATTCGACAAAACTCGCCTAGACGTACAAGGTCGACTCAAGGCATATCTTTCGAATGCCTTGGACGTTCTTGGTCGTTTGACCTCCAAACTTCACGAAAATTTAACCACTGCATATACATGCTATAATAACTCTATTAAGAACCTTAAAACACCACGAAACACACATAAACACATAGAACCACATTTTAGACATTTAGGTGACTTAGTCGTTAAACGTCTTAGTCATCCCTTGACGTTTGACTTCCAACACCTCTAATATTTTAGCTACTGCATCTATACCACTTATTAAACATAATTAGGACCTTAGAACACTAAGACCAAAATTTTAGGCTCTAGTTAACCTATGTCATTTTCGAGGTCTTATAAAAAGAGATGAGTGATTTTTTGGAAAGAATTTGCAATCCCTTCTCGCTCATATGACCCATTCTTTTATGCCATAAATCTACAGAATTCTCTTCGTGAGCCGCATTTAATTCACCTTGGCATATTTTTGCATTTGTCCTGTATAATATGCCACGAGCAACTCCTTTTGCAATCACCAATGCCCCTTTTGTGAGTCTCCATTTTTTATTTGCAAAGTAGTTCTCATATCCATCTCGTTCCAAAGCAACTCCCGAGATCAAGTTCATCTGCAAATAAGGTACGTGGCGCACATCTTTCAACACTAATATGCATCCAACATTTGTCTTTAAGCAAATGTCTCTGATCCCCGCAATCTTTGAGTAACTAGTGTTACCCATTTTCACATTGCCAAAATCACCGGCTACATATCTGCAAAAAAGAACTCTTACCGGTGTGGCATGGTAAGATGCTGCTGTGTCGACCACCCATTTCGACTCTACACCTGCCAAGTGCATGCATTCTTCTTCCTCATTTATGAGGAGAACAACACTGTCATTATTTTGCACCATGACAGTTGTGTTGTCATCATTCTTCTGGGCGCTGCTTTCCCCTTTGCCCCTTTTTAGATTTGGACAATCTCTTTTGAAGTGTCCTGGTTGATCGCAATTGTAGCAATTTCTGGCCTTCGATTTTGATCGGACTTTGGACTTTCCACGAGCTCCGGATCTACCATACTTACTTGAGCTCCTTTGGTAACTTCTGCCTCTACTTTCCGTGATGAGAGCCTGTCCGTGATTTTCAGGCCTTTTTCTCATCTTCTCATTAAGCAGAAGGGATGATGTGACATCCTTCAACTCAATGGAGTCCATACCATGTAAAATGGTTGTGCTAAAGTATCGTAGGAAGATGGCAACGAGTTTAGGAGCACTATGGTTTTATCTTCATCCTCGATCTTTACTCTGAGGTTTGCTAGCTGCGTGATTAGTCCATTAAGTACATTTAAATGAGACAGAAAATTTGTACCTTCACCCATATGTAGCGCGTATAACTGTTTCTTTAGGTACAATTTATTTGTCAGCGTTTTGTATATGTATATATTTTCTAACTTTGTCCAAATGCCACATGCACTCTCTTCATCGATGATGTTATTAACTACATCATCTGTTAAGTGCAATCTGATTGAACTAGCAGCCTTTTAATCTATTTCTTCCCAATCCCTAAGTTTCATGGATTCGGGGTTTTTGGATTTGTCGCCTAGTGCCTTGTGCAAACCCTGTTGGATGTGCAAGTCTCTCATCCTTCTCTGCCACGTTGAGAAACCGCTATCACCATTGAATTTTTCTACCTCGTAGTTTACTCCAGACATTTTTTTCCCACTGAATATAGTATAATAAGGTGCAAAAAATATTTCTGTAAATGAGCAGAACCTGTGCTCTGATACCAATTGTTGGGATTAAACTCGTAACAGAAATAATATTTGCGGTGATAAAAGCAATAAAAGCGGAACACAACAATACGGTTGATCAACGAGAATAAAAAGAGAAATAATGACACCAAGATTTTACGTAGAAACCCTCCTAAATAAGGGAAAAACCACGACCCAAGAGGAGCAATGAATATCACTATAGTAAGGATTTTTACACTTGTAGGTCTGAGTAAAACTCCAAAGACCACTACACACTCAAAAGAAATAACCCTCTTTTGATTTTTTCCACCTCGCTACAATATCGCCGCACTCTCTATTTTTTCCTCACAGATTATTTTCTTCTGTGATGCCTCACTCTTCTTTTCTCTCCTTTGTAATTTTTCTTGTGTACATTGAGAATGAAGAATTGTCCTCCCTTTTATAGAGAATAAATACACTACCTTCCAAATGTGCTATAGAAGAAAAAACAATTTTTTTTTCTTCATAGCTTACCAACTCTTGCCAAACTTTGAAATTGGCAGCAAATAATTTTTTCTTCTTCATAGCCTACCAACTCTGCCAAACTTTGAAATTGGCAGAAAACAATTCAAAGTTTGGTACATGGGGATGGACCCCACACTAGATACAGTAAATAAAATAAACAGAAAAAGTTTTATTTAGAACTGTAATTTATCTCGCAGATGATATTAAATCTCTCTATGGACGTGCGTACTTTTTTAATTAATAAAATTAACTTGATTTGATTATAGTGAACGTCTAGGAAATGATTCTATCAATTTAATTTAGCTAATGATTTGAACATCATTGTTCATATTATAATGGATAAATTGGTTAAAAATATAAAATTGTCATAAATATATTTGTATTATAATGAATGTCTGGGCAGCGAAACTTTATCTTAGAAACAAATAATGAAAAAAAAATCACCTAGTTAGTTGGGACACCATTATCTCCCCAAAAACTGATGGGGGGCTAGGATTGCAGAAAAGTGAGCTGAAAAACAAAGTCATCCATGCCATTCTGGCTTGGAGGCTGATTGACCAGCCAAACAGCTTGTGGGGGCAAATTCTCATCAGTTAATATTCTAAGGGGTCGTTTGGTACATAAATGAATAACGCATGGATTCGTAATACTGGGATTAGTAGTGTAAGGGTTAGTAATGCATGATTTATTTTTATCAAGTGTTTGGTTCATTGTTTCCAATTCCAACTTGTGTTTGTATTTAAATTCTTTAAAAATCTCTTTTCCAATTATATCCTTAAATTATTATGTAATTAGGTCAAGGTAGATAATTGTTGAAAAGTATTATTTTTATGGCATTCTAAGTAACTATGAGAAGAATAATTGTGTTGTCATGTTTCCAGTTTTCTACTTGAATTAGTTGAGGAGAAATAATTTTTATCTTAATAAATTGATCACTCATAGAATGTCAATTTTAAATTTATAAAAAGATAAACCAACTACTTTTAAAATTACAAAGATGGTCAACAATGCTAAAACTGAATAAACCATCCATATTTACACGTAAAAATTGCAATTTATAGTTTTAATATGTATGTAATCTTTTAAATTGTTCAAAATATGAATAATTATTGACATATTTGTCTTTTAATTAGTAAATGTTAAATAACTCACATTTTAAAATTTGTATTGATTTAAATTAGATATATTTAGTAACGAATAACATTTTCTAAATAATTTGTAAGCTATTTTATTTAAATAAATTTACTAGTACAAATATAAACATAAAATCAAGAAAATAAAAAAAATTAAAAAGATTTGAGGGATATTTTTGTCTTTATGTGACTTATCCCATGGTATTATATCATATGTATTACTAATATCGCCAAATGAAGGTATTAGTAATACATCCTATAATACCATGTAGGATGTATAATTAATCCATGAATTAGTTATACACAGGCGCAAATTCCTACCATTAATCTAGTTAGCTCTCATAATGGAAGAACATAATAAAGTCTCTTATCCTTAAAACTGACTCACCACCAAGAATTTTTTTCTTGACTTCTCCTCGTAACAACTTAACGTAAGTCGTACACAAATTTTCATCACCAAACTATCGAACACGAATCTCCTCCAATAAGGACTATCTCAACTCCATGTAAGCCCAAAACTCTACCGAATTTTAAAATATCAAGTTTCACAATGTTATTGGCTAAGGACTCGACATCCATAGACATGAGACGCTATCTCACATTTAACAAAGGTAGACTACTCATACTCACTATATTTCACCCTAAGTTATCTACTATGACATTCGCTTTGTCCAAATGATAAACAATAATCATTCCATGGTCCTTGAGAAACATCCATATCCATTGTATTTAATTTATATTCCTCTTATTAAATATTATTCTAAAACACCTCGCAATACACACTATAAATATAATGCCTCTACAATTTTAATGCAAGCACCACCACCACAAAGTTTAAGCTATAACTACGATAGTTCTTCTCATGAAATTTCAATTATCTCGAAGCATAAGCTATCACTTACCTTTCCTCCTTAATACACAATCAAAAGATAAATAGAAAGAAACACCACCCAAACGCAGATGCTGTTCGGAATAAAAAACAGTATCTTGATGACCTCCGAATCCGATCTCACCGTTCAAATCAACCACCAAGATTACAGAAACACTCAGTCCATATATCAGCCCAATCCAACGGTTAGTTAATCGGAAAACACGATCTGAAGGTTGCTGGTCGGAAAGAAAAACTACAGCAAAATAAATTTTTTTCTTCTCTCTTGTTAAAAGCTCTCTCAAAAACTTTCTTATGTCATAATATCTTTTAAAGAAAATACTAATGAGTAATTGTATTATTCTTTCAAGACCATCCTTTATTATAAAGTTGTGTTTTTTCTTACAAGTCAAAACCAACTACAAATATCATTACAATTTCAATCCTTTTTCTAATAGAATTGAAAACCAAATAAAAAGAATAATTTCAATTCTTTATCAAGTAGGATTAGACCATGATCCCTTTGGATGGAACATGGGCAATAGACCAACATTGAGCTTTAGAAAGCTCACCTCACACACATCAAACCATTGAAATATCACTTACTTCTAGGTTAATCTAGTCAATGCAGGTGTAATGAATGAGAGCACCATCGTTACTAACCAACTAGGCTATGAACTCTAAATATCGCAACTAATATAGGTCAGACCCAATTTTGAATTGCCTCGATTCTCTTTGGATCCCTCATAATACATTTCTTGATCACTACATATTTCAACTATGCCACCAAATTAATCGAAATCCACACTAAAAAAACATGAATATAGCTTAATTTTCTTCAGATTTTTATAGAACCATCCTCAAATAATGCTCATGATCCTTCCTACAAGGGAGTGTACCAATATATCCTCAATGAAATTAATAAAAAAGGAATCCCAATATGATAGAAACACCCAATAAAAGTGTACTTGACCCAACAAAATTTCTTACTCAACAAGTCTTGTTACCGTTCTTTCAAATTTACCAAAGTATTCCAATAAGAAATAATAGAAATAGGCCAAGTGTCTAACTATAAGTCAATACTAATTTTTATATCAAACTCACATGGAATACCCTTAAAAAAACTCTTGCACCATTGGAATGAGCTCTAACGGAGACATATCATCACTAGTATCACAACGTAAGACGAACAAGTGAAGCAACACTTGTTCCCACACATTGAAACTTTAGAGACAATGATACCTTTCTTAAATGGGTACTGAGACTATCCTGCCACTTTAATTTTGAAATATTTGAAGTTAGCATGAAACTATATGATGTAGAAAAATTTACTCCATTTTTTTATATGCTATCGAAGTCTAACACCTTCAGAATAGTTAAGTCTGTCCACATATCATGTACTACCAAGTCAACAGCATACCGGTTAGAATATGTGCAAACATAGAAGAAGAGCTTCAAAACACATTCAAATCCAAATAAGGTATGCACTTACAAAGTGGATCTACACTCTAAATAAAACTATAGTCAACTAAGAGCATATTGAATGATACTTTGAACCACCTTAATTACCCCAATATAATTTGTTATTTACGAAGGTAATATTTCCAATCACTGCTAGTCTATGATCTATTTAGCGATTCATAACTACTATGCATACATCTGTATTGGTGTCCTCATGTAGCTTCATACAACTATCCATTCCAAAATTTCTTAACTAAAGAATCTTTTCTCTCTCTTATTTTTAATTATTATTACTAATCCTCATTTCAGTATCTGAAACGCTCCTCACAATATGTATTTATCACTATTTATCAATAACACTCTATTTAAATGTCTTTACTAACTGATATTCAATTTAACCTTTTATAATCTTTTGATGTATTATACTTAACCAACCTTGTGACTTCTATCAAATAAACATCAGTGTGACCATAGTGCCATTCAACTTGAACTATTCAAATTATCTTCATTATACCCCCATTCTAAAGGATAGGTTGCTCATGGTTCAGAGTAGGAAAAAAATTTACGCAGATCGAAAGATTCATGATTTGGAGTTCATGGTTAGAGAGAGATTTATTGAAGATTTCACTCATTAAGAGTATGATGAGATTTTGAAAAGAGGGCAAGTTGAACATGAGGTATATTCGTTTTCTTGATATTGTTCATCATATAGGTGGGGTGGCTTACGATTTTTCTTTGTCACATGACTTATTAGGTGTTCATCCTATATTTTATATTTAGATGCTGAAGAAGTATCATCGAAATGGTGCTCATGCGGTTTCATAGGATTCGGGGATACTTGATCAAAATTTGAATTTGAAGAGGAGCTAGTAACAGTCTTGGATAAGCTATTTGAAAGTTGAGGTTGAAAGAAATTGCTTCAGTATGGGTTCAATGGAAGCATCATCAAATTCAGGAGGCTACTTAGAAGTACGACTCAAATAAGTTGATCACATATCTCCATTTTTTTAAGCTTTCAGTCACTATTACCATTCGAGATCGAACGTTTGTTTCAGTGGTAGATAATGTAACGACCTTCTAGGTCAATTTGAAAACTAGAACTATTTTGACTCTTTTCCTTAAAATTTTGAATGGAAATTTTTAGACTATTTATTTAATTACTATTATCTGATTGGTGGTTAATGGGTCAACTCGTTAAATTAATTAATATTTTATTACCCTTAGGTCATATTAGTGATAATAGGTTAGTGGGATTGTCACGTTTGAAAGGTTCTTATTTTAGAAAATAAAAAAGGTGAAGGCGGCGACCGACGAGAAGAAAAAATAATAACATTGCTCAGGTGAATGCAACAAATTTTCCTTCTTTTCAATTATACATATTAATTAAATTAAAGTATGTTGTCAGAATGCAGTAGGTTGTTGTTATTATTATTATATTATTATATTAGGAGTTAATTTTACAGTGGAAGAACATTTGCAATTGTTTGAAATTTCTTATTACAGAATGAAAACTTATGTTTTTAAGAATTAATTTGTATAAACCTAAATGAGGCATTTAATGCCCATTAATGGTTCATCATTTTTAAGGGTGGTCATTTGATCGATGGTAAAAAAAAATTAATATGCAGAAGTTCATGTTGCCAACAATTTGCTGCTAGAAATAATTCGACGTTCTGGGATTTTGTGTTAGCACATGGGTTGAAAATTGGACTATTTCAATTATTATTAGTACAGTGCAATTCAAGTTTATTTTTTTTCTATATTGAAATATATAACTAATTATTAGGTGTATATTGTATGATTAGCACAAAATTTAAGATGCTTGGAGGGGTTGAGGTATAATCCTAGGCTTGAAATTCAGCAAAATATAATTCTTGATATATAAATTATACCAAGATTAGGAGCTTGGTTAGAGATATGAGTGAGTTTCTGGCTCTAGGATAGACATATAATATTATTGGTGTCTACGAACTCGTGCGCTTATAATTATTGTATAATTGGTAGATTGAGAACGTTTTGAAGCTTTACGAAAGGGAAAAGACAAATCTTGAGGATTGTAACACATGTTCGGCATTCCAGGTATGTTAAGACTTTTCAGACTTATTGAAGGACGTTTTCCTAATTAAAGACTAAAATGAAACAGACAATGGATAAGGGTGAAAGATGGGGGGGTCCCATACCAATGGTGTGACGGGCATTGGTATGAGTACCAGTGTTATCAAGGAGAAGCTATTACTATGGAATGTGGATTGTAATTTGAGAATGCCAAAGCATATGGGCATTGGCTGATATATTATTGACTTGAATTCCTTGTGTGATTTTGTTTTCTTTATTACACTCGTATAGTTGTAATAATTGAGGTGGTTATGTATTATGTTGATATTTGACTGATTGAGGTGCATCATCCCCTTATTTGAATATTATGCACATGCATTGACATGAGATTGAGTATAAGTTGGGCACGTGGAGATCGTCCGTGCTGGGGATGGTGAGATGTAAAGATTATAATTTGGGCATGTGGAGATCGTACGTGCGGAAATTATTTGATTTTATGATAGTGCGTTGAGATCGTCCGCACAGACACATGGAGATCGTCCGTGTCGGTATATGGAACTCGCGAGTCCCCGATGGGTTATTAACTCTCGATGCATTCCCAAGGAATTTCATGGTATTCTGAGACATATCATTTCATGGTATCATATTGCATTGAATCTCATGACATCCTTCATTCATGATGCTTATGTGTTTTATTTGGTGGTTGAAAGTTACTTGATGTTTGATTACCTCTATTATGAAACTTGACTGGTAAGTGTAATATAAACTTGTATAATTAAAGAATTGATTTTTCTTATATAAACTCCCGTCACTACTTTTTCATTGTCTGTCAATGAGATATATTGGGTACACGTGGTTTCGTACTCATACTACACTTGTTACACTATTTTGTGATACAGATTGGATTTCAAATTTTGGGTACGTTCTTGGATCTTTGAATATGAGTTTGGATTGTCATGGAGTTGTGGTGTACTGTTTGGGATATTCTGCGGCCCACACCTTCAATCTACCTCTATTTATTAGGTTATTTTGATATTCTGATAGGATATTTCTTATGTTTAAATTTTTATATTAGCTTGGACTTGTATCCTATTGTAGAAGCTCTTGTACTTATAATACTAAATCTTGGGGTAGTAGTTTAGTTTCTGCATTTTATACTTGTAAATGACTTAGTGATTGAATAGTATATCTTTCCTTATCTTTCTACTTAAAATATTGAATTGAATTGGTAAAAGTATTGGGTTGGCTTACCTATCGATTGCGAACATAGGTGCCATCACGACTTGTGATTTTGGATCGTGACAATTAAATTATACCATATATAATACATGTATTATTTATTTTAATGTAGTCTACCAAACGACCCCTAAACAAGTTAGCATTGGAGAAAGAGACAAATCTCCCGGACATGGAAATGCATCATGGTGGATGGGAAGACACCAAAGATGAGATGAGATGAATTGTGAACAAAGACACCAGGGTTCATTTCTTCAGAAATGGATACCTCACCATGAAACCATAAGAAGCATGATACAGGGACCCCTTAATCAGGGGGAGCAAGACATTCTGCTCAAGGACTTCACCAATAATGGAAGCTGGGATTTGAACAACATTTCCCTCCAGCTCACTGAGCATACCAAAGCATGCATTGAGGTTATCAATATCACCCCAAATAGCCTCCAAAAGGATCGACCCATCTTGGGTCTGTCCAACGATGGTAAATTCAGCACTAGTAGTGCCTACAAGTACATTCAATCCAAAACCTCCGAGATTAATGCAATCAGGGAGGGAAAAGTTTTGATTGGATCTGGAAAATGCAATGCCCAAATAAATTGAAAAATTGTATTTGCTGCTACACCACCATACACTTCCATCCTCTCACTACCTTCATCACATTGGGCTGAAAATTCAACCAAATTGCTACACAGGTGACCATCCCAAAGAGGATGTAGAACACATCTTCTTCAAATTCCCCCAGGCCAAGGACTCCCGGGATGCAATCCTTGAGAAAAACACCTCCATCCATAAGTAAGATAGAGGTCTACTCTTCCTGGGCACCATGCAAAACATATGGCACTTTACCGGCACTAAGCTTTACAATTTCAATCTTTGCTGGGATTGTCTCCTACCCCACTGCTTCTGAGCTATTTGGCTTCAAAGAAACACTAATCTTTACAACATGAATTAGAAAGGTATCTCTTCTGCCAATGTGATTCATCAGGCCAATGAATACAAACATATCATAAGGACCAACACCAAAGTTTCATGAAGCCACAACACTATCCAAGTCAAATGGGAGCCCCCGACCACAGGGAAATTTAAGCTAAACACAGAGCCCAGGGCAGGGAGGCATAGGCGGAGTAATTAAAAACCATAATGGAGACTGGGTAGTAGGTCTCGCCATCAGGGAAGCACATGTTGACCCAATTTTAGCTGAAATTAGAGCTCCTAAACAGGGTCTCTTCATGGCCTTTACCATAACGTATCCCCTGATCATCAACACCGACTCTTCCCAACTAATTGCATACCTTGAGCATGATAACCATTACTACTCTAACTTGACTCTTGAATGCAGGTCACTAATGGAGAAACTAGAGCAACAGCACTGCAACACATTATCAGGGAGAAAAACCAAGTGACCGACAAGCATAGCAAGGATGGACACAAGTGCACAACTTCACGCCAACCTACTTTTTGGACAAGCCCGCCCCCTTTTCTGACAAAACTTGTGTGGGCAGGCATCCTGGGAACTACCTACCCAAGAAAACAGTCTTCTTAACAAACTATGTAATCAGCCAAAGTTGGGCCAAACTTCAAATTGAAATTGTAATGACCAAAAGTACACCCTAGTCATTACCGGCGTCGTCATTCTCGAAGAGGACTAAGACAAGCCTTTTAGCCTTCTCCATAGCATATTATAGGTCAAAACGCGGAAAAATTAAAAGTTTTACTTATATAACGATGAGATTTACAGACCTCTACATAGGAAGCATACATAGGTTTCTCACATATACAACATAACAACATATAGGAATTTAGTCTAAATCTTTGTCTCATATCAACCATCTAAACGAAGTCAAACAATTCAGGCAAATCCCTTACACAATTTCATAATTTCCACATAGGGCTTACATCAATATCTTCAACAATAAGTAAAAAATGAATGTCTAATAGACAATATAAGTACTACTAAGATAGAGTGTGTGGTAGCATCCTCAAACTAGAGGGCATACCAAAACTTGGAGAGTCTAGTCCAAGCCTTCTTTCTTTAGCCTCAATGATACCTCAACGATCCGAACCTACAATGTTTGGAAAAAAGGGAAGAGATATGGGTTAGTACAAAACACATGTACTAAGTATGGTCCCTATGCATAAAAATCGTCAATGCATGAGAAAACACACAATTTAGTCAAAACCATGCACAATAACCAACAATTCAATATACACATATAAGAACATCCTAATCATATCAACATACAAGTAACTCAAATAACGCTTGTGCAATGCCATGAATAAAGCCCCATAACCCTATCCAAAGCTAAGTATCACATTAAGCAACCCATTTCATATTTACAACATATTCTCATATATATATAACATGCTTCATATATCAATACTAGTCATAGATTATCAACATACTTATAATCATAATCATAATAATAATAATAATAATAATCATAAAAGAACACTACTAGAATCATCCTGTAGGACCCCATGTTGCAATGAGTGAGAGAAGTCCCATACCCTCCCTTACCCTATGTAGAAGCCTTCAAGACAACCCTAATAAGAGTTCACATACTTAACTTATTCATTTACTTTTATGTTAGGTAAAGAAGTTAAATAACCGACATGAGACCTTGTGAGCTACATGGAATTCAGTGTTCTACTCCCACACCGAAAAGAGAGGGTTAACACTTGCCTAAGGTGTAACTATTTGTACATAGCTATATATGTGGATCCACTAAGCTAGAGTCCTATGTGGAAACATAGTTAAGGGTCAAGGAGATTGTAGAAACCTTGACTTACTGACGTGGGGGTTTCCATCTCATGAGATAACACATAATTCGAGAATCCGGACTTACTAACGTGAGACCTCTATCTCATTTACATGCCCTTTCGGTGCTAAGCAATTATTCCCTTTATTAATCATCTTATGACATCATATATGTTCACATTGGTCTCTTCTAGACCCTTACGTAAACATCCTATCATAATAGCTCATAGGTGATCACAAGTGAGAACTATCCTTTCACTTTAGATACATTATCATAATAATGAGAAACTACATTCAATCATATAATAATCATATCATAACATAATTACATACTTCATAGGCAATTTATAAATCTAGGGTTAGGGATGGGGATTCTTATCACCAACATCACAACAACACAATTAGCTATATCATCACTATCACATAAGTAGATTTCACCTTGCATAATTGAGATCAAAGGAGAATCAAGATCATACCTCATTGCCCTTCTTGGGACTTCATACTTCAATACCCAAGAACTCACAACCAACATATGAAATAGGGCAATTATGAAGTATTAACATAACTAAAATCAAAGTAAATAAGTAACATGTTCATCACCCTCATCAATTCACTTTAATCAATTCAAGAAGTTAGGGATTTGGGGGAAATACATGGGTCAAGGGAAAACTCATAGGAATTCATCAGTTAACCATTAATTCACACTTAAACAACATTAATTCATCATAATTCATCACAATTGATTCATAATTTTATTTTAGAAAGAAGACCCATGTGAGGTGAAAAACCCTTATTTTGGGGGATTTAGAAATCATCTTTTGAAGGACCTCTTGGTGAAAGGATTCCCAAGAGTGAAAGAAACAATACCTTATATATGAGAATGCCACGAAATTGGGTTGAAAAACTTGAAGGCTTATCTTCTTCTTGGAGCTCTAATGGTCTTCAATGGAGGTTTGGAGGAAGAGAGAATTTGGGAGAGAGATTTTTGAGTTTAGCTTTTGGACTTGATTTGAGTGATAACAATTGAACTAAAACTGACCCTAATACATTAGATAGTCACCCATTAAATTAACCAAAATACCCCTCACTTAAATGGGCTTATTTGTAAAATTAAAACACCCAAAATACGACCTTTTTACGAATCTGAAAGTAGGTGCGCGTCACGAGGCTATTTCCCTATTTTATTTTGGAATTTTGAGTTGAGGCAGTAGTGTCCGTGTCATTCCCGCGTCGCGAGGCCATCTCTGAATCTCCACGTGATGGCTGCGCGTCGCGCAGCAGCCACTAGAAACCTGCCTGAGCGCAGCTGCCTTGGCAGCTTGGTCGCCCAAGTTCGGATCCTCCCCAAGGACCCCTTCCGGTGGTCCTTGGGGTGTCGTAACTGTACATTTTGACCCTCTATACTACACTCTACCTATTCAAAGTCTTTTTACAAGTTTTGGACTGCATATGACCTACCGAAACCTTCACCAAACATAGGGACGTCAACTAGTTCAATTTCGCTTAGTTTTGGGACGTTAAGGTTTTTCTTTAATTCTATGGCTTCAATACTTCTCAAATAAGTTATTTAGACTTATTTAGGTCTAATATCATCATTTTTCAACATATAAGGCTCTATTATAGGTCATGGAATTTACGGGGTGTTACAATATCCCCCCTTAGGAACATTCGTCCCCGAATGACACCTTTAACCTTCTATTGGGAAAAAGAAAAAAGACTCAAGACTAGCAGCCAACCAACAACCAATATCATAATGAGTCACAGATCATTGGAGGAAATCTCAACTCCTTTCAACATATAGACATAGCATCAACAAATATGAACTTAATCTACAACATATCATAACACTAGCTCAACTTTTCATATCACATAAGCAGGTACTACCTTATCCATTTCAATTATGAGCTCAATATGAACATTAAGAGTTGACGTACTGATTTCTTACCAACACATCATCAAAACATTCCCAAAACAATTCTCATGAAGCAACATAGCCCACTACATATTTAAATGCAAGTTAATCATGAGAGTTATATTTCACAAAAAACTCAATTTAGGCATGAATTTCTACAAGAATATGCACATACTAGATAAACATGATAAGTTCAACATTTTTCATATAACTCATTTAAGAGGAAAGCTACTAACCTTAACTTTTGATAGGAGTAGGGGGAAAGACATGAGGATAGCGGGTCTTCATGTTGGCCTCGGCCTCCCATGTTTCACCCTCAACAAGGTGATTCCTCCATAGCACTTTTAAGGAGGCAACCCCCTTATTCCTCAATTTATTAATTTGACGATCCAAGATCTCAACCGGGACCTCTTGATAAGAAAGGTCCTCTTTTACCCCTAAGACTTCTAGAGGAAGAATGGAAACCGGATCACCTATACACTTTTTAAGCATAGAAACATGGAATACCGGATGAATCATGGCCAACTCATTGGCAACTTCAACTCATAGTTAACACTCCTAACCCTCTTAAAAAATTCATACGGCCCCACATAACGGGGGCTAAGTTTCCCCTTCTTTCCAAAACTCGTCACCCAATTCATGGGTGAAATTTTCAAATAGACCCAATCTCCTACTTTGAATTCAAGGTCCCTCTTTCTACTGTCGGCATAAGACTTTTGTCGACTAAAAGCCATTTTGAACCTCTCCCTTATGAGTCAAACCTTCTCAGTGGCCTCATACACTAATTCGGGACCAAGAAGAGTAAACTCAGCCACTTCAAACCATCCAATCGGGGACCGGAACCTTCTACCATAAAATGCTTCAAAAGGTGCCATACCGATACTTGCATGGTAGCTATTGTTGTAGGAGAATTCGATTAAGGGTAGATGATCATCCCAATTTCCCTTGAAATAAATCACGCAAGAGAGTTTGGATAGTGCTCTCCGCTTGTCCATCCATTTGAGGGTGGAAAGCGGTGCTAAGCTTTACTTGTGTACGAAGTCTACTTTGAAAAGATCTCCAAAAGTATGAAGTGAATTGGGATACTTTATCCGAAATGATCGACAATGGGGCCCATGTAACTTCACAATCTCCCTAACATACAATTTAGCATATTCCTCCACCGAGTAAGAAACCTTTACGGGAAGGAAATGGGTTGACTTGGTCAACCTATCCACTATGACCCAAATGGTGTCTTGTTGTCGACGTGTTTGAGGCAAACCTACCACAAAGTCCATGTTGACATTTCCCACTTCCAAGTGGGAATATCAATATCTTGGGTTAGGCCACCCGGGCCTTGATGCTCGGCTTTGACTTGTTGGCAATTTGGGCACCTCGACACTAACTTAGCTACCTCCTTTTTCATTCCATTCCACCAATAGATATCACGCAAGTCATGATACATCTTGGTGGCCCCCGCCCATGGATGGAGTATCGGGATCCATGAGCCTCATCCATGATTTTCTCCCTTAAACCATCCACATCCGGCACACATAACCTCCGTTGGTACCTAAGTACCCCATCCTCCCCTTGGGAGAAAGATTCATTATTCTTGTTAAGGACCGACTCTTTCAAATTTATCAATAGGGGATCAAGATGTTCTTAGACTTCACATCCACCACTAAAGACGACTCAGATTTATGACGAACCATAAAACCACCCTTCGACGATTCTTCTAGTCGAACACCCAAATGGTCCAACCTATGAACATCCTTGACTAGTTCCTTTTTGTCATCATTAGCATGAGACACCCTACCCATAGACACTTGACTCAAAGCATTCGCCACAACATTAGCTTTTCCGGGATGGTAATGGACACTCATGTCATAATTCTTTGAAAGCTCTAACCATCTCCTTTGGCGTAGATTCAAGTCTTTTTGGGTGAATACATATTGGAGACTTTTGTGATCGGTGAATACATCCACATGCACCCCATAAAGATAGTGTCTCCAAATTTTCAAAGCATATACCACGGCCGCAAGCTTAAGGTCATGAATTAGATAATTCTTCTCATGTGGCTTGAGTTTTCTAGAGGTGTACGCTATGATTTTGCCATGTTGCATGAGCACACATCCTAGACCCACTCAAGAGGCATCACAATAAATCACAAAGCCTTCGGTACCCTTCGATAAGGTCAATACCGGAGCGGAGGTGAGTTTATCTTTCAATAATTGGAAACTCTTTTCACACGATTCCCACCATTCAAATTTGGACTTCTTATGGGTTAAGGCCGTTAATAGAGATGAGATAGACGAAAATCCCTCAACAAACCTAATGTATTAACCGGCCAACCCTAGAAAACTTCGGATGTCAGTAGGACTCAAAGGTCTCGGCCAACTTTTGACCACTTCCGTCTTCCTTAGATCAACCTCTACCCCTTCACTAGAGACAATGTACCCAAGAAATGCAACTGTCCTCAACCAAAACTCACACTTGTTAAACTTAGAAAAAAGTTGGTTATCCTTGAGGACTTGCAAAACTATCCTTAAATGTCTCATATGATCATTTTCACTCCTAGAGTATATCAAAACGTCGTCAATGAAGACAATCACAAACAAATAAAGATACTTTCTAAAAACTTGATTTGTAAGGTCCATGAATGCCTCCGGGGCATTTGTTAGACCAAATGACATCACTAGGAATTCAAAGTGACCATATCTTATTTCGGAATGCCATTTTCAGAATATCAACCTCCCTCACTCTAAGTTGATGATAACCCGACCTTAAGTCAATCTTTGAAAAGTAACTCGCTCATTGGAGTTGATCAAATAAGTCATCAATCCTAGAGAGCGGTTACTTATTTTTTTTAGTGACTTTGTTCAATTGACGATAATCGATACGTATTCTCAAGGACCCATCCTTCTTCTTCACAAACAATACCGAGGCACTCCATGGATATATTCTTGGTTGAATAAAACCCTTATCTAGCAAATCTTTGAGTTGAGCCTTTAGTTCTTTCAACTCGGCTGGGGTCATCCGATAAGGAGGGATTGAAATAGGTTATGTATCCGGCAATTAGTCTATGCCGAAGTCAATGTCCCGTTCTGGAGGAATTCTGAGAATATCATCGGGAAAGACATCCGGAAATTCCCTCACTACGGGTACCGACTCTATGGGAGGGACTTCGGATTCAAGATCCCTAACTCTCACTATGTGGTAGGGACAACCCTTTGCAATCAATTTGAAAGCTTTTAGACATGAGATGATCTTACCCCTAGGATTTGAGTTTCCCCCCTTCCACTCAAAAATGGGTTCATTTGGAAATTGAAATTTGACTACCCTTGTCCTACAATCAATAAAGGCAAAGCAAGCATGCAACCAATCCATTCCCAATATGACATCAAAATCAAGCATATCAAGTTCTATCAAGTCAACTAGTGTAAATCTATTGGGCAAGGAAAATGGACAACCTCTATAGACTCTATTAACCACCACGGAGTCACCCACCGGGGTAGAAACCGAAAAAGGTTCGTCTAATATGTCAGGTAGTATATCAAACTTCATGGCTACAAGAGGATTCACAAATGACAATGTAGCTCCCGGATCCAACAAAGCATATACATCAAAGAAAAATAATTTTAACATACCGGTGACCACGTCCGGTGAGCTCTCTTGATCACTTCGGGATTGGAGAGCATAGAAGCGATTCTTCTTAAGAGCATCCGGGTTTGGGGCACTTGCTTGATCTTGAGCATTCTCCCTTCCTTGAGACTTCATCATAGGCAATCTCTCTTCATGTGACCACTCTTGCCACAACAATAGCAATTACCCTTTCCAACTAGGCACTTACCATCATGTCTCTTATCACATTTTGCACAAAGAGGCTTCTCAACATAAGATCTTGCACCTTTAACCTCTTGGGGCTTGGGAGTAGGCACCTTACTATTGTTGACCCTTGGAGCATTAGAAGAGCCTTGATTGGAAAATATCTTCTTGAAGCTTGGTTTGTCTTGAACCCCAAACCTAGTCTTAGAAGAATTCTCATCTTCATTTCTCACCTTATTCAACTCTCTACCAACTTCTTAACCTTTTGTTCCTCAATTTGCTCGGCATGAACCATGAGAGAGATTTCCATGCTAGGAATCAACATAGCCTACCTACATTCATTAACCACAAGAACGGATATCCCCATAACAAATTTGTTCAACTTGGCCCTAGAATCTGCAACCATAGTAGGAGCATGCTTTGATAGTTGAGTGAAGTTGAGGCTATACTCCTTCACGCTCATACCCCCTTGACGAAGGTTGATGAGTTCTTGAATTTTCCTCTCCCTTAGTTCCAAGGGAAAGAACCTATCAAGGAAAGCCATTTTGAAATCTCCCCAAGTAATCCGACCTTCTATAACCGGCCTCTCATCCTTCCATTACTCATACCACACTTGAGCCATGTCTTTGAGTTGGTAGGCGTCTAGTTTCGCCTTTTCTTGAGAACAAACACCCATAGCATCAAGAACTTTGAACACCTCATCAATGAACCATTGTGGGTCTTCTTCCACCTTAGAACCATAGAACGTAGGGGGATTCGTCCTTGTGAAATCCCTAATCCTTAAAGCGGTAGTGTTAGCATTGGGGTTCACTTTCACCCTTGAATCCCTAGCAACTTGGGTAGACAACACTTGAGTCAATCTATGAATAGCCGACCTTATCTCAACATTAGACATAGCCCATTCTTCAATAGGAACTTTAGGGTTTTGAGGAGCTTGAGAAGGAACCACCTCATTCAAATTCTCCTCTCCGACCCTTCGAGCATTGTTCCTTCTTGTATTCAAAGCCTATAAGCATATTAAAAGGATTAGAAGAAAGGACTAGATAGAGTTAAGACTCTTAGGAACGACTAAGGAATAACAAGAGAGTGAGAGTTCCTAAGCATCACATAGTCCCTCATTCATAAGTGTGGCGCTCTTCACAATTATGAATAAAATCCTACATAGACGTGGTTTAGTGAGACATCGTTCCTAAGAATACTTAACCTCATGCTCTGATACCAAGTTTGTAACAACCCAAAGTACACCCTAGTCGTGACCGGCATCGTCGTCCTCGAAGAGGACTAAGATAATCCTCTTAACCTTCGTCTTACCATATCAAAGGTCAAAAACGCGGAAAAATTAAAACTTTTACTTATATAGCGATGAGGTTTACATAGACCTCTACATATGAAGCATACATATGATTCTCACATACACAACATAACAAGATATAGGAATTTAGTCTAAATCTTTGTCTCATATCAACAATCTAAATGAAGTCAAACAATCCGGGCAAATCCCTTACACAATTTCATAATGGCCACATACAACTTACATCAATATCTTCAACAATAAGAAAGAAATGAATGTCGATTAGACAGTACAAGTACTACTAAGATAGAGTGTGTTGTAGCATCCTCAAACTAGAGGGCATACCAAAACTTGGAGAGTCTAGTACAAGCCTTCTTTCTTTAGCCTCAATGATACCTCAATGGCCCGAACCTACAATTTTTGGGAAGAAGGGAAGAGATATGGGATAGTACAAAACACATGTACTAAGTATGGTCCCTATGCATAAAAATTGTCAATGCATGCGAAAAGGAACAATTTAGTCAAAACCATGCACAATTACCAACAATTCAATATACACATATAAGGAACATCCTAATAATATCAACATACAAGTAACTCAAGCAACACTTGTGCAATGCCAAGAATAAAGCCCCATAACCATATCCAAATCCAAAGCTAAGTATCACATTAAGCAACCCATTTCATGTTTTGCAACATATTCTCATATATATAACATGCATCATATATCAATACTAGTCATAGCTTATAAACATAATCATAATTATAATCATAATCATAAAAGAACACTACTAGAATCATCCTATAGGACCCCACATGTGCAATGAGTAAGAGAAGTCCCATACCCTCCCTTACCCTATGTAGAAGCCTTCAAGACAACCCTAATAAGAGTTCAGATACTTAACTTATTCATTTACTTTTATGTTACGGAAAAAAGTGCAATAACCGACATGAGACCATGTGAGCTACATGGAATTCGGTGTTCTACTCCCACACCTAAAAGAGAGGGTTAACACTTGCCTAAGGTGTAACCATTTGTACGTAGCTATATAGGTGGATCCACTAAGCTAGAGTCCTATGTGGGCACATAGTTAAAGGTCAAGGAGATTGTTTATAGAAACCTTGACTTACTAACGTTGGGGTTTCCATATCATGAGACAACACATAATTCGGGAATCCGGACTTACTAAAGTGAGGAACCCATGTGGGAGGCCGTACTTACTAACGTGAGACCTCCATCTCATATACATGCCCTTTCGATTCTAAGCAATTATTCCCTTTAGTAATCATCTTATGACATCATACAAGTTCACATTGGTCTCTTCTATACCCTTATGTAAACATCCTATCATAATAGCTCATAGGTGATCACAAGTGAGAACTATCCTTTCACTTTAGATACATTATCATAATAATGAGAAACTACAGTCAATCATATAATAATCATATCATAACATAATTACATACTTCATAGCCAATTTATACTTCTAGGGTTAGGGATGAGGGATTCTTATCACCAACATCACAACAACATAATTAGTTATATCATCACTATCACATAAGTAGATTTCACCTTGCATAATTGAGATCAAAGGAGAATCAAGATCATACCTCATTGCCCTTCTTGGGACTTCATACTTCAATACCCAAGAACTCACAACCAACATATGAAATAGGTAAATTATGAAGTATTAACATAACCAAAATCAAAGTAAATAAGTAACATGTTCATCACCCTCATCAATTCACCTTAATCAATCCAAGAAATTAGGAATTTGGGGGAAAGACATGGGTCAAGGGAAAACTCATAGGAATTCATCAATTAACCATTAATTAACACTTAAACAACATTAATTCATCATAATTCATCACAATTGATTCATAATTTTGTTTTAGAAAGAAGACCCATGTGAGGAGAAAAACCCTTGTTTTTGGGGATTTAGAAATCATCTTTTGAAGGACCTCTTGGGGAAAGAATTACTAAGAGTGAAAGAAACCATACTTTATAGATGAGAAAACCACAAAAATGGGTTGAAAACTTGAAGGCTTGATCTTCTTCTTGGAGCTTTAATGGTCTTCAACGGAGGTTTGGAGGAAGAGAGAATTTGGGAGAGAGCGATTTTTTAGTTTAACTTTTAGGACTGGATTTGAGTGATAAACATTGACCTAAAACTAACCCTAAGACATTATATAGTCACCCATTAAATTACCCAAAACACCCCTCACTTAAATGGGTTTATTTGTGAAGTCAAAACACTTAAAATACGACTTTTTATGAATCTGGGAAGTAGGTGCGCGTCGCGAGGCTATTTCCCCATTTTATTTTCGAATTTTGAGTTGAGGCAGTAGGGTCCGTGTCAGTTCCGCGTCGTGGGGCGAACTCCAGATCTCCTTGTGATGGCTCTGCGTCGTGCAGCAGCCACCAGAAACCTGCCTGCGTGCAGCTGCCTTGGGAGCTTGCTCGCCCAAGTTCGGGTCCTCCCTAAGGACCCCTTCCGATGGTCCTTGGGGTGTCGTAACTGTACGTTTTGACCCTCTATACTACACTCTACCTATTCAAAGTCTTTTTTATAAGTTTTGGACTTCATATGACCCTCCGAAACTTTCTCTAAACATAGGGACGTCAACTAGTTCAATTTCGCTTAGTTTTGGAACGTTAAGGTCTTTCTTTAATGCTATGTATCCAATACTTCTCAAACAAGTTATTTACACTTATTTATGTCTAATATCATCATTTTTCAATATATAAGGATCTGGTATATGTCATGGAATTTACGGGGTGTTACCAAAATGCCTTAGGCAACACTCTTGTATCTCTCTAATTTTAATATAATATGAAACATCCTTTAGATAAAAAAAAAGAATGTCTATTATATGGACTCCTTTAAGGGAGTAGTAAGAATCCTACTTAGGGACCAAGTTAGGTTTTTCCTATGAATAAATGGGTTTTTCTTCATTGTAAATTAGATATGTGGATCCCTAAATATCATTCAATAAAAAAAAGAAGTCTTGTCTCTTCTCCCTACTTTGTTCTTATTCTAAATTTATATTGTTTCATAACATGTTATCAGCACGACTGTTCTATCCATAAAGAACTATGGTAGAAGAAGAGTAAAGAAGATATGTCAACCCACAAAAAAAGTTCAAAAGAGATCTTGCATGAGTTATGCAATAAGGTTGCCAAACCTTTCCGTAAGATATGATATATCTTTACTTTGTAAGATATAACTATTTTTGTGATACACATATTCAAGTTCACAAGTTGGTGCAGAATTTTCCAAGAGGAATTATAAAACAAAAAACAAATGAATATGATGCAGTTCACAATTTTAACCATTGAATTTTAATAATAAAACGTTCTACATTGACAGAACTATTGTATCAATGATATCTTTTTTGCTGAAATATTAATATATTAGTTAAGCGGATATATGAACTGGTGATATTAATTATGGTTACGAATTAATTGACAAACTGGAGCATAGTGAAATAATATATATTAACAATTTATATATATATATTTACAAGTGTCACTTAATGGATTGAGTATTATGTTTTCAAAAGTAAAAGTTTGTTGGTTGCTTAGTATTTCAAAAGCTTAAGGGTAACTTTTATTGCACCTTCTCTATTATGTCAATGGTTTAGGGTAAGATGATGGATTTATGTCTAATCGCACCAAGACGCCAAGATGAAGGATTTAGGTTCAAGTCCCGGTGAACCATGATGATGAGATGTTGGGTTTAAATTCCATCGATTTATGACCTAAAACGCCTTTACATGGGTAAGACATTATGTTTAAGTCATAATGTACCATATTGATAATTTGTTGACTATTAAAGCAAACAACATGCTTTTGATTAAAAATAATCATAAAATTTATACTATTGAAATCACTCCATTCCAGAAAATAAATGTGATTGTCGTGCATATTAAGTGTGAAAGGTGAAGAAGAAGAAGCCCCCCCCCCCCCCCCCCCCCCCAAAATCCATAACCAACTTTCACCCAAATCCATAACCAACTTTCCCCCAAATAAATTCTCTCTAGAATACTAAGGAAGAAGAAGAAAAAAAGGTGAAGTTAGGATTGAAGAACCAAGCTGTGCTCCTCAAATTCATGGTGAATCTAAAATAAGGTATGGTAGCTCTTAATCTTTAGGTAGCCTTCACCCATAGAGCATCTCCAAAAAAAACCAATTTCAAAACTAGAAAACTCAAAAGTTAGGGTTTGACTTCAATCTCGTGAATTCCTTTAAAATTTATTTTATATGATTGAATCATGTTTGTTTATGGATGTATTGATGATTTTATACGATTTTAAGTTCAATTCCTCAAGATTCCATGAATTACCCTAATTTCCCAAATTAAATCTCAAAGTATGGGCGTTGATTGATGCAAGTAAAAAGTTATAGAATCATGAATGTAATGAATTGATTACTTGAATTATGTAATAATTGAGGAATTTCAATGGTTTTGTTGTTGAATTTCCCGCAGGAACCCATGAAACCCCCATATCCCTAATATATGACTTTGTGATATGGGTGAATTGTAGTGAGATGAATATTATGTGTTGATGTTGTATTAATTGAGTTATTTGAATCATTTTATCTTCCATGTTTAATGTAGTAACCCTATATGTGATTGGTTGAATGTGATCCTTGATCCAAGAGGGGCAGAATATGAGAATTATGCCTAATTGTGGGCTTCAAGTGTATACTTTATGAACAAGATTAGAATATAATTGTGGTATTGTTGAAAGTTCATTCTTACATAAACACTTATGCATGATTATTCCATGATTATTGACTATGTTATTGTGTAAATTGAAAGGTTGTTCTCCTAAACACTTAACAAACATGATGTGAAATGTTTTCTCAAATAATGAAGATTCTAAGGTTGCAAGGACATTCTCACCTAATTTAATTTAACATGAACATGTGAACATGGACTGTGAAAGGTTATTCTCACACATGATCTAATGATCTATCCTAATGAAATAAGGCATGATTTAATATGTGCTCCATGGGAATTATGCTTAGCACCAAGTGGATATTTAATATGAGATGAAAGAATTCTATCTCATTGAGTTGGGCTTTCAAATGGGTTCCTTCTATGCAGTGAGTACGGGTTCCCAAAACATGTATCTCATGAGATGGAGACCTTTTACCGTAGTTGAGTCCGAATTTCAAGTAGCAATCTTCATATCTCATAACTATGTTGTCACGTAGGTTATTTGGCTATTGGGTTCACCTAAAAGCTGATACATTTTAGTTCTACCTTAGGCAAGTATGACAACTCTTTTCGGTGTGGGGCATGGCACCAGATTCCATGTAAGCTCACATGGTCTACGTTGGTTAAGGCTAATTTCCACAAGGTCAAGTCTAGGATGAACTATGGCTACTTAAGAAGTACTACTTGGGGTGGGTGAGGGTATGGGACTTCATCCATGGATTGCACAAGTACACTTTGAGAGTATATATGGTGTGCTTCTTTTATGTCATGATGGTTTGTGAAATGAAGTATTCTTAATGTGGATTGTTGCTATTAGTTGCTTCCTTTAATGGCTTCGTGAGTGAAGATTTCCTTGTCAATGAGTATTAACTGTAACGACCCGCTTGGTCGTTTTGAGAGCTAGGACCATTTTGACTTTTTCCATGAAAATCTTAAATTATTCGGTATCTACGATTATTTATTTAACGGATAATTTTTAATATTTAATTAATTGATGAGTAATGGGACATGTCTGTAATTATTTAATACTTATTCAACTTGGCCCATTTATATTAAAATAAGGTAGTAAAATTTGTCACTTTTAGTATATAATTATTTTTAAAAAAAAACAAAAACAAAAATACAAAGAATGGTAGAAACTTACCATTGCTATTGACGGCGAGAGGAAACTGCCACACTTCAAATTGATCAGGTAAACGAATAACTAAACTGTAGTCTAATTTCTACAACTAATATATATATATATATATATATATATATATAGTCTATTAGATGGCATCATAGTGTAATTAGCAAATTTGGTTTGAATAAGAAACTGAGTTTTGTTTTCAATGTTAAGCCATATATTGCTACTAGATTTTGAGGAATAATTGTGGAATTTATGTAGTTATTATATGATACAAGCATAAATCATTATTATATGTTTGTGGGGTAAGTGGTTGAATTTTTCTTTTTATATTTGATCGAGGGATGTGTAACATATTGGTGGGCAAGTGTAGCTCTTCTATTAGTTAATTAATAATTATTGCTTACAAAGTTTTGCTTCTCCGTGATTTCCAGTGATTTCCAAATATAATAAATTATATAAGAGACACTGCTAATAGAAGTTATATACGGGACATAGGTATATCCAGGTTTTGGAAGTTTAGTTCTTCATTAATGGCTTAGAATTGAAGTAGCTTGTCTTTTTCTATTTTATTATCAATCATATTATAAATCAAGTTTAGGCATATAGTAATATGGGTATCTATGAACTCTTTTTCTTACGAATATTGCATACTTGGTAATTGGAAACATTATGAAGCTTTACAAAAGGGAAAAGTCAAATCTTGAGGATTGTGACACATGTTTGGCATTCCAGGTATGTTAAGACTTCCTAGACTTCGTTGAGGAACGTTTTCTATGGATAAGGGTGAAAGATGGGAGGTCTCGTATTGATAAAGATCAAATAAGGAAAGACACAAAAAAAATAAAGGATATGTGGATTAATACTCAAGTCATTGAAATTATGGGCAACCAGGGACTAAAACTCTCACCTCCCAATTGACTTCAACAACCTAAATTTAACCCAAGGAAGAATAATCAATTGAAACAAAGAATCACAAAGGGGTAACACTTTGATTAATTAAACTCAAGAAGTTAACTAGCAATCCCAAGATTCACCCTAATTAGTCGCTAATTACTCACTATGAAGCTACTACAATTTGAGAGTCAATATTCAACATAGTCTAAGTCTTGTAAAATGATAAAAGACTAATATTTATACTAAGGAAATAAAGAAGATACTTCTTTGACAATTTTGCCCTTAATGAGGTAAGGGTCTTGTTTGGTTACCTTCTTTTGTGAATTCTTCAATTCATGAAATGGTCATTTGCACACATGACCTCTTTCCTTCTTGCTTCTCATTTTGATGTAATGTAAACACATTGTATGTCCTTCTTTGGTGACCTTCAATCTCCTCTAATGCTTTCCTTTTCATGAACATTGCTTGTAGGCCTTGGATATCCTTTGCTTGACTCCGTGTGAATGGTATTGAGGGATGAATGTCACTCATGTTAGTGTCATTCATGCTGCCCATGTTATCACGTACCAATGATGTGACAGGCATTGGTACGAGTACCAGTGTGATTAAAGGGAAAGTTTATTACCATATTATGATGTATTATAATTGAGAATGCCAAAGCATATAGATATTAGTTGATGTATTTAGTGACTTGATTTCCTGAGTGTGGATGTGTTTCTTTATTGAACCTGTATAATTGTGATAATTGAGGTGATTATATGTCATACTGACATTTGATTTATTGAGATGTTGCATCATCCACTTTGATTGATATCATATCGTGCACATGCATTGACATGAGATTGAGTATGAGTAAAGGTCTAACACGTGGAGATCGTCCATGTTGAGATCGAGTTATGATTATAATTTGGGCACGTGGAGATCGTCCGTGCGAGTGATTAGTTATGATCATAAATTGGGCACGTGGAGATCGTCCGTGCTGGGGATTATTTGATTTTATGATAGTGCATTGAGATCGTCCGCACAGACACATGGAGATCGTTCGTGTCGGTATATGGACCTCGTGAGATCGTTCGTGTCGGTATATGGACGTTAAGGTTTTTCTTTAATTCTATGGCTTCAATACTTCTCAAATAAGTTATTTAGACTTATATAGGTCTAATATCATCATTTTTCAACATATAAGGCTCTATTATAGGTCATGGAATTTACGGGGTGTTACAATATCCCCCCTTAGGAACATTCGTCCCCGAATGACACCTTTAACCTTCTATTGGGAAAAAGAAAAAAGACTCAAGACTAGCAGCCAACCAACAACCAATATCATAATGAGTCACAGATCATTGGAGGAAATCTCAACTCCTTTCAACATATAGACATAGCATCAACAAATATGAACTTAATCTACAACATATCATAACACTAGCTCAACTTTTCATATCACATAAGCAGGTACTACCTTATCCATTTCAATTATGAGCTCAATATGAACATTAAGAGTTGACGTACTGATTTCTTACCAACACATCATCAAAACATTCCCAAAACAATTCTCATGAAGCAACATAGCCCACTACATATTTAAATGCAAGTTAATCATGAGAGTTATATTTCACAAAAAACTCAATTTAGGCATGAATTTCTACAAGAATATGCACATACTAGATAAACATGATAAGTTCAACATTTTTCATATAACTCATTTAAGAGGAAAGCTACTAACCTTAACTTTTGATAGGAGTAGGGGGAAAGACATGAGGATAGCGGGTCTTCATGTTGGCCTCGGCCTCCCATGTTTCACCCTCAACAAGGTGATTCCTCCATAGCACTTTTAAGGAGGCAACCCCCTTATTCCTCAATTTATTAATTTGACGATCCAAGATCTCAACCGGGACCTCTTGATAAGAAAGGTCCTCTTTTACCCCTAAGACTTCTAGAGGAAGAATGGAAACCGGATCACCTATACACTTTTTAAGCATAGAAACATGGAATACCGGATGAATCATGGCCAACTCATTTGGCAACTTCAACTCATAGTTAACACTCCTAACCCTCTTAAAAAATTCATACGGCCCCACATAACGGGGGCTAAGTTTCCCCTTCTTTCCAAAACTCGTCACCCAATTCATGGGTGAAATTTTCAAATAGACCCAATCTCCTACTTTGAATTCAAGGTCCCTCTTTCTACTGTCGGTATAAGACTTTTGTCGACTAAAAGCCATTTTGAACCTCTCCCTTATGAGTCAAACCTTCTCAGTGGCCTCATACACTAATTCGGGACCAAGAAGAGTAAACTCAGCCACTTCAAACCATCCAATCGGGGACCGGAACCTTCTACCATAAAATGCTTCAAAAGGTGCCATACCGATACTTGCATGGTAGCTATTGTTGTAGGAGAATTCGATTAAGGGTAGATGATCATCCCAATTTCCCTTGAAATAAATCACGCAAGAGAGTTTGGATAGTGCTCTCCGCTTGTCCATCCATTTGAGGGTGGAAAGCGGTGCTAAGCTTTACTTGTGTACGAAGTCTACTTTGAAAAGATCTCCAAAAGTATGAAGTGAATTGGGATACTTTATCCGAAATGATCGACAATGGGGCCCATGTAACTTCACAATCTCCCTAACATACAATTTAGCATATTCCTCCACCGAGTAAGAAACCTTTACGGGAAGGAAATGGGTTGACTTGGTCAACCTATCCACTATGACCCAAATGGTGTCTTGTTGTCGACGTGTTTGAGGCAAACCTACCACAAAGTCCATGTTGACATTTCCCACTTCCAAGTGGGAATATCAATATCTTGGGTTAGGCCACCCGGGCCTTGATGCTCGGCTTTGACTTGTTGGCAATTTGGGCACCTCGACACTAACTTAGCTACCTCCTTTTTCATTCCATTCCACCAATAGATATCACGCAAGTCATGATACATCTTGGTGGCCCCCGCCCATGGATGGAGTATCGGGATCCATGAGCCTCATCCATGATTTTCTCCCTTAAACCATCCACATCCGGCACACATAACCTCCGTTGGTACCTAAGTACCCCATCCTCCCCTTGGGAGAAAGATTCATTATTCTTGTTAAGGACCGACTCTTTCAAATTTATCAATAGGGGATCAAGATGTTCTTAGACTTCACATCCACCACTAAAGACGACTCAGATTTATGACGAACCATAAAACCACCCTTCGACGATTCTTCTAGTCGAACACCCAAATGGTCCAACCTATGAACATCCTTGACTAGTTCCTTTTTGTCATCATTAGCATGAGACACCCTACCCATAGACACTTGACTCAAAGCATTCGCCACAACATTAGCTTTTCCGGGATGGTAATGGACACTCATGTCATAATTCTTTGAAAGCTCTAACCATCTCCTTTGGCGTAGATTCAAGTCTTTTTGGGTGAATACATATTGGAGACTTTTGTGATCGGTGAATACATCCACATGCACCCCATAAAGATAGTGTCTCCAAATTTTCAAAGCATATACCACGGCCGCAAGCTTAAGGTCATGAATTAGATAATTCTTCTCATGTGGCTTGAGTTTTCTAGAGGTGTACGCTATGATTTTGCCATGTTGCATGAGCACACATCCTAGACCCACTCAAGAGGCATCACAATAAATCACAAAGCCTTCGGTACCCTTCGATAAGGTCAATACCGGAGCGGAGGTGAGTTTATCTTTCAATAATTGGAAACTCTTTTCACACGATTCCCACCATTCAAATTTGGACTTCTTATGGGTTAAGGCCGTTAATAGAGATGAGATAGACGAAAATCCCTCAACAAACCTAATGTATTAACCGGCCAACCCTAGATAACTTCGGATGTCAGTAGGACTCAAAGGTCTCGGCCAACTTTTGACCACTTCCGTCTTCCTTAGATCAACCTCTACCCCTTCACTAGAGACAATGTACCCAAGAAATGCAACTGTCCTCAACCAAAACTCACACTTGTTAAACTTAGAAAAAAGTTGGTTATCCTTGAGGACTTGCAAAACTATCCTTAAATGTCTCATATGATCATTTTCACTCCTAGAGTATATCAAAACGTCGTCAATGAAGACAATCACAAACAAATAAAGATACTTTCTAAAAACTTGATTCGTAAGGTCTATGAATGCCTCCGGGGCATTTGTTAGACCAAATGACATCACTAGGAATTCAAAGTGACCATATCTTATTTCGGAATGCCGTTTTCAGAATATCAACCTCCCTCACTCTAAGTTGATGATAACCCGACCTCAAGTCAATCTTTGAAAAGTAACTCGCTCCTTGGAGTTGATCAAATAAGTCATCAATCCTAGAGAGCGGTTACTTATTTTTTTTAGTGACTTTGTTCAATTGACGATAATCGATACATATTCTCAAGGACCCATCCTTCTTCTTCACAAACAATACCGAGGCACTCCATGGATATATTCTTGGTTGAATAAAACCCTTATCTAGCAAATCTTTGAGTTGAGCCTTTAGTTCTTTCAACTCGGCTGGGGTCATCCGATAAGGAGGGATTGAAATAGGTTATGTATCCGGCAATTAGTCTATGCCGAAGTCAATGTCCCGTTCTGGAGGAATTCTGAGAATATCATCGGGAAAGACATCCGGAAATTCCCTCACTACGGGTACCGACTCTATGGGAGGGACTTCGGATTCAAGATCCCTAACTCTCACTATGTGGTAGGGACAACCCTTTGCAATCAATTTGAAAGCTTTTAGACATGAGATGATCTTACCCCTAGGATTTGAGTTTCCCCCCTTCCACTCAAAAATGGGTTCATTTGGAAATTGAAATTTGACTACCCTTGTTCTACAATCAATAAAGGCAAAGCAAGCATGCAACCAATCCATTCCCAATATGACATCAAAATCAAGCATATCAAGTTCTATCAAGTCAACTAGTGTAAATCTATTGGGCAAGGAAAATGGACAACCTCTATAGACTCTATTAACCACCACGGAGTCACCCATCGGGGTAGAAACCGAAAAAGGTTCGTCTAATATGTCAGGTAGTATATCAAACTTCATGGCTACAAGAGGGGTCACAAATGACAATGTAGCTCCCGGATCCAACAAAGCATATACATCAAAGGAAAATAATTTTAACATACCGGTGACCACGTCCGGTGAGCTCTCTTGATCACTTCGGGATTGGAGAGCATAGAAGCGATTCTTCTTAAGAGCATCCGGGTTTGGGGCACTTGCTTGATCTTGAGCATTCTCCCTTCCTTGAGACTTCATCATAGGCAATCTCTCTTCATGTGACCACTCTTGCCACAACAATAGCAATTACCCTTTCCAACTAGGCACTTACCATCATGTCTCTTATCACATTTTGCACAAAGAGGCTTCTCAACATAAGATCTTGCACCTTTAACCTCTTGGGGCTTGGGAGTAGGCACCTTACTATTGTTGACCCTTGGAGCATTAGAAGAGCCTTGATTGGAAAATATCTTCTTGAAGCTTGGTTTGTCTTGAACCCCAAACCTAGTCTTAGAAGAATTCTCATCTTCATTTCTCACCTTATTCAACTCTCTACCAACTTCTTAACCTTTTGTTCCTCAATTTGCTCGGCATGAATAGGAATCAACATAGCCTACCTACATTCATTAACCACAAGAACGGATATCCCCATAACAAATTTGTTCAACTTGGCCCTAGAATCTGCAACCATAGTAGGAGCATGCTTTGATAGTTGAGTGAAGTTGAGGCTATACTCCTTCACGCTCATACCCCCTTGACGAAGGTTGATGAGTTCTTGAATTTTCCTCTCCCTTAGTTCCAAGGGAAAGAACCTATCAAGGAAAGCCATTTTGAAATCTCCCCAAGTAATCCGACCTTCTATAACCGGCCTCTCATCCTTCCATTACTCATACCACACTTGAGCCATGTCTTTGAGTTGGTAGGCGTCTAGTTTCGCCTTTTCTTGAGAAGAAACACCCATAGCATCAAGAACTTTGAACACCTCATCAATGAACCATTGTGGGTCTTCTTCCACCTTAGAACCATAGAACGTAGGGGGATTCGTCCTTGTGAAATCCCTAATCCTTGAAGCGGTAGTGTTAGCATTGGGGTTCACTTGCACCCTTGAATCCCTACCAACTTGGGTAGACAACACTTGAGTCAATCTATGAATAGCCGACCTTATCTCAACATTAGACATAGCCCATTCTTCAATAGGAACTTTAGGGTTTTGAGGAGCTTGAGAAGGAACCACCTCATTCAAATTCTCCTCTCCGACCCTTCGAGCATTGTTCCTTCTTGTATTCAAAGCCTATAAGCATATTAAAAGGATTAGAAGAAAGGACTAGATAGAGTTAAGACTCTTAGGAATGACTAAGGAATAACAAGAGAGTGAGAGTTCCTAAGCATCACATAGTCCCTCATTCATAAGTGTGGCGCTCTTCACAATTATGAATAAAATCCTACATAGACATGGTTTAGTGAGACATCGTTCCTAAGAATACTTAACCTCATGCTCTGATACCAAGTTTGTAACAACCCAAAGTACACCCTAGTCGTGACCGGCGTCGTCGTCCTCGAAGAGGACTAAGATAATCCTCTTAACCTTCGTCTTACCATATCAAAGGTCAAAAACGCGGAAAAATTAAAACTTTTATTTATATAGCGATGAGGTTTACATAGACCTCTACATATGAAGCATACATATGATTCTCACATACACAACATAACAAGATATAGGAATTTAGTCTAAATCTTTGTCTCATATCAACAATCTAAATGAAGTCAAACAATCCGGGCAAATCCCTTACACAATTTCATAATGGCCACATACAACTTACATCAATATCTTCAACAATAAGAAAGAAATGAATGTCGATTAGACAGTACAAGTACTACTAAGATAGAGTGTGTTGTAGCATCCTCAAACTAGAGGGCATACCAAAACTTGGAGAGTCTAGTCCAAGCCTTCTTTCTTTAGCCTCAATGATACCTCAATGGCCCGAACCTACAATTTTTGGGAAGAAGGGAAGAGATATGGGATAGTACAAAACACATGTACTAAGTATGGTCCCTATGCATAAAAATTGTCAATGCATGCGAAAAGGAACAATTTAGTCAAAACCATGCACAATTACCAACAATTCAATATACACATATAAGGAACATCCTAATAATATCAACATACAAGTAACTCAAGCAACACTTGTGCAATGCCAAGAATAAAGCCCCATAACCATATCCAAATCCAAAGCTAAGTATCACATTAAGCAACCCATTTCATGTTTTGCAACATATTCTCATATATATAACATGCATCATATATCAATACTAGTCATAGCTTATAAACATAATCATAATTATAATCATAATCATAAAAGAACACTACTAGAATCATCCTATAGGACCCCACATGTGCAATGAGTAAGAGAAGTCCCATACCCTCCCTTACCCTATGTAGAAGCCTTCAAGACAACCCTAATAAGAGTTCAGATACTTAACTTATTCATTTACTTTTATGTTACGGAAAAAAGTGCAATAACCGACATGAGACCATGTGAACTACATGGAATTCGGTGTTCTACTCCCACACCGAAAAGAGAGGGTTAACACTTGCCTAAGGTGTAACCATTTGTACGTAGCTATATAGGTGGATCCACTAAGCTAGAGTCCTATGTGGGCACATAGTTAAAGGTCAAGGAGACTGTTTATAGAAACCTTGACTTACTAATGTTGGGGTTTCCATATCATGAGACAACACATAATTCGGGAATCCGGACTTACTAAAGTGAGGAACCCATGTGGGAGGCCGTACTTACTAACGTGAGACCTCCATCTCATATACATACCCTTTCGATTCTAAGCAATTATTCCCTTTAGTAATCATCTTATGACATCATACAAGTTCACATTGGTCTCTTCTATACCCTTATGTAAACATCCTATCATAATAGCTCATAGGTGATCACAAGTAAGAACTATCCTTTCACTTTAGATACATTATCATAATAATGAGAAACTACAGTCAATCATATAATAATCATATCATAACATAATTACATACTTCATAGCCAATTTATACTTCTAGGGTTAGGGATGAGGGATTCTTATCACCAACATCACAACAACATAATTAGTTATATCATCACTATCACATAAGTAGATTTCACCTTGCATAATTGAGATCAAAGGAGAATCAAGATCATACCTCATTGCCCTTCTTGGGACTTCATACTTCAATACCCAAGAACTCACAACCAACATATTAAATAGGTAAATTATGAAGTATTAACATAACCAAAATCAAAGTAAATAAGTAACATGTTCATCACCCTCATCAATTCACCTTAATCAATCCAAGAAATTAGGAATTTGGGGGAAAGACATGGGTCAAGGGAAAACTCATAGGAATTCATCAATTAACCATTAATTAATACTTAAACAACATTAATTCATCATAATTCATCACAATTGATTCATAATTTTGTTTTAGAAAGAAGACCCATGTGAGGAGAAAAACCCTTGTTTTTGGGGATTTAGAAATCATCTTTTGAAGGACCTCTTGGGGAAAGAATTACTAAGAGTGAAAGAAACCATACTTTATAGATGAGAAAACCACAAAAATGGGTTGAAAACTTGAAGGCTTGATCTTCTTCTTGGAGCTTTAATGGTCTTCAATGGAGGTTTGGAGGAAGAGAGAATTTGGGAGAGAGCGATTTTTTAGTTTAACTTTTAGGACTTGATTTGAGTGATAAACATTGACCTAAAACTAACCCTAAGACATTATATAGTCACCCATTAAATTACCCAAAACACCCCTCACTTAAATGGGTTTATTTGTGAAGTCAAAACACTTAAAATACGACTTTTTACGAATCTGGGAAGTAGGTGCGCGTCGCGAGGCTATTTCCCCATTTTATTTTCGAATTTTGAGTTGAGGCAGTAGGGTCCGTGTCAGTTCCGCGTCGCGGGGCGAACTCCAGATCTCCTTGTGATGGCTCTGCGTCGTGCAGCAGCCACCAGAAACCTGCCTGCGTGCAGCTGCCTTGGGAGCTTGCTCGCCCAAGTTCGGGTCCTCCCTAAGGACCCCTTCCGATGGTCCTTGGGGTGTCGTAATTGTACGTTTTGACCCTCTATACCTATTCAAAGTCTTTTTTATAAGTTTTGGACTTCATATGACCCTCCGAAACTTTCACCAAACATAGGGACGTCAACTAGTTCAATTTCGCTTAGTTTTGGAACGTTAAGGTCTTTCTTTAATGCTATGTATACAATACTTCTCAAACAAGTTATTTACACTTATTTAGGTCTAATATCATCATTTTTCAATATATAAGGCTCTGGTATATGTCATGGAATTTACGGGGTGTTACCAAAATGCCTTAGGCAACACTCTTGTATCTCTCTAATTTTAATATAATATGAAACATCCTTTAGATAAAAAAAAAAGAATGTCTATTATGTGGACTCCTTTAAGGGAGTAGTAAGAATCCTACTTAGGGACCAAGTTAGGTTTTTCCTATGAATAAATGGGTTTTTCTTCATTGTAAATTAGATATGTGGATCCCTAAATATCATTCAATAAAAAAAAAAAAGTCTTGTCTCTTCTCCCTACTTTGTTCTTATTCTAAATTTATATTGTTTCATAACATGTTATCAGCACGACTGTTCTATCCATAAAGAATTATGGTAGAAGAAGAGTAAAGAAGATATGTCAACCCACAAAAAAAGTTCAAAAGAGATCTTGCATGAGTTATGCAATAAGGTTGCCAAACCTTTCCGTAAGATATGATTTATCTTTACTTTGTAAGATATAACTATTTTTGTGATACACATATTCAATCTCACAAGTTGGTGCAGAATTTTCCAAGAGGAATTATAAAACAAAAAACAAATGAATATGATGCAGTTCACAATTTTAACCATTGAATTTTAATAATAAAACGTTCTACATTGACAGAACTATTGTATCAATGATATCTTTTTTGCTGAAATATTAATATATTAGTTAAGCGGATATATGAACTGGTGATATTAATTATGGTTACGAATTAATTGACAAACTGGAGCATAGTGAAATAATATATATTAACAATTTATATATATATATTTACAAGTGTCACTTAATGGATTGAGTATTATGTTTTCAAAAGTAAAAGTTTGTTGGTTGCTTAGTATTTCAAAAGCTTAAGGGTAACTTTTATTGCACCTTCTCTATTATGTCATTGGTTTAGGGTAAGATGATGGATTTATGTCTAATCGCACCAAGACGCCAAGATGAAGGATTTAGGTTCAAGTCCCGGTGAACCATGATGATGAGATGTTGGGTTTAAATTCCATCGATTTATGACCTAAAACGCCTTTACATGGGTAAGACATTATGTTTAAGTCATAATGTACCATATTGATAATTTGTTGACTATTAAAGCAAACAACATGCTTTTGATTAAAAATAATCATGAAATTTATACTATTGAAATCACTCCATTCCAGAAAATAAATGTGATAGTCGTGCATATTAAGTGTGAAAGGTGAAGAAGAAGAACCCCCCCCCCCCCCCCCCCAAAATCCATAACCAACTTTCACCCAAATCCATAACCAACTTTCCCCCAAATAAATTCTCTCTAGAATACTAAGGAAGAAGAAGAAAAAAAGGTGAAGTTAGGATTGAAGAACCAAGCTCTGCTCCTCAAATTCATGGTGAATCTAAAATAAGGTATGGTAGCTCTTAATCTTTAGGTAGCCTTCACCCATAGAGCATCTCCAAAAAAAACCAATTTCAAAACTAGAAAACTCAAAAGTTAGGGTTTGACTTCAATCTCGTGAATTCCTTTAAAATTTATTTTATATGATTGAATCATGTTTGTTTATGGATGTATTGATGATTTTATACGATTTTAAGTTCAATTCCTCAAGATTCCATGAATTACCCTAATTTCCCAAATTAAATCTCAAAGTATGGGCGTTGATTGATGCAAGTAAAAAGTTATAGAATCATGAATGTAATGAATTGATTACTTGAATTATGTAATAATTGAGGAATTTCAATGGTTTTGTTGTTGAATTTCCCGCAGGAACCCATGAAACCCCCATATCCCTAATATATGACTTTGTGATATGGGTGAATTGTAGTGAGATGAATATTATGTGTTGATGTTGTATTAATTGAGTTATTTGAATCATTTTATCTTCCATGTTTAATGTAGTAACCCTATATGTGATTGGTTGAATGTGATCCTTGATCCAAGAGGGGCAGAATATGAGAATTATGCCTAATTGTGGGCTTCAAGTGTATACTTTATGAACAAGATTAGAATATAATTGTGGTATTGTTGAAAGTTCATTCTCACATAAACACTTATGCATGATTATTCCATGATTATTGACTATGTTATTGTGTAAATTGAAAGGTTGTTCTCCTAAACACTTAACAAACATGATGTGAAATGTTTTCTCAAATAATGAAGATTCTAAGGTTGCAAGGACATTCTCACCTAATTTAATTTAACATGAACATGTGAACATGGACTGTGAAAGGTTATTCTCACACATGATCTAATGATCTATCCTAATGAAATAAGGCATGATTTAATATGTGCTCCATGGGAATTATGCTTAGCACCAAGTGGATATTTAATATGAGATGAAAGAATTCTATCTCATTGAGTTGGGCTTTCAAATGGGTTCCTTCTATGCAGTGAGTACGGGTTCCCAAAACATGTATCTCATGAGATGGAGACCTTTTACCGTAGTTGAGTCCGAATTTCAAGTAGCAATCTTCATATCTCATAACTATGTTGTCACGTAGGTTATTTGGCTATTGGGTTCACCTAAAAGCTGATACATTTTAGTTCTACCTTAGGCAAGTATGACAACTCTTTTCGGTGTGGGGCATGGCACCAGATTCCATGTAAGCTCACATGGTCTACGTTGGTTAAGGCTAATTTCCACAAGGTCAAGTCTAGGATGAACTATGGCTACTTAAGAAGTACTACTTGGGGTGGGTGAGGGTATGGGACTTCATCCATGGATTGCACAAGTACACTTTGAGAGTATATATGGTGTGCTTCTTTTATGTCATGATGGTTTGTGAAATGAAGTATTCTTAATGTGGATTGTTGCTATTAGTTGCTTCCTTTAATGGCTTCGTGAGTGAAGATTTCCTTGTCAATGAGTATTAACTGTAACGACCCGCTTGGTCGTTTTGAGAGCTAGGACCATTTTGACTTTTTCCATGAAAATCTTAAATTATTCGGTATCTACGATTATTTATTTAACGGATAATTTTTAATATTTAATTAATTGATGAGTAATGGGACATGTCTGTAATTATTTAATACTTATTCAACTTGGCCCATTTATATTAAAATAAGGTAGTAAAATTTGTCACTTTTAGTATATAATTATTTTTAAAAAAAACAAAAACAAAAATACAAAGAAGGGTAGAAACTTACCATTGCTATTGACGGCGAGAGGAAACTGCCACACTTCAAATTGATCAGGTAAACGAATAACTAAACTGTAGTCTAATTTCTACAACTAATATATATATATATATATATATATATATATATATATATATATATATATATATATATAGTCTATTAGATGGCATCATAGTGTAATTAGCAAATTTGGTTTGAATAAGAAACTGAGTTTTGTTTTCAATGTTAAGCCATATATTGCTACTAGATTTTGAGGAATAATTGTGGAATTTATGTAGTTATTATATGATACAAGCATAAATCATTATTATATGTTTGTGGGGTAAGTGGTTGAATTTTTCTTTTTATATTTGATCGAGGGATGTGTAACATATTGGTGGGCAAGTGTAGCTCTTCTATTAGTTAATTAATAATTATTGCTTACAAAGTTTTGCTTCTCCGTGATTTCCAGTGATTTCCAAATATAATAAATTATATAAGAGACACTGCTAATAGAAGTTATATACGGGACATAGGTATATCCAGGTTTTGGAAGTTTAGTTCTTCATTAATGGCTTAGAATTGAAGTAGCTTGTCTTTTTCTATTTTATTATCATCATATTATAAATCAAGTTTAGGCATATAGTAATATGGGTATCTATGAACTCTTTTTCTTACGAATATTGCATACTTGGTAATTGGAAACATTATGAAGCTTTACAAAAGGGAAAAGTCAAATCTTGAGGATTGTGACACATGTTTGACATTCCAGGTATGTTAAGACTTCCTAGACTTCGTTGAGGAACGTTTTCTATGGATAAGGGCGAAAGATGGGAGGTCTCGTATTGATAAAGATCAAATAAGGAAAGACACAAAAAAAATAAAGGATATGTGGATTAATACTCAAGTCATTGAAATTATGGGCAACCAGGGACTAAAACTCTCACCTCCCAATTGACTTCAACAACCTAAATTTAACCCAAGGAAGAATAATCAATTGAAACAAAGAATCACAAAGGGGTAACACTTTGATTAATTAAACTCAAGAAGTTAACTAGCAATCCCAAGATTCACCCTAATTAGTCGCTAATTACTCACTATGAAGCTACTACAATTTGAGAGTCAATATTCAACATAGTCTAAGTCTTGTAAAATGATAAAAGACTAATATTTATACTAAGGAAATAAAGAAGATACTTCTTTGACAATTTTGCCCTTAATGAGGTAAGGGTCTTGTTTGGTTACCTTCTTTTGTGAATTCTTCAATTCATGAAATGGTCATTTGCACACATGACCTCTTTCCTTCTTGCTTCTCATTTTGATGTAATGTAAACACATTGTATGTCCTTTTTTGGTGACCTTCAATCTCCTCTAATGCTTTCCTTTTCATGAACATTGCTTGTAGGCCTTGGATATCCTTTGCTTGACTCCGTGTGAATGGTATTGAGGGATGAATGTCACTCATGTTAGTGTCATTCATGCTGCCCATGTTATCACGTACCAATGATGTGACAGGCATTGGTACGAGTACCAGTGTGATTAAAGGGAAAGTTTATTACCATATTATGATGTATTATAATTGAGAATGCCAAAGCATATAGATATTAGTTGATGTATTTAGTGACTTGATTTCCTGAGTGTGGATGTGTTTCTTTATTGAACCTGTATAATTGTGATAATTGAGGTGATTATATGTCATACTGACATTTGATTTATTGAGATGTTGCATCATCCACTTTGATTGATATCATATCGTGCACATGCATTGACATGAGATTGAGTATGAGTAAAGGTCTAACACGTGGAGATCGTCCATGTTGAGATCGAGTTATGATTATAATTTGGGCACGTGGAGATCGTCCATGTGAGTGATTAGTTATGATCATAAATTGGGCACGTGGAGATCGTCCGTGCTGGGGATTATTTAATTTTATGATAGTGCATTGAGATCGTCCGCACAGACACATGGAGATCATTCGTGTCGGTATATGGACCTCGTGAGTCTCCCATGGGTCATCAACTCTCGATGTATTTCCGAGGAGTATCATGTATATATGGTTGAGAGAGTACTGGGCATCTGAGACATATTATTTCATGGTGTCACATTGCATTGCATATCATTACATCATTCTTGTTGATTTCGTGTTTTATTGGTGGTTATACATTACGTGAAGTTCGGTATCCCTATTGATGATAATTGGTTGATAAGTATAATGTGGACTTGTAAAATTAATGACTTATTTTCTTATATACTCCTGTCACTACTTCTTCGTTGTCGATCTACGAGATATACTGGGTACACGTGATTTCGTACTCATACTACACTTGCTTCACTCTTTTGTGATGCAGATTGGAAATCAAATTTGAGCGCATTTTGTGGAGCTTTCAGAGCTGAGTATTTGAATTATCTTGGAGTTGTGGTGAGCTACTTGGTTGTTCTGTGGCCCACACCTCCCTCTATGTCTCTACTTATCATTTTATTTTAGTATTTAGGGTATTCCTTGCGTTTAGGTTGGTCATTTAGTTCCAGACTTTTATCTTTGTTTAGAGGATCTTGTACTTATGACACTAAATCTTGGGGTGGTAATTTAGATATCCGCATTTCATACTCGTAATAGACTTAGTGTTTGGATATTATGTTTTCGTTTATCTTTCTACCTTAAATATTGTATTAAATTTGTAAAAATATGGGTTGGCTTACCTATCGGTTGGGAACATAGGTGCCATCACGACATGTGATTTTGAGTCTTGACATTAACTAAAGATGATATCAAAAAATGATAAGTATGATTATGGTGGCCTAAAAGTGGTACTTAATATCGATGGGATTATGGGATCTTTATCTATGCATTGCGCAAGTATACCGTAGGGTTACTTATAAGATGGTTCTATTATGCTATTATGATATACATGTAGAATATGCTTGTGGCTTATGATTTTATACTTAGGTTCATGACGATTCTCAATCTTGGCATACACTACTTAAAAAACAGTGAATACCGACCTCAAATGGAGGTCGATAATTTTCGTCCTCCGGAGGTCACTATAGTTAAAAAGAATAAAAAATTACAATTTTTTTAGAAAACCGACTACAACTAGTCGTTTTTTATGCAAAATAAAGCGGGAAAAGAAATTTCGACCTCAGGGGGTCGGTATTTTTCGCGAAAAAAATGAATTACAATAAAAATTGAACTCTTGATGTCAATATTAAATAAAATAAATAAATAATCATATTTTATTTTTCTCAATTAAATATAAAAAATAAAATTTAGATATTTTGATGAAATATTATTTAAGTCGTCTTTCGAAGGCCAATTTTGTGTAAAATAAAAAAATAAAAATATTATAATACCGACATCCGGAAGTCGGTAAAATTAAATAGTATTTAATTATATTAATTTTTATTAAATATTTATACAATGACTTCCATAAAATTAATAAATTAATATTTTTAATTAACTTTAAATAAATCGTCTTTCGGATGACGGTTTTATATAAATTAAAAGTAAATTAATATAAAATACCGACCTCATGAGGTCAGTATATTTATTTCATCCAAATACAGACCTAATCTATTTTTATTTAATCCAAATATCGACCTCATGAGGGTATTTTTACTTCATCCAAATACCGACTTCATGTGGTCGGTATTTTTATTTCATCCAAATACCGACTTCTTGAGGTCGGTATTTTTACTTCATCCAAATATCGACCACATGAGGTCGGTATTTTTACTACATTCAAATACTGACTTCATGATGTCGGTAAATTTATTTCATCCAAATACCAAACTCATAATGTCGTTAATTTTACTTCATCCAAATACCGACACCATGATGTCAGTATTTTTACTTCATCCAAATACCGACATCATGAGGTCGGTAATTTTACATCATCCAAATATCAACCGCATGATGTCGGTATTATTATTTCATCCAAATACCGACCCTATGAGGACGGTTTTGCGTAAAATAAAAAACAAAAATATTATATTACCGACTTCCGAAAGTCGATAAAATTAAATATTATGCAATTAATTAATTTTAATTTAATATTTATACCGTGGCTTTCAAAAAAATTGATATTTTGAATTAACTTTAAATATATCGTGCTCCGAATGACGGTTAATATAAGTTAAAAAATAAATTAATTTAAAATACCGACATCTCGATATCAATATTATTTAGTTAAAATGATTAGTTTTTATTTATCTTAAAATTTAATGTGATACCGACATCATGAGGTCGGTATTTTTTTATTATATCTAATTACTTTTAATAAAAGCGACATCCGGAGGTCGGTTTGTTTAAAATATTTCTATTAATCATAATTTTTGTTATTTAGCATAATACTAAAATTTCATTTGAAACTTACAATTAATTATTCAAAAAGTGTAACAATTGTATACTTTTATAAATAAAAAGTTAGACTTCGTGGAATAAATAAAAAAACATCTATAATCCATATTTAGAGTATGAAACTACGTTGATATGAATTAGAATATAATTATACTTATATTTCTAGAGTAATGTACAGATCTATCAGTCCGTCGTCTAATCATGAACTTAATATCTCATGTTATGATATAGAGGTGAAGAGCTAACATATAATCCATTCGAGTATGAAATGCGAGATAATATTATTATATATATACTTTTCGATCTTGAATGTATGTCAAATGTACTGATCACTTCCTAATTATGATGACATGTAAAAGATACTTCATCTGAATATGAAAGACATTAATTAATTATATATGAAATACATTATCAATGATCAATTTAAGGAGATTTATATATTAGATTTGATATCGATAAACTTATATGGATCGATAAAATTAAATTTATATAATTAGTAGGTATATAATTTAAATTTATAAAATTAACTTGATCGATAAATTATATATATATATATATATATATATATATATAAGTACCGACACAAAGAGGTCGGTATATTTAAAGTATTATTTTGTTTAAATAATATCGACTTCACGATGTAGGTATTTATTAAATATTGCTAAATATAGATAATAATTTTTAAAAATATCGACATTCCGTGGTCGGTAAATTAATTATTTTAAAAATACTCACATCCCGTGGTCGGTAAATTAAATACTTCTCTTAAAAAAGGAAATATAATATAAAAACCCTAAGTCAAATATATATATCTCTCACTCCTCTCTCATTGAACCCACCCGACCGCTGCCCATCCCACCCTGCCCCGACAGGCGCCAACCAATCCATCTTCTCCGACCGGTGCCACCCACTCACGCCATCTTCTCGGACCGGTGGAGACGATCGAACCCTCCCATCCTCAGGTCGCGCGCAGCAGTGGGTCGCGCCTCAACAGTTAGAGGTCGAGCCACCTCCATCGCCACCGGTGTCGCCTCCATCACGATCGCGCGCAGCAGCAGCAAGGGGTCGGCGCCGCCTCCATCCCTTTAACTCAAGGTGAATTTTTAGAACCTCCATAACAAATATTTTTTATTTACAGCATCTCAAAATTAGCTAGTCATCATAAAATTATAAAATCGTGTGATAAAGATTAACTAGTCATCATTTGTTGGCTTCATTTGCCTAAAGATAAGTATAGAAGCAATTAATTGACTAGTTAGAAGGATTTAGCATTTCTTGTATGAAAAAGATTTACATTTCAATTATATGAAAAAGATTTACATTTCAATTATAATATGTAGTTGAAAAATATTGTAACGACCCGGTAGGTCATTTTGAGAACTAGGACTATTCTGACTCTTTTCGGAAAATTTAAAGGAGTATTTTAAACTATTCGATAACTATGAGTATTATAGTTGAATAGTTAGTAGGTTACATCCATAATTAATAGTTACCACTTGGCCCATATAATTAATTTAGGTTAATGGAATTTAGTGCCATTTTATTTGTATCAAAACAAATTGAGAACCAAAAAGAAGACAACGACAAATTAGTCACCAAAAAAAACAATTTAAAACCTGCGATTTTGGGTTGAGGATAGTGTAACACCTCAAAAAGAATTTAGGTGAACTAGAGCCTAACATGGTTTTCATGAGGGTATAAGGTCCTAAATGGTTTATAATATGGTATTGAGGCAGTGTCTAAGAGTTTAGGTGCATTGGAAGTCAAACATCAAGGGACGACTAAGACGTTCGACGACTAGTCACCTATGTGCCTCATGTGTGTTTATGTGCTTATATGTGTGTGTTATGAGCTTATGAGGTTCTTATATGAGTTAAAATAGTGTATATAGTCAGTGTGTCGAGTTTCATGAAGTTTGGAGGTCAAACGTCCAAGAACGTCCATGACGTTTGAAAGGTTTGCCTTGAAACGACCTTGTGTGTCTTAGCATGTTTTATCGAGTTTTATGTGCTCGTTTTGGATGAAATTTATACGGGAGGTCCAAAACTCATATATGATCATATTCGGTCTGTAAACGTCCGGGTAAAGGTCCTCAAGGACCAACCAAGGGTCCTTGAGAAAGGACCCTTCATTTGAGTCAAAGGCTGTCAAGATCAGCCCCAAACGACTGAGGCAAACGACGGCTCGTTGGCCAGTTGACGCCCTATCGTTGGTGTCTGTTGGTCAACACTTAGCCTAGGTATCTCAACCTTCAAATGGCTAGTCTCTGAACCCATCGACGGACATCCAGGATAGTCCTTTTGTAGACCAACGGCCCGTCGATGGGCAGTCGTCCGTAAGGGCTGTCAACTGCGCAGGTTCACTGTAAGTCAAGGGGTGAATTGGTAAATTTGCACCACATCCAAATAAGAGTTTTGGCGGTTACTTAAGGGTATTTTGGGTATTTTAAACATCTATATAAGTCCTAAATACCTAGATGAATTCATTCTTTCAAATCAAAACCCAAAATCTCTAAGAAATTCTCTAGAACTCCTTTGAAGCCAAAACTCAAGGAAGAGATTGGATTGGAGATTTGAGTGGTGATTCTCCATCAATTTCGTGGATTAACATCATTGATTTATAATTTTTGATCCTTGAAACTCTATTCATCAAGGAGCCCAAAATTCAAAGAGAGTTCTAAAGTTTCTAAAGATGAACTTGTCCAATTTTATGATCTATCCATGGGTTCTTGCATTGAAGGTTTTGAATCATCATATGTTGATTATATTGATGTTAATTAGATGATTTTAACATAATTGACCTATGAACCCATGTAATTCATGAACCCTAGATTTTGACTACTTTGTGGTTGACTTGATATTGTCTTAATGCTTATGAAATCTAGTGTAGTTTTCTATGGGCTATTGAATGATGTAATAATTATATTCAATTGATGTATAGACTGTCTTATATTGATAAATCTATATTGGATTGACCTAGATTCATTGAGTATTATGGTTTTTGTATTGAATTGATGATCATGGCCATGGATAAGGGCCTTTTAGTATTGAATTTGATGATTTAACTAAGGATTGAAGTGGAGAGAATGGATTGGTGGTACGCTGACCTAATTCTATTTATTTTATGTAATGTAGCTCTTGAGTTATTTTTTGATTGGTATGGTCCACTTATGGTGGCAGTGCTATGTGAATGTTGTGGCCTTGTTGGTGTTACTTTATGTATTATGAAGATCATGGCCTTGTCGGCAACTAGTTGATATACTATGATGATTTGTGTAGTTGATTATGTGAAGTATGATCATATGCATCTAATTGTGATTAAGTGAAAGTATGTGTTCTTCTCTTGATATTAGGTGATCATGTTAGACTATGACTATGTCCTTATATGTGTAGTCTTAGAGTTGATGCATGATTATTCCTACTTGACTATATGAGTCTATGATGGTTATATTGATGATGTTATAGTAGTGTATAGGGTGACTTAAAGATGATAATGGTTATTCATATGTGCTTCTAGAATGATATGTTAAATGTGATAAAGTGAAGTCATGGGTGTGTCTTGTGAAAGGGGGGCGGCGGTACCGGAACCGGGCGAACCGGACTGGTAAGTTCCGGAACCGGGACGGAACCGGCACTGTGCAAACCGGAACCGTTCCAGAACCGGGACCGGATCGGACCGGTAAACCGGTAAAAAATACGTATTCCGTCCCGGTTCGAAAGGGAACCGGTAGTATACCGGATCGGACCAGATCGGTAATGGGGACGGATCGGCATTAACGTAAAAAAAAAATTAAATTATTTAAAATTAAAGATTTAATTTTTTTTAATTGAATATAATTTTTATTATAATAATTAAAAAATTAAAAATTTAAATTTCAAACTTTAAAAGTTAAAAAATTTTAAATTTTCAAACTTTAAAGTTATAAAATTTAAATTTCAAACTTTAAAAGTTTGAAAATTTAAATTTCAAACTTTAAAAGTTTGAAAATTTAAATTTCAAACTTTAAAAGTTTGAAAATTTAAATTTCAAACTTTAAAGTTTATAAAATTTAAATTTCAAACTTTAAAAGTTTGAAAATTTTAAATTTAAACTTTAAAGTTATAAAATTTAAATTTCAAACTTTTAAATTTGAAAATTTTAAATTCAAACTTTAAAAGTTTGAAAATTTTAAATTCAAACTTTAAAGTTATAAAATTTAAATTTCAAACTTTTAAAGTTTGAAATTTTTAAATTCAAACTTTAAAGTTATAAAATTAAAATTTCAAACTTTTAAAGTTTGAAAATTTAAAATTTCAAACTTTAAAGTTATAAAATTTAAATTTTAAACTTTAAAAGTTTGAAAATTTAGATTTCAAACTTTAAAAGATTGGAAATTTTAAATTCAAACTTTAAAGTTATAAAATTTAAATTTCAAACTTTTAAAGTTTGAATTTTTAAATTCAAACTTTAAAAGTTTGGAAATTTTAAATTCAAACTTTAAAGTTATAAAATTTAAATTTCAAACTTTAAAAGTTTGGAAATTTTAAATTCAAACTTTAAAGTTATAAAATTTAAATTTCAAACTTTTAAAGTTTGAAATTTTTAAATTCATACTTTAAAATTATAAAATTAAAAATTGACAATATTAAAAATTAAATTTAATACAACAATAATAAAAAACAAATTAAGGCGAATAGCCTATATTTTTATTAATATTTATTTGATATTACAATTATATTTACAAAAATATTAGTAGAGTATTAAAAGATTTAATCTACAGAGCCACCTTCTAGGAAGGGTTCTGTTTGAATTAAATCTCGAATTATCATACTCTTACTGATAGCTGGTGCCACCATATAAATCCTTTCGTAAATCATTCAACATTTCTTTAGTAACATGTTCGGGAATTGGTTGAATAGATAGATCTTCCATTGCTTCAATCCCGTCGTCACTATAATCCTGCATTACTTCATCAACGTCATCTTGAAATTCGGTCGGTAGTGGTTCACGACCCAAATTTCTTCTCTCGGTATTAATCCAATCTCGAAATAATACCGATATCTCCAAGCTATCGGCTGCTAGTGAATGCCTATGATCTCCAAGTTGAAACCTTGCTGCACTAAAGACGTCTTCCAAAGCTACTGACGACGCTTGCATAGCTAATATATCTCGAGCCATCGGTTGTAGTTTTGGAAATGCTTTGCTGCGATTTCTCCACCATGCTAGAATATCTTCAGTAGGTTCAGTATTTTGATTAACATAGGCATCAAAATCATTTTTATTATCGTGATAAAGTACAAGATAATCATATAAATAAGCATCAATATTATCTTCATCAAATCTACTCCTAGTGCTTTGAGGTTCATGTTCACTTGATAAATTTATATTAGCATTATATAAATCATACAATTTTCTAGCTTAAAATTTTATGCTATCTTTAACTTGTTGACAACTAGGAATTTCTTCTAATACATTATCGATATCTAAGTTAAAATAAATTTTTCAACCATTTTTGATGCACCTACATCTTTACAATGAGAGTTTAACAAACACGCGGTTAAATAAATTTGAGGAATAGGAATATAATATTTTTTAAATTTTTGAATCATTTTTTCAATAGTTGTTGAAATCTTGGTTTATTTTTAAATTGATATAATTTAGAAGAAATCCTACAAATATCAGGCAAAGCAGTACAAATTGATGGACTATAAAGTACATATATTCTTTTTGTAGTTAAGTAAAAAACTTTTAGAAAATCTAAGTTCATTTATATCACGCCAATCACTATCATCGAGTCTATATGCCATATCTGAATTATGAGCATTCCAAACCATTTGTAAGGGTATTCTATATTCATAAGCGACTACAAGCATTTCATATAAAGTATTCCATCTAGTAGACACTGTTTTTGGAATTTTTCTAGGTGGAAGATTATTTTCAAAACAACGATTTTGAAAATATTTACGCCTAGACTTAACTTGACATTTAAATATAAAATGACATGCATTTTCAACTTTCGTACATCCGTTATCATACATATGTACACCATTTCTAACCATCAAATTATACATATGTGCAATACACCTAATATGATAATTATCACCATAGAAAGAACAAAGAGTAGGTTTTAAATATTCAACAACAACATTATTACTTGAAGCATTATCTAAAGTTATACTACTTATTTTATCACATATTCTATAGCTTTGTAAAATATCTAAAATAGTTTGAGCAATATAATTACCGGTTTTTTGTATTTGACAACATTTATAACCTAAAATTCTTTTTTGCATATACCAATTTTCATCAATCCAATGTGCAATAACAGTCAAATAATCGTTACCGTTTACACTACGACCCATATTAGAAGTAATAGCTATTTTACAAGTATTATAATAAAATAAACAATGAAGATATTGAAAATGTTGTGCATGATAATCAAATACAACCTTTTTTATTGTATTTCTAGCAAAACCTTTAAAATTTGGATTATATACAATTTGAATATAATGTATAAAACCGGGATTTTCAGCAAAACTAAATGGCAAACCCATAACACATATCATTTCAGCTAGTTCTTCAAGATCTTTTTCTCTACTGTATGAAAGTGGTAAACTAGAGCCAGAAACATTAGACGGATTTAATTGTGTTTGTACCATGTTAGAGCCGCCTACTCCTACATTTTCAGGAAGAGGGGTACCATTTTATTTAGCTTCCGCTACCGCTTTAGCATGCAAAATTCAGTTTTACAACAAGACATTAAATGACTACTCAAATGTCCCGTCCCGCCAGATTTACCAACAGCTTTATGATTTAATCTATGTTTACATTTATTACAAATATCTTGTGTTTTATCTTCGTTTTGTGTCATAAATGCCAAACAACCGATTTTTTAGCATGTTCTACCTTAGGCCTAAGATGTACGGGGGGAACAGGGGCAGGACAACGAAAGGGAGCGGGACTAGGAGCGGAACTGGGAGTATTAGTAGCCGTATGTGGCTCAGTTTCATCATCATTATCATCAAAAGTAGGCGTATCAGTATAATCATCAATATCATTATCACTATCTCGAGGCAAATCCTCATCAAAATTACCAAAGCGACGTTGTAAATGTTCATGATAAGGATCTAATCCTGAATTACTATCAATATTAAAAACCGTATCATCAACATGTGTATAATCATCCGTATTTATTCTTAATATAGTAGATTTTTTAGTTTTTGATCTAGAAGAACTATCGATTTTTGCATTATCGGAGGATGTAAAGTTACACATATTTTTAACACGCTCAATTGCACTTTTTTTACCTTTTCCTTTTTGAACAACATTTTTACCGAAATCCATATTAAAATATTAAACGTGAGATTATATATAATACGGAAAATGTAATGCAAATAATAAATCACAAAATAAATAAATAATTATTTAAATATAAGTGAAATGTAAAATAAAAGTTGGAACGAATGTACCGAACGTCTACTTAAAAAAGTAGACGTTTAGGACCGCCGAAAGCCGAACGTGGAAAGTTGAAAGTTAAATTTTGAAGCTCCAAATCCAATTTCCAATGACCAAATAAGGTAACACCGGAATTTAAGATATTATATATTAGAGAATTAGAGAGTAAAGAGTAGAGAGTAGAGAGTTGAGAGAATAGAAGATGAATAGATGATTTTGTGATTTAAAATAATGAAATTTAGGGGTATTTATAAGTAAAAAAATGGATTAAAGTGTAATTTTTAAAACTTTGAGGTATTAAAAAAGTTGTGGGGGGGGGGGGATAGGGGGTGTAAGTGGCTGAAAATTGGGTCAAATAGTCGTTGGGGGAGGCCCACTAGCCGTTACCCAACGGCTATAAACGGATAGTTTTAAAAAAAAAAAATTTGACCGGACAGGACCGGTAAATTCCGGTTTCCGTCCCGTTACCTGTCCCGAAACCGGACCAAACTGGTCTATACCGGGACTAACCGGAATCGGACCGGATCGATAACCGGTAATTACCGGTTCCGCTGCCCCCCTTAGTCTTGTGTGATAGACTTGTGTCCCTTACTTGATACATGTATGAATGTGAATATGAGATGTATTGACTTAGGATGCTAAAGCCTCTTAGTCATATAGGTATGAATTACATGAGACCTTGAATGATGCTAAGAGGGTCCTTTATGTGAAACAGTAAACCTAGTGGTAAGGTTATGAACCTTGAAGTCGAAAGCCGTAATGGTATCCTTCTTGTAATGAATGATGGATTTAAGGTTGGTTGGCTGGAACGACATCATATCATCCTTAGGAAAGTCATTGAGCTATATTCGTCGCCATTGTAAGTCAGCCCCAGGGGACCTCTTTGGTAGGGTGATTGTGATTGGGTTATAAACTAGATATGGAACCTCTTCATGTGATCCTTAAAATGAATTACTCTATGAGAACAAAGGCTAGCACCCAGTGAGTATGGTAAGGGAAGTATCTCTAGTTAAATGATGAGTCTAGAGTTCAAAGTAAGCCATTCATATTCCTTAACCATGTGCCTACATGGGATGTGTCCAAGTTCTACCATTGGCAAGTAGAACACCCTCCATCGTATTTGGTTACCACTCCGAATTCCATGCTTTGCTACCATGGTCTATGTCGATTATTGCATATTCTCATCATATGGGATACCTACTAGTATTTGAGAAGTTCTATGAAGTTTAGGTGGTGGTATGGGATGCTATCTAGACATTGCACAATAGGCTTTGTAGATATTAGTGAGAGTCTCTAGGTCTTCTCCAAGACCATTACTTGAAAGTCTTTATGTGATGAATGTATCTTAAATGAACTAATGAATGTAATGACTTAAGTTAAGAAGCATGTTAAATGAATAGTACTCACCTAGAGTAATTCTAAGGATTTCCTAGTTAAAGTGTGAAGGGGGCATAAATGATGATTTCTTCATGTCTTACCTAGGGAAATCTTGAGAATGACTCTAGTTAGGGAAGTTACTTGAATAAGTAGACATGATCCAAACTTAGGTAGTCTTAAGGATTACTTAGGTAATCTTGAAGAGGTCAAGTATGGACATTCTCTTCTTGATTTACCAGAGTAAGTCTTTTAATAACATTTGGAAAGGAGAATGTCATGTTACATGTATGCTATTGTGTTAAGTGAGAATGATCTTATCCTAGGTAATCTAAAGGATCCCTTAAGTGTGTGTGAAGGGATTGTATGGGCGGTCGATTCATAACTCACTCGAGTGAACCTTAGAATCACCTTTGGTAGGAGGATGTCATGTTCATATATTTGGTGTATTGTAAGTGTGTATATCTCATTATAAGTGGTCTTAAGGATCATTTAGGTGTGCCTAGAGAGGGTGTATGAGCGATCTCTCTTTGTCTTACTTAAGTGAGTCTTAGAATAGCTCTTAGTGGGGGAATTACATGCTAGAAAGTGTCCAAGGTGAAATTGAGGGACTTCACTGTAACAGTGAATTAGTTCACTGTTAGGAGTTCACTGTTACAGTGAACTCCTAACACTGTTACAGTGAAGGAGTTCACTGTAAAGTGTTCCTTAAAATGTGATAAATGGATTAAGTTACTTCTTATGTGTTTCTAAGGTGTCAAAGGTTGTTCTTATGCTTATATTATGATATTTAAATTAAAAAGAGCATATATCCATTAAATATCCGTTTTCATGATTATTATGCATTATGTCTTACTTAGTACATGTGGTTGTACTAATTCCATGCTTTTATCTATCTCTAAAGTGATTCATAGGTGAAAGTGCTATTAAAGGCGAAGGCTTGGATTATAGTATCATTCAATCAAGTTGAAGTATGTACTCACTTGACTCGGGGGCATAGATATCTTTAGAATTTCTTTATATTGAAGTATTATAATAGACATATAGTATTATATTTCGATTGTATGGGCCGTGTCTCAAGTATATTCGTGAGTCTAAGATTTGATGATATGAGACTTAGTATTTCATTTGATTTTATATGAAAGATATTTTGAAAGACTATTAGAATGTTTTGTGAAAAGTTTTAATTCCGCACTACTTTTCATATATGTATATGCAATGAATGATGCGAAAGGGCTTGTACGAGACCTCCGAGAGGTCAAGTATGTCGGTTGCACTCAGAGAGTGCCATATCTTCTAGGATATGCTCTTGGGATGTGACAAGCTTGGTATCAGAGCATAGGTTATGAAAGTAGTCTTAGGAATCAAAAAGTCTCATGAAGTCACGTCCAGTAGAGTCTCGACCATCGGCGTGAGTCGTGACACATCTATGGGCGAGAGGCTATAGGACAATAGAGTTTCCCTTCTTTTCTACTCCTATGTCATGCCATAGAGATTTAAAAGTTATGAGTTCTATTTTCTTATGGTTTTTCTTGTGTTTCTAGGAAGATGAATACGAGGAGGACACCGGCTAGGAGGGTTGAGAAGAATGATGTGAATAAGGAGATTCCTCATCAAGTTGAGCAAGTTCCTCAAGGTGATAAAGGGGCTCAAGGTGCTCAAGTCCCTATTGTGGGTGGAGGTAATGATGTTTAGGTGGTTCCCCGGAAATGACTAATGGGGAGATCAAGGTTGCTTTACTTCTTTTAGCCCAAGCTTTGACTACCCATGTGAATATGGGTATTGGGGCTAGAGTGAATGTTGTGGAGAGAACTATGACATCTAGATTGAGAGATTTCTTGAGGATGAATCCTCCTATCTTTCTTGGCTCTAAGGTAGGAGAAGATCCCCAAGAGTTCCTTGATGGTGTGTACAAGGTGTTCAGTGTCATGGGGGTGACTTCTAGGGATAAGGCGGAGTTAGCTTCATACCAATTGAGGGAGGTTGCTCAAGTGTGGTACACTCAATGGAAGGATAATAGGCCGGTTGAGTCGGGTCCTATTGAGTGGGAAGAATTTAAAGAAGCTTTTCTAGGAAAGTACTTTCCCCGTGAGAGGAGGGAGGTAAAGGTAGAAGAGTTTATCAATCTCAATCAAGGCAATATGAGTGTTGAGGAGTACTCTTTGAAGTTCTCAATGTTCTCTAGATATGCACCATCCTTACTGTCTAATCCTAGGAATGATATGAGTAGGTTTGTGACCGGGGTCGCCGACTTAGTGAGAGAAGAATGTCATATGGCCATGCTACATGATGATATGACCCTATTTAGACTCATGGTTTATGCTAAATCCATTGAGGAGTATAAACTTTGTAGGATTGCTAGAAACTTGAAGAGGAGTGGTTCAAGTGATCAAAGTCAACCTAGGTTCAAGAATAAGGTTGGTACTCAAGAAGAACCTAGGAGTGTTAAAGTGAAATTTGAGAAAGGAGGTGGTTCTCAAAATGGCAAGCCTACATGTGCTACTTGTGGAAAGAGGCACTATGGGGAATGTCTATTGGGTACCGGGAGTTGTATTGGATGTGGTAAAGATGGACACAAAGTGAGTGATTTTCCTACTAGAGATGGTAAGCAAGTTGCTCCTAATGTTCCTAAAGATGATGCTCCAAAGAAGAGGCGTTTCTATGCACTCCGGACTAGAGGAGCAAAGCAGGATGAGGGTGATGATGATGATGGTATTTTCTTGTATTCTTTTGATTTATGAGTTCCTTCTAAGTGGGGGAGTATGGTCAGTAGATGGGCTAGATGGTCATAGAAGCATGTTGCATGTGCGTGGTGTTTAGGAGTCTTGTTGGAATTGAATTTCATTGATTCCTTGCATTTTGTATTTTATGAAGTTATGATAATGTTGAAAAATGTGTTTATATGGTTTTATCTTGCATATTAGCATGTTTCTATCATCAATTGCCTAAAAGTTGCATTTTTGAAAAATATTGCATAATTCACTGTAAGGCTGCCAGTTCACTGTAAGATTTTGCAAAAATTGACTAATTCATTCTTTGGTTGAAAATTATTGTAATATGGATAGAAATGATGTATATTAGCATGATAATAAATGTAAAATGAGTTTTTGCTATTTGAAATGAAGGATATGAGTTTTATAGCATGATGAGTTGTAGAATGAGTGTCTATCTTCTTGTTGTGTTGTGAGTCTCTTGATTATGTGAAATTGATGTTTTCTATTAGATTTTGTATTGTGTAATGTGTTATGGGGTATGGTTGAGAGCTGTTAGCTGAATCTCTATTCTTGGAAGTGTTTGAAGATTGGCAAGTGTCATTCGAGAACGAATGTTGTCCAAGTGGGGGAGAATGTAACACCTCTAAAACGACTTAGGTTAACTAGAGACTAACATGGTTGTCATTAGGGTCTAAGGTCCTAAAATTGTTTATAATGTGGTATTGAGGCAGTGTCTAAGATTTTAGGTGCATTGGAAGTCAAACGTCAAGGGACGACTAAGACGTTCGACGATTAGTCACCTATGTGCCTCATGTGTGTTTATGTGCTTATATGTGTGTGTTATGAGCTTAGTGTATATAGACAGTGTATCGAGTTTCATGAATTTAGGAGGTCAAACGTCCAAGAGCGTCCATGATGTTCGAAAGGTTTGCCTTGAAATGACCTTGTGTGTCTTAGCATGTTTCATCGAGTTTTATGTGTTCGTTTAGGATGGAATTGATATGAGAGGTACTAAACTCGTATACTATCATATTCGGGTTGGAAACGTCCGGGCAAAAGTCCTCAAGGACCAACCAAGGGTCCTTGAGGAAGGACCCTTCATTTGAGCCAAAGGCTGTCAAGACCAGCCCCAAACGACTGAGGCAAACGACGGCATACATGTCTTTAGAGTTTCTTTATATTGAAGTATTGTAATAGACATATTATTATATTTCAATTGTATGGGTCGTGTCCCAGGTATATTCGTGATTCTAAGATTTGATGATATGAGACTTAGTATTTCCTTTGATTTTATACGAAAGATATTTTGAAAGACTATTTGAATGTTTTGTGAAAAGTTTTAATTCCGCACTACTTTTCATATATGTATATGCGATGAATGATGCGGAAGGTCTTGTATGAGACCTCCGAGAGTTCAAGTACGCCGGTTGCACTCCGAGAGTTTCATATCTTCTAGGGTATGCTCTCGGGATGTGACAGATACCTTCAGGTACCTCCCTTTAAAGTTTTTGTTTTATAGTATAAATTTGTTGGTGAGAAGGAATACAGTAGCGATTCAATAACTGCTTGTTATTTGTGGTTTATTTTAGCGGTAGATTCAATTTAGTGAAGAATGTTGAAGTGATAGTTACTTAATGGGTGGTAATTATTATCTAATGACTGGAAAATTATGAGTGATAAATAAGGGCAATTTTTTTTATTTTATGGGTAAGGTGTAGTGTATAGTTGAGTTGAGATTTTTATTTTTCTTGTCACGGGTTGGGATTTCTGGGGAACATTAAATTGGTTCCTAATTGATAGCCTAATAATTTCGTAACGATTACTAATGATTGTCATATGCAGTAATATGCAGAAGTTGGAAATTTTATATGCAGGGATATGGGCGTAGTGTAGGTTCTGGGATTTCGGTCTGCAATTTTCCTTATTTTTGTTAGTATAAGAATGGGTGGGGGACAAGATTGAGCCAATCATTGGGCAATCATGCCAATGATTGGCATTTGATAGGTGCATTTTGAAGTTAAGGCATTTTACGAGTGAATTGAAAAGAGGGTAAAGTTGCAGTTATTCTCTGGTTCCTTGAATTTGTGAACTGATTCTTTATTTATTTATTTATCAAATTAAGATACTAGTTTTTGATATATTGAGATAGGTAATTAATTATTAGGTGTATATTATATGATCTAACATTAAATTACAAGATATTTGGAGAGATTAAGGTTCAATTCTTGGCTTCAAAATTTAGCAAATATGATAATTTTGACATATAAATTATATCAAGATTTGAAGCTTGATTAGAGATATGAGTGAGTTTAGAGTCTATGATAGACATGTAATAATTTGAATGTCTACATAATCATTTACCTATGAAACATGGATATGTGATAGATTGTGAACATATTGACGCTTTACGAAAGGGAAAGACAAGATCTTGAGGATTCATGACACATGTTCATCATTTGAGGTATGTTAAGACTTTCAGACTTGTTGAAGGACGTTTTCCTAATTAAAAATTAAAAATGGATTAGATAATGGGTAAGGATGAAAGATGGGTGTATCGTACCAATGATGTGACGAGCATTGGTACGAGTACCGGTGATATAACGAGAATGTATATTATTATAAAATGAGGATTGAAACCCAAGAATGCCAAAGCATATGAGCATTAGCTGATTTATTATCGACTTGAATTCTTTGTGTGATTGTGTTTTTCCTCATTGCACTTGTATAGTTGTGATAATTGAGGTGGTTATGTATTATGCTGATATTGATTGATTAAGATGCATCATCATTCCTTTGTTGAAATAATATTGTGTACATGCATTGACATGAGATTGAGTATAAGTTGGGCACGTGGAGATCGTTCGTGTTAGGGATTGTGAGATACTAAGGTTATAATTTGGGCACGTGGAGACGTTCGTGTGGAAATTATTTTGATTTTATGATAGTGCATTGAGATCGTCCACACAGACACGTGGAGATCATCCGTGTCGGTATATGGACCTCGCGAGTCCCCCATGGGTCATGAACTCTGGATGTATTTTCGAGGAGTATCATGTATATAAAGTTGAGTGAGTACTGGGTATTCTGAGGCATATCATTTCATGGTGTCATATTGCATTGCATCTCATGACATCCTTCATTCTTGATGATTATGTGTTTTATTGGTGGTTAGAAAGGAATTGATATTTGATTACCTCTATTTGATGAAACTCGACTGGTAAGTGTAACATAGACTTGTATAATTAAAGAATTGATTTTACTTATATAAACTTTCGTCACTACTTCTTCGTTGTTGATCAATGAGATATATTGGGTACACGTGGTTTCGTACTCATACTACACTTATTGTACTCTTTTGTGGTGCATATGAGATTTCAATTTCGGCACGTTCTTGGAGCTTGAATATGAGTTTGGATTATCTTGGAGTTGTGGTGTGCTGATTGGGATATTATGTGGCCCACACCTTCAATCTACCTCTATTTATTAGGTTATTTTTGTATTCTGATAGGATATTTCTTATGTTTAGACTTTCATATTAGTTTGGACTTGTATCCTATTGTAGAAGCTCTTGTACTTATGGCACTAAATCTTTGGATAGTAATTTAGGTTTCCGCATTTCTTACTTGTAAATGACTTAGTGATTGGATATTATGTTTTCGCTTATCTTTCTACTTAAGATATTGAATTGAATTGGTAAAAGTATTGGATTGGCTTACCTATCGGTTGGAAACATAGGTGCCGTCATGACTTGTAATTTTGAATCGTGACAAACATATTCCTCAAATTTTGTTTATTAAAGTGCTTGAAGTGTTATTATTAAGGTAGACTTCATGCCCTACTTAAGAGTATGACTTAATGCCCTACTTGATCTTCTTGTATGTAACATGCGAGTGTAAATAAGTTCAAACTCTACTTTTCTAGTGTTAACTTAATTCCCTTATTTCGTGTTAGGCCACTTAGGAAGGTCAACATATAAAAAAGATGATACAAGATTATACTGCTTCTTTCATCAAAGTAGGAGATAAGATTTGGTGATTCTAAATTTCTAAAGTTAAAGTACAATTGTTTTTTATAATGTGTTTGTATCCATCTAATATTGATACTTATCTTTAAATGTGATAATTTCTTTGTGCCCATCGAGTGTTTGTTAAGCATAAGTACCAACAACAGTTGATCCTATTGATGGAAAAATTGATTTTTTTGCAAGATCGATTTGTGGCCATCTAGTGTTGACACTTAGATTTAAATTTTGAAATAATATATTTGTTAAGCATAAGTATCAATACTAGTTGATCCTATTGAAGACAAAATCAATTTTATTGCAAGATCGATTTGTGTTCATCTAGTGTTGACACTTAACTTTAAATTTAGAAATAATATAATTTGTTAAGCATAAGTACCAACAATAGTTGATCCTATTGATGAAAAATTGTTTTTCTTGCAAGATCGATTTATGTCCATCTAGTGTTGACACTTAGCTTTAAATTTAGAAATAATATATTTGTTAAGCATAAATACAAACACTAGTTGATCCTTTTGATGACAAAATTGATTTTCTTGAAAGATCGATTTGTGTCCATCTAATGTTGACACTTTGCTTTAAATTTATAAAACATATATTTGTCAAGTATAAGTACCCACACTAGTTGATCCTATTGATGAAAAAATGATTTTCTTGCAAGATCAATTTGTGTCAATCTAGTGCTGACACTTAGCTTTTAAGTATAATGTGTTTGTTAAGTATAAGTACCAACAATAGTTAAGTTGTTAAGTTAAAGCTAAACTGATTAGTCTTAGAAAGTTGTTAAGTTGTTTAATAAGTTAAATTGGTGAATATAGTGTTGGAATTAAGTCAAAACTAAAATATTAGACTTAGAAAGTTGTTAAGTTGTTTAATAAGTTAAAATATGTAATGTAATTTAGTTGGTGAATAAAGTGTTGGAAATAAGTTAAAACTAAACTAATTAGACTTAGAAAGTTATTAATTTGATAAATAAGTTAAATTGGTGAATATAGTGTTGGAATTAAGTTAAAACTAAAATAATTAGACTTAGAAGTTGTTAAGTTGTTTTAATAAGTTAAAATATGTAATGTGATTTAAGTTAAAGCTAAACTAATTAGACTTAGAATGTTGTTAAGTTGTTTAATAAGTTAAATTTGTGAATATAGTGTTGGAATTAAGTTAAAGTTAAACTAATTAAACTTATAAAGTTGTTAAATTCTTCAAATAAGTTGAAATATGTTATGTGATTTAGTGGGTGAATATAGTGTTGGAATTAATTTAAAACTAAACTAATTAGACTTAGAAAGTTGTTAAGTTGTTTTAACAAGGTAAATTATATAATGTGATTTAGGTGGTGAATATAGTGCTGGAAGAAAGTTAAAACTAAACTAATTAGACTTATAAAGTTGTTAAATTCTTCAAATAAGTTAAAATATATAATGTGATTTAGTTGGTGAATAAAGTGTTGGAATTAAGTTAAAACTAAAATAATTAGTCTTAGAAAGTTGTTAAGTTGTTTAAAAAGTTAAATTATATAATGTGATTTAGTTGGTGAATATAGTGTTGGTATTAAGTTCAAACTAAACTAATTAGACTTAAAAAGTTGTTAAATTGTTTAATAAGTTAAATTGGTGAATATAGTATTGGAATTAAGTTAAAACTAAACTAATTAGACTTATAAAGTTGTTAAGTTGTTTTGATAAGTTAAATTATATAATGTGGTTCAGTTGGTGAATATAGTCATGGAATTAAGTTGAAGCTAAACAAATTAGACATAAAAAGTTGTTAAGTTGTTTAATAAGTTAAATTTTGGTGAATAAAGTGTTGAAGTTAAGTTAAAACTAAACTAATTAGACTTAGAAAATTTAAGTTGTTTTAATAAGTTATAATATGTAATGTGATTTAGTTGGTGAATCAAGTGTTACAATTAAGTTAAAACTAAAGTAATTAGACTTAGAAAGTTTTTAAGTTGTTTTACTAAGTTAAAATTAGTTGGTGAATATATTGTTGGAATTAAGTTAAAACTAAACTAATTAGACTTAGAAAGTTGTTAAGTTGTTTAATAAGTTAATTGGTGAATATAGTGTTGGAATTAAGTTAAAGCTATACTAATTAGACTTATAAAGCTGTTAAGTTCATTTAATAACTTAAATTATATAATGTGGTTTAGTTCGTGAAAATAACATTGGAGTTAAGTTAAAGTTAAAAAAATTAGACTTAAAAAGTTGTTAAGTTCTTATAATAAGTTAAAATATATAATTTGGTTTAGTTTGTTATTATAGTGTTGGAATAAGTTAAAGCTAAACTAATTAGACATAGAAAGTTATTAAGTTGTTTAATAAATTAAATTGGTGAATATAGTGTTGGAATTAAGTTAAACTAAACTAATTAGACTTTTAAAGTGTTAAATTCTTCAAATAAGTTGAATTATGTAATGTGATTTAGTTGGTAAATATATTGTTGGAATTAAGTTAAAACTAAACTAATTAGACTTGGAAAGTTGTTAAGTTGTTTTAACAAGGTAAATTATATAATGTTATTTAGCTGGTGAATATAATGTTTGAATTAAGTTAAAACTAAACTAATTAGACTTAGAAAGTTGTTAAGTTGTTTAATAACTTAAATTGGTGAATTTAGTATTGGAATTAAGTAAAAGCTAAACTAATTAGACTTTTAAAGTTGTGAAGTTGTTTTAATTAAATAAATTATATAATGTGGTTTAGTTGGTGAATAGAGTGTTGTAATTAAGTTAAAGTGAAAAAAATTAGACTTAAAAGTTGTTAAGTTCTTCTAATAAGTTAAAATATGTAATTTGGTTTAATTGTTTAATATAGTATTGAAATTAAGTTGATAAACTAATTAGACTTAGAAAGTTGTTAAGTTGTTTAATAAGGTAAATTGGTGAATATAGTGTTGGAATTAAGTTAAAGCTAAACTAATTAGACTTATAAAGTTGTTAAATTCTTCAAATAAGTTGAAATATGTACTGTGATTTAGTGGGTGAATATAGTGTTGAAATTAATTTAAAACTAAACTAATTAGACTTAGAAAGTTGTTAAGTTGTTTTAATAAGATAAATTATATAATGTGATTTAGTTGGTGAATATAGTTTTGGAATTAAGTTAAAACTAAACTAATTGGACTTATAAAGTTGTTAAATTCTTCAAATAAGTTAAAATATATAATGTGATTTAGTTGGTGAATAAAGTGTTGGAATTAAGTTAAAACTAAACAAATTAGACTTAGAAAGTTGTTAATTTGTTTAATAAGTTAAAAGATGTAATGTAATTTAGTTGGTGAATAAAGAGTTGGAAATAAGTTAAAACTAAACTAATTAGACTTAGAAAGTTATTATTTTGATAAATAAGTTAAATTGGTGAATATAGTGCTGGAATTAAGTTAAAACTAAACTAATTTGACTTAGAAAGTTGTTAAGTTGTTTTAATAAGTTAAAATATGTAATGTGGTTTAGTTGGTGAATATAGTGTTGGAATTAAGTTAAAGCTAAACAAATTAGACTTAAAAAGTTGTTAAGTTGTTTTATAAGTTAAATTTTGGTGAATATAGTGTTGGAAGTAAGTTAAAACTAAACTAATTAGACTTAGAAAGTTGTTAAGTTGTTTAAATAAGTTAAAATATGTAATGTGATTTAGTTGGTGAATAGAGTGTTACAATTGAGTTAAAACAAAATTAATTAGACTTAGAAAGTTGTTAAGTTGTTTTAATAAGTTAAAATATGTAATGTAATTTAGTTGGTGAATATATTGTTGGAATTAAGTTCAAACTAAAGTATTTGATTTAGAAAGTTTTTAAGTTGTTTAATAAGTTAAATTGGTGAATATAGTGTTGGAATTAAGTTAAAGCTAACTAATTAGACTTATAAACTTGTTAAGTTCTTTTAATAAGTTAAATTATATAATGTGGTTTAGTTGGTGAATATAATATTGGAATTAAGTTAAAGTAACAAAAAATAGACTTAAAAAGTTGTTAAGTTCTTCTAATAAGTTAAAATATGTAATGTGGTTTAGTTTGTTAATATAGTGTTGGAACTAAGTTAAAGCTAAACTATTTAGACTTAGAAAGTTGTTAAGTTGTTTAATAAGTTAAATTGAAGGATATTGTGTTGGAATTAAGTTAAAGTTAAACTAATTAGACTTATAAAGTTGTTAAGTTGTTTTAACAAGGTAAATTATATAATGTAATTTAGTTGGTGAATATAGTGTTTGAATTAAGTTAAAACTAAAATAATTAGACTTAAAAAGTTGTTAAGTTGTTTAATAAGTTAAACTGGTGAATTTAGTGTATTAATTTAAAGCTAAACTAATTAGACTTATAAAATTATGAAGTTGTTTTAATTAGATAAATTATATAATGTGGTTTAGTTGGTGAATAGAGTGTTGTAATTAAGTTAAAGTTAAAAAAAATAGACTTAAAAGTTGTTAAGTTCTTCTAATAAGTTAAAATATGTAATGTGGTTTAGTTGGTTAATACAGTGTTGGAACTAAGTTAAAGCTAAACTAATTAGACTTAGAAAGTTGTTAAGTTGTTAAATAACTTAAATTGGTGAATATAGTGTTGGAATTAAGTTAAAGCTAAACTAATTAGACTTATAAAGTTGTGAAGTTATTTTAATTAAATAAATTATATAATGTGGTTTAGTTGGCGAATAGAGTGTTGTAATTAAGTTAAAGTGAAAAAAAATTAGACATAAAAGTTGTTAAGTTCTTCTAATAAGTTAAAATATGTAATTTGGTTTAATTGTTTGTTATAGTATTGAAATTAAGTTGATAAACTAATTAGACTTAGAAAGTTGTTAAGTTGTTTAATATGGTAAATTGGTGAATATAGTGTTGAAATTAAGTTAAAGCTAAACTAATTAGACTTATAAAGTTGTTAAATTCTTCAAATATGTTGGAATATGTAATGTGATTTAGTGGGTGAATATAGTGTTGGAATTAATTTAAAACTAAACTAATTAGACTTAGAAAGTTGTTAAGTTGTTTTAACAAGATAAATTATATAATGTGATTTAGTTGGTGAATATAGTTTTGAAATTGAGTTAAAACTAAACTAATTAGACTTATAAAGTTGTTAAATTCTTCAAATAAGTTAAAATATATAATGTGATTTAGTTGGTGAATAAAGTGTTGGAATTAAGTTAAAACTAAACTAATTAGACTTAGAAAGTTGTTAAGCTGTTTAATAAGTTAAATTATATAATGTGATTTAGTTGGTGAATATAGTGTTGGAATTAAGTTCAAACTAAATTAATTAGACTTAGAAAGTTGTTAAATTATTTAATAAGTTAAATTGGTGAATATAGTGTTGGAATTAAGTTAAAACTAAACTAATTATACTTATAAAGTTTATAAGTTGTTTTAATAAGTTAAATTATATAATGTGGTTTCGTTGGTGAATATAGTGTTGGAATTAAGTTAAAGCAAAACAAATAAGACATAAAAAGTTGTTAAGTTGTTTAATAAGTTAAATTTTGGTGAATAACTGAATATAGTGTTGAAGTTAAGTTAACTAAACTAATTAGACTTAGAAAATTTAAGTTGTTTTAATAAGTTAAAATATGTAATGTGATTTAGTTGGTGAATAAAGTGTTACAATTAAGTTAAAACTAAAGTAATTAGACTTAGAAAGTTTTTAAGTTATTTTAATAAGTTAAAATATGTAATATAATTTTGTTGGTGAATATATTGCTGGAATTAAGTTAAAACTAAACTAATTAGACTTAGAAAGTTGTTAAGTTGTTTAATAAGTTAATTGGTGAATATAGTGTTGGAATTAAGTTAAAGCTAAACTAATTAGACTTATAAACTTGTTAAGTTCTTTTAATAATTTAAATTATATAATGTGGTTTAGTTGGTGAAAATAGTATTGGAGTTAAGTTAAAGTTAAAAAATTAGACTTAAAATGTTGTTAAGTTCTTATAATAAGTTAAAATATATAATTTGGTTTAGTTTGTTATTATAGTGTTGGAATTAAGTTAAAGCTAAACTACTTAGACATAGAAAGTTATTAAGTTGTTTAATAAATTAAATTGGTGAATATAGTGTTGGAATTAAGTTAAATCTAAACTAATTAGACTTCTAAAGTGTTAAATTCTTCAAATAAGTTAAAATATGAAATGTGGTTTAGTTGGTGAATAGAGTGTTGTAATTAAGTTAAAGTTAAAAAGATTAGACTTAAAAATTGTTAATGTAACGACCCTCTTAGTCGTTTTAAGAATTTTAACCATTATTTATATATTAACCTTTTTAGTAGATTTTATAAATAATTTAAGACTTATAAGAGTGAGTAACATGATTTTCAGATTTAATAAAGGATTATTTTGTTGCTAATATTAATGGAAAAAGAAAAAAATAGAAAAGAAAATTAAATAAATAAATAAAATAATATTAATAATAATAATAAAATAATAGAAAGGGCAAAGTGCCCTAAACTGATGAAGCCTCAGGCGGCTGCTGAGGTTGAAACGAACGAACGGAAAAAAAAAATAACGCAGAAGAAGAAAAGAAAAGGACGGGAGAAAAAAAAAAGGGAGAAAGGAGGATAAAAATTGATGTTCGTCTTACGACGTCAAGGTAATTATGCTCATCCTTTCTATTAAATTTTTATGTAATTAGGAGTAAAATTTTAGGTTAAAAACCGTGTATAATTTATGTTAATATATGAACTTGTGATTATGCATAGAGGTCATTATATACTAAATTATTATTATTATTATGCATTTGGTGTGGAAAGAATTGAATTTGAGACTTGGTGTAGGCTTACTAGATTGAGGACAAGTTATTGCTTCAATCGATAATTGTTATGGGAATTAGTTATAAGTGTTGTAGGACTGAATTAATAAGAATGGAAATAAGAATATATCATACAAATACATACTTTTAATATGTTAGCAGATAAGGAATTGGAAACGATCGTGTAAAGATTATACTATTATTATTTAACTATCAATTAGGTGTATTATATACATATGAACCCATTAGATTACGATATTGGAAAAATTATGACTTAACTCTAGACTTGAAATTCATAAAATATGAGATTTGACATATTAGTTCGGATCAAGACTTTTGAACTTGACTATAGTTTTGAGTGAGTTTTTGGGTCTAAACTAGACACATAGTGATATAAGTCTTGTTAGTTTCAAAATCTTATTGCGATTATTATGTGAATAGATTGCATTTATTTGGGAGCTCAACGAAAGTGGAAGGCTCATGTGGCAGAGTGAATTCTTGATTATTCGAGGCAAGTGGATTTCTAAACTCTTGTTAAGTGTATGAAATGCGTGCATTTCCTTGTGGTATATGTGCGGGAGTAATGGGACTTGGTGATGGTTGACTTGTCCACATTGATTGATTTTAATGATGAAAACAAAGGGTAATAAAAGGTAATGTGAATAATTGCTTGTGTGTGATGTGTTGATAATGAAGAGTGGTTTGAAAGACTTGTTGAATCATTGTTGATGTTGTTGTGAATTGTGCAATGTTATGAAAATGGTCATACCCTCTTTATTTGTGTGAACATGTCATTTGCATTATTTTAAGACATGGTTGTGACAAGTGTTATGTGCATTGAGAAAGAATGAGAACTTAAAGAGGATGTACCATTTCGAGGGACGTATCGCCCTCCGTGATGGATACTATATTTCGAGGGACGTATCGCGCGCTGCGATGTTACTATTATCGAGGGTCGTGTCGTGCGCCGCGATAGATGCATGGACAGATATATCCCCCATGGATCCCGGACTGAGAGACAGTGGGTGTGTATCACTAGGTCAGACATGCATCATTATACTTGACATTGCATTCCATTGCATTGTATATGCTTATCATTAGTGAACTTGATATTGTGTTTTGCTGATCTTGTGAATGCCTTTCTGTGGACCTTTTGATTATGAATACTGAGCTTGTTGTTGAGGATATATAATTTGTTAAAACGTTGTTGTTGAGGATATGTAATTTGTCAAAGTATTTTTGTTGAGGATAGGTAATTTGCCAAAGTGTTGTTATTGAGGATATGTAACTTGTCTAGGTGTTGTTGTTGAGCTATGTGCTATGGAAACTGTGAGCTATTAGGTTGGACTAATTTTTATGCAGGTTGTAGTTTTGGAGGTTCGGTTGGGGTGGTAGGAGTACCCGTACTTCATCCCCTTAGCTTGTGTTTAGAGGTTTACTTGTTGAGTACCGTGTGGTTTGGTATTCACCCCTTACTTCTACAATTTTTTGTAGGTTATTAGCCCGGACTTTTGTGATATATTCTCTTTTTTTCCAAGGCTTCTTGGAGATTTGTGAAGCAGTTGTTTGTCATCTCAGCAGACCTTCTTACTCTTGTTTATGATTTTGTTCTACTCTAGAAACAATGTCATATGAGACTTATATTTTCTTTTAATTCAATTGTAATACTTTAGAGGCTTGTACACGTGATAATCAGGTTTTGGAGTATAATTTAAGTTGTAGTCAATTTTCCGCATTTTATTGTATTAGTTGTGCTTTAGGCTAACTTGTCTTGGTAGGATAAGACGAGTGCCATCACGTCCAATTTTGGGTCGTGACAAAGTGATATCAGAGCCCTAGGTTCATAGGTCTCACGTGTATACAAGACGAGTCTAAATAGAGTTTCGAGGATATGTACGGAGACGTATGTACTTATCTTCGAGAGACTATTGTGACTTTTTGAAAAAATCTTCACTTCTTGAATCTTTATCGTGCGTCCTTGGTCCAATTTGATTCTTATCGATTTACTCCATCTACTCTCTCTCTTATAATGATGTTTCGTGCGTAATTTCTTATTTCAGTAGTTGGTGTGTCGTGTATGGATTGAATTTTAGATCTAATACTAATGTGAAAGTAACAAACTCATGAAAAGACAGTGCTATTAGATCCAAAATTTTCAGTAATTTGAAGGAGTGATGTAAGGTTTGTTACCCTAGTAAAGTGAATAGTACTTGTGTGGTATATATGATATTTTGAGTGGTTTAACAATCGGAAGTGGAATGATTACAAGAATTGCTAGATAATGGACATGTAACTTTGGGAATTACAGTTAATAAAGCTTTATATGTATGTGTTCTTTAGTGTATCATGAGAATGATATTATATTAACCGAGGACAAAATCTCTACTACGATTTTATAGATTGTGTGTTTATTAAAGAAGGTCATACACAACTACTACAATGGTATCGATGCCAACTTGGTTAAAGTTATGGAGTGTGTTTCTTCTGTTGTCGACCTAATCTACGAAAGAATGAATATCTCCTTGGATGAGAGACTAAAAAGATTTGATAGCGTATTGTAGTCACTTAATGAGAAAAAAAATTATTTTGAGTACAATCTTAGCGAGGGTATGATGTATTCTAGTGGTGAATTTAACAGACTTTCACGGTGTAGTACTATGGGTATATGAAAATGGATATGTCGATTGTCAAGTGTAAATACTAACTACTTAAAGAGTCATCAGTTATATCGGATGCTCCTATAATGAGATTCGATGTTGCATTCACCTTTAAGAAATCAACTAGTTGTTACTACAGAAAAATGAGTTAAGCATCATTTATAAGGAAGCTTTTAGTGGTGGATCGTTGATACAATATTAATGTGTTAAGTTGAGAAGTGTTATCCCGTAGGTTCTAAGTAAGGACCGATGATTTCATTTTAATGTCCAAGGGAATGGATAAATACTAAAATGACAAGTTTATGGAAAATCAAGTCTCAAAAAGTATACTTGTGTGAAGGTAATTGAATATTATAATAAGAAAGTGCATACAAAAATGGGTTAGTCCTTTGGATTTGATTGGTATAATTGAATTTAATATGTCATATGATGAAAAGATTAACTTCGTGGTAATGACAGGAGCTAACTGGGCATAGTGATAATCAGAGTTTGTGATGGAATGTGATTAGAATGCAACTATATGATAAGTTTTGTTGGTTAAAAGACTTTTGTATGATAATGGTCACTTTAGAATGTTTGAGTTATGGTTTACTACTATTTTGTGAGTAGCATGATTGTATGATAATTTTTATGAGGAGTTGGAATGTCGCTCGAATGGAATTGAAAAGAGCTAAAATCATAATGAAAAATAGTGGGATGTAGTTTAACATTCAGAAAGAGGAGAGAACAAGGATATTACTTTGATTGCAATAGCTAAGGAGGTATCTTTAGAGGGATTTATTATTTAGGTTACAAAAACACATGGCTTCATCCGTTTTGCTCTGTTATGGTAATAGTTTCACGGGTTCATCAGATTGGTTAAAAACTATTGGATAAGACTTGAGAAAAGAGTTTACATACATTCAAATCGAGTTTGATTATAAATTCTATTGTGATTTTAAGTTTGATAAGGAGTATGGTTGAAAATTTAGCATAGGATATGATAGGATCGATAGAGAAGCGACAATGGTAAGCTGAGATATGTGAATTCATAAAAATCTTCAAGCTATGAGTTAATGTTGATAGATAAAGGGATTTAGTTACATATTTGGGACTCAAAAATTTAAGGTTTTCATTGTGACACTAGATTTTTGGTAGTGTATATTGTCAAGGTATGCATTGATAAGGAAGAAAATGATTGATCGCATTGAGTATGAAGCATTTGAAAGGACATAAAAAAATTGAGTCCTAAATCGGGTTACTTTTGATTGTTAAGGGACCTAAGGAAGGTTTTACCTAATGTTATGATTTAAAGGATAAAGTAAAAATGTTACGCGTTGTTGGTCAAAGGATAAGATTGATAAGTAGTCTGCGAAAGGAAAAAAAAAGAAGTCTGGTGTATTAAAGAGTTTGGGGTATTTAAAATTTTGCGTCATGAGAAGAATGTAAGAGATGTGAAGGAATAAGAATTCTCATATAGACTCTTGGTTTTAAGTTGAAGGACGAATATATTTTCATATATAAATTCTGATAAGACTATGGATGTGAATTGGTTCGATATAGACTTCCTAGGGATTTATCACCTTTTTTTTTATGAAGATTGAGTTTTGAGTTTGGTGAAAAACAATGAGGTGTGTAAGATTATTTGTTGTCATGAGGGGCTAAATTGTTCAGATTATGGTAGGTGACATATGAATACGCAACAATATGGACCTACAGTTATACTTGGTATCTAAAGATTATGTGGAGTTGACAATGTACATGATTCAATAAGTATATATTGATGGGAAAGTACTTTTAGAATTGAAATTAGTGTTATCAGTCTTGAGTGTGACTTATATATGTCATGTAATGCTTATGGAAATATAGAGAGTCATGTTTTGAAACTTTCAGAGGCTACAATGTTTTTGCTAAGAAGACTTTGCTACTATTGACAGTTTGAAAGTAAGGTAAATGGATGGTGTAGTTATGATGTTTATTGCTATTAAGAGTGTTAACTTCAGTTGATGAGACGTATGTAGGGTTTGATGAATCGAGTATTTGTAATATTGTGATAGGGATCAGACTGGTTCTTTGTGGGAGGCTAAATATCGAGAGATAAAGTTCGATGAATGGTAATGTTTGATATCAGCACTATAGAATCAGTATCTTATGTTATTTGACCTTGGTTTCATATATTCTTATGTGATCATCTATTTTTTTGTGGACATGATTTAAAGTATGATTCACTAGTTATGCACGTTTGTGTTCTCAATTGTATGGGTGACTTTCTAGTGGTGGATCGGCTGTACCGATCCTCGTATGTCATCTTGATAGGGTAGGATCTTTCAGAAGATTTGATCACCTCGATTATAACATATTTTGTGTTTTTCAGAAAGTTAAAGTATATACCAGTGATTTTACATGCACGACCTTGCTTATAAGAACTTATAGACGAGCTTCATGAACATTAACAGTTGTGCGATGGTGTTGTTAAACAATCTACATCCTAGAGTGTAGCGTTTGTTTGGTGCTTACTTGATCTTGTTCTTCTTTGGGTTAGATAAGTTTCATCCTCCCTTGATGAGTACCCTATGTCTAAAGATCAGATTTTTATAACTTAAGTTCGTGAAAAGATTGTGTTGGGAGAAAGGAATCTTGATAAGATCTTTGATGGGTTGTTTATTATGAGTGTCTGGTGGTTGGGTTAGAAGATTGTCTTGTTTATGTGAGAAAAGATTCGTCATGATGGTTGTGTTAAGGTATAATGAATTTCAATTCATATTGAGTTTATGGGTTAGTTTATGGCTTGATAATCACTGTTGATTTGTAGATCTTCCAAAGTTTGACTTGAAAGTCCAATTCTTAGTAGTTTATCTTCATGAAATGGTCTTAAGGAGGTGCTCACTTAGAGAGATGAACACCGGCTGGTAGGTCATAGCTTAGACTTTTGGTAACGTCAGTTATTCTTCCTTCTTCTTCCTATGTTCGAGGACGAACATGATTCTTAGTGGTGGATAATGTAACGACCCTCTTAGTCGTTTTAAGAATTTTAACCATTATTTATATATTAACCTTTTTAGTAGATTTTATAAATAATTTAAGACTTATAAGAGTGAGTAACATAATTTTCAGATTTAATAAAGGATTATTTTGTTGCTAATATTAATGGAAAAAGAAAAAAAATAGAAAAGGAAATTAAATAAATAAATAAAATAATAATAATAATAATAATAAAATAATAGAAAGGGCAAAGTGCCCTAAACTGATGAAGCCTCAGGCTGCTGCTGAGGTTGAAACGAACGAACGGAACAAAACAAAATACGCAGAAGAAGAAAAGAAAAGGAAGGGAGAAAAAAAAGGGAAAAAGGAGGATAAAAATTGATGTTCATCTTAAGGCGTCAAGGTAATTATTCTCATCCTTTCTATTAAATTTTTATGTAATTAGGAGTAAACTTTTAGGTTAAAAACCGTGTATAATTTATGTTAATATATGAACTTGTGATTATGCATAGAGGTCATTATATACTAAATTATTATTATTATTATGATTTTGGTGTGGAAAGAATTGAATTTGAGACTTGGTGTCGTCTTACTAGATTGAGGACAAGTTATTGCTTCTATCGATAATTGTTATGGGAATTAGTTATAAGTGTTGTAGGACTGAATTAATAAGAATGGAAATAAGAATATATCACACAAATACATATTTTTAATATGTTAGCAGATAAGGAATTGGAAACGGTCGTGTAAAGATTATACTATTATTATTTAACTATCAATTAGGTGTATTATATACATATGAACATCATTAGATTATGATATTGGAAAAATTATGACTTAACGCTAGACTTGAAATTCATAAAATATGAGATTTGACATATTAGTTCGGATCAAGACTTTTGAACTTGACTATAGTTTTGAGTGAGTTTTGGGTCTAAACTAGACACATAGTGATATAAGTCTTGTTAGTTTCAAAATCTTATTGTGATTATTATGTGAATAGATTGCATTTATTTGGGAGCTCAACGAAAGTGGAAGGCTCATGTGGCAGAGTGAATTCTTGATTATTCGAGGCAAGTGAATTTCTAAACTCTTGTTAAGTGTATGAAATGCGTGCATTTCCTTGTGGTATATGTGTGGGAGTAATGGAACTTGGTGATGGGTTGACTTGTCCACATTGATTGATTTTAGTGATGAAAACAAAGGGTAATAAAAGGTAATGTGAATAATTGCTTGTGTGTGATGTGTTGATAATGAAGAGTGGTCTGAAAGACTTGTTGAATCATTGTTGATGTTGTTGTGAATTGTGCAATGTTATAAAAATGGTCATATCCTCTTTATTTGTGTGAACATGTCATTTGCATTATTTTAAGACATGGTTGTGACAAGTGTTATGTGCATTGAGAAAGAATGAGAACTTAAAGAGAATGTACCATTTCGAGGGACGTATCGTCCGCCGCGATGGATACTATATTTCGAGGGACGTATCGCGCGCCGTGATGTACCGTGGTTTCACGGTATTTCTAATGCTTTTTCCTTAAGTTTAGTGTGTGTCGAAAGCCTTTTTGTGTTGATTTTTATGTAAGTTTCTCTTTGTTTGTAGAAAATATGTCCAAGGATGAACGCGGAAGTTTTTGAGAAAGAAATGCAGAAGAGACCACCTACGGAATCCATGACGGTCCGTCGAGGCTGTGACGGTCCGTAGGTGGCATCGTAGTGAAGGGAGAAGTTGCTGAAGGAAAATGGGGAAGTCTGACTAAGTGTGGGATTACGGAAGTCCATGACGGACCGTCATAGCCACGACGGTCCGTCCTGCTTGTTCGTCGTGATGATCAGAGAAGTAGTCCCAGTACCCAAATTCCAAGAAGTTCAAGTATTTTGGAACGAAGACCCTCGACGGACCGTCGTGCTTGAAATGATCCGTCATACCTGTCCGTCGAGGGGAATGAAGAAAGCAATAGAAGAATGTGTGAAGTATGGGACGACGGAGGCCATGACGGTCCGTCGTGTCCATGACGGTCCATCACGTGGTCCGTCGACCTAGACGCGTTTGGGCAGATTTTTAGTAAATAGAATCCTTCTTTGATTAGATTTTGTTTTTATTATAAATAGTTGGAAAAACCTCGTTTTGGGGGTTAGACTTTCTGGATAATTTTTAGTTTTTAGTTCTTCTATTATAGTATTGAACTCTCGATTTTGGGAATTAAAATACTTTTTCGGGAATTGATTGTTGGTGATTTTGTTGATTAATCAAGTTAAATTCTGGGAAACTATTCGTTTTCATAAAAGTAAGTGCATGAATTCTTCCATTAACAATATGAATTATGTAATTATGAACATGGGTAACTAAACCTCATAGCTAGGGTTGTGGGAACCATGGGTGAATAACAAGGTAAAAATCTAACTTAAATAACAATTCTAGAGTGGTGTCTTGCATGTATTGATAATTCTTTCGTGTAGAAGTCTTTTTAACGGATGGCCAACGTTAGAACTCGCCTTAATGCTACTTGCCGGACCAAGGAGGTCGATAATATGAAAAGAATTATCAACATAGATTTAGTGTAGACTATCTAATAGGCTAGTATTGGTTGGTACGAGTTAATAACTTAGTCAAATACCGAATACGATGTTTAATATGAGGTAAAGATAAGGGTTAGTATAGCAACACACGTAGCCGGACCAAGGTGCGGAGTGAAATTCTCTAGATGTCGGACCAAGGATTTATAGATACATAACTTATCACTTTACATGCAAGATATTAGGATAGAATTGTTATAGTTAGATTTATCAAGTTAGGAACCTGTGGGGAACACTTAAGCCCTAGTTACTTTTATAATTTGATTTAACTCCGAAAGTTGAATCTGTTAGTTGTTCATTTTTATTTAGTTAATCATTTTCATTAATTTAGAAATAAAACCCCCTTTTTGTCTTTTTTTTCTCGAAAAATAGTTGGCTAAATAATAGTAATAATAGAATAAAGTTAAGTCTGAACTATTTTCCTTGTGGGATCGATCTCAACCTCATTAGTTGGGTTCTTTACTTGATACGACCGCTTTACTTCTTATTTGAGAAGTAAATTTGAGCGCATCAAATTTTGGCGCCGCTGCCGGGGAAAGTATCTTTTAGATTAACTTAAACTTATTACTAAAGTTTAGTCAATATTTTCCTGATTTTACTTTTTCTGTTGTTTTTTATTTATTTTTTTAGAACTAAAGTCCTTGTATGCCAAATACATGGAGAGGAAGAGAACCCTTGTTTCCCTACGATCACGAGTTAGAGCGTATACTATGCAATATGAATCGAAACTTGGGTATAAATGATAATGATCCAAACCAGAACATCCCAGCTCCAGTTGATGCTCATGGTCGATTATTACCTGATAATCCTGGTCAAGGTGCACAAAGGGGACAAAATCCCGCTCCACGTCCTCAAGAATACTACAGAGGTTATGATAATATTGCAGATTCTGATGGGCCACCCCTCTACCAGAAGGTCACACCTTTGTAGTCACTAGTAGTCTAATGCAAATGCTCACGGCTAGAGGCTTGTTTTCAGGACTACCGTCTGAGGACCCACATGCCCATATAGCTAAGGTGAGGGCAGTGTGTAAAAGTTGTGTAGGGAGGCCTGATTTGAATTTGGATATAATAGGGCTAAGAGTATTTCCTCTCTCACTGATGGGAGAGGCTGCTATTTGGTTCACTGAGCTCCCTTATAACTCAATTTTCACTTGGAACCAACTAAGGGACGTTTTCTTAGCACGTTACTACCCGGTCTCCAAGAAACTAAATCACAAAGACAGAGTGAACAACTTTGTGGCACTACCAGGAGAGTCAGTTAGCAGTTCTTGGGATAGGTTCACTTCATTTTTGAGAAGTGTCCCCAATCACCGCATAGATGATGAGTCACTGAAAAAATACTTCTACCGGGGACAGGATGATAATATTAAAGCGGTATTGGATACTATAGCAGGTGGTTCTTATGGGGAGTGTCCTTATGCTGAAATTGCCAAAAAATTAGAGAAAATCTCCCGGAATAATAAAGCATGGAGTACTAGGAAATCAGATACTGGGAGAAATACTTTTGCAGTGCAATCCACACACAACCCAGCCACAGATGAGATTCATGAAGAGATGGCACAGATGAGAACTGAGCTTGGGTTGGTGTTAAAACATGTCACTGGGGTGCAGAAAAAGATAAACGCAGTGAACTACTTGTCTAAACCACCACCACCAACTGATGAATATTATTATGAGGAAGATTCCTATGCAATAAATGATCAGACGGGGGGTTTCCGACCGAATGCCCAAGGCTCCAATTAGGAGAATTGGCGCCAAGGTCAAGGGAATCAAGGTCGAAACTATGGTAACTACAACCGTGAGGGTAATTATGTCCGTGATGGAAATTGCAACCGCGACAACAACTTCAACAGGGGTAACTATGGTAACAGAAATGATAGGAGTGGGCCCTATGTTCCTCCTCAAAATCGTGAAGTTGCTCCTAGGGATGGTGGAGGTAGTATGGCGCGAGTTCAGGATATGTTGCAAAAGATGATGATGAGGTTCGATGCTAGTGATGAGCACACCAAAGAGTTAAGGAGTGATGTAGCGGGTATTGGACAGAAAGTCGATACACATGCCATATCAATTAAGCAGTTTGAATTGCAAATGGCTCAATTATCTGCAACTGTGAACACACGGCAACCGGGCACTCTTCCTAGCAACACTGTCCAAAATCCGAAAAATGATGGACATTGTATGGCAATTACTACTCGTGGTGGTAAACAAACTATTGACCCACCTATGCCGTCTATTGTGGAAAAGGTGATGAGAGATAATGATAAAGTGGTAGAGGTTAGTGATGAAGTAGAAGATATCACTGAAAAAGATGCTGAAGTGCCTAAAAAGGTAACTCCCATGCCTAGACCACCACCACCCTTTCCTCAAAGATTAGTGAAAAAGACCGAGGATGGTAAATATCGGCGTTTTATAACAATGTTGAAGCAACTTTCTATCAATTTTCCTTTTGGTAGAAGCTCTTGAACAAATGCCCGGTTATGCCAAGTTTATGAAAGATTTGGTTACAAAGAAAAGATCGGTCACTTTTGAGGATGATGACAGAATGCAGCATTGTATTGCTATTGCTACAAGGTCTTTAGTTCAAAAGAAAGAAGATCCGGGTGCATTCACTATTCCTTGTACAATCGGGTTATTACATTTTGCGAAAGCATTATGTGATCTGGGGCAAGCATAAATCTCATGCCCCTCTCGATTCACAAGAAGTTGGGTTTGGGTGACCCAAAGCCCACTGCGATGCGGCTACTGATGGCCGATCGAATAGTAAAAAGGCCTATAGGGATACTCCATGATGTGCTAGTAAAAGTGGAGTCGTTCATATTTCTGGCAGATTTTGTTATTCTTGATTGTGAAGTCGATTTTGAGGTGCCTATTATTCTTGGGAGGCCATTCCTTGCTACGGGTAGAGCTTTAGTTGATATGGAAAAGGGGCAGATGAAATTTTGGTTGAACAATGAAGAAGTGACTTTCAACATTTGTAGGTCCATGCGGCAGAGTGGTGAGCTCCAATCGGTATCTGCCATATCCTACAAAGTTGGTGAATCACCCGAGACACAAATAGAAGAACGTCTAGGTGTAGAAGCACTGGCGGCAGTGATAATGAATTTTGATAATGAATGCATTGAAGAATATGGGTCATTAGTCGCTGCTCTTGATCGTGGTAATGTTCGGTTTAAACCGAAGAAATATGAGCTAGACATGAAGAATCGCGAGTCTCCACCCGCTAAACCATCCATAGAGGAGGCTCCAAAGCTAGAACTAAAAGCTCTCCCACCTCATCTCAGGTATGAATTCTTAGGAAACGGTGACACATTGCCGGTAATCATTGCATCAGATCTGAATGAACAACAAGTTGAGAGTTTGGTCAAAGTGCTAAAAAGGTTCAAAAGAGCTATTGGGTGGACCATTGCGGACATTATTGGGATCCCTCCTGGTATTTGTTCTCATAAAATCCAACTCATGCCCGATTATAAGCCAAGTATTGAGCACCAGAGACGCTTAAATCCACCTATGCAAGAGGTCTTGAAGAAGGAAATCATAAAATGGTTGGATGCTGGAGTAATATATCCGATCGCCGATAGTAGTTGGGTATGCCCTGTTCAGTGTGTACCTAAGAAAGGGGGAATGACTGTGGTCCCCAATGAAAAAAATGAACTTGTTCCAATGAGGCCGGTGACTGGATGGAGGGTGTGTATGGATTACCGAAAATTAAATGCATGGACCGAAAAGGACCATTTTCCCATGCCCTTCATGGATCAGATGTTGGATAGACTCGCTAGAAAAGGGTGGTACTGTTTTCTTGATGGTTATTCAGGGTATAATCAGATTTCTATTGCACCAGAAGATCAAGAGAAGACCACTTTTACTTGTCCATATGGGACCTTTGCGTTCAAGAGAATGCAGTTTGGGTTGTGCAATGCACCCGCCACATTTCAGAGATGTATGATGTCAATATTCTCCGACATGGTAGAAGATACTATTAAGGTTTTTATGGATGATTTTTCTGTGGTTGGTAAATCATTCGAGCGATGTTTGAGCCATTTATCTGAGGTTCTTAAGAGATGTGAAGACTGCAATTTAGTACTCAATTGGGAAAAATGCCACTTCATGATCAAAGAAGGTATTGTTTTGGGCCATCGTATTTCAGAAAAGGGCATAGAAGTTGATCGAGCCAAAGTCGAGGTGATAGAGAGACTTCCTCTACCTATCTCTGTAAAAGGTGTGAGAAGCTTTCTTGGGCATGCAGGTTTTTACAAGAGATTCATCAAAGATTTCTCAAAAAATTGCACATCCATTGTGCAAACTGCTGGAGAAAGATTGTAAATTTTATTTTGATGAATCCTGTCTTAAAGCATTCGGCGATCTAAAAGAAAAATTGGTATATGCACCTATCATTATTTCTCCGGATTGGAGCAATCCATTTGAGGTGATGTGTGATGCGAGTGGGGTTGCCCTTGGTGTGGTATTGGGACAAAGAAGGGACAAAATCCTTCATCCCATTTACTATGCTAGTAAAGCCCTCAATGAAGCTCAGAATAACTATACAGTAACTGAACAAGAGCTCCTTATAGTAGTATTTGCTTTTGAAAAATTTCGCTCCTATTTGCTAGGTACTAGAGTTATAGTGCATACTGACCATTCAGACCTGAGATATTTGATGGCAAAGAAGGATGCAAAACCGAGGTTAATTCGTTGGGTATTACTACTGCAAGAATTTGACTTTGAGGTAAGGGATAGAAAAGGGACCGAAAATCAAGTTGCTGATCACTTGTCCCGTTTAGAAGATGAAGCTATGAGAGAGTTGGGGGATAATACTGATATTGATGACACATTCCCCGATGAGCATGTATTGGCTGCCTCACAAGACCTGATTCCATGGTTCGCAGATTTTGCGAACTACTTAGCTAGTGATATTGTTCCATCGGACTTGTCTTTTCATCAAAGGAAAAAGTTCATGTACGATGTGAAGAAGTTCTTTTGGGATGAACCATACTTATACAGGAGCTGTACTGATGGCCTTATTCGGCGTTATGTGCCAGAAGTTGAGATGTTGAGTGTTTTAGAGGCATGCCATTCCTCACCCTTTGGTGGACATCATAGTGGTGTCCGGACTGCTCATAAGATCTTACAATGAGGTTACTATTGGCCAACTATTCATCAAGATGCTCATGAGTTCGCCAAAGCATGTGACAAATGCCAAAGAGATGGCGGCTTTCAAGAAAGCAAGAGCTCCCTCTAAACCCCATTCTTGTGATTGAGTTATTTGATATTTGGGGTATTGACTTTATGGGTCATTTGTGAGTTCTCATGGAATGAAGTATATTTTAGTAGCAGTTGATTATGTATCTAAGTGGGTGGAATCCATCGCCCTCGCAAACAATGAGGGGAAGAGTGTCACTGCATTCTTGAAAAAGAATATATTCTCTAAATTTGGTACCCCACGGGCAATTATTAGTGATGGGGGATCCCACTTTTGCAACAAATTGTTCAAGGGATTATTGGAGAAATATGGGGTTCGCCATAATGTGGCCACTCCTTACCATCCTCAAACTAGTGGGCAAGTTGAAGTATCAAATAGGGAGATCAAACAGATTTTGTCAAAAACAGTGAACGCTAGTAGAACAGATTGGTCAAGGAGGCTTGATGATGCCCTTTGGGCTTACCGGACAGCGTATAAGACTCCCATAGGTATGTCCCTATACCAACTAGTATATGGGAAAGCATGTCATCTTTCGGTTGAATTAGAGCATAAAGCCATGTGGGCTATGAAGAAGTTAAAAATGGACTGGAACGAAGCTGCAGAACAACGGTTGAATGGGTTAAATGAACTTGATGAATTTCGCCTAAAGGCTTATGAAAGCTCAGCCCTCTACAAAGAAAAGATGAAGAAGTACCATGACCTAAAAATCGAAAAATGAGAGTTTATGATTGGGGATTCGGTGCTTTTATTCAACTCTAGATTGCGCTTATTTCCGGGCAAGCTCAAGTCCAAATGGACTGGCCCTTACTTGATCACCCAACTATTCCCTCATGGAGGGGTTGAGTTGGAGAACAAGAAAGGTGTGCGGTTTAAGGTGAACGGACAACGTCTAAAAATCTATATAGGTCATGCGGAATCGGCGAATGAGGTGATTGAGGCATATCATCTTGATGAAGTCTGAGTAATCGAGTGTCCTCAGTCGTGCCGCGACGTTAAATCAGGCGCTGGTTGGGAGGCAACCCAATATTTATCATCTAACCACTTTATTGTTTTCTTTCCAGTAACAGTAGCATTTTCTATTAATGGGTTGTAAATTTTCAGGTAGCACATCTCCAGGAAGTTCTACAGAAAATTACTCTGCCACATTCACTGACGGATACATCGACGGACCGTTACGCATGTGACGGACCGTCGCATGACTCCGTCGTGCGAGGTACGTTCTTTATTGTTTTGGAGAATTAGGGCACATGCGACGGAACCTATGACGGACCGTCACAGATGCAACGGACCGTCATCGGGGCTTCGTCACTTCATTACCCGGCTACCCGACCCGACCCGGCTAAGGAATTTCAAAAGTTTTTAAACGTTTTTAAACCCCCCACCCCTTCATTAAACCGTTTTCTTTCCCTCTTTCTCCCATTTCCTCCCCTTTCAACTTCTTTCTCTTCCCAAATTCCCCACATTCTCCCTTTTTCCCATCCCAAATCTCCCTTCTTGGTCGGAGTCTGCTGCTGTGCTTCTCAGTTTTCTTGATTGGGTGCCATCACTTCTGGATTGTTTTCTCCTCTTCCAAGGTATGTGTTGCTGAAACTCTACCCATTTACTCTTCTTTTTGGTTTTTATTTACTATTAGCATGTGGGTCTTTGATTTTTGACCATATATTGTCTAACCTAGGTTATTAATTCCACAAAATGCCTGGATAAAACTAGAGTAATTAGGGCTTTATACTTGTAAATTTGATAGGTATTTAGGTTAAAGAGCGTTAGAGAAATGTTGGGTCTTTGGTTTGAATCACATGGGGTGAATGTGGCATCCCCGGTTCTGTCTCTGAATGACAGCACGAAAACCCGATGACGGATCGTCGTACCCACGACGGTCCGTCCTGCACAACCGTCGTGACGGTCAGAGACCCCTGTCCTAAGGGTCTCAACACTATCTCCAAGTACCCACTGACGGACATATGTGACGGACCGTCATACCCACGATGGTCCGTCCTGCACAACCGTCGTGACGGTCAGAGACCCATGTCCTAAGGGTCTCCACACTTTTTCTAAGTGTCCACTGACGGACATATGTGACGAACCGTCATACCCACGATGGTCCGTCCTGTACAACCATCTTGACGGTCAGAGACCCCTGTCCTAAGGGTCTCCACACTTTTTCTAAGTGTCCACTGACGGACATATGTGACGAACCGTCATACCCACGATGGTCCGTCGTGACGGTCAGAGACCCCTGTCCTAAGGGTCTCCACACTTTTTCTAAGTGTCCACTGACGGACACATGTGACGGACCATCATACCCACGACGGTCCATCCTGCACAACCGTCATATCGGTCAGAGACCCCTGTCCTAAGGGTCTCCACACTTTTACTAAGTGTCCACTGACGGACACATGTGACGGACCATCATACCCACGACGGCCCATCCTGAACAACCGTCGTATCAGTCAGAGACCTTCCTTTTGATACTCTATATTACTAAGTATTACATGACGGACCGCAGGACGGTCCGTCATACGCACGACGGGCCGTCACCAGGTCCGTCGTGCCTTACTGCTACTTCAGAGCTGTTATCACTGGTTTGAATTTATGTGTATTATTGTCTCATTTTTTTCTTGTCATGTTTGCTCCTTCTAGTACTAATGATGATTCGTTACAGGTACTACCTCTCATGGCACCTAAACAAGATCGCGTTTACGCACGTGGGCGTTCTAAATCTTTCGCTCCGTCTGCCCGATTGGTGATAGGCTCTGATGATGAGCATGATCCAGAGTACGTGCCCCCAGGCACTGCTACTACAGCACGAGCTCCACGTGTACCGAGAGTCACGCCCAAGAAGGTGGCGCCCGGCATAGTCACTGCCTCCCAGTCTGATGAGGAGCGCACACTGACCGGCACACCTTCTGGGTCAGCTGCCCAAGACGAAGGAGCATCTGGCTCCTTAGGAGTTTCGTGGTCAGAGGAAGCCTCCGGGTCCGCAGAAGTCTCTGCCCCCGCCACAGCTACATAGTCTGCCTCGGATGATGAGGCTGACAGCACTGACTCCACCCCTGGCTCACCAACTGGAGTCCCTGCCCCGGTTGCCGATCAGCCCAACCGGTGGTGTGTCAACGGGCAATACAAAGTATACTTAGACGGCAAGGTTCTCAATGACAAAGGCGTCATGACACGGACCCTTACACTGGAGTGGCGGGTCATCACGGGAAGTCTCCCCACTATGCCAGATATTCACACTCTTTTTACCAGACACCGGCTGGAGTGGATGGCTCGTTCTTTGGGCCGCTACAGTGAGGAGTTAGTCCGAGAGTTTTATGCCTCTTATGTGGCCACTCTCCGATCACAGATAGATAGGCGGTCTGCCCCCGCCAAACAGGCCCCACTTGAGCATGTCCGAGTACGCGGCATACAGGTCGACATCTCCCTACCATCCATCCGCCGATATCTGTACGGTACGGATGTTGACACCACCAGGACACCTCTCACCGCCGAGTTCGACTACCGGTGGCAAATTTTTAAAGAGGGCCGGTTCTTACGCGAGCCTTCGCTGAGAGAGACCACCAAGAGGTGGATGGCCCAGCACTTGTCTATTGATGGAGAGGCTGCGGATTGGGTGATGGAGCCGAAGGGAGCCATCAGGAAGGCCAACTTGACCTTTACGGCCAAGTTTCTTTGGTTGATAGTCCGTCATTGTCTCTCCCCCACTGCTGCTGATAATATAGTCATATGGGATCGTGCAGTTCTGATGGCCGCAATAATGGCAGGGTTCGAGGTCGATTTCGCTTGGCTTCTCCAAGAGGTCATGCATGAGAGGGCCTTCAAGATCACCACTACTTACACTTTTCCTTGCATGATTTTCTCTTTGTGCAGATCCGCAGGTGTGCCCATTTGGCACATTGACCAGCTCAGGACCCCGCAAGGAAATGTTGACATCGGCCTCATCAGGGATGAGGCCAATGAGTTGGCCCCATGCAGAGGGCCCCGCCAGGAGGTGGTCCCACTCGGTGAGAACCTGGCCGATACCATAGAGCATGCTCATGCGGCTTCCCAGGCTGCTTCTGCACACACTGACACTACCCCGATCGAGTCTATCCCGGGTAGTAGCACTGCCCCGAGCTCCTCTCGCTCGGCTCCTTCTACCACTCTGGTCCCACTTGCTAGGGTCCAGAAACTCGAGGCACAGATGGCTACACTTCTGCATCACATCCAGCCTTGGATGCAGAGGACTATTGCTGAGGCAGAGGAGCGCATGGAGCGCAAGATGGCACAGCACACAGAGAGGAAGATCGCAGAGGTACATCAGCGTTTAGACGCTTTTGAGTTGCGAGTGCTAGCCCGACCAGCACCTACGGTGGACATGTCGACCCTTCAGGCTGCTGTTGAGAGTCTGCGGGCTGATCTTGATACGATCTTAGAGGCGAGGGTACTTGAGTCTGAGGCCCCTTCTGCAGAGCCTGCTGATGACAAAGTGATGGCTGCTCTTTTTGCCACTTCTGATGTTCCACCACCTCCCCCACGAGAGCATGCCAAGAGACGCAGGGGTCGAGAGGAGGATGAGGCTAGGGCGAGGAAGAAGGAGCACCTTGAGATGGAGGCTGCGAGGAGAGCCTCGATTGCTGACGAGGAGGCCCGTAAGTTGAGGGCTGTAGAGTTAGCTGTCGGGGCGTCTAGCTCCAAAATTGTAGATTCTGTGGGAGGCACTACTGATGGTGCTGTTGATGCTGAGGATATTACTGAGGATGTCCAGACTACGCAGGGAGTTGGTTCCGGTGAACCGGACCAACCAGCTTGCTGATCGCCGGCGCTTAGCGCCTCAGGTTTGCTTCACTTACCTTTCGCGTAGTTTAGCTTTTCTATGCATTGGGGACAATTGCATATCTTTTTGTTGGGGGTGGGGTAAATGGAAAGTGAGTACTTGGGTGAATTCTGAGTAGCCCAAGTTCACGATCCTCTTTTGGGGTTTTCTTGCCTGTGTTCTTTTTTCCCAAAAGACTGATTACTTTTATTGTTGAACCGGCATGTCATATCTTATGTACATAGTATAAATCTGAAGCATGATGGCTAAAATAAAAATGATATCTCGATAATCAAAATGATGCATGAATAGGCATAGTAAGTGATAATTGTGTGGTTTGAAACATGAAATAAAGATACGCTACTGCATGATCCTGAATCTAAGACTTGAACTAGGTGTCTAATAATCTGGGAATGCAAGGAATGTCAAGTGAGTGTGAGGTGAATTCGAATGTCCACCATCAATACTGAGCTAGAACTTGCCTGGTTAGTCCTGCTAAAAGTGAGTCAAATCAATCAATTAGGAAAGGATCATAGGCCCTTGTTCGAAATAGTCAATCTTGAGCCTAAAAATAACAGAAAACCAAATGAAGTTAATCCCTTTTTGCTCCAAATGAATTGAGCTCAAAATAGATCTTTCTTTTTCACCCCAAATGATCTTCTCTAGGAACAATGTGTTGGCCCTGGTCCCTCCTTGGACATGTGCACCTCAGTTTATGCCAAAAGCATAAGTTGAGGGTGGCTAATGCAGAAAGCAACCTTGTTTTGGCCCTGACCCAACCATGGGTATTGTGAACCTTGACTCATGGCAAAATCATGAGTTGAGGGTGGCTGTTATAAGGAAAACCCCGGAAAGTGGGGTTGAAAGAATGAAGAGAAAGAAAGAATAAAACAGAAGTGACTAAAAAAAAATAAAAAAAATAAAAAAATAAATAATATGAATAAAAAGCAAAATAAACACAAGAAAAGAGAAAAGTCACTTACACATAAGGATAAGAAAGGGAAAACAGCAAAGTGAAAAGAAAATTGAGTAATAGGTCGAAATAAAATGATAAAAAGGTGGTTCGCTTAGCCGATATGTCAAGGAGGGCAACAAGTCACTAAAGTATACCTAAATATACCCTACCTGACCCTGAGCCTATGTTACAATCTAAAAAAAAAAAAGTCCTATTGTGATCCTAAGAGTTGTATGGCGAACTAGAAGTAGTGAAAATAAGGGCAAGCCTATGGCAATATGTATAAATGAGTTGTGAATTTGTTCTGAGAGTGAGTGTCGAAAAGTGATCCTTATACTCAAACTAAAATCATTGTGTGAAAAATGAGGATGTTATTTGAAGTGAGGACAGGAGTTGCAATACTAGAAATATTAGCATCTCGGTGAGAAATTGAAGAGGATAGGTGTCATTGCGTAGTGAAGTGTATGTCATGGTCTGATTATACACAAGTCAATGCCTAATAGTGATACCATGCATGAACATAATGAGAATAATCGGGATTGATAGCCAAATGATTGCGAAAGTTAAAATATGGATACTTTTGTACAAAGATTTTGTAGTGAGTCATAGCGCGTCGCTTGAGGACAAACAACGAATTTAAGTTGAGGGTGTTGATGTACCATGGTTTCACGGTATTTCTAATGCTTTTTCCTTAATTTTAGTGTGTGTCGAAAGCCTTTTTGTGTTGATTTTTATGTAAGTTTCTCTTTGTTTGTAGAAAATCTGTCCAAGGATGAAAGCAGAAGTTTTTGAGAAAGAAATGCAGAAGAGACCACCTACGGAATCCATGACGGTCCGTCGAGGCTGTGACGGTCCGTAGGTGGCATCGTAGTGAAGGGAGAAGTTGCTGAAGGAAAATGGGGAAGTCTGACTAAGTGTGGGATTACGGAAGTCCATGACGGACCGTCATAGCCACGATAGTCCGTCCTGCTTGTTCGTCGTGATGATCAGAGAAGTAGTCCCAGTACCCAAATTCCAAGAATTTCAAGTATTTTGGAACGAAGACCCTCGACGGACCGTCGTGCTTGAAACGATCCGTCATACCTGTCCATCGAGGGGAATGAAGAAAGCAACAGAAGAATGTGTGAAGTATGGGATGACGGAGGCCATGACGGTCCGTCGTGTCCATGACGGTCCGTCACGTGGTCCGTCGACCTAGACGCGTTTGGACAGATTTTTAGTAAATAGAATTCTTCTTTGATTAGATTTTATTTTTATTATAAATAGTTGGAAAAACCTCGTTTTGGGGGTTAGACTTTCTGGATAATTTTTAGTTTTTAGTTCTTCTATTATAGTATTGAACTCTCAATTTTGGGAATTAAGATACTTTTTTGAGAATTGATTGTTGGTGATTTTGTTGATTAATCACGTTAAATTCTGGGAAACTATTCATTTTCATAAAAGTAAGTGCATGAATTCTTCCATTAACAATATGAATTGTGTAATTATGAACATGGGTAACTAAACCTCATAGCTAGGGTTGTGGGAACCATGGGTGAATAACAAGGTAAAAATCTAACTTAAATAACAATTCTAGAGTGGTGTCTTGCATGTATTGATAATTCTTTCGTGTAGAAGTCTTTTTAACGGATGGCCAACGTTAGAACTCGCCTTAATGCTACTTGTCGGACTAAGGAGGTAGATAATAGGAAAAGAATTATCAACATAGATTTAGTGTAGACTATCTAATAGGCTAGTATTGGTTGGTACGAGTTAATAACTTAGTCAAATACCGAATACGATGTTTAATATGAGGTAAAGATAAGGGTTAGTATAGCAACACACGTAACCGGACCAAGGTGCGGAGTGAAATTCTCTAGATGCTGGACCAAGGATTTAGAGATACATAACTTATCACTTTATATGCAAGATATTAGGATAGAATTGTTATAGTTAGATTTATCAAGTTAGGAACCTGTGGGGAACACTTAAGCCCTAGTTACTTTTATAATTTGATTTAACTCCGAAAGTTGAATTTGTTAGTTGTTCATTTTTATTTAGTTAATCATTTTCATTAATTTAGAAATAAAACCCCCTTTTTGTCTTTTGTTTTCTCGGAAAATAGTTGGCTAAATAATAGTAATAATAGAATAAAGTTAAGTCTGAACTATTTTCCTTGTGGGATCGATCTCAACCTCATTAGTTGGGTTCTTTACTTGATACGACCGCTTTACTTCTTATTTGAGAAGTAAATTTGAGCGCATCACGCTGCGATGTTACTATTATCGAGGATCGTGTTGTGCACCGCGATAAATGCATGGACAGATATGTCCCCCATGGATCCCGGACTGAGAGACAGTGGGTGTGTATCACTAGGTCAGACATGCATCATTATACTTGACATTGCATTCCATTGCATTGCACATGCTTATCATTAGTGAACTTGATATTGTGTTTTGCTGATCTTGTGAATGCCTTTCTGTGGAACTTGTGATTGATGAATATTGAGCTTGTTGTTGAGGATATATAATTTGTTAAAGTGTTGTTGTTGAGGATATGTAATTTGTCAAAGTATTGTTGTTGAGGATAGGTAATTTGTCAAAGTGTTGTTGTTGAGGATATGTAACTTGTCTAGGTGTTGTTGTTGAGCTATGTGCTATGTAAACTGTGAGCTATTAGGTTGGACTAATTTTTATGCAGGTTGTAGTTTTGGAGGTTCGATTGGGGTGGTAGGAGTACCCGTACTTCATCCCCTTAGCTTTTGTTTAGAGGTTTACTTGTTGAGTACCGTGTTATTTGGTACTCACCCCTTGCTTCTACAATTTTTTGTAGGTTATTAGCCCGGACCTTTGTGATATATTCTCTTCTTTTCCAAGGCTTCTTGGAGATTTGTGAAGTAGTTGTTTGTCATCTCAGAAGACCTTCTGACTCCTGTTTATAATTTTGTTCTACTCTAGAAACAATGTCATATTAGACTTATATTTTCTTTTAATTCAATTGTAATACTTTAGAGGCTTGTACACGTGACAACCAGGTTTTGGGGTATAATTTAAGTTGTAGTCAATTTTCCGCATTTTATTGTATTAGTTGTACTTTAGGCTGACTTGTCTTGGTGTGATAAGACGAGTGCCATCACGTCCAATTTTGGATCGTGACAGTTAAGTTCTTCTAATAAGTTAAAATATGTAATGTGGTTTAGTTGGTTAATATAGTGTTGGAATTAAGTTAAAGCTAAACTAATTAGACTTTGAAAGTTGTTAAGTTGTTTAATAACTTAAATTGGTGAATATAGTGTTGAAATTAAGTTAAAGCTAAACTAATTAGACTTATAAAGTTGTGAAGTTGTTTTAATTAAATAAATTATATAATGTGGTTTAGTTGGTCAATAGAGTGTTGTAATTAAGTTAAAGTGAAAAAAATTAGACTTAAAAGTTGTTAAGTTCTTCTAATAAGTTAAAATATGTAATTTGGTTTAATTTTTTAATATAGTATTGAAACTAAGTTGATAAACTAATTAGACTTAGAAAGTTGTAAAGTTGTTTAATAAGGTAAATTGGTGAATATAGTGTTGGAATTAAGTTTAAACTAAACTAATTAGACTTAGAAAGTTGTTAACTTGTTTAATAAGTTAAATTATATAATGTGATTTAGTTGGTGAATATAGTGTTGGAATTAAGTTCAAACTAAACTAATTAGACTTAGAAAGTTGTTAAATTATTTAATAAGTTAAATTGGTGAATATAGTGTTGGAATTAAGTTAAAACTAAACTAATAAGACTTATAAAGTTGATAAGTTATTTTAATAAGTTAAAATATGTAATGTGGTTTAGTTGGTGAATATAGTGTTGGAATTAAGTTAAGGAAAATTTAGCTAACTAGTCAAAAAAACCAACTTATTTATTGATAACATCCATTCTTTAATAATATTAGTAAACATGTCAAAAATATTATTATTTTGAAAATAAAAAATTATTCTAATATAAATCAGGTTTTCTCTCTCATTGTTTACACGCATGTTTTCTCTCTCATAGATTACACGCTCTCCTATATTTCGGTAATTGGATAGATATTAAAATCCTTTACTATTTCTCTCTCATTGTTTACGCATGTTTTCAATTTCTCTTTCTAAGTTTGTTCCAAATCAAATCAAATATCCCCAAATTTCATATTCAATATATTTTTATTTTCGATTATTTTCCTTTAATTTCGTTGCAAGATTGGATTTAAAGATTAACATTGATTTGGGTATTATGTTTTTCATATTCCTTATTATTTGCTTACTTATTTTACTGTTTTAAAAAAAAATGATTTGTTGTTGTTCTTAAAACCTATTTTAGGGTTTGATAATTCAAAATTCTCTCTTCAATGGACGATTTCAAGAGAGTTACTAGAGGTATTGGACAAAATAATCAAATTTCTTCTAATTTCCCATCATTTAATATTTTTTTCACTTAAGAAATAAACAACAATGTAGGTTCCGCTTCTAAATCTATGGAGGATATACGATGGGGAAAAATGCAGGACTCCTTCGGTGTGCAAAATCCCACACAAATTCATAACCACGAAGTTGAAGAAGACCAATTTGTTGGAGAAGAGGTATTTTATTTTTGTGCATGTTCTGTGTCTTGCATGTTTAGTTGAATTTGTTTAGTAATTTTTAAGATTCAAATAAATAAATGTAACAATGCGTTTGTACTATTATAAAATAGATTTGGAAGTGTATATGGAATTTTTATTCTGTTATAGTTAGTATGTATTTTTGTATTTCATATATTTATTGTATTTTGTATTCTGATTTTTTTTTTTGTGTGTGTTAGTTATGTCAATGTAACACATATTATGAGTTTGATTGTGTATTTACTATTATCGAATAAATTTGTAAGTGTATATGGAATTTTGATTCTATTATAGTTAGTATTTATTTTTGTATTTCATAATTTTAATATTTTTTGTATTCATAGATTTGGAAGTGTATATTGAATTTTGATGTTGTTATAGTCAGTATGTATTTTTGTATTTCATAGTTTTAATGTATTTTTGTATCCATAGATTTGGAATTATATATTGTATTTCATATATTTAATGTATTTTGTATTCTGTTTTTTTTTATGATAGTTATGTCAATGTACCACATATTAGTAATCATATGTGTTTTTTCTTTCCCACATTGATACGTATTCAGTAAATTAAGTGCACATTTATATTTTTTATTTGGTGTTTTTTGTTCGTTGTGGTATGTTGTTGTAACTGTGTTAAGGTTTTATTCATTATTCATATTTTTTGTTGTGTTATTTTTGTATTATTTAATTATTTTGAATTCAATATGTCAGGGGACTTCTTATGCTTGCAAAAAACTACCAAAAAATGCACCCCACATTCACTGCATAGTAAATCATGACATTAAATCCCAATTGACTGACAAGCTTACACCGGAGCAGTATAAACAGTTTTGTGAGAGTACATATTTTGGTCAGTATATGAAAATCAGAAAATGTGTTACTCAAGGTCAAATTCACAGGTGTTGTATGTCACTAAAAGTAGAAGCTAGTAGTAAGCAGGCTCTGGTAATCAAAGTCAATGGAGCTATATTAAAGTTTACAATTAGGACGTTTGCGCTCATTACTGAATTAAACTGTGTTGGTGTTGTAGATGATTTCAAGTTTAACACAGAAGAACATAATCGGCTTATTGTTCAGTACTTTGGAGGTAATGAGTTCATACGTAGATCTGATTTGATTGATAGATTCAATGATAAAGTTTGGATTGACAATGACGATGATGCGATTAAGTTTGCAATATTATATTTCATCCATATGTATGTGTATTCTGGCGAGAAGAGATCATTGCGAATTCCTAGAATTCACTTTGATTTGGTTGAAAGTGATCGGTATATGCATTATCATTGGGACAGAAAAGCATTCGAGTGGTTGCTACAGAGCATCAACAAGGTTTTGACTTCTGATGGTCAATATTATAGAATATGTGGTATGCATGTTGTCCTTCAAATATGGATATACGAGTGCATGGGTAAGGTTCAGATGAATTTTGCACGGAAAATCAGTGATTGTATCCCCCGTATTCTAAACTGGCAAACAGTAGGAGCAAAACTCCGATTCAAAATGTTGATGAAAGACACATTCAATGATGGTAATAGAGAGGTATTGTGAATAACTAAAGAAACTGTACCCTCGTAATTGTGTTAATTTCATGTATATCTTTTATTATGTTAATTATTGTGTTTACTATCGTGTTCAGATTAAATGGAAGAATATTGTCCTTTCTCTGATGGATATTGTTGTTCTACAATTGCCACCCAAAGGTGTTGAAAAATCAAATGAAGGTGTTCAATCATAGCCACATCATGATATTGATAAAAAAGCACTTTCTGGACAGAATTCAGACGATGATTTTGTCAACGCACCTCCACATCAATGAAGGTTACAGGTAAAAAAAAAAGGGGCAATCAGTATCACCTGCCAAAAGGTTAAGAAAAAAGAACTCAAATGTCGCTGATCAAATGAAACGGAATGAACAGCTTGATCCAGTAGCGAAACAGAATGTGAAAAAAGCGGTGTTTCCAAAAGTTGTGCGAAAGAAACATAAATTGTGTTCTAAGAAGACAATCACTCACACTTATGTGCCAACAATGGATTCTGAAATACCATCTGCAAGTGTGTCTTATGAACAACTTATGAGGAAAGAACTCTTCGAGTTACGAAAGGAGATATATACTATTTATACTTATGTTTTTTCAATATGTTTATTCATATTATTGCAGTCTGTAAATTTTACACATATTTTAAGTGTTTCAGGTTAGAGAAGAGTTCAAAGACATACGAAAGTTGATAAATGATAATTTTAACATCATTATGCCTACTTTGAAGGTGAAACAATATGCTCAATTGTTATGTTTAAACTTATTTTTATTCTTTTTATTTTTGTGAATACTCTGTTGTAATTTAATATTTTCAGGATAACAAAAACAATGACAATGCTGGTCAAGGATCACAACCTTTTACAAGTCCACTTTTATCAGAAAATCAAAATCAGGTAGGCACAACTCATTTTGAAAATATTAGTTTATTGTTTTTGTATTCTGTATTTTGTACTATATTTATGTTTAATATTAATTTTTATTATGTATTTGTAATTCTTTATTTCATTATCCATAGTGATTAAATATATGTTGATTGTTTTGTATCCAATATATTTTCAGAACAACATAAACAATGACAATGCTGGTCAAGGACCACAACCTTTTACAAGTCCAGTTGTATCAGAAAATCAAAATCAGGTAGAGACAACTCATTTTGAAAATAAAAATTATTATTTTTGTATTCTGTATTGGGAAAACGGCATTTTTAGTCCCTACATTAAAGCTAATTTCTTATATTAGTCCTTGTGTTATCTAACTTAGCACTATTGACCTTCAATTATATCAAGTGAGTGATTTTAATCCTTCAACTAACATATCCGAAAAAGTTAACAGAGAGTTCACTGCTAAAAGGAGTAATTCGAGTATTTTTAAAGTTATTGCTTGAAAAAACATATAACTTTTAAAAAGAATTTTCGCTGCAAATCTATTGTTCATCGATGTAAGAGGGAGGGTTAATGCCTATCAAGTTGGTTTTGTTGAAATTGTAGCTCAGATAGATGAGCTTGTTCTTCAAGATACAGACATGGAAGAATTAGCTTGTTTTTCAATAAGAGAGAATTAAAATAAAATATCCGAACTATCCCTTTTAGCAGTGAACTCTCTGTTTTTTGTTTTTTTTTTGAATCTGTTAGTTGAAGGATCAAAATCACTCATTTGATATAATTGAAGGTTAATAATGCTAAGTTAGATTACACAATGACTAAAATAAGAATATAGTCTTAATACAGGGACTAAAAAGACCGTTTTCCCTTCTGTATTTTTTACTACGTTTATGTTTAATATTAATTTGTATTTTGTATGTTGTAAATACTGTATATCATTATCACTATTGATTATTTATATGTTGACTATTTTTGTATCAAATATCTACATGGATTGAAGGGACTTTTTGATGATGAGAAGACGGAGTGTGATGAAAGCTCAAATGATAGCAGCAAGGAAGTTTTCAAAGTAGGTTCATTATAAATTTTATATTTTTTATATGGTTTACAGATATATTTTTTACAAAATCTCCTTTTTTCAAGGATCATTCAATTTGTGAGAATTCAAACCTGGGAGACATACCAGATCTTGTTGGGGGTGCGGATAAACAAGTATGTTGGTTAACTCAACATACTTATATAGTGCAGTTGGGATTATTTTGATTATTATTTATCATTAATATTTTTATATTTTTAAAGATTGATTGTGACAATTCCCCTGTGCGTACTGTGATCACTGTAAATGATGGGTTTAGTTCGTCTAAATCAATAATCCCAAGTGTATGTTTTCTACTTCTCTAAACTAATTATTTTTATTGTTATTAGGCTAATTTGCATTTGAGTAATGTAAGTTTTTAATTAACTACAGATACCTCAATCATCATTTGTATTTGACAAATCCAAAAAAACAAGACCGCTTATTTTTGAAGGACAACATGATTTTCCAGATGAAGATGACAATGATGAAGAGGATCAGTTCATATTTTCTACCCCTATTCAGTCTATAGGACCCATGGAAGGGTCACAACAATCACAGTTTGAGTTGAATGATTCTCTGATGCCGAGTCTCAGTAACATAAAAAGTATTTGTGTTACTGAGAAATCATTAATGCAGAACAGAGCATCATCATGCAAATTCAAACCACGAGCAATGACAACACAAATATGCAAAAACAGGCTAGCATGGAGAGTCAGAACAAAATAAGTCCTGTTCACACACCATTACTTGCGCATAGGATCAGACGTCCAGGCCCTTTCAATACATCTCATATCTAACAACGTTCGGCTCATCTGCAGGTATAAAGACATAACAAATTTTCATGTCTTTTAAATCTGATTTATATGCATTTCCTCTAATTTTTGTATATGGTATGCTATTCTTTAATTTAATATTTACCTCAGGTACTTCATCGGTGCAATCAATTATTTTTGAACTTACATATCCGTTCATCGTTGATCTTATTTCTGGCAATCGTGATATTATTATGTGGGATGCACAACGGTCATGGATTCGCGAAGGTCTTCTTGCAAAACATGAGAACAAGTAAGTATTTAAGACACATAATATATATAAAAAATTGTATCATGTATTATGTATTCTTCATTTTTGTTTATTATATGCTATGTTTTTTATTTATTCTTGATTATTATTTTGATGTTGTTTTGCATAATCAATTATTAATTAGAATCGTTGTTTTTTACTGTATTTTGAACATGTAAGTGTGTTTGCAATTAATCAACAGCTTGAATGCTAATGTAGGTTGTATTATAAAGTGCTTGAAATAACTCATTTATTGCTCGTTAATTTTTTTTGCATTCTGTATTGTAATAACATTACAGATCTTGATTTGTTTTTAGTTATTTTACTCTAAATTGTGGTGCATATTTTCACAAATACATTAGATACCTATGTAATTTCTATATTTTATAAAACAATTGAATTATTACTATTATGTTGTATTCATTATGAAATTATAGCAAATTGTATTCCTTATAAATTTTGTGTATTGTTTAGACGTCATGATCAGGACCGATACAAGAAGGGTAAAGCACGCATTCCAGTGCCATTTGATTTTGGTGTTGATATTGTAGATAATAAAAATTGGTTTTACAATTTGTACTCAAAAGGACGATTGTTGAATGATTCGGTAAGTAATAACTGTAGTTATTTAGTGATTCTTTGTTGTTTTGTTGTTATCTAATGATTATTTATTTTTTATTGTTCAGCATATCAATGTTATCTTCTATTATTTGAGAAAGAAAGCCAAGTATGATGTTGACAGCAGGTATAAATACACAACTGTGGATTGTGTGTTTACGTCCAAAATTTCATCAATTTGAAAGAAGTACGAAGATTTAGATAGTGATGTCTGTTGCGCTGATGAAGAGCATTTTATAGGTGATTACATTAGAGGGTATAAAGTTCATGCCGGCATTCCGTGGCATTTGGTGGATCATGTATTTATATCCCTGTAAATGTAAAGGAAAAATTTCATTGGGTATTGGAGGTACTCTCTCTTAATGATAAACGTGTATACGTTTATGATTCTTACAGAGCGACAGGTCATGATGCAGCAATCAGGAAAGAGGTTACCAAGTTGGCTCAACTCGTTCCGCTTAAGTTGACTATGAATGATTATTACAAGAACAGAGGTTTAGATATATATGTTAGTCAAGAAGAGAATGAGTTATTTGAGATAGTTTTCATAGACAACATACCTCAACAGACCGATGGCAGCTTGTAAGTTGTATTAATTTGAATTTAGTATATTATTTTTATATGTATTTGAATTTTAATTTTGTATTCTCATGTTTATGCAGGGATTGGGGTATCTATATGCTTGCTTTTGCCGAGTGGCTGATGGTCAAGGAAATCCAAGTGGTACCTTCGACGTAATGTTTTTAAGGTCAAGATATGCTGCACTTCTTTGGAATTATGCCCAGCAAAAGCTAGACAATGGAGCCATTAGTGACACTGAGGCACCCCCAAGGCATAGCATGCCTCACTGTGTTCGTGTTGCGTATGTTCCAATTAAAATACAGTAGTTATGCATTTGTTGTAGATACTTCATCGTGTTTTAAAACTACTTAGTTTATGTTTGATCAACTTTTATTTTGCTGTATATTTTGCATACTTATCATTTTGATTAACTTTTATGTAGCAGATAATTATGCATACTTATCATTTTGATTAACTTTTATGTAGCAGTTTATTCTGCATACTTATCATTTTGGTTTTATGTATATATATTATGTTAGTTGATTCCATGTGTTGTATCTTGTATTTTGTATCCATCGTTGTAAAAATATTGTATTACATTATATTCTTTGACAGATTTTTCATTATGTTGTGTATTCATTACGTCACATTAGGTGTAGTTGTGTTGTTTGCATTAAAATCTAATTTATTTTCAAATGTGGGCACATTAGTCGTATTAATTTGTTTGTATTTAGTATTTTATTTATTAATTTGTTTGTATACAGTGTCAAATATATTTGTTTATGAACATTAAATCACAGTATCTCAAGTCATATTATTTAGTGTTCTTACATATACATATACATATTGAATTGTCATCTTATTCATATACAATGTGATAGGCAATAATATTTAGTGAGCTATCAAATGATTTTGTATTTGTTTAGAAATAATATTTTTTTGTATTCTATTTTTTTGTATATCAACGACTTTATTTTATTCTTGTGTTTAATTTTTGTTTATATTTATTGATTAAAAACGTTTAAGTTATATATTACAAATACAAAATATTTATTAGGATACAAATATATACGCGCAAATGAATATATTTTGAAAAAATATTATTCGTTGAACATTATGAAAACATCAATTACAAATGTCAAAGGATAAACGATATTTATAAACACTTGCAAATTTATTTTTCAAAACAAAATCAAACATATCTAACTATTCAGTTCGTGGTCCATTCCTGCATGATCGCTTATTATGCCCCTTTTGACCACTTTTACTACAAGAATTCTTTTTCTTCTTTTCATATAGCTCACTGTACGACTTATCACGAAGCTTTTTTGGAGGCATACCAGGTAGTTATTTGAACTTTGGAGGCTTAACTACTTCATTCTCTACATATGCATGCACATTCCAATCCTTTCGATCAGGTAATGGATTGATTGGATTGGCATATGTAACAAGTAATGTATTTGGCTTGTAAAGGTCAGAAGAATACGATTCAGGATCAAGAAATTTCTTCTTTAAAACAGCCCAAGCGTGCGAACATGATATTTCATCCACTTGAAATCTCCTACACGTGCAAGTTTTCCTTGCAAGACAAACAATAAACGTTTTTCCTTCATGATAAACACTGTGCACATAATTACTTGTTGCAACTACCTATTACACAAAGTTAAAAGGAAGTTAAATCATACCAATTATACAATTTATACTTTTTACTGGATGAAATGAAAAATACAACACTTTTAAGGAAGCATAAACATACCGTCATACGCAGTGAAAGTTCTTCATTTTCAGCGAGCATTTCTTGTGCTTTACCACAAAGTGTCGTGAATGTATTAGAAGCAGTTGTATGGTTTTTGAAATTCCATTGACCAAACATTTGTCTAATTTCCTCAAGAAAATCATATATAGGTAATTCTCTTGCTTCCACAAGGCATGCATTTATGCATTCAGCTATGTTTGATGTCATCACAGTGCCTCGATCAACTGTTGCATACACCCTAGCCCATTTTTCATAACCAGCCAATTCTAAATAATTCTTCACCCTAATATCAACCTGTTCTACTTTTTTTATCAGATCATTAAATTCAGAATGTTTGTATGCCTTTGTCATTGCATAAAACACTTCTGAAAGACTGTCATGTGACTTTTTGTAAAGTGTCTTCACGTTCTTCCAAAGATGAAACGTGCAAGCATAATGTGGTATATTGTATACCCTCGAAACTGCTTTTATAATACTCTCGTTTCTGTCGGATACAACACACATTTTCTCCTTTAAACCATGAGTTTCTCTAAACTGTTCAAAAACCAAGTCCAAGATGCATCATTTTTCGAATCAATAATACCGTATGCTAGCGGCAATATATTTCCTGAATATATACAATGCAAACATTATGATACACATCGGCAAATACAACAAATTAATTTTTTAATAATATAATACAGTGCGTATTTCCTTATGAAAATATAAATATGTAATAGTTACCTGCTCCATCCAGAATGCTTGCAGACACAAATGTGCCATTATAAGTCCCCCTGAGATGGCTGCCGTCTCCTACAATTATTGGCCTACAACTTTCAAAACCTTTTATGAAAGGAAACAAAGATATAAAGACATATAGAAATTGATTTTCATTCGTCTTCTTCATTCTTATATGCGATCCAGGATAAGTGGTGTCCAATATATATAAATAACTGGACAATTTACTATATGAATCAGATGGTGTCCCCCTTAATGTATTTATTGCCTTTTCCCTAGCCTTCCATGCCACAGAGTAGGATACATCTACGCCAAGTTTGAGTCTAACATCAACTTGTATGTCTTTCGATGTCAAGTTTCTTTTATGATCAACTAGCTTGGGCTTTATTATACCTCCAACAAGACTGCTTGTTGCTTGTCTCTAACTATACACCTTATCTTTTAATGGACATGTATGCTCATCTACAAACTTTCTAATTCTAAACATTCCCTATTTATTGATGTTAAAAGCCTTCATTATCCATCCACAATTTTCAGATACACAAACAAGTGTATAACTGCTCGAATTATAAAAGAAAATAAACAAAACACATTAAAACATGATATTGTATGGAATAATTACTATAATAACAAAAGATAAAATCTATATAAATACAAATACCTTACTTCACTTGATCTTTATGTCTTCCATTGAAATCTATTATCAATGGCATATTTCATCATCACAGCTTTCAAAGTACGTTTATTCTTATAAACTTGATCATCAATGACTTCTTTATGATTCGTATTGCATATAATAAAGTTACTTAACTCAATACTGACTAATGGTGCACTAATAACTAATGCTTGGTTATCAGTAGTACTTCCTCCATTTATACTACACATGCCAATATCTTCTTCATACAAATTTCTACTATTTATATCACGATCATTCACAAATACAGTTACACAAATGGGATACTTTGCAAATTCTCGAGTTTCTTTCTTCAATGACACATATACTCTCATACCCATCTCGTTGTGTATCTCCAAAGGTGCAATGCTACCTTCTATTTTATACTTAAGCTTCAATCTGTTATACCTCAAATCTACCCCAATCTGCTTAGCTACTTCATCAACTAAATCTTTAAACAATGCATATTTTTAATTATAATTGCCTCAGTTGTGTAATCAACATAGCAATTATCTTCAGTCCAATGTCCAGAATGCATAATTATAAAACTAATGCTCCCCATATATGCTTTGCAGTAAAAAAAAACAATACACAAAATCAATACTAGATACAAAAATCCAGACTTTATCATTAATTTGTATCAAGAATACAAAACAATAAAGTTACAATAGTAATTCGAATATACAATTCGAACATGATTCGTTGTCTAAATTTTTGATGCATCACATACGTATTCTGTTGGATATATAATATTTTATACAAAATTTACAAAACAAATTCAAATCAGAATAGTCTTTATTTTTATAATAAATCAGTATATTTGGATTCGGAAAAAAAAACAATGTCAACAAACCCAGAAAAATGATGATAATTGCATTTATCAAAATACATAAAAATTCAAAACGCAAATACATATGATTAATAATTATACAAATAAAATCGCATCAAATCACAATCAAATACAAAAATATAAGGATTAATTAACTAAAAAATACCTGACTTTCGACTTTTCTATCGTGTTTATTTTCCAAAAAGCTTTTACCCAGTTTATTTTCCAAAATATAAACCTCGCAAGAATTTTTTTGTAATGATGAACATCATTAATAATGGACAGATTTATCGTTCAGTTTTTGAATAAGTTGTAACTGGTGTTGAGAGTTTTAAGCATTTGTTACTTTTTATAAATTTTCTCTCCCCTAAATAGCTCCTGTTTGTTATATAAATTCTGTATTCTTTTTAATTAAATAAAATAATTAAAATATAATTAACATACATAATAAGGTAAAATTTTGACATTATCACTAAATATTGAAATTGTTGACACTATACCCTATTAAATACTAAAATATTGACATTTTAAAAAATTTAAGCTAAACAAATTAGACTTAGAAAGTTGTTAAGTTGTTTTATAAGTTAAATTTTGGTGAATATAGTGTTGGAAGTAAGTTAAACCTAAACTAATTAGACTTAGAAAGTTATTAAGTTGTTTTAATAAGTTAAAATATGTAATGTGATTTAGTTGGTGAATAAAGTGTTACAAATTAAGTTAAAACTAAATTAATTAGACTTAGAAAGTTGTTAAGTTATTTTAATAAGTTAATATATGTAATGTAATTTAGTTGGTGAATATATTGTTGGAATTAAGTTCAAACTAAACTAATTAGACTTAGAAAGTTTTTAAGTTATTTAATAAGTTAAATTGGTGAATATAGCGTTGGAATTAAGTTAAAGCTAAACTAATTAGACTTATAAAGTTGTTAAGTTCTTTTAATAAGTTAAATTATATAATGTAGTTTAGTTGGTGAATATAGTATTGGAATTAAGTTAAAGTTAAAAAAATTAGACTTAAAAAGTTGGTAAGTTCTTCTAATAAGTTAAAATATGTAATGTGGTTTAGTTTGTTAATATAGTATTGGAATTAAGTTAAAGCTAAACTATTTAGACTTAGAAAGTTGTTAAGTTGTTTAATAAGTTAAATTGGTGGATATAGTGTTGAAATTAAGTTAAAGTTAAACTAATTAGACTTATAAAGTTGTCAAATTCTTCAAATAAGTTGAAATATGTAATGTGATTTAGTTGGTTAATGCAGTGTTAGAATTAAGTTAAAATTAAACTAATTATACTTAGAAAGTTGTTAAGTTGTTTTAACAAGGTAAATTATATAATGTGATTTAGTTGGTGAATATAGTGTTTGAATTAAGTTAAAACTAAACTAATTAGATTTAGAAAGTAGTTAAGTTGTTTAATAAGTTAAATTGGTGAATTTAGTGTATTAAGTTAAAGCTAAACTAATTAGACTTATAAAATTGTGAAGTTGTTTTAATTAGATAAATTATATAATGTGGTTTAGTTGGTGAATAGAGTGTTGTAATTAAGTTAAAGTTAAAAAAATTAGACTTAAAAGTTGTTAAGTTCTTCTAATAAGTTAAAATATGTAATGTGGTTTAGTTGGTTAATATAGTGTTGGAATTAAGTTAAAGTTAAACTAATTAGACTTAGAAAGTTGTTTAGTTGTTTAATAACTTAAATTGGTGAATATAGTGTTGGAATTAAGTTAAAGTTAAATTAATTAGACTTATAAAGTTGTGAAGTTGTTTTAATTAAATAAATTATATAATGTGGTTTAGTTAGTGAATAGAGTGTTGTAATTAAGTTAAAGTGAAAAAAATTAGACTTAAAAGTTGTTAAGTTCTTCTTGTAAGTTAAAATGTGTAATTTTGTTTAATTGTTTAATATAGTATTGAAATTAAGTTGATAAACTAATTAGACTTAGAAAGTTGTTAAGTTGTTTAATAAGGTAAATTGGTGAATATAGTGTTGGAATTAAGTTAAAGCTAAACTAATTAGACTTATAAAGTTGTTAAATTCCTCAAATAAGTTGAAATATGTAATGTGATTTAGTGGGTGAATATAGTGTTGGAATTAATTTAAAACTAAACTAATTAGACTTAGAAAGTTGTTAAGTTGTTTTAACAAGATAAATTATATAATGTGATTTAGTTTGTGAATATAGTTTTGGAATTAAGTTAAAACTAAACTAATTAGACTTATAAAGTTGTTAAATTCTTCAAATAAGTTAAAATATATAATGTGATTTAGTTGGTGAATAAAGTGTTGGAATTAAGTTAATACTAAACTAATTAGACTTAGAAAGTTGTGAAGTTGTTTTAATTAGATAAATTATATAATGTGGTTTAGTTGGTGAATAGAGTGTTGTAATTAAGTTAAAGTTAAAAAAATTAGACTTAAAAGTTGTTAAGTTCTTCTAATAAGTTAAAATATGTAATGTGGTTTAGTTGGTTAATATAGTGTTGGAATTAAGTTAAAGCTAAACTAATTAGACTTAGAAAGTTGTTAAGTTGTTTAATAACTTAAATTGGTGAATATAGTGTTGGAATTAAGTTAAAGCTAAACTAATTAGACTTATAAAGTCGTTAAATTCTTCAAATAATTGAAATATGTAAAGTGATTTTGTTAGTGAATATAGTGTTGGAATTAAGTTAAAACTAAACTAATTGACCTAGAAAATTGTTAAGTTGTTTTAACAAGGTAAATTATATAATGTGATTTAGTTGGTGAATATAGTGTTGAAATTAAGTTAAAACTAAACTTATTATACTTATAAAGTTGTTAAATTCTTCAAATAAGTTAAAATATATAATGTGATTTTGTTTGTTAATAAAGTGATGGAATTAAATTACTAAACTAATTAGACTTAGAAAGTGTCACGACCCAAAATGGACGTGATGACACTCATCTTATCACATCAAGACAACTCAGCCTATAACCCATCTATATAGTGAATGCAGAAGTAAAACGTGAATAAAAGTCTAGTACTATAAAATACTGCGGGAAACAAGGTCAACTTGATTAAACCCCCAAAACTTTATTCGCACGTGTACAAGTCTTTAAATTATTACAAATGAATCAAAAGAAAGATACAAGTCTCATATGACATTGTTCATAGAGTAGAACAAGATCATAAATAGGAGTAAGAAGGTCCGCCGAAATGAAAATCAACTACCTAAGAAATCTCCATAAGAAGCCTTAGACAAGGATGAGAACAGAAAATATCACAAAGGTCCAGGCTAATAACCAACAAAAAAATTGTACCAGTAAGGGGTGAGTACCAATAAAATTGATTATTATTATTATTATTATTATTATTATTATTATTATTATTATTATTGTTGTTGTTGTTGTTGTTGTTGTTGTTGTTGTTATTATTATTGTTATTATTGTTATTATTATTGTTATTATTATTGTTATTATTGTTATTATAGTTATTATTGTTATTATTATTATTATTATTATTATTGTTGTTGTTATTGTTATTGTTATTGTTATTGTTATTGTTATTGTTATTGTTATTGTTATTATTATTATTATTATTATTATTATTATTATTATTATTATTATTATTATTATTGTTATTGTTATTGTTATTGTTATTGTTATTATTATTGTTATTGTTATTATTATTATTGTTATTGTTATTGTTATTGTTATTGTTATTGTTGTTGTTGTTGTTATTGTTGTTGTTATTGTTGTTGTTGTTGTTGTTATTGTAGTTGTTATTGTTGTTGTTATTATTATTGCTATTATTATTGTTGTTATTGTTGTTGTTATTGTTGTTGTTGTTGTTATTGTTGTTGTTATTGTTGTTGTTGTTATTATAGTTGTTATTGTTGTTGTTGTTGTTGTTATTGTTGTTGTTGTTGTTGTTGTTATTGTTGTTGTTATTGTTGTTGTTATTATTGTTGCTATTCTTATTGTTGTTGTTGTTGTTGCTTGT